>CM074454.1:17612832-18812832 GCA_037101425.1 Elopichthys bambusa
TATATACACAGACAAATATTATATATATTTTATAAATATATATATTTACATATAATGTATACACACACATATATATAAATAAAATATACTTAAATAAAACTGGTTGCTATGGGTTTAACCCACTGCAAAGTCTATAAAATTCTGCTCTCTAGATATGTCTCGGGTCAATTCTTTAATGTAAATCTATGGGATTTTTATCATTTTGGCCTGTTTTGCAATGGTGCAATATGAGATACATCAACATTTAATACTGATTATAAGGGGTTTGTTCAAATCACAGAGTAATAAAAGAGAAGTTTGCTTAAGCAAGTAGCACTAAAAATACAAACCACACAAAAACCCATTTGTGTTTGTAACACTCAAACGCACAGTGGGGGTCCATAACCTTTGTGGTATGGAGAGAAATACATATAGTATATATTCTATATTACAGAAGAATGCACTGTATGTTTAAACTTTTGTCTGTTTTGCCTATACGTGCTCATGTAGATTTGTGGCATGAGTGTGTGGAAGTGTGTTGGGGTGTAATACGGTCTCCGACTGATCTATGAGGAAGAAACGGGAGACTGGAAAAAAAGGAACAAATGGAAAATGGAGGAGAGGGAGAAAAAGAGACCCTGAGTCTTTCTTCTGGCAGAGGGGCATCCAGCTGAGCTCTGGCTCCAAGCCCAGTTAGACCCCCTGCCCTGGCTGGACTCACACACACACACACACACACACACACACACACACACACTCACCTGGGATGTCTGCCATCCGGGCCGGACCTCCGCCAGCTTCTCACACACACATGGCTGAAAGCCTACAGCCCGCCGACTTCCTGTTTCACACACACTGACACCCGCAAACACACCTCACAGCCAGGGAGCTTCCTGTCCGACCCGAAACAACCCTGATCATGTCCGCCCCTCCACCACCCACTGGCACTGCCTCCGTTGTGTGTGATGAGAAGGCAAATGTGTGTGTGTGTGTGTGTGTGTGTGTGGTGGGGGGGGGGATGAGAGATATTAGCCGGATGGAGTGAGAGTGAAGGACTGAACCGCTGGGGGATCATGGGATATGTAGGTCCCTGTGTGTGCGACTGTATGGAATGGATCTCAGCCAATATGGGCACATATCAATGCATTTTGGCAAGATGGGCATGAGTACACAAGTACTGGCATATATTGTGTGACAACACGTCAACTGGTACAGCTTTTGTTGTACTGTTTATCGTACGGTAGATATATTCATGTGAATATTATGTTAGTGATCCTCACAAGTTAAAGTACCCCTGATATTAGCTTTCATACAGTGTAATATAGTTGTTTGTGAATGTAAAAGAATTGATTCTTAGCTGCCGAAATGTCACTAACATTACAACATGGCTAATTTACATTGCCATTTGGTAAGATTTTTAAAAGTTTATGAAAGTCTCTTATGCTCACAAAGGCTGCATTTATTTGCTCAAAAATACAGTAAAACAGTAATATCGTGAAATATCATTACAATTTAAAATAACTGTTTTATATTTTAAGATTCAATTTTTTTTTTAAATTCATTCCTGTGATGATAAAGCTGAATTTTTAGCATCATTACTCCAGTCTTCAGTGTCACATGATCCTTCAGAAATAATTCAAATATGCTGATTTCCTATCATTATTCATGTTAAAGTTCTGCTACCTAAAGTTTTTTTGTGGAAACTGAGATACAGTTTTTCAGGAATCTATGATAAGAAAAAGTTCAGATGAACAGTATTTATTTTGAAATGGAAATCTTTTGTAACATTATAAATGTCTTTACTGATACTTTTGATCAATTTAATGCATCTTTGCAGAATAAAAGTATATTAAAAAACGTGATTGATAGTGCACTTCTGTTGAATTTTGAGCAAATAATAACTACAATATATTTACTACATTCCTTTGCCGTGATGAGTTTAGTCAATGTGTGGCTTGAATATCCAACAAAAAAAAAAACAACAACAAAAAAATGTTTAAAGTCTTTTAACATCTTGTATCATGCTCAAATGACCCTTGTACTCTACTAGGTGACATTTTGAACTAATGTCAACTAATTCATGGCTTTTTACCATTTCTCTACTGGAACATTTCAATGATCACATAAAAATATGATGCACCTTTTTAAAGATTTCTTTCTTTCAGTGTTTACAGAAACACACCATAATGAAACATAAAATATCTACAAAAACATTGTAATTAATAATTAGTAAGTGATTGTTCTCTTAATTTCAGCATTGTTGTTTATGTATTTATTCTGTGCTGTCATTAAATTGTATTATTTTTAAGATGCCAAGAAGTTAAAACACAAACAGAATACCACTTTTGTTCAACCAATCAAATATAGTTGTCAATATACAGTAGTTGGCAATTAAAGGTACACTATGTAACTTTCTTGCCCTGATTCACTATGGTAAGCCTATTTTAGACCTGTCGGGATGTTTTTTGCGGAAAATTTCGTACATACCTCACTCATGCGCGTCTCGTAATTTCCGAAAATTGAGAAAAGTTGCTCCGGCTACTTTGACGCATGTATGTTGTGGGAGTAACGCAGGTTAGTTGTCACAACGAGCGGGTACGGTTGACATAGAGCAACTAAATCTCAAACCTCTGGAGAATCACCCGTTTAAAAAAAAAAAAAAAAAAAGCATAACAGAGGAGAGTCTGCTGGCAAAAAGAGAACACGACAGAGCTAGTAATAAAACCAGAATCAACACTGGTTTAGCTTTTCAGAGAACTGAGGGATTTGAAATGCTGTAAAAGTGACGCAGAGATTGCATTTTTTTTTTTGTTACTCAACAGGTAAGAAATTTTATTGAACCGTTAGATTGCCATATGTGCCATATGTTGAACATTTACACAGCTGCCTTTTTATTTATTTTTCATTTTCTATCAGAAGCTATAACAACAACACTGACAACTCAAATCTACATGTTTAGCGCCAAAGATCACGTGGTTGACGCCAGCTCGCCATGAAGTACAGCCATACCGCGTACACGATTATCAGGTTAACTGACTCGAAATGTGTGCAAGGGCTCACAAGCTCTTGAGTGTGTAAACTCGCACAGTGTATGCCCGGCGTTAGTTACAACTCAATGCTGTTGAATTATCTAATGATAACTTGTTGTATGAATATGTTCAGGTTTGCATCTATTGCAACAGTGGTACGTACCTTCCTGAAGTGAGACAAGCGGAGGGAAGTACTCTGGGATATAGTCTCTCCTCTCTCCCCTCAGAGCGTCACGGGCGTCCGTTTCAAAGCCAGCAGCAGGAAACTGGAGAACGCTGCTCTTGCTGATAGGAAACTGAGGAATAGTTTGGGGGTAGCCAACAGGCTCCAAGTTATTTACATAGTCCTCAAGTTCAGCTATACTGACTCCCAAAAGTCCAAAAGCCTGGTCCACATCACTCAGTACGGGGTCTGTACGTCCATCTAAAAGAAAAGAGAGAGAGATTATGATATGCAATATATGGAATTTATATTTATTCAGGAGGGGTAGAGACTTCAAATAGAAGAGAGAAAGAAAAAGCATAGGCATGCAAGAAATTGTTTGCGGAATGCAGCGTTTAACCAATCAGAATTAAGTATTCACAAAAGCCACATCATAATATTAGTAATAGAGTGCAATAGCGCCCACCCACTTTTTCAGGGACGTTGGTTCCGGAAGTCTTTCAAGGGTGGTCAAAAGTACAGACTTCGGTACGAAGTCGGTACTGAAATTTAAAAAATGTGAGGATACCAGCATTTCCCCCTAGCATTTTGAGCATTGTTTAATGGATTCTTAAACACCTCTGACTGGCTATTATGTTCACATGCTCAACAGATATGTCTGTGTTTTAGCTACAAAGATCAACGCTTCATAAACATGTAAACAATAGACATCAATGAGCGCTTCACAGAGCGCTTACACAGATACATATGAGCAACTAAAAGTCAATCACAGTGTAGATCAGAAGAAATTGTTGCGCTCTCAATTGACAAAAAGTTTATTTTCCTTCAGGTGCGTAGAGCCAAAAAATACTTGAGAAAAAACAGAAAAAAAATAGCTGACCGCACACTGAATCCAATAAAGACTGAAGAGGTCTTTTTAAATTTATTTTAAGTGCAAGTGAATTAAAAACAAATGAGCATGAGCAGACGTTTCAGCAAATTGCTATCCTCAGTGCTCAGTATTTTGACTTTTTTTTTTTTTTTTCACATTTCTTTGAATGTATATTTTACACAGTTTGTGCCATGTTTGTTAACTTTTAGACTTTCTTGCAGTGACACTTGTGTTAATTGATGATTGTGACAATTGGACTCAGCTGATTGCTTTGAATTGCTTGTCTTTCTAGAAAGAGGGTGATTGTTTGCTGTATACTGAGCACCGAGGATAGCAATTTGCTGAAACGTCTGCTCATGTTCATTTGTTTTTAATTCACTTGCACTTTACTGCACCATGCAATTTATAAAATAAATGTTGTACTTCTAGACCTCTTCAGTCTTTATTGGATTCAGTGTGCGGTCAGTTATTTTTTCTGTTTTGCAAAAGTCAATCAGAGACATAACTGTTGAGCATGTGAACACAATGGCCAATCAGAGATGTTTATGAATCCGCTAAACAGCACTCAAAATGCTAGGGGGAAACGCTGGTAATTGTCACATTTTTAAAATTTCAGTGCCGACTTGGTACCGAATTCGGTACTTTTGACAACCCTAATTTCCACTCATTTCTCCCACAGGGATTTAAAAAAAAAAAAAAAACGTTTATGTTCCTTAATGGCTTTAGTGAGGGAAAGAACTACAAATCACATGAAGCATTGCAAACAGTATAACTGAATTTAAAAATACTCATTTAAACATGTTAATTATATACACATACAGGCAAAAAGGGAGTTTTTACTTTCTGAAATTTTCAAAACATTCCTACAATCACACGTAAACTAACCAACTTTCAAAAAAAAAAAGAAAATGACAAAAACAACAACACATGGACCCCGATGAGCAATGTTCTGCCGACTCTCACTTTGACAACAAGCAGATTCAGATATATTTGCTTTATGACTATATGCACACAACTGAAAGTGTATCTGTTTTGAATCAGGGTTGTTATAATTTTCTACAACTAAAACCATAAAAAATTGTCACTTGGAAAAGTTGGAATAAAATAAATGTTAACTAAAGTAAAATAAATATGACATTTTATTTCAGCTATTTAGTTCTATTTAGTTTTTAATATGATGTACTAAAACTGAAATAAAAACTAATACAAACTATATAATAAAAACGCACAACAAAATTACATCTTTAAAATGAAAACAAAAAATACATTAAAAAAATTCAAAATATTAATAATAACTATAATAGCGTATCAATACTAAAATAAAACTTCCAAAACAAATATTTATAAAAACTTTCCAAACATGGCCATTTAAACGCACAAAAACAACAACACATGGACGCCAATGAGCAATGTTTTGCAGGCTCTCACTGTGACAAATATCAGATTCAGATGTAAACATATTAAAAACAACACAATTACTAAAACTTTCAAATCAAAATGAAAACTGAAAATACAAAACCTAATTCAAAATATGAATAAAAACGATAACAGTATCACGATACAAAAATAACTGTTTTGATCTGCACATACACACAGATGATGCTATAGCTTATATCATCACTATGGCAACAAGTGGGAATCCATACTCTGCATCCTTGCAAACTATTCCACATTATCGGATTTAAAATGTAGCAAACATTTCAGACACCGAGAAGGATACTATCTTACATTTTACTTTATTCTGAACAACATGTAGCCTTTTAAGGAAGATTTGAATAGCCTAAATAAACAGCTAACTAGCTTCTGGTCAGCTGTCAAAACATAAAGACTAAGTAAGATGTTTAATGGCTAGCTTCAGAACTAACGTCTTGAAATAATAAATATGTTAAGCATTCAAAGAAACTGAATAATAGCAATTCGTTAATAAAGTTTTATCGCCATTACAGCAAAAACACCATTTGAGGGGCTAGTTAGCTTAGCACGCTAACAACATTGGTAGTGGGCGGGGCTTAAAAACAAACCCACTATATAGTGCACACTACTCCAACACAGACTGTTATAAACACAGACTGCTTTAAGGGTCATAAAGGAGTGTTAAATGACTCACAGAGCTCGGAGTATCGGTGGCAGCTCCGGGCCAGCTGCTGCACGTATCTCTCCAGCACATCGGACAGCAGATCACAGGCGCTCAGCTGCACCGCATCCCAGCCCACCGCCTGACACATCTGCGCCACGGACACCCGCAGCAGCGAGCGAGCGTAACTCTCACACATCTCTCCGCTCCCGAAAGCCCGCTCTCACGGCGCCTGTAAAGGCTTTGTTTTGATCATTCACATGAATACGGGCATTGGCGCTTCCATAGGAGCCGCCATCTTTACTTCCCAAGCGAAACATTGCGGAGCAATCGATCGCGCATGCGCAGAAGAGCAGAGAGTCTGATCGATTGTAGCTTGCTCGATTATACCACCTACATATGTAGTGCAGTGAGAAAAGGAAATAGTGATTGGTTTGTAAAGCCTTACATCTCTTTTGGGAAAATACTCTTCTTATTTACTATGTATATTTTGTGTAAATTAATTTTTTTTATTAATTTATTTAACAGGGACAATGCAATCAGACATAGCTACAGAACAAAGTTTGCAGCCGATGAGATGCACATAAGAGTTTATAGTAAGTGCTAATTTTCAACTCCCGTCACTAGATTGATTTATGATCATTATTGTTATTTTGATTATTGATTTCTTGAATTATTTTCTTCCTTGTTCTCGACTAGACTTTGTAATAACCAGTAGTGATTGGAAGGCTGAATCGTTTCAGGCCAGGGAATAATTTTTCGAATCTTTCATTTATGTTGTTCTTTTAAGTCATCACACACACACACACACACACACACACACACACACACACACACACATATATATATATATATATATATATATATATATTATCGTATTGTACTGGTTTATTATTTGTTTTGTTTTTACCTTTGAATTAATATTTCTCATTGTATCTTAGTGTATTTCTATTCTTCTATATTGCATTAATAATAATATTAATACAAAGTGGCATCTAAAAAAATAAAACGATTTCTAGGATTGCATTGCTATTAACTATTTATTAAATGAGTTATATTAAAACATACTTTTGAGTCCCAGTTTGTTTGTTGCTACTCAATGTCCATAGTAGGATAGGATTTAGACCAAAAAAATAATTGTGAATAATCTGCCTTGATCTTTTATAAAAAATAAATTAAAAATCCATGTGGATATTGTGGTTTTGTAAATATCATCCATATATTTTACACACACATTTACAGTAATGGTAATCTTATTGTATTATTTAATATTTCTTCTACTACTATAATACTAACATGGCTATGGTAGTTTACAGAAGAATTATGGTTACCAGTTATTTTATTAGTTTTGTGTAAAAGGATTTAATAGTTTAAAACAGAAACATCCAATTTTCAAGCGAAGTACTTATGGTGCGAAAAAAGTAATTTCATTACTAATGAAGTTATAGGTGGAATGCTTATTTACTAACTATTTACAATAATTTTTTTCCCAAATAAAATGCTTACCGAATCATAAAGTTGATAGTGCACTTATATTATACTATTTAAAAAAAAAAAAAAAATTACTACTGAACTCAGATGACTTAATTTAAAAAAAAAAAAGAAAAAAAAAAAAAAGTCTGGGTATGGTGATCCGCATCAGTTCTCAGATGATAACCATCAGAATCTGAGCTCCAGTGGCAGCTGATTAAATAATACATGAGTGACCCATATGGTCAAACTTTCTGCTTGTCCATTACTTTAATAGATCAGACCCTCTTCTACAATCAGTGACCCCCAAATTCACCCTTTCATGGATCCAGACACCCAACACCGCAGCTCGATCATTTAATCTGATACTGTGGTGGCTGGCCAGGCTTGAGTTTCAAATGGATAACAAGGAGGCTAAACTTGTTTTGATTGGCAATTATAAGAGAGAACAATAAGGATGCCGTTAAGTCAATTGGGTTTATCAGTAATCAGTTCAGAGTAACTTAATACTGTTTTAAGCAAAGTACGTAAACGCCAGAGAGGGTTATTGGAAGGATTGACCTAGTGTTCTGTTTTGGCAGGCGTCTTCTCTTCAAATGCTCTGTGTATTGATAACCTCGGAGCGTAGCCAAGCCCATGGCTTCAAAGAAGAGTTCAAGAGCTTTAATTCCAATGGAAAACAAGCATGAGTCGGGAAACGTATTTATTTTCTTAAGAGGACATCAAAGCTGATCAGTACATACACTAGAAATAGAATGGAGAAATCAATGGATGATGTTTCTCTGTAAGAGGTTTATTATTTTCTCCGATATTGTACAAACAGAAGCACATATTTATTACTGAATTCTACACCAGGTGACTGAACTGGAGAGAACAAGCGCCAGAACCACACCGGAAGTTTACAGGGATCCACTTTATCTGCAATGAGAAAAATAAATGTTTAGTAAATTTTAACCATCAATTGTAGACATATGAAACTTGAGGAAGACAAGTGTAAAGAATAAAACCAAACCAATCTTAGAAGTAATACAAACACTGTTCACACCAGAACAAACGTTCAGAGCAGAAACATGTTGCGATAAACATTTTTAATTTGAATGAACAGCTGTTAATGCATCGTATAAGAGCGATATGAACATCTGCATGCCATCAATGTGACAATTTTTTTTTTAATGGAGGGGTGTTCTAATTTCATTGCACTGAGATTTGCGCATTTGGTTACTTTTGCACAGGGTCAATAAAGCTACAACTTAGTGGCGCTCACGAACAGACAACTGTGCTAAGCGACAGTGAATAGAGAAACTTGCACACAGCTGTCCTTGGTTGCATCCGAAATCATATACTCGAGTACATACTTATTTTGAATGAGTACTTACTTCGCGAGTGCTAAAAAACACCATGTTGTCATATGACCTACCAGCGTCAGTTGTGTCACTTCACTGTCAATGTGTGTTTGACTTGAAGTGGCACCGTGCAGACCGATCGGTGTAGGACACTCAATTAGAGAGCAGACGGCTCCGTATGCTTTCGAATCACTTTCGCAGTACTTTGATCGATTCGGGTCAAACACACCTATTCACAAATCCTCTCCAGTGGCCTCATGGAACAGTAAAGTGTCTGTGCGAGTACTGTGAATTCAGTACTTCCTTTGTCACATACCGTTTTTCGCCTACTATATAGAATGGGAAGTATGAAATTTCGGATGCAGTCCTTGTTTACCGCTGTATTTATGCTGTTACAAAAGCGGCACCTACTGGCAGAGAGTGAAATTGCATTTTCATTCAGCTCTTCTGCCATATGCATTGGTCTAAACAGAAAACTTGTTTTGAGTTTTTGTGATTAACATTTGTATGGGTGTGCACAGGCTCTAAATCAGTCAGGTACAAGGCCAGAAACATTCTATATCAAAGTAAATAAGCGTGTTAGAAGTCCCCCTGTGGTGAAAAACAAGTTTGACAAGAAAAACAAGTGTTGAATGTTGTTGAATTTATAGTCGTAGTTGTATGGTGTTATGATGTATGGTGATATTTTTCTGTTGATTTGAAGAAAAAAAAAAAAAAGAAAAAAAAAAACATCAGTATTTAGCAATATGGCAGGTGTATTATGCATATCATGATGAACTATATGCCTTTCTCCATTGACGTTCTGAGTTGTTCAGAGCATTTCTAAGGATACTGATTGATAGAAGGCAGCTGTGACTCATGAATGTGAACATGGTTTGTGTAACATTAGCAACACATTATGTAGTCAAGCAAAACGCTAATCATTAATAATAGTTATGTGTCCGACGTTGTAAAAAGCGATACCATTGTGCAGCTTTTACCTCAGTAAGTTGACTGAGTGGATCTCGTTTGAGCTCGTGAGTGAGTGGAGGCGGGGCTTATTATCATATTTATAGATCCGTGTATATTAAATGAGGCAAGGGTGTAGTTACATTCAAGCTATTTTAAGGCATTAAGAATTATTTACAGGGGGACTTATTTCTCCATTTTGACAAAAACCAAACTACTTTGAAACACCAAAACCCATTAAAAAGAACCTACTGCATGCAAAAAAAAAACCTATACAGGAAAGGGGAAAACTAAAATCTATTGCCTGTGCCATTTCTCTACAAGCACACACAATATATCCTACAGTCTGCTGCAGGATGTTACCTCAGTCATGCCTCAGTCCCTGTGAACGATGAATGCATGCATATTATGGAAAGTTAGTAAGAGCAAGATGAAAATTTGATTAATGTGGGTTAGTAAAACTTAAAAGGTGTTAAAAAAAAAAAAAGTTTATGAAGTAAAGAAATTTAAACACTGGCAATGTCATGCCTGTAACAGAACTGAGCATCAGAAAAGGTTATCCATTTTACGTTGCTATCAATAAAAAGAATGAAGGAGGAAAGATGCATGGGTTATTAATGGAATATAGAGAAAAGAAAAAGAAGAAAAGAAAAAAAAAAAAAAAAAAAACTTCTTACAGAGCAGCAGCTCCAGAAATGATCTCAATGAGCTCCTTGGTGATGACGGCCTGGCGGGTTCGGTTGAAGGTCAGGGTCAGCTTGTCAATAATATCAGCTGATGGATAGGAAAAATACAAGATTGAAAATGAGGAAAAAAAGGCAAGAGTGTAAAAATGTCCAAATTTGATCGTTGATGATAGGGATCACGTCTTAGCAAGGAATATAGGCCATAAAAGTTCTTTGAAACTGAAAAGACGACTCACAAGCATTCTTGCTGGCGTTGTCCATAGCGGTCATCCTGGCGCTCTGTTCACTAGTGGTGGACTCCTTCAGCCCGTAGTAAATGATATTGACCAGAGCAAACTCCTGATAGTTCCTCAGCACATCAGCATCAATGTCATCATAGATGCCCATGTTCTCTGAACAACACACACAACAAATAACTGATTGATTCTGTTTTAGTGTCAACTGATTAGATTTTAGAGCATGTAATGATGGCTAATAAGAGCAGGACAGATAAAGTCATCCTGCCCAAAGGCATCTTAAAGGGCTCGTTCACCCAAAAATGAAAATTCTGTCATGAAGACCTCTGTTCATCTTCGGAACACAAATTAACATATTTTTTGATGAAATTCGAGAAGTATAGGACTCCTCCATAGACAGCAATTTAACTACCACTTTAAAGGTCCAGAAAGGTACTAAAGACATTTTTAACAAAGTCAACAAGACTGCAGTGGTTCAACCTTGTAATGTTATGAAGCGACTAGAATACATTTTGTGCGCAAATAACAAACAAAAATAATGACTTTATTCAACAGTATCTTCTCTTCTGTGTCATTCTCGTACGCTGTTTATGATCACTGCTTCCAGGTTCTACAACAGAATACCGGCTCAGTATTAGCCGACACTGTTCACGTGAGCAGCACGATGCATGTGTGTGATGCTGATGCAGGAGCCGGCATTCTGACACACCTGGAAGCGCTGGACATAAACGGTGTACGAGAAGTACCTTTTTAGACCTTCAAAGTGGTGGTTAAATTGTCATGTACCTCTCGGATTTTATCAAATATAATCTTAATTTGTGTTCCGAAGATGAATGAAGGTTTTATGGGTGTGGAACAACATAAGGGTGAGTAATAAATGACAGAAATTTCATTTTTGGGCAAACTAACCCTTTAAAATCCAGCAAATGCAGTGAAATTTATAACAAAGGCATGCATGAAATAAGGCTGTGTTGAACAATAAATCAGTATATTATTGATAGAATTTTTTGATAGGGCTCACTTTTTCAAGCAGTTTAATAAAATAATAATAATAATAATAATAATAATAATATTTAATTAAATAGTTAGTTCAACCAAAAATGAAAATTCTGTTTTTCATTTATTACTCACCCTCATGTCAAATATTTAAAATGCTGCAAATGTACAAAGTTCAATTAACTATTTAAAAACATTTTAAATATTTAATCATTTACAGTATGAAAAATAAATGTGTGAGATTTTCTAAAGACTACATTTAAAAATGTTATTAAAAGATTTAAAGATTAACTTTAGGTGAAGGTGATCTAAATATAATAAAAGGGAAATCAAGATGCACAATTTAAAAATAAAAAAATGAACAGGACAATAAGCAATGACACATGATGCGTGCCATGATAAGTATCCAGCCCAACCATGAAATACAAACAATAAAACAATACCTGAGCTTGCCACAGTGTCAGTGGAAAACACAGGTTTCTCATCTGTCTTGTATGAAATCACAGACCTGCAGGGGACAAAAATCAACAATAAAACCAAGAAAAAAAAAAAACCTTTTTCCACTGCTTTGGTTTTATTTTAAGTTCATTACGTGACAAACCTGAATCTGTTGAATACAATGGTTCCCTGGTCAAACTCGTAGCCAGAGTCCAGCAGCTCTGTGGCAATGAGAGAAGCATCATTAAAAGTGGGAGGCTTGCGGCCCACCTCCTTGCAGTTGATCAGGATGTGTTTGCCATGGGTCCTGATGGATAACACAAGGAAAGGAAGTGATTAAAGCAATGAAAGTGATATCTGAAACCAGCATGATGTGCCTGCAAAATGACAATGAGAATTACAAAGCCAAGACTGAGAGAGAGATACCTGTAGAGCAGACCTCTGAGTTTGTCACCCACATTGACAATCATGACCTCTTTGCCGGCACCAGTGAGCTTGGCGATCTCAGTCTTCATGGTTTTGGCCACACTGCTGTGGATGGCACCGCAAAGACCACGGTCAGATGACACCCCAATGATCAAGTGCTTATTCTTGTCTTCTGGAGCCTTGATCTCAGCCTTCTCATAGAGTGCTAAACAACACAAATATGAATAAGAATAACGTTACCAAAGTATCCAAAGATATTCAAAACGAATTTCAGAATGTTTGTGCATAACGAACTTGACTTTTGTGGATAATAAACTGCATACCCATAGCACCAGTGCCATAGACCCGGGCGGGCTTCAGGGATCTCTCAGCTCTGGCATACTTTGCTGCTGCCACCATCTTCATGGACTTGGTGATCTTCTGGATGTTCTTGATAGACTTCAACCGAAGGGTGACTGGTAACAGGACAAAACACTGGTCAGAAACTTCATACAACTTCATACTGTCAGTTATGTATGACAACATTACTGCAACATAATTATTAGCAAGCAAGCAGATTAAACATAGCAAGAAACTACATTTATAAAGACTTTAATATTGACCTTTTATAAAGGAAAAGGAAACTTTACTTACTGTCCTTCAAGGTAGCCATGTTCCTGACCTGCCCACTGCAAGAGACGCTTTATAAAGGTTAATTTCATCCACAAACACAATATAATACAATAACTCTTTGAACAATGATGCATCAATTAATATGACAGCATTTGTGTTATACTAAATACAGTGAAAACCCTGCAAAACAACCCTGCTATTGCGCCATTACACAAGTTAGCACGATTTACATACAAACAGTTCATAATTCAACTTATCAGTCTATACGCAAGTATTTAATCAGATTATTACCAGAAATGTAATCATAATAAATATAGAAATGTCACGTCGCGCGCCGCTGTCATAGGCTTAAGCACACTGCGGCCTAAAGTTCAGCACGTCCTTGCTCTATTTCAGCTGCATTTCATTGACCAACTAACACAATTTTGTGTAATTTCATACAAATGCTAATTAAATGCACGCTTTCATAAAACCAGAGATTGTATAAATCAATAAACTCTCACCATTGTGGGAGGAACACCGCCGCGCTGGTCCTGGCGAACATGATCACTTCAATGAAGGTCAGAGCCGTCGGTCTGCGCAGGTGCAAATAAAGCGCAGAAACGCGTACTCATTATAATCTCGCGATATTACACGTACACACGGATCAGTGACGAAACACGCATGTTAGCGTAGCGAGGAATTCACGTCACACGCAAGGAAGCGCGAGAAGCGTTGAGACACTGGAAAGTGTTATTTTTCCAATAATTCTTGTGATTGTTTTGCGTTTAAAATGGGGAAAGCAGATTTTTTGAGTCCTAAAGCGATTGGGAACAGAATAAAAGCCAAAGGCCTTCAGAAACTGCGCTGGTATTGCCAGATGTGTCAGAAACAGTGTAGAGATGAAGTAAGTATATGTGAACATGTTTTTTTTATTCTTTAGTATCAGTCAGTTTGTATCTATTTATTATTATATTTTTATATATTTTTGAATGATCTAATTTTAGGTATGATTAAAAATTGTGGTGCTTAGTCTGTATTGATTTTCTATATTTTGTTAAGTTTCCTGCTGGCTTAAAGCACAGATGGTGGTTGTGTCTGAAAAGCTGTGAGCTCCCTACCTAGACAGAATTTTTGGTTAAACTGGCTGTCTCTCAACGTAGTTATCTACCAAAACAGCATTACTGAATATCATATAGGCTGTCAAAAACTTTCTAGACAGCAGGTTTGATTAACCAAGGTTGTGTCTAACCTGCTAAATGAATAAATGTAAACGTTAAAACCTAGTAAGCTACCAACTAAACAGCATTTTTGGACACCATAAGCTGTCTTAAAACCAAGTGAGCTGCCTTGACAGCATGTTTGGGCATTATAGGCTATGACTGTTGGACATTATTGGCTGTGTCTCAACCTAATGACAGCATTTTAGGGCAGCATATGGCCACTCTAGTCATTATTTTAAGTGTTATAGGTTGTGTTTCAAAACTTAGTGTACCATCTACCTGGGCAGCATTTTAGGCATGTTCAAAAGTTCATTCGGCAGCTCAACTAACATGATCTGTCTTGACTGCAGAATGGGTTTAAATGTCACTGCATGTCCGAGTCTCATCAGAGACAGCTCCTGTTAGCTTCAGAGAACCCTAACCAGTTCATGAACTACTTTTCAGAGTAAGTCAACACACACTATTTTTCCATATCCATCCAGCTATCACTGAAATCAAATTTATTTGAAACTCTAAATTTATAGGGAGTTCAAAAGTGATTTCTTAGAGCTGCTCCGAAGACGATTTGGTAAGCCATTGCTGTTTTGATTTATTATATTATTGCAAATCTTTACATTTGTTTATTTTGTGCTTGTTCTATTGTTGAATGCTGAGATGGTCTGTGTTGATTTTTGCAGGAACCAAGAGAGTTCACAATAACATTGTGTATAATGAGTACATCAGTCATCGGGAACACGTTCACATGAACTCTACGCAGTGGGAGACTCTCACCGACTTCACCAAATGGCTTGGGAGAGAAGGCAAGCATTCTATGCATTGTACAGAATTAACATCCTCATATATGCCCTACATGCATTATAATATTATTAAAATTATTATTATTATTTTTTTTGTAAGAAATTAGTACTTTTATTCAGCAATGTCACTTTAAATTGAAAAAAAAGTGACAGTAAAGAAGACTTTTACACTGTTATACAAAAATTAAATATATGCTGTTATTTTAAGAATCCTGAAAAATATTGTCATGGTTTCCACAAATATATTAAGCAGCAAATCAGCATATTAGAATGATTTCTGAAGAATCATGTCCTGAAAATTCAGCTTAGCATCACAGGAATAAATTACACTTTAAAATATATTCAAATAGAAAGCAGTTATTTTGAATTATAATATTTCACAACATTACTGTTTAACTGTATTTTTAATGCAGCCTTGGAGACTTCTTTCAAACACCAAAAAATCTTACGACCCCCAATTTGAATGGCAGTGTTAGGTGTCTCATTCAGATTCTGTGTCCAGGTTTTTGCAAAGTGGATGAGACTCCCAAAGGCTGGTACATCCAGTACATTGATCGTGATCCAGAGACAATCCGCAGGCAGGAGGAGCTGGAGAAGAAGAAGAAACAGGATATGGACGACGAAGAACGCAGCGCCAAGTTCATCGAAGAACAAGTTCGCCGTGGTCGGGAGGGCAAGGAGCCGGAGGTGTGTTTGTGCACTGAAAGAAAAAGTTCTCTTTTCATTTTCTTGCTCAGATTTTCAAAGTCCATGCATCCACAGGAGGAACCAGTGTTTACCGAACTAAAGCGAAAGAATGAAGATGAGAAAATAGCTTTTAACTTGGACATTGCTTTGGCGGGACCCTCCAAAACAAGGTATCATTAGTCTAAAATGTGTTGTAAAGTTTTATAGCTGTAGTTTGGGTTGAGTAATCTAACAGGATGCGATAATAACCATGTCTTTTACTTCTATAGCAACACTTTGGGTCCTAGTGCCCTCAAAGCTGCAGCCTCTGCGAAAAGGAAAGAGTCTGCCCACAGCGGAGACTCTAGGGACAAGAAAAAGAAATCTGCTCTGGATGAGATAATAGAGGCATGTTTTCTTCTTTAATGTTTTTATTTTTTTTATCTACTTTTTTCCTTTATCACGCTGAAGACGTATTAAGCCGCCTTTCCACTATCTCCGAATTTCAATTTACACACAATTGTCGCATTTTGCATGTATCTTTAAACTGGTCATGACTCGTGAAGCAGCCGTTACCCTTTTGCTTATTAATCATGTTAAAGGATTAGTTCACTTTCAAATAAAAATTTCCTGATAATTTACTCACCCCCATGTCATCCAAGATGTTCATGTTCTTCTTTCTTCAGTCGAAAAGAAATTAAGGTTTTTGATGAAAACATTCCAGGATTATTCTCCTTATAGTGGACTTTAATTGGCCCCAAACGGTTGAAGGTCAAAATTACAGCTTCAAAGGGCTTTAAACGATTCCAGACAAGGAATACGGGTCTTATCTAGCAAAACGATCGGTCATTTTCTAAGAAAAAATAAAAATGTATATGCTTTATAAACACAAATGATTGCCTTGAAAGTGCTTCCGCCAGACCGCCTTCCGTATTCTTCAAAAAGCTTACGCTGTATGTCCTACACCTTCCCTATGGCCTTCAACTTATGGAACAAACACGGCGCCAGGTCTGTTTTTCCGTAAGTTGAAGGCCAATTGAAGTCCACTATAAGGAGAATAATCCTGGAATGTTTTCATCAAAAACCTTAATTTCTTTTCGACTGAAGAAAGAAGAACATGAATATCTTGGATGACATGGGGGTGAGTAAATTATCAGAATTTTTATTTGAAGGTGAACTTATCCTTTAAAATGATTGAATAATGAATGTGTGAATATATCCACACAAAATTCTATTAATATTATTTATAATATTTAATAATAAATATTTATTAAAATAATTATTTCGGACATAATTATTCATGACCGCCCATTTTACAGAAAACAAGTTTTAGTGCACAAATATTGGCAATTCTCACATTGTGCTAATAGTTTTGCTGGGTGGTCGCAAACGGTTCAAGTTTTAATTATATATTAAATATTTTAACGCAACCAAAGCTTAAATTAGATCTGAAAATTCCGCATATGATTAGTGTCGGAAGTAGGGCTGACACAATATCAGATTTTCACTACAAGATCATTGTGGCTGAAACAATTCATGATAATGTTATTGTGATATCTATAGAAATTGTGAAAAGAACCAATAAAATGCCGCAATACAGCAACCCACTATGTTGGAGTGTTAACCAGATGGTTACTGGTGCTGGGTTTTTTACGATATTATAGTTGTGTAGTAGTAACAGAATATCAATATTTTATTCTTTAAATATTGCGGTTATTGTCAATACCAATATACTGCAAAACCCTTAGTCGAAATTCAACGCAGGTCCTGTACTATTCACATCATATGAATTCATACAAAATCACCACCTTATAAAATAGTTAAGTTTTCCCTTGAAACTGGGTTGGTAGTAAAGGAGCAGGAGTGCCGACTAGGCAATACATTGGTTATGACCATGAAAATGTACAATTTTTAAAAAGTAAGCATAAAGGTCCTCCCCTAACCCTACCCCTAAAAATAAACCACCACTGGGGTGTAAGTAGATCATATGAAAACACACAAATGAGTATGAATTAGCCACCAGTTCACCAAAACGTAAAATAGATGAATTGCCATGAGATTGTGTTGGTACTACTACTACTCACTAATGACTTCTGGTTTGTCAGAAACGGTGAAAAGCAGCTTTAGAGAGAGATTTCTGTTACTACACTAATCTCTAATAGACTTTAGACTTCAGTTTAACACAAAAGAAAATGTACCTGTGAGGGAAGTTTAGTTCATCCAAAATGGTCATGAAACACAACCAGATCGAATTTCGTTCATGAAACCATTTTGATTGAATGCATGCAGTTTTGTTACATTTCCTTTGTGTGTCTTCCAGATGGAGGAACAGAAGAAGAAATCTGTAAGATCAGATCACTGGATTCAAGCAAACATTGTAGTGAAAGTCATAACGAAGAGATTAGGAGAGAAATATTACAAGAAGAAAGCTGTCATTCGGGTAAGTGAAGTGCTCTTGTTACTGGACTCCACACAGAGTGAATTATATGTTTCTTACAGTAATACTGTGTGTATGTGTGTGATTTCACAGGAGGTGCAGAATAAATACACAGCTATGGTGAGGATGATCGACTCTGGAGACAAACTCAAACTGGACCAGAGTCATTTGGAGACGGTCATTCCAGCTCCTGGTACTGCGTTACTGTTGTTAAACATGCTACTTTTTTCGCTTAAAGATATATTTGCCCAAAAAAATTATTTACTCACCCTCATATTTTTCCAACAAAAAAAAAATAGTTTGAAGAAGCTCTCAATCTAATCTCTCTTTATGTCTCAGGTAAGCGAGTTATGATCCTGAATGGTCAATATAAAGACACAGAGGCCATCCTGGAAGGCATAGATGAGCACAAATTCTCTGCCACACTCATGTTAGACTCGGTAAGTTCGCTCAGAAAACTGTCAAATTGTTTTATAGTTTTTTTCCCATTGTTTCCAAAACACTATAAACATGCTGGCTGTAATTCATTAATAAATAAAGAATCCTGAACAAGATTAATCATGGTATCCACAAAAATATTAAGCAGCACAACTGTCTTCATCATTGATAAAAAAAAAAGAAGTGTTTCTTGAGCACCAAATCAGCATATTAGAATGATTTTTGAAGAATCATGTGACACTTAAGACTGGAGTAATGATGCTGAAAATTCAGCTTTGCATCACAGGAATAAATTACATTTTAAAATGTATTCAAATAGAAAACAGCTAATTTTAAATTGTAACAATATTTCACAATTTTTATTGTATTTTTAATCAAATAAATGCAGCCTTGGTGAGTATAAGACAATTCTGTCAAGACTTTTGATCAATAGTGTATCTCTGTTAACCCTTAATCTGACTCAACCTCTATATTTTAAAATACAGTATTCTCAAGGATTGAGAGCCACTCATCTAAAGCATGTTCTTTGTCTTTAGGGTCGGATGAAAGGAAAGACGGTGGAGGGAATTGCATACGAGGACTTCTCTAAACTGGCCTGATGTTAATCTTCTCTCCAGGGCGACTCTACTGTGTCAGAGTGCATAATAAAGACTCTTAAATTACCTAATTTACATACTGGAACAGATCGACCAATGGTTTTTATTTTTTTTTTCATTGTTATCTTTGTCATTGAAAATGGTTGCATATGATTAAAATATTTAATTATTCAAACTTTTAAGTGATTCAATTGAATGTTTCACTGCAAACAGTCAAGTCAGAAGTGGGAAAATACATTAACATTAAGTTTAATTGGCTTAATAATTAAGTACAGTTCAATTGGTTAATGTACAGCATTATTTCCCCATGTTTTGTATATATTTTCTTGTAGTATTAAAAACCTTTTTTCTAAATGGCTACTTTCTGTTTTTTGGTGGTTCTTATATAAAATAACAGATTTCTACCCATCAGCCTCTTTTTATCTCTTAGCAACTAGCGTAAGGCAGACTCGTGCACTCAGAGCATGCTCAGAAAGCTGTCCAGCTGAGGGAGGATATAGTTGGTGTAACTGCCATCAACGAAGCCTTTCCCATTGTTATGGACAAACCAGCAGTAGACATCTGAACCCCGTTTCTTGTCACGTCTGTAGTCCTTCTGCCAGCCCCTGATTGATATACACATATTACAAAACTTTAAAATATTAAGCTAGGAAGTTATAATGTCAGAATTGCAAGATTTAAACTCACAGTTGTGAGGAAAAAGGTCAGAATTGCGAGTTTATACCCTGCAATTGCGAGTTTATAACTCGCAATTCTGACATTTATAACTGGCAAAGTCACGTAATTTCAGTAAACGAGGCTTCGTTACATCATAAGTGTGTCGAAACGTTTCAAAATTGATACGCGCTCTGAACCGCTGATTTGACACAGTGAAAGCGTCCATCACTAGATATTGTTGAATAAAGTAGTTATTTTAGGGTTTTTTTGGTGCACAAAAAGTATTCTCGTCGCTTCATAACATTAAGGTTGAACCACTGTAGTCACATGAACTGTTTTAAATATGTCTTTAGTAGCCTTCTGGGCATTTGAAAGTGTTTATTATCTTGCTGGCCTCACTGAGCCATCGGATTTTAACAAAAATATCTTAATTTGTGTTCCGAAGATGAACGAAGGTCTTACGGGTGTGTACAGGTGAGTAATTAATGACAGAATTTTCATTTTTGGGTGAACTAACCCTTTAACACATTTTAACTCATTTAAAACTCCAATAACAGCATAATGACAATTGTGTTTTTGTTCATTCAATTGCGAAAGAGAACTCCCAATTGGTACTGGCACACTGTTGGTGAAGTGGCTTCCTGTGTGCACGTTTTGGTAAGATATTTGTGATCTTTGTATGTGATGGTGTGTGTAATCGTATGTGATAGTACCTGGTAACCGCCAGTTTGTTGCCTTTTACTTCCATTATGGCCTCTTTCTTCTTTGGGTCTTCTCCTTCATGCACACCGTATACTTTCACCTCTGGTTCCTGTGCAAACTGACCTGTTCCGAGACACAAGAAACATTTGTGAAACATAGACCCAAACTCCTGTTGGTGTGTTTTAGTAGTTGTATACATTCAAATGTTGAGTGACTCACCAATGAGACCATGAACCTTTGCAGAGTATTTGTTGTCGTTGGACATGTAAATGCCCAGGAAGTCAACCTGCACAGGATGCTTCTTCCACACCCGATGCAAAAGCACCATCACTGAAATCCTCCCATCAATCATCACAGTAACCTGTTGCTCCTTCACTATGGCGACCTTCATCCTGATAAGCAAGCGTTAGGCATATATAACCAAATGCCTCATCTTATATTTAAAGAAAATTGTATCAAATAAAACATGACATATAACTTACTAAATAAATGCCTCTGGTATTATGCATGTTATTATAAAGGGGGAAAAAAGTTGTTTTTGTTTTAATCATTTTTAATAAAAAAAATCCTGCTGACATAACCAAGACTGCATAGACAAGAATAATATTAGCCAATTATATCACATGATCTAGTTAAATGGATACAATCAAGTCCTGCCCTGCATGAATATTCAATTTCATTTGGAAATCTAACTGAATATTAAAGTTAAATACGTTATAAATGCTCTTGTCGTCTTAAAATTATGGACATATATAATTTAAAAATCAAAAGATATTATATATATATATATATGTATATATATATATATATATATATATATATATATATATATATATATATATATATATATATATATATATATATATATATATATATATATATATATATATATATATACACACACACACACAAACACACAGAGATGCTGGTCATATAATTAGAATATCATCAAAAAGTTGATTTATTTCACTAATTTCATTCAAAAAGTGAAACTTGTATATTATATTCATTCATTACACACAGACTGATATATTTCAAATGTTTATTTCTCTTAATTTTGATGATTATAACTGACAACTAAGAAAAATCCCAAATTCAGTATCTCAGAAAATTTGAATATTGTGAAAAGGTTTAATATTGAAGATACCTGGTGCCACACTCTAATCAGCTAATTAACTCAAAACACCTGCAAAGGCCTTTAAATGGTCTCTCAGTCTAGTTCTGTAGGCTACACAATCATGGGGAAGACTGCTGACTTGACAGTTGTCCAAAAGACAACCATTGACACCTTGCACAAGGAGGGCAAAACACAAAAGGTCATTGCAAAAGAGGCTGGCTGTTCACAGAGCTCTGTGTCCAAGCACATTAACAGAGAGGGGAAGGGAAGGAAAAGATGTAGTAGAAAAAAGTATACAAGCAACAGGGATAACTGCACCCTGGAGAGGATTGTGAAACAAAACCCATTCAAAAATGAGGGGGAGATTCACAAAGAGTGGACTGCAGCTGGAGTCAGTGCTTCAAGAACCACTACGCACAGACGTATGCAAGACATGGGTTTCAGCTGTCGCATTCCTTGTGTCAAGCCACTCTTGAGCAACAGACAGCGTCAGAAGCGTCTCGCCTGGGCTAAAGACAAAAATGACTGGACTGCTGCTGAGTGGTCCAAAGTTATGTTCTCTGATGAAAGTAAATTTTGCATTTCCTTTGGAAATCAGGGTCCCAGAGTCTGGAGGAAGAGAGGAGAGGCACACAATCCACGTTGCTTGAGGTCCAGTGTAAAGTTTTCACAGTCAGTGATGGTTTTGGGTGCCATGTCATCTGCTGGTGTTGGTCAACTGTGTTTTCTGAGGTCCAAGGTCAACGCAGCCGTATACCAGGAAGTTTTAGAGCACTTCATGCTTCCTGCTGCTGACCAACTTTATGGAGATGCAGATTTCATTTTCCAACAGGACTTGGCACCTGCACACAGTGCCAAAGCTACCAGCACCTGGTTTAAGGACCATGGTATCCCTGTTCTTAATTGGCCAGCAAACTCGCCTGACCTTAACCACATAGAAAATCTATGGGGTATTGTGAAGAGGAAGATGCGATATGCCAGACCCAACAATGCAGAAGAGCTGAAGGCCACTATCAGAGCAAACTGGGCTCTTATAACATCTGAGACATGAACACCACAGACTGATGTGGTGACTAACTCCATGCCACGCCGCATTGCTGCAGTAATTCAGGCAAAAGGAGCCCCAACTAAGTATTGAGTGCTGTACATGTTCATACTTTTCAGTTGGCCAAGATTTCTAAAAATCCTTTCTTTGTATTGGTCTTAAATAATATTCTAATTTTCTGAGATACTGAATTTCGGATTTTCCTTAGTTGTCAGTTATAATAATCAAAATGAAAAGAAATAAACATTTGAAATATATCAGTCTGTGTGTAATGAATGAATATAATATACAAGTTTCACTTTTTGAATGGAATTAGTGAAATAAATCAACTTTTTGATGATATTCTAATTATATGACCAGCACCTGTATATATTTATATCAGACAAAATACAAGGCCAAAAATGCCCCATATGAGTTGTCGTCTCATATTTATGTTTACAGTATTACTCAAAAGTCTTTCAAATATAATTAAATATTAAAAATAAATATAAAAGTGATGGTGCTTTATGTAACGTTATGTAAGTTGACATTTGTGCTGGCTACTGTATACAGGCCACCAGGACACCATACAGACTTTATCAAAGAATTTGCTGTCCTTGTTGTTGGTGATTTTAATATCCATGTAGATAATGAAAAAGACGCATTGGGATTGGCATTTACAGACATTCTTAACTCTATTGGAGTTAGACAACACATGTCAGGACCCACTCATTGTCATAATCATACTTTAGATCTAATATTGTCACATGGAATCGATATTGATACTGTTGAAATTCTGCAGCAGAGTGACGACATCTCAGATCATTATCTAGTCTCGTGTATACTACATTTAGTCAAGGCTGCTAAACTGCCTCCCTGCTATAAATATGGTAGAACCATCACTTCTACCACTAAAGATTGCTTTATAAATAATCTTCCTGACCAGACAGCTTAGAAGACCTTGATGTTGCAACAGAAACTATTGCCTCTGTCTTTTCCATCACATTAGACTCAGTTGCTCATTTGCGCTTAAAAAAGATTAAGGAAATTAGTCCAACGAGGTACAAACGAGCACACTGTGGCCCTTAAGAGAGCAGCCAGAAAAATAGAGCGCAAATGAAAGAAAAAAACTAGAAGTTTTTCGTGGACAGAGAGAATGATTGAGTACAGAAAGACCTTAAAAACTGCTAGATCTGCTTATTTTTCAAATCGTTAAGAAGAAAATAAACATAACCCTAGGTATTTATTTGATACAGTGGCTAAATTAACAAGAAATAAAGCTTCAACTTCTGATGTTTCCAAACCGCACAGCAGTAATGACTTTATGAACTTTTTTACTTTCAAGATTGACAATATTAGAGAGAAAATTATAACCATGCAACCATCTACTACAGTATCGTGTCAGACAGTGCATTGTAGTGTCCCTGAAGAAAAAGATGCCTTTAGGAGAGGAAGAATTGTCTAAACTTGTTAAATCATCAAAATCAACAACATGTATGTTAGACCCTATACCGACTAAGCTATTGAAAGAGATGTTTCCAGAGGTCATAGAGCCTCTTCTTAATAACGTTAATTAATCTTTATCACTAGGATACGTACCAAAAACTTTTAAGCTGGCTATTATTAAACCTCTTATAAAAAATAAAAAAAATAAAAAAAACACACAACTTGATCCTAGAGAATTAGTCAATTACAGGCCGATCACACTCAAATCTCACTTTTCTGTCAAAAATACTTGAAAAGGCAGTATCATCACAACTATGTTCCTTTTTAGAAAGAAATAGTATCTGTGAGGATTTCCAGGCAGGATTTAGACTGTACCATAGTACTGAGACTGCTCTCCTTAGAGTTACTAATGATTTGCTCTTATCATCCGATCGTGGTTGTATCTCTCTATTAGTGTTACTGGATCTTAGTGCTGCATTTGACACTATTGATCACAATATTCTTTTAAATAGACTCGAAAATTATGTTGGCATTAGTGGAATTGCACTGTCATGGTTCAAATCATACTTATCTGACCATTATCAGCAGGACTTGACATTAACTTTTTTGCTCACCAGCCACTGTGGCTAGTGGTTTTCCAAAGTTACTAGCCACTCAGCATTTTCACTGGCCACAATTTTGCTGTTGGGAAATTACATTTTATATGATTAAAGTTGACTTTCGCATTCTAAAATTACTTGATTTTGAGTCATTTTACTTGATTAGCTAGATTTAAAACCCTTTCAAACTTTCAAATGCTGATTGACCACCAAAATCAAGACTAGGTATACATGGTATATCAACTGGTATGTATGGGTGGGCAAGGGGTGGGTATGACCATAATATGATACATTTTATAATTGTATGAGTTATTTTTGTTATAGGCTATATAAAAAGAACAAAGAAGCAAATTAGCAAATTACAAATATAATAGTAAATTAAATAGCCTAAACTTTTTTTTTTTTTTTTTTTTTACAGATACAGTAGGTTTATTTAACATGTATTTAACATCTTTTATTGTTTGAACATTAATGACAGGTATTTAATTGGGCTGCTGAATGCATGGACATAATATACTGATACATCCAGTTTTTACCAACCTGTTTATGGACACTTAAGCCATAACCGACTCTATTCAGGTGAGATAGTCCACACCATGGACATTTTGACTTCTGTGTGTGTGTGTATTTGACTATTGAGGCGCAAGGAGATCTGATCGCGCGCGCGACAGAGAGAGAGAGAGCGTACGCGAGAGAGCGCATATGTTGCGTGTCATTCAACGTGAACCCGCCTTCACTAACTGCAAGTCAATCGTTAACGAATTGTGATCAGATTGTAATTTTGTGCTACGACGAGCTTGGCTACCTTTGATTAGGCTGTAGGCTGAAATTATTTTCAACCCGTCAAAGTGGCTAGTGAGAGTGGCTGTCTTACCCGCCACAGCTGAAATCTACCCGCATTTGGCGGGTTGGCGGGTGTTAATGTCAAGCCCTGGTTATCGGTTATCAACACCATTTTCTTTAAGAGCTGCTGTGCAGCCAAAATTATATACCAGTTATCACTGTAAAGCTGCTTTGACGCAATCTGCATTGTTAAAAGCGCTATATAAATAAAGGTGACTTGACTTGACTTATCATATATCTTGACTTGACTTATCATATTGAGCAATATCATGTTTTTGTCCCGAATAACACTAGTCTAAATGTGATTTGGATTTTATATAACATTCAATACATAATAAGTTAATATGTTGTTATGTTTTATAAACAATTCTGTCTGCTTTTGCTCAATTTTGCCAACAAAAATATTACCTAAAGCCACAGCAGAACAATTGTGTGTCTCCGAGCAACGCAGTGGTGTTTCTTTTCTGAATGAATCCGTGTTTTGAGTGAATCAGTCAGGTGAACCAATGATTCAATGGCCCATTCCATCCATTCCTAAATGAATCAGCCGTTTGAACGAATGAATTAATTTTAAAGGAATAATTCCTCCAAAAATGAAAATTCTGTCATCATTTACTTACCCTCATGGCCATTGAAGCCTCCAAGTTTATGTGTAAGAAATTCTATGTTGAATCAAATAAAATATATATTTTTTTCTAAAGCTACTTTTTATAATGTCTATTTGATGCTTTTCTCATTTAACACAATAATGACTTTAAATGATCTTTTGGGGGTAATTTCTCAGATGTGTGATTAATTTAATTAGATTAATTAATTGCTACATTGTATAATTAATTAGATTAAAAAATGTTAATCGCTTAACAGCGATATAGATATAGAGACTGTGCCAGATGCTTTTATCCAAATCAACTTACAGTGCATTCAAGTTTAAAAAAAAGAATGTATTGTACAACAGTAAAATTCAGTAGCTTAAAGTCACTGGTTCTCATATAGTAATTGTGATGTTTGTTGGAGTAAGTTTGTATTGTGATACCTGTTAAGCATCAGTTCAGCTGTGACTCCCCAAGAGAAGGAGTGATTGTTCCTGCCTTCCATCAGGTCGATTCTGTTGGTTCCTATTATAACCTGCACACCGTCTGTTTTAGAGTATATGGAGATGGTGCCGAAATATGTGTTTATTTTATTGTTCTTCATCTTCTTAGACCCGACCAACAGACCATTGATTGTGACTCCTGGAATGGAAAAAAAGCACATGTGGAATATGAAATAAATAAAGGGCCTCTGTTTTTTCATGTAATGGAAGATGCCTGTAGAAGTTACCTGTTCCAGGATCTGAAACCAGGTTGAGGATGTGTCCAGGTTTGGAGTCAATGTTGAAGCAGATGTCCATGTTGCTTCTGGGTAAGTGAATGATGAAGTGTGGGTCATTATCCACTACAGTAAAATCAAAAGGATGAGAGAGATCACAGCAAAAACTTAAGGCAAGAAACCCCAGGTGAACAGAGTTAAAAAATGTAACTAACAGATATCACCATACTTCCCCAGTTTATTCATTATATTATTATTATTATTATTTTTTTGTATAACAAGTTCTCTGAAATGTTGTTTAAATATGCAAATGAGGTATTATCTAATTAAATATGTACTCATTTGCATACATTTCTAGAACAGAAATCTGAACACTGAATAAAGCCAGATTCAAAATTTGTGTTTCATTTTGTTGACAAATTAAAGTCAAAGGTTTTTTACAGAGGGGTTATGAAAATCTCTTTTTATCACTCCATAAATTATAAAATATACTGTCAACAACCAATTTTCACCATGTTTTTGTTTTTAGGAACAAAATGTATAAAATATGAATATATGAACAAACCTCTGTAAAAACCTTTAAAATATACAGTAGATAGGAAGAAAACGATAAAGTTTGGTGTATGTGAAAATAAAATAAACACTTAAAGGGTTAGTTCACAGTAGAACGATATGGGGGCGAGTAATTAATGAGAATTTTCATTTTTGGGTGAACTAACCCTTTCTTTCCACTAGTCTGAAACAATAGTTACATAAAGCCAAATAACCCAAAATTGACCAGTGGATGAAAAAACAATGTTTTTGCCTGTAGTATCTTGCTTAAGTAACAAGAAACCAATTCTCATTGCGTTCACACTGGATATGGAATCTCTTTGTGCTTCACTTCAGTTGTCAAACTTTTTTGTGAAACCTTGCTGACTTATAAAGAAATGTTGTTTTGAGCATTCACATTTGAATCAAAATGCATGTGAACCATTTTAAGGCTAAAGGCCAGATTTACTAACAGCCTGTGCCGGCACAAAAAAACTACTTTCAGGATTTACTAAAGACACGCAGGGAAGAAAAAATTAGAGATGAAAAAGCGTAGACACAGCTATTTTTGCGGCTGACCTTACTGCATTTGCAAGTGTAAGAGTTTCCCTTTCAGACGCAAAATAAATAAATCATGCAACGTAATTTACTAAGGTTTGCGGTGGAATTTGCGACATTATTTAACGCTGAAAAAAGCATGTCTTAACCCATTTTGTGTTTGACATGGCTGCAATAGTTGCATTGGTCATTATGGAAATGATCCAGCTGTGTCTGTGTTTTTTAATGTGCGCTTTGTCAGTAGATCCCAAGCAGAACTTTCCAGTCCCATCTGCGCTTTTATGGGATTGCGGTCTCACGCTAATTTGCCCAAATGAGTAAATGTGGCCCCAAGTGTGAAAACACCCTAAATATCATTTGACTGCTGCATTACCAACAGTTATCTGAGGAATGATTCTTTCTTGTGTTCCGGAAACTTCTACGGGAGCAAGTGTAGGCAGAACCCACGGAGGATTCTGATAGACTAACTGTCGCACTGGAAGTGATCCAGATGAAGGATCACTGGCTGAGAAAAAAAAAAGAGAGAAATAAATAGAACAAAAAATCATTTTCCATACTCTATTCAGTAATGACTTTTGCAATATGGATATTATATTTCAAGACAAACCATTTGGACTTGGTACCTGAGCAGCAGCCGTGTCTGGAGTCTTTGGGCGAGTCTGCGATCAGTCGTTCTGTCCTCCCCTGGTCTTGACCCTCCACCAGCATGGCAGTGAGAGGGGTCACAAACTGATGCTCCAGAGCCAGGGCCACGATCCGCCGAGTAATCTTACGCTTCTTGCTCGCAGTAGAAGCTAGAGAGCTACATGAAAGAAATTCCACAGAGGCAACAATAAGTACGATGGACTATTTAAGTTATGACGCATTTGACATCTTTCGCTTTTCTGACCAATATAATCAATCTCTTGATTTTTTTTCATTTCTTTTGGAAAGTCATAGAAACGCTACAGTAAATTTTTCCTTTGGCTATTGGAACAAACGAGAACAAAAAAATGGTATTTGTATAATCAGTTTCCGTTCACCACTCCAGAAGTTTGCCCAACTATGATGAAATTAGTTCACTTTAAAATGAAAATTACCCCATGATTTACTAACCCTCAAGCCATCCTAGGTGAATATGACGTTCTTATTTCAGACAAATACAATCGGAGTTATATTAATGATCCCCGTGATGCTCCTAAGCTTTATAATGGAAACCACCTGTTTGAAACTCAAGAAAGTGCATCCATCTATCATAAACGTACTCCGCACGGCTCTGGGGGGTTAATAAAGGCCTTCTGAAGCCTGCTTGAATTTTGACGTTCATTCCCTCCACTTTTGGGAAATAATCTTCTATTATAAGACTTTCATTTTAGTGTTTACTACAGTACCAGGCCCTATTTACCAACGTCTGCTTTTCAGCAAATCAAGCAGGACCAGGCAAATGCAATTAATATTCATGAGCACAGTTACAAAATATTTTTACTGTTACTAGACTTTCAAGTATCTTTACATTTTATTTTTGGAAACTTTTATTTCACTACATTCCTTTTTACTTCTCTACATTTCATAAAAACATATCGTTCCTCAATATTTTAAACTAAAGAAATTAACACTCTGCGATAAAATAGTATGTACGATTAATGTTCTTTTCATTGAACCGGTTTGCATTTCACACTGAAGGATTCATTTGCGATTTGGACCGATCCAATTGCAGCTGTTCTCGATTCAACAACTCAGATTCAATTGTCTTCATGTCTGACTCAAAATGAGCCAAGAACTGGGAGATCCTCCAAGCTTAAGTGATGGCGTGAAAAGTAAGTTACTAATACATAATTTTAGTATTGATTATCGTAAATGAAAATCATTATACTTATCATTTGGTTCAATTTCCTGTTTTGATCCATGAGAAACACATTAAATGTGTCTTTATCTAAAATGAATCTACCAAAAATGATTTTTATTAGCAATTTTACATATAGATGGCCTCAAGGCTCCCCCGGAAGTCAACACAGGGTTGTTGTTTCTCTCACCGTTCGGCCAATAGCTGATTGACAGTAATGTAGGCCCACATCTGCCGAGCAAAGCCGGTGAAGGAATTTTGATGTGTGCTGAGTGCAGAGTCCAACTCCAGAATATCCGCCTCTGTCTGAATGTTTAGGTCCATGTTGGCCTAGAGAAGAAAAACCATCATTACTAAAGAAGGCATGAAAACCGAATTTTAAAATCTGAACTGAGAATAACATGATGTGTGGCTCACAGCAGAAGCGGTGGTGAAGCTTTGCAGAGTGGTGAGGTCTGATGGTTCAAGTTTTCCAGCCACTATCAGCTCAGAACCACTAAAGAACTTATCAAAACGATTCTGAGTGATGTTATTCACAGTGTTGTCAGGAAAATGAACGGTGATCGTCCTCAGGAGAGGAGAGGAGACCTGACTGTAGAATGCCTTGAGAGAGAGAGAGAAGAAGAAGAAGAAAAAAAAAATTGTCATCTTTGTCTCAGATGCTTCTTATAAGGTTCCAGAGAAATAACAATAGACTCAAATGAGACTGTTAACTGTTAACATATTGTGAGAATATAGAGCTATTAAAATAAGTTTTAATATCTCAGATAATTTGATGAAAAAAGATTGAGTTCTTACTCAAAATCTATTTTTATTGCAGACTTTTTATTACAGGGGTTTTCAAACTGAAGTTTATGGAAATTTTTACAAAAGAAAATGTTAAAATGTGAATTAAATATGTTTCTTGCAATATATTTGATATTATTAATGTCGTGTGATTAATCATTTTCAATCAATATAATTATTTTATTATACTGACTGACCTAGTTTGTAATAGTAAGAAATAAAAAAAATTATTTGCATATTTTATATATAGGCTATCATGTTGTTATATTATAATGATACATTCTTTTTCTAACAGTATAAATGTGTCTTTATACATTAAATATAAATTAATATAAGTGAAAATGTTGTACGACATTGCACAATAATAGACAATCAGAATATATTTGATGTTTAACATATAGTTACACAGAGCAGGAATTTTAACCATTAAAATGGATGAGATGGGCCCTTTCCCAAATGGCACACTTCATATGCACTTGCGGTCAAGTAGGGTGTTCCATTTGTCATTTTAGGTTTCAGAAGGGTACTCACGAGTGCCCCCTTTGCAGCCGATATGCGCATTTTTGCCGAAAAAGCGAATGATGCAGCAGCCTTCTACCCAACAGTCAAAGCGGCATTACCTTATGAAAGTATGGACTCGGAGGAAGATAGCAAGCACTTAGGGTTCCATTTGGGACAGGGCCATGGGATATATCGTTACACTATGTCAAACTGAACCTTTAACTGCTCCGCAGCATCATGATTGGCATAAATCCTCTGGGCGACGCCCCTGTTGTCCATGGCAATTCGCTCCAGGAAGTCGAAGTCAACGTCAAAGCCAATGCCAAGAGAGAACAGGGAAAAATTATCCCTCATCACGCGTTTCACGTTTTTCTGAATAGCGCTCAGCTTTATTTCTCCTAAACAACACATGAAGAGAGAAACAGTAGATCACTTGAGGACTACAGGAAACTCCAGGTAATAAGGGTGGACATGTTAATTGGTCTTACCAACTGTTGGGTCTCCATCTGATACCAGGATGATCATAGAGACAGAACGAGGGTCGATCAGTCCCTGATTGGACGCTCTCACCAGCATCTGCACTGCTCTCAGTAAAGCTTCATTGATGTTGGTGCCTGGGGTCAAATGTTACACTCAATAACTAATGTTTAAAAAATGTTTCAATGTAATAACTCCAAAAAACGTCATGTGTTGCAACTGTCCATAACATGTGCATTACATTTGCAGTTGCAACTGCTGCCTTACATTCTTGGGGAGTAGCACCACATGACATTTTACACTCTGAACAGACCTTGCTCAGTGCTATTTTAGTATCATTACTTTTTTTTAATTAAGTTTAATGTTTATTTTATTTAAATTATTGTAAATGTTTTTTAATAGTTTTAGTTTAAAGGGTTAGTTTACCCAAAAATGAAAATTCTGTCATTAATTATTCACCCTCATGTCGTTCCACACCCGTAAGACCTTTGTTCATCTTCGGAACACAAATTACGATATTTTTGATTAAATCCAAGGGTTTCTAAACCACACATACAGTAGGCAGCAACATCATTGTACCTTTTGAGGTCCAGAAAGGCATTAAAATAGTCCACGTGACTACATTGGTCCAACCTTAATGTTATGAAGCGACGAGAATACTTTTTGTGCGGAAAAACAAAACAAAAATAACGTCTTTATTCAACAATTTCTTCTCTCCCCTGTCAGACTCCTACGCAGTTGACGGAGTGAACGCAGTACAACGCTTCCGTGTTCTACGCCAGAGCGCCGGTTATAATGAATGGTCGGCTCCTGCATCACACGCATGCATCGTGCTGCTCACATGTACAGCATCAGCCAATACGAAGCCAGCATTCTGACGTAGAACACGGAAGCTCTGCACTGCATTTACTACTTAAGGTTGAATCACTGTAGTCACATGGACTATTTTAATGATGTCTTTACTACCTTTCTGGACCTCAAAAGGTACAATGACATTGCTGCCTATGTGTGATTCAGAAACCCTCGGATTTCATCAAAAATATCTTAATTTGTGTTCCGAAGATGAACAAAGGTCTTACAGCTTTGGGATGACATGAGGTTGAGTAATTAATGACAGAAATTTCATTTTTGGGTGAACTAACCCTTTAAGATAAACACATAAGGTCAAACTATCTCATATTTTAGAAGTTTTTTTAAATTATAAGCAGTGAAGCAGAACAGAAACTCCAACGGAAAGTTTTTCTCACCTCCATTGGGCTTGATGCTTTGGATGTACTTCTTAGCTTCGTTCACCTGGATGGAGGAAGCTTGGACCAGATCTTCACTCCAGCAACGGACATTGTGATTGAAATCTATGATGCTGAAGTAGTCGTCCATTGACAGATCCTCCAGAATAGCCTTCATCGCCTCCACTGTCTACAAAACAAAAATGGCCGTTAGGTATCTTTCACTCTCGCTCATTAAGAATAATGTAGCATACAACTCTAAACAAATTTTTTAGGTACTCAAAAAAAAAAAAAAAATCTCAATGAATAAATAAAATGCTCTGATTAATAGTGCACTAAAAGAATCAAAATGAGTTTTAACAAAGCAAATAAGAGTCTAATTTAATTTCATGATCACTTTAAATAGGCACCCTTCAATTTACTTGATGACCACATGGTGGCAACATGGGAGTTTCAATACAATTAAAAATGCAGTTCTCCACTGCTTCCACAAGAAGGCACATCCATACTGAGAATTTTTCTGTAATGGATCATCACACACCATATTTAACAAAATCCATATACTAATGATATATAACATGATATATCTCCTGATATCTGCAGGTAAACACATCCATACCTGTTTCATCTTCAGCCCCCACATGCTTCCGCTCACATCAATAACAAAAACTATGTTTTTCGAAAGAGGCGTGAGATCAGATGGAGCGAAGAAGTGAACGAAATGACCATCAGACACCTGAGAAATAGAAAACAGACTGCATAGTAAAGCATACTACATACATACTGTTTTTCACTCATGTTCATTCATTCATTCATTCCTTTAACCAGGTCAAAAGCTCATTGAGATAAAAAAAAAAAAATCTCCTTTACAAGCAACTGGTGGAATTGTGTGATCCATACCTGAAGTTCTCCAGCATTGCTCTCTCTCTCCACATCATATTTCACAGTGAACACGCCATCCACTGCACTCTCCGTGCAGTTTTCACACTTTCGCTGCTGCTGCAGAGTTGGTTTAAATACTACGTGGGCTTTTTCTTTCGTGTGGGTGATTTTAGTCATATCTGAAAATTGCTTTCCCAGTGTGTTAGGGGCCATGACAAACTTGATACCTTTAGGCTCAAATATATACACGTCAACCTGAGGACATACAAACATCCACAAAAACACATCACGCTAGTCAGTTCATGACACAACTTCTATATATGCGTGTGTGTGTGTGTGTGTGTGTGTGTGTGTGTGTGTGTGTGTGTGTGTGTGCGTGTGTGTGACTGACCTGCAGCAGTGGAACCAGGCGTCCAGGTTGGATGTGTAAAGTGTGCTGGTATTCGCCCAGTTTCCTCTGCATCATTTCCTGATAGTGTAGCTCAAACTCCACTTTGCTGCCTGGAGGAACATGCACCTCTGTCCTAAAGGTCTCCATTGATTGAGAGTTAGTCCTGAGAGACAAAAAGATATACACATTGACATACTGTATATAATTATATGTCAATCGCTGCATCTGAAATCGCATACTATGTATATACTACTCATGGGATAGTAATATGTCCATTGGATGCACACTTCAGAATCTCGCCGGAAGTAGTAGGTCATTTGGGAACTTTTCACCTACTGTTTTATGAATACTATAAATCCAGACATACTACTCACTCACATACTGTTTTTTCACATACTATATAGTATTGAAGCAGGCATATTTGGGCCCAGGTGATTTATAAATTAGAAAATATAGACTATTTAAGAATATGCAACATACAAATCTAAATATATAGTTATAAATAGATTATATACAGTATATTAATTTCTATAATTAAAGACTATGTAAATCTAAATATAATTATAGATAAGATTTTTTCTAATAACTACTGGATATATACATTTAAATGAAAATATATGGTTATATATTTAAATATACAGTTTGTTTATTAATATAGAATATATACATACACTGTAAACTAAACTTATTTACTGTGTTTATGGTTAAATTATTTGTCCAATGTATTTGAATTAAGAAAATTTAAAATGTTTAAAAATTAAGCTAAAAAATATAAAAATATATATATATATATATATATATATATAAACATATATAAAATAACTATAAATATATAATATAGAATGGAATATACAATAAATACTGCATATATATATATATATATATATGTACACAGTGCACAGCATAAATGAGTACACCCCCTCTGAACAAATACAAAAGATGCATTTTCACTAATACAATTAATGGCAAACCTAAAATGTATTAAACATATACATAATAAAAACCGAGAAATATATGTTATTAATAGCCATAAAATAAGTAAATTAGCCAATTTTGTTTAAATTAAGGATTGCAGAAATGAGTACACCCTAGATTTAATTCAACAAATGTATAATATTCTAGCACTGACCCTTCTTGGCACAGAGTGTACAAGTTCATGACAAATTGTCACATCTGTCCTGTTTAACTCCTGGATGATGAGCTCTTTAAATGCCCTGATCTTTAATGGGGAGTGTTGCTTAACTCATCTCTAAAGAATCCCCCACAGGTGCTCAAGAGTGTTAAGATTGAGTGCAATACATGTCCACAGAAGGTTTTTCACCTTGGGAGAATGCATAATCCTCATTGTCATGTTGAAAAAATGCCTAACAATGCAGGGAATGAGGAAAGGGTAACATCTTCTATTTCAAGTTTGTGTATTAAATTACACAGTGGTGTGGGAATTCATGACAGCATTGATAAAGCACAACTCCCTCACACCTTCAGAACTCATACATCCTTATATAAGAGCTTTACTACCACTGAACTTTACTGTGGGAACCAGGCACTTCTCACTGTACTCCTCCTCTAGCAACACCAGAACATTTTGGATGTTGTTAGATCCAAAATGATTGATTTGGTCTCATGAGACCAGAGTACTGATTCCCAGAATCTATATTTTGTAAATATGGGCTTTGGAAATAGCTAACTGACTTTATTGTGCTTTGGCTACAGTAGGTAGTTCCAATGAGAACAACAACCATGCATGTAATTTCTGCAGGCTGCATCTTACTCTGTGAGATAAACAGTCACTCTCTTCATATCTTTTGCTGGCTCTGAGACATTCACTTAGTATTTCTCCTGCTCTTTGTCTAGCAAAAAAATCCCTCATCATTAAATGAAAGCTTAAAATGAAGGCCTGATTATTTCAGGGGCCTTGTCGCAAGTCCATTGTTTTTTAATTTCTGTGTTACTTTTGCTATATTTTCACACTTAAAACAAAGATTTGGTAATCCTCATGTACCACTGTCCTCTTTTGTGCTAAGAAATAAGTCTCCTGACAGTTCTCTCCCAAGTGCTTCCATTGTTGTCAGCATTAAGTCTGAGAATGATTCAGTGGGCTATATAACACTTTTAATTGTCAAGAAATTACTTCTCTCTAAATATTTTGGTTCAACATACTTACCTGTTGATCAAACATTGCCTTAAACCTACACCAGAAAATGTTTATTTCGTTTTATTTAGTAACTTTCAGGAGGGCACCTTTAATATGTAGCCAATACAGTAAAAACGTCAGTACTGCAGTATGAATGGGCTGATGCAAAGCTGTACCTGACGATGCCGGCTGCTTTCCCACGAGCTCTTGCTTGAGTGTAAAGGTTTCGTGCCACTGTCTTCTCCATCACTGAGCCGACGAATGTGATCCCATTGACATTCCTGAAAAGCAGCCACCTGTCATCCAAGAATTTCATGTGTTTTTATGTGTACGTGTGTCTGTGTTAATGCTCTCACATGGTGAAGTTGTTAATGAAGGCCTGTTTAGGGATCTGCACGTTGAAGCCGATGCTCTGGGCATTTGGACCTGAGTTGATCACAGAGCTCTTGACTGTGGTGTGAGCAAACCGCGACGTGATTCTGCTCTCCACCTTATAGCTCTTAACTGTGATGTCACTGCCCTGAATTGCCTGCATACAAACACAAACAGAGCGTAATACATAAATCAAACTATTAACATTAAATACATAAAAAACTGTCTGGCAACCATTTGAGTACCTTAGAAACATCTTAGTTTGTCTTGACGAAATTTCCTTTTCTATTTTGAAATACTATTTTTGTGACATTTTAGGCTTGTGTAAAAGTAGTGAATTGCCTACCATAGACTATTAATATATAGATGGAACTGGATTAAATATTTTGACTGATCCAATCCAAATCTGATTTGTGACCCGTAACGCTGCCTGCAACATAATCATGCACTGTTCGTTGTTGTCCAGTGAGAACTGGCCCCCCGACTGAGTCTGGTTTCCCCCAAGGTTTTTTCTTTTTCTCTCCATTTTTGTCAACTGATGGAATTTGGGTTCCTTGCCACTGTTGCCACTGTTGGCCTCTGGCTTGCTTAGTTGGGGACACTTGATATTCAACAATGTTTTTGATCTGCCTGTATTGACACCATTGTATGTGAGCTGAACTGAACTAGATGGCATCACTGTTTTCTCCAGAGCTGCTGTATAGATGAATTAACTAAAATAATAACTAATTATTTTTACAACAGAAATGAATCACTACTGAACTTACTTAAGCTGAACAATGACACTATTTTCTTCTAGAGCTGCTGTGCAGCCAAATTATTTTCACTGTAAAACTGCTTTGACACAATCTGCATTGTAAAACGCGCTATATAAATAAAGTTGACTTGACTTGACTATCAAAACTTGCAAAATTTAAGCTTTGGCATTGTATTTATGCATTTAAAAGGCCAGTTCACACCAAGGACGATAACTATAATAATAACGCTAAATATATATAAAAATCTCTAAAAATCGCTCTAAATATAAAAAAAGCAGAGTCCACACCACAACTATAACGTCGCAGAAACAATATCATTGGAGTCGCTTTCAGAATGATTTTTTCCATGTAACGAATGATAAAAACATTGACAGTCAATCAGAATCCATCCTGCTTTAAAGAGCGAACATTTAAAGCAGGAGATGACAAAACTACAGTGCACGCTCAGAATAAACAGAACGATTTCGTCCGCTGGTGTGAAAGGACAGGAAGATAGATAGATAGATAGATAGACAGACAGACAGAGTTTTCTCAACTTGTTTTTGTAGGAGATTTGAGTTTTCTCAACTAGTAATTAATTACTTTTTTAGAGTAACTTGAATCAACACTGATAGAAACTAAAGTAATACTATATATAGGAACTTAGAAACTAAAACTAATCTGGAGAAAAAAATGTCTCTAGCTGAAGTAGAACAGAAGCAGAGGGGAAGTCAATAACCGTAGTGTCTTTGAACAAATCGATTAGTAGATAAGATTAAAGTGGAACAACAAGAGCATGATTACCTCAAAATTCTCTTCTTCTCCACTGGTCAAAACGTTTCTCTACACACAAAAAAGACAGAAAAATGGGAGCATGTTGTATAAATGTATTTAAAACAAACAAAAACAATTGACCATATTCAAATTATGATACATGTAAAGTTAACTCCTATGTTACCAGGTTAAAAACCCTGACCTGTTTACTGTCTGTTTTGTTTCACATGAAAAGACTGTTGCATTTCCAGGAATTTTCCAAAATAGACTATAAAAAACTGGATCTGAATATTTTCCCCCAACAAATGGTCAATGAACGGAAGAGAAAAAAAGAATGTTAATTGTCAGCCTCAGGAGGTCATTCATTTATACAGCATGAGTGGGTTAATTTTTATAACTTTTTATATAAATTTATATAACTTTTGCAATTTTCGCAACCATGTTACTGGCATTTGGGGCATGTGCAAATGTAAATATTTATATAATTTAATTCATTTTAATTAAATTTTTACATCAAAACAGCTGCGTGACATCTGACACTACCACGTGGACTGGTGGACTTACACCTGACTCTTTGATCAATGGTAATCAATGAAGGCCTCAATGACACTGTCATTACATTAAAACATCTCAAAAACTGCTCTAACATCTTGAAAACAAGTACATGAATTATTATCATAAAGATATTCTGCAGTGTATTAGAGTATTTTTTGTCCGGAATCCTTCTTTTAACATTTTCAATTTCAAATTGAAGCTGAATAAGAAAACTTACCCTGTATCTCCCAGACTTGTGGTACTGATCCAAAGGACCTGACTAACAAAATAACACACAATATAGCTTATAATTTAAATACACCTTCAATCAACTGACAAAAACAATCATACAAATAAATTTGCCTCTTTTTGTCACGCTTTCCGTCTTACCATTTCACTTTCCCACTCCCCATCGATGATAAACTCGAAAGCCCAGCTCTGAGAAAAGAGCAGGATGCACAGAAGAACTGGAGTCTTCATGGAGCCAGAGAAATGTCCTCTTAACACGCAACAAAACGGCCAGCACAATCCATACACATACACACACTGACTGAGGCTCAATGATCAGCCTCTGCAGACTCTGAGACCTCTGAGCCTCGTCAATATTTGTTGTGCCCCACATAGCCAAAAAACGGAGGCAGGAACCTTTGAAACCTGACCAGCAGATGTACAAACACAATACCTGGAATGGAATGACACATATCACACCCTTTTGTTCATATGTTAAACAAATAATTTATATATAATTATTTATTTAAATGTAAAAATAAATATTGTGTGTGTACAGTGAAAATTGTGACAAAATCAATGACAGTATTTTGAATCAATATGTGCATTTTCAAATCAAATAAATGATTAAATCAATCAATCAATAGTCTTTAAAATATAGAATTATTTTTTTCTTCTTTTGAATTTATGCTGAAAGATGACCAGGATATGTTTTTGTGAGAGTGACCCCATAAATACGTTAGATAAAAAAAGATCAAAGTCATATAGATAAATTCAAGGGTTAATTGGTTAATATTACCCAGAATATTGCCCAATCACCTGCCCCAGCAACAAGGTTATTCCCTTTCATTCTGGTATTTATTACCACTTTGTGTGTTCCCATATTCATACACTATTTGCATTCATATGGTCATCTGACATATAGTCAGTGACCTCAATTAGTATATTTGGACACATTTTGGCCATTGTTAAAAATGTCTTAATGTCACATCATATATGTCAAAAACACTAAACAAAGTGGTATTTATTGTAAAGAAAGACAGCACTGGCACACTTTTTAGCAAAACATTAAAAAGAAAAGAAGTTTGTTAAATTTAAATTGATCAACCTGTAGCCTATTTTCAAAATGAAAGCAAAAGTGTTTGGACACGTTTCCCATAGATAATGTGATGATTTAAAGCAAGATTATTCATAATCCCTGATTGTTTACCATCTACCGGAAGTCTGAGACGTAAGAATACTGTGCCAATATTTGCACCAGGAAACAAATGAGAAATAAGAGAAGCTTCTTAAAAACATTATAGTAAAGTGATGTAACTTTTTTTATTATTATTATTGAAATACATTGCATTTGTTGCTGAATACAATTTTTTTTTTTTTTTTTTTTTTTTCTTTATCTGGATGCCCATGATTATTTAGGCTATTGGTATGGGCGTTCCGCTGTGTTTTGCTCATTTGTCGTCTATATTTGATATAGGATACACTAATTATGTAATATATTCGGTTGATTTTACCTTTATAAGCAATGATCTTGTAAATGGTCTCACGTTTGAACAGCTTTGGTGTCGTTTGCTCTTCTAGAAAACTTTAAGAAAAGTAAGTAAATAAATAAATAAATAAATAAAGGGCGAGGTCACTGAGGCAGAGTAGTTTTTCAGTCTTAGCTCCATATTATCGATACATGTTGAGCCTGTAAGCAAGACATTTTCATTATCCATTTAGCAAACATCCCTTATTTTCACTTCACGTAACTGCACAATGTCATCTGTGAACCCTGTTAAAACCAAACAACTCACTTCCTCGCCATAGTAGGCAGAACACGCGAGGAGCTCACCAGAATCAAAGTCGATTAAACTCAGATGTGCAGAAATCCAGTCTGACAGGAACCTCTCCCATCACGATCAATAAAGCCCGTGAATCCTGTAGATGGCAGCAAAGACAGGAAAACTTCACGTTTGGAGAATGAGATAGGCGTGGAATTACTTATAGGCCTACGATTCAATGAATTAATCAAAATGTAGGCTAGCTAATATTATTATCATCTTGCACTCTTAAAAATAAACCTTTTTGGGTTTCACAAGGAACCTTTCATGGAACAGTTCTTAAAAAAAAAAAAAAAATTCTTAGTGTGAAATTTTCTTAGTGTGACGAAAAAATAAAGACATACAGCCATATATGTAGGCTATAGCTAGTGTTCTGTTTATGAGATTAATATAACCAGATAAATAAACACAGAAAACTTTCTTATTGAGTGATTCGCACAAATTGTGAGGAAAATGTAGGAGTTGCTTTGGAGAAGTTGAAGATTGGTTTGTGTGCGTCATGCAATAATCCACTACCACTACGCCAACAGCACCACCTACCCTAATAGAAACGTAACAGAACTCACTTGACTTTGAACAGTGGCAATGAAGCTCATAAGACTGCCGAAGCGATTTTATTATTATGATCGAAGCTTTTCAAAATGTTTATCCAATCGAATTATTTTGATCATATGAAATAACACATAGCCTAATGAGTAAAACACGATACATTACTATACATTCAGTCAAATATACAAGCTTTTTATTATATTTTGAGGTACTAAGCCTACCAAACCCTAAATCCTACTGGGAGAAAGATTATTTATTGTAAACGTAGCCCAGTAGTGAGTGTAAATTGCATTAAAACACATTTAAGTCTGAGTGACGTTTGTTTGCATTTAGCACATAAAAGTACACAGGCTATTAATTATGAAGGTTATCCAGTAAAGACCAATGTGTGAACGACATCAAAATGATTGACATCCTTGCCCGTTTATGCTATTTGGTTTGCGCAATGTGCCCTACTATAGGGACCAGAGACAAATGAGTGAGAATGTCGCAAGTGCCTATAAAACACTGGAGCTCCCTCCCAAACACTTCATACTGTCTTCGGATGGGTGGGACGCAATAACCGCCCTGATCACACTCCACGACCACTGAAGTACACTCGACCAATTCTAGAGACCAGCCAGTGCAGGACAGTCATATTAAGATGCTGCTCATAGTCCTCGTCTTGTATTTGTGTCCGGTTTTTCAATGCCAAACTGAGGATACTGAATTTTCAGAGGATGCGGACTTTGAAGAAGAATACATGACTTCTGACATGGATTCAAATGCTGTAGGATTTTTTTCTCTTGCATTTCATATATAAAAATAGCGTCAGAAATAGTCATATCTAGGATCTCATCAGTCTTATGTTTGTCTTTAGGCTCCTCTCAGAATCCCGCGGCAGGTGAAAACGCTATTAACTAAGGTAAACCTGCGCTTTCTCCATCGGATTTTGAAGTTTTGTGTGACTGTAAAACGGTCAAAATGTCGTCCATCATTTTGCTGTAGGAAATATTAATTGAATTTAAGTCTGCATTTAATATATTACAGGCAGCAACTGTCAATACTTAACTCGGGCGCGCGCTTGGTTAGTTTCTTTAGCGGTTGACCGTGTTGTAACACTTTTTTCATCGCCTGTAACTCTGTAGTTTTTGTTCCCTATCTGTTTCAGACTTTGGTATTTTATTCCCATATTTGTCTGCTATAGAGCAGGTTAGAAATCTACAAAATCTCTATAGTGTACTGCTGACAACTTAAAAGACTGCTGTTGATACAACCGGAGTGAGTTGTAACAGGTGGTGAGGCTGTGGAAAACAAGTACAGTTTAAATCCTGTGTATTAATTTATTCAAAACAGAAAATACTATTTAATCACTCAACAATTGTGTGGGCCTGCCCCTTTGTCCCATTCTGTTTAGTCTTTCCATTATTGGAAAGTGTTACAATCCTCCTCTTCTGCTAAACCATGATATTACTAGGCTATTTTTAAAATGTATGTAGGAGATAAAAAGTTTACCTAGGCCTATATAATATATCAAATTGAACAAAAATGTGATGTGAATGGTACCAGTTCTGTCATTTAACATTTACGAATAAAATTTAAAGGCACAATAGATTTTTGCAGTAAAATATCCCAAAACCACTAGGCCAGTGTTATATTTTTTTTCGGTTGAGTACTTACAATATCCCAAATGTTTCCAACTATTTGTAAATTGTGAGAAACCAAGATTTTAACCAAGGATACGGGATGTGTCCAGGAGTCGCCTGTCAATAGCGTCATATCCGCGTTACCATTGGTTTACGGTTTTATTTTGTAGAAACCATGAATATTATAGACAGAAAACTTGTTATATAGCTCAACATGTTAAGTCTTATTGTTTAAATCTAGTTTTCTTGATTTTCTGAGAGTACCATGCTTTTACCATGCCTAAAAACACTATTTTGTCAAGTAGCTACGTAATACAGCATTTTCTTCATCATACAATATGTTTTAAAATTAATTGCATGCCATTTATCAACACAAGCTGCCCAGTATTTATTAATACGATATTCTATCCCAATTCTTTTCCGCTGGCTGTGAGGTGAAGACGACATCTCCCAATATTCTGCGCTTAAACTCGGCGTCATCAAGCTACGCCTTTGTTTTGAATAGGCGACCCCTAGCGGCAAAAATCTCCATATTGTAGCTTTAACTGTGTTCTATAATAATAATAATAACAAAAAAAGTCAGATCATAGCAAACTGTTATACTTTTATTGGGGGAAGTTGTCTTATGGGATTTAAAATGTTATAAATGTATACAAATGAAACAATTACAATATTTGTTGGCCCAAACAATTATTTAATGTTTATGTACCTTACCTTTTATATTTTGCTGTTTCAACCATTCTTTTCGACTAATGTTTAAATTTGGCTTAAATAAGCTGTTCAATGAAAGGTTAGATTGTGATAACTTAACCCATATTATGTGACTACATGCTTCGCTGTTTCCCGAACCACAGTTTACTTCATATTTTGGGGGAAACTATGGGACATTTTTGTGAGGGTTTGACCCAACAATTATTTGATAATCAGCTAGGATCTTTAGTTAAATCACTTAACTACATCACACATGTTTTCAGAGCAACTATTCGAAATATTCATCTATATTTTAATGATGGTCATAACTTGCTCTCATTTGCCAGGAAACTAAACCTCACATTCAGGAGTTGTCGGTCCAGACCACCATCATTTCCCGCTATGCCTTCACTGCAGTGTCCTGTAGCATGCTTAACAGACACTCGGCTGCCACTCAGGGGGTCTTTCAGTTCCACATCCCCACTGCTGCATACATCTCCAACTTTACCATGTAAGTGTGGAAATACATACAACATTGGCAAATACCATAACTATTTGATTTCTAGTAATCTCTTGTTGGTCACTCAAAGAAAATGGTATCACTGTGGGTGTCCCCATAACGTTTTGATCTGGCATCAATAAAAATAAAAAATGTTTTGACCATAAAAATTATATTGTGAGTATGACCCTGAGAATGACTCAGGTTATCTAGAAGGTCTTTCCACCTTATTTTGCAACATGGAAGTAAGCTATTTTCTGTGAATGTTTCGAGACTTTCGATTCATTAGCTGCTATAGGAAAATAACTAACAAAGCAGTAAATGGTAAAATTAAATGTGTTACAAACTATACATTAAAATTATATGGTAAGAAATCCCATTTTGCAATATCAAGCATTCATAATGAGCTGCTTTCTACAGCTAAAAATGACTGGAAGTGGATGACACCGGAAGCCAGACAAATTCAATTTATGGCCTTCTTACTCACTCTTACATTAAATGGTGGATAACAGCACAAAATTTTGCAATTGCAAATGGGTTGTTTATTGAAGTCAATGACCACCCATTGTTTATATCTTAAGAGAGGTTATTAAAGGGCCTGAGAGAGTTTACACTCTGATTAACCACAATAAATATTTATATGCCACTTGTAGCAACTTCTTGTAGTTTCCATGGTACTAATAAAAATTCTCATTTCATGCTGTTGGTATGGTGGCAAAGGATTGTGGGAGGACGCGTCTTTCCCAGCCAGGTGAAGGCAAAAGAGAAGAAGATGAAGAAGGAAGGAGGAGAAAACAATGGCAAGAAAAACAAGGACACACCAGAGCCACGGTAAAGATAGCAAAAAACCTTCAAATGTCTGTGCCATTAAACTGAACGTGTTATGATTCAGGTAGCAAAATGTTTAACTTACCTGCTCAGCAAGATTCTCTTCAAACTGTGGCTCTGCCATGGCAACAGTTGTACTAAAAAGAGAAAAGTGACCAAAGAAGAAGATAGTATGCTTATACTTGCTCTAGCGCCCCTTGTGGCAAGCTAGAGAATGCAATGTGTACTAATCGTTCAATATGTACAAGAAGTGATGTGAAGTTTTGAGCCTGTTATTATTCAAATTCTTACATGTGTATTTCATTTACTTGTGAGTGAATCAGAAGATACTGAGAAATCTGATATATATTCCCCCAAAAAAATCATAATGTGGTTTGGCAAACCGTGTGACAGATTCCTTTGGCAAGTTCACATTTTTAGAGTAATGTTTTCTTCTCTCCCTGTTAGTGAGGGTGAAATGGAGGTGTTTCGAATGGAGGTCACAATTCCTGGACGCAACCGTGCTCTGTTCCTCCTGACCTACGAAGAGCTGCTGCAAAGACGATTGGGCCGTTACGAGCATGTGACCAGTGTAAAGCCAATGCAATTGGTCAGCAGACTCAATGTGGGCGTTACTATTGTGGAGCACTCCCGCATCACTTACCTTGAAGTCTTACCCCTACGGAATGGCAAAACTCCAGCTTCCAATGGCAATGGGAAAGCAGATGGTAACCAGCTGTATCCAATTTGATTCTTGAGTGTGTATTTAGATGTGCTGTCACTAGTATGGTTTCAAATAATTGACAACATTGCAAAATTTCGACTCAAAAACTGCAAGATAGATGGCACAAGTTCCAGTTAAATTTTTTCCACTTTCCCAGCTTTAAAAGGGCCAAGACTAATTAAAGGGATAGTTCACCCAAAAATGAAAATTATCCCATGACTTACTCACCCTCAAGCCATTCTAGGTGTATATGACTATATTCTTTCAGACGAACACAATCAGAGATATATTTAAAAATATCCTTAGTCCTCCAAGGTTTATAATAGAGCAGAGGATAGAGCAAAACAAATCACCGGTCACGGATTATAAGTCCGTGACACGATATTAAATACATCGTGTCAGAGGATTATTCATTTGGCGCAAGTTGACTATGGTCGTCCGCCGTATATATGATATTTTTCTTACAAAAGCGCATCACTTCGGATCAGAAGGCCTTTATTAACCTACTGGTGTCGTTTTGATTACTTTTTCTATGGATGGATGCATTATTTTTAACTTGACGCGGCCCCCGATTCACAACCATTATAAACCTTGGATATATATATATATATATAAGATTTTGTGACAGGTTAGTCTAAGTTATCAAACGTAAAATAGCACATGATTTACTGTTGCTTACATCTTTTTCTGCCCCAGGTAAAATAGGACCACCAGTTTCCACGGAAGTCAAACAAAACAAAACCTTCTGCAAGATCACCTTCACTCCCAACATCGTCCAACAAGCCAAAATTGCCACCAATGGCATGCTGGGAGAATTTGTGGTGCTCTATGATGTAGAGAGGGAAACTGGAATCGGCGATATACAGGTACGCATACACACAATATTTCCATATTATTAACATATTTACATACATTTCCATAGAAAGGCATTACTTAAGTTAGAAATAGTTTGTGTATGTATTAGGCCTGGGTAAAAAATATAGATTTCTCGATTTTAATCGATTCTCATTTTTACGAACCAATATCGATTCTTAAATCCTAAGAATCGATTAGTCTAGTCTGTTTTCAGTTGATGAATAAATAGAACATTGTAGCGCTCTTCCCATCTAATAAATGACAATAAGCTTTGTGCTTTGTTACTTTTGATATGAAACAAAGTCTCAGATTTCAAATTCTATCCATTTTATCATGAAATTAAAAAAATAAAAACGTTTTGGCGCTGTTTGATGTGGCGTGACAGATGGCTGTAGATGACAGTAGCCTCCGATCAAGAGAGGCGGCAACACGAAACGCACGTGAACTGATCGTCTCATCTGCTTTAATACCAGTTACAGCACGAAATAAACATGAATGAATACCCAAAGGTATGTTCAAAGATACAGTAGGCTACAACTTACCGAAATCCGTATCCTGTCTCATGGAATAGCTTAATTAGTGTTTCAAATGCGAAAGACGTCAATAAAACAGCTTGTAAGCAATGTCACGTAACGTCACATTTACCTCAGAAACCATATTCAGTGACCATAAACTAAGCTATAAAACTGAACTCTAGAGAATAGCATTTTGCTAAATATGCACCATATTACACATTCGTTAAAATTTATGATGTTCTTCAATATTTAATGCATGTTTGGATAAATCCATCAAGTTTTTATAACAGCCACCTTTTAAATAATGTATTTCAAAAAACGAATTAGAGTAGAAATATAATTACATAATTGTAAAGTAAGTATTTTAACTTTATTATTATAAAAACTTCCTTAACTTCCACTAATTTAAGTGTTTGTATACAAATCAGTTAATTTTAACCTTCAATATTATAGTAATGTAGAACTGATTCCAATGTATTGTTTACGGCATTAGTTGAGAGATTTTTTTCCTTGAGAAAATGTACATGTACTGTTCCATATATATATCCAAAATAATCGACATTGAATCGAATTTAATTGAAATCGAATCGAGTTGCAAGCTTGTGAATCTAAATCGAATCGAATTTTGAAATTTGTGTCAATACCCAGCCCTAGTATCTATAGATAAGCTGTAGTGCATAAAAAATGTATTATGCTGGACATTCTGGTGGATTAAAGTAAAATAATATAAAACAAAATACATTAAATGTAATTATATTATATTAATATATGTATAACATAAAATTGATAAATATTTAATAATAATCATTACAAAAATATAGGCTACTGTACATTTTTTTGTGTTGTTTATTGTCTCTCTCAATGCATTGTCAGTGATTTACAGTAGTACAATATTATATTGAGGGTTTTTTTCCCTTTTCTTTTTATTTTGTTATGCCTTTCCTTCTCTCCCAGCAGTTTTGAATTCAAAATATGTTGAAGTCACTGAAGACTTTAACCCTCAGTGGTCCCTTAATTGTACTGACGATTTACTCCCTTGGGGTCAGATTGACACCAAACTTTTACAGAGCAATTGCATAAGGAAATATACATTTTTTTATATAATAAACTATATATATATCATTTTTTTAATTTACTTCTCATCTATGCATTTATGCTGTTTTTGTGAATATGTTGTATTTTTTGTTACCTATTTACTTACCTATTTACTTAACCATGCCATAAATTGGCTTATGAAAAATTGATTTTTAATGAATAAATTACTTTAATGATGAACTTAATTAAATCTAAATTATATTTGGACATTGCTCTATGTGTTAGGGATAGAATACTACCATCTACAGGTTTGTGGAAAAAGGTTAGGAATTATAGTTAAAGAAAGAAAGTGCAATGACCACATATATCCAATAGAGGTCAATAGGGACTCATTTCATTTTCACTTTATGATTCAACTTCTCACAACTTTATGATATAATTTGTGAACATGCTTTTCCCATGATGCCTTTGTGCTCTAGTATTAGTCCTTTAGTTTTGATGATTTTATTTTATTTTTATTTCTATAAAAATGTTCTCTGTTGCAATCACACACGTGTGTGTTTGTTTGTGTGTATGTGTATGAGATACAAAGTTCGTTCCACTTTGTGTTTATGGTCTAGGACCAGACCTTTATTTAAATGTAGAAATATTCAGATTTATGCCAGTTTTGTTGATTTTATTTGCCAATTTCTACAGAAACGCCCTCTGTTGCAGTCGCACACGTGTCTGTGTGTGTGTGTGTTTGTGTGTGTGTGTGTGTATGAGATAGAAAGTTTGTTCCACTTCGTGTTTATAGTCTAGGACCAGACCTTTATTTAAATGTAGAACATTTCAGATTTATACTGGATTTTTTTTTTTTTTTTTTTTTTGACAAATGAAATAAAAAAAAATGCATTTTTAAATTTTCCCATTCATTTTCAATGTAGGGTCAATCTGACCCCAAGGGACTAAATCAGTGATTTTTTTTTTTTTTTTTTACACACCTTTAGAACAACCAAATCAAGCCCAGATTTTTTTTGTGCATGTTTAGATAGATTATTTAGGAAATATCACAGAGTTTCATGACCCTGAGATGAAGGGAACACTTTTTAAAAACTAAGAAAACTGTCAGTGGGGTCAGATTGACCCCAAAGACCAATTAAGGGTTAAACTCCTCCAGTTCACTGAGCTCATTGCTTTCTTGTCTACACAAACACATTACAAAGATCGAAAGGCTGTAAAACTATCTGCTTTCTTTCAGGTGCTAGATGGACATTTTGTGCACTATTTTGCCCCCAGAGACCTGCCTGTTGTGCCAAAGAATGTAGTATTTGTGATTGATACCAGCGCCTCCATGGTTGGAACCAAAATCAGACAGGTAATATACTCCGTTGTCAACACAGATTGAAGCAATCTGTTCTTCACACTGAGAAGAATTTATATTTAACATTTCAGTTGTGAGAGTTGCAGTGTGCTGTTCTCTCAAAGAGGGAATGATATTGTGCCACTTTTTTTCCCAGCTGGTTTTTGTGATCTCATAGTTGGACACACAGATACACACACCCATCTCATAGCAAAATGACAGAGTTCAATAGTTCTCTTTTAATATCTCTCACGCAGACCAAAGAAGCTCTGTTTACGATCCTACGCGAGCTGCGGCCCAGTGATCACTTCAATTTTGTCACTTTTTCCAATCGCATCCGTGTTTGGCAGCAGGGCAAACTGGTGCCCGTCACACCCAACAATATACGTGATGCCAAGAAGTTCATCTACATGATCTCACCCACTGGAGGTAGAAAATCTTACACTCCTAAATACTCCCTGTTACACATTTAAACAACATTAATCCTATTAAATAATTTAAAGGAACAGTCCACCTAAAATATTATGTTGTTTTTGTCGACTGAAATAATGACAAAATAAAATATAAATATAAGACTAAAAACCTAAACTAATGGAAAATGTTGATATAAATGTTTAGGTTGAAGTACTAAAATTACTAAAACTAAAATTAAATTAAGCTAAAAAAAAAATCAATGAAAAATGAAATGAAAACTAAAAAACTGAAAATATTAATATAAAATGTAAATACTAAAATAATATAAAATATAATATAAAATAATATATAAATAATACTAAATAATAATATAAGAAAAAATAAATAGTGTCAAATCATAAAAGTATGAGTGAACAAGTTGAATAGACTACTTTTATTGTGTTTTATTGTCCTATTTGGACATATATATATATATATATATATATATATATAGCTAATATCAACTGCCTGATTTTTGATTTTACCATAAAATAAAACTATTTTATCATCCAGCTCTTTAAATAAAGTTGGATACTAAGTATGTCCAACTTTATCCACATACATACAATATACTCACATAGGGTGATATATACTATATAGCAAAGCTCAACTGCTTGATTGTTTGTATTGTCACAAAAACGTAAAGTATATTATCGCCCAGCTCTAATCTGCTAAATGCAAATATAGTACATGAAGATATTAAAATATTCTAAACACATGATTTTCTGTAAAGCTGCTCTGAAACTATGTGCATTGTGAGAATTAATTTAATTTGACTTGACCTGATACCAATTTGGAACAACATAAGGTTGAATAAATAATGACAGAATTTACATTTTTACTACTCATTTTCCCTTTTATTTAAAACTCCTCAGGCACTGACATCAACGGTGGAATTCAGACAGGCTCGGCATTGCTCAGTGACTACTTGTCCAGCAAAGAAGAGTCCCATCACAACAGCGTATCGCTCATCATCTTCCTGACAGATGGGCGGCCCACAGTGGGCGTGGTTCAAAGTCCAACCATCATTGGCAACACCAAAGCAGCAGTGCAGGAGAAGTTCTGCCTCTTCACCATTGGGATGGGTGATGATGTGGACTACAGGCTCCTGGAAAGGATGTCTCTGGACAACTGTGGAACCATGAGGAGAATCCCAGAGGACGCAGATGCCAGCATTATGCTCAAAGGGTGAGGAACGTGTTATCACCATTAGCAACATATTTTTGTATGTTTGTGAACTAATCTAATTAAAGAGTAAGTTCAGGCGAAAATAAACATTTTGTCATCACTTACTCGAGCTCATGTTATTCAAAAACCCATAAGACTTTCTTGCCTTTGAGGAATAAAATTGGCATGTCAGGATCGGTTGTGACACACAACAATTGATGCCATCCATGACATCAAACTTGGTGAAACATGTCTGTGCGCACGCAATTTGAATATATACGCAAGCGCAAATTACAAATCCATGTAAAATAAACCACTCCGCATGAGGATCCAGATTTATTTTGTGATAATGACCAGCTGACTTCACATTATCCCTTACTTTGCAGTAGCTAACATGAACTAACAATGAACAAAACTTTTACAGCATTTATTCATTTTGGTTCTCATGTTCATTTCTACATTAATACACATTTCAAGTTGTATAACTTAATATAAGTTCAGCTATTATGAAATGAACATGATTAATCAATCTTTAATTATTTAATTAACATTAACCTAGAAGATGTATAAATGCTGTACATGCTTTTGTTCACTGATAGTTCATGATTCCTAATGTTGTTAAAAATTAAACCTTATTTTAAAGTATTAATTATAGATAATCTGAATAAAGCCTAAAGAAATCTTACAATCCTTGCCATGCACAAGGCAACACAATAGTGCATAAAAGTAAAAAGTGCCAGTAATGCTAACAAAATAACGTGTAACAAACTGTGAAACAAAACATGAAACAAAATTAAACAAAACAAGAAGGTGGGCTCTTTTGACTTGGGCTAGTAAGTAACTACCCTAGAAACCATCTAGCAACACCCTATCAACCTCTCAGACCACCCTAGCAACCACATAAACTAAACTAAAAAACTATAACTAAAAAAACTCAAAACACCTTAGCAACTACAAAGCAAAACCCTGGCAATCAGGGCCTAAAATGAACACTTGCCAAGCACCAAATGCGTATATTTGTTTTGGCGAGTAATATTTTTATGAATTCTAGCAATGAACGTGAACAAACATGAATGATGTTTGGGACAGTTGATGGGCTGGTGCTGCATCATCATGAAAGTTTAAGCCTTGCCAATTTAAATATTCAAGCGTAAGAAGATGCGAAAGGGAACTCAATTCGTTACTCAGTGTGTGGGAAGTTTTCTGTGTGCAAACATCTGAAGTGTGCAGACCAAATTAGACTCTTTTTCATGTCTTCTTGCTCTTGAAAATGCTTGTATTGGCTTGTATTATGTCTTAAGTGAACAAACAGTTGAGAAAGAAAATGTGTATATCAGTATATTGGATCCGTGCATTCGCTCTTAAAGTGACAGCAGCCTAATAAACCTGCTGCTGCCTGTCCTTAATTTTAATCAAACAACAAAAGAAAGAAAAATTACTCACTGCTCTTGAGTGAATAACTTTTGTAACTTTAATAAGGATTATTCTGTTTAATTTATACATTGAAGACTATGCAGTGTTATTTTGGTTACTTTTTAAAATTTCTGTAACCTATCTGAAAATTGTGAATTTTCAGTGGTAGCTAAAATTTTGGTGTCATAACTGCCTGTTTTTTTTTTTTTTTTTTTTTTGTTTTTTTGGAAAAACAGTTTTATGGCTGGTAAAAAAAAAAAATTCATGTCCGGTAAATTTTCTTAAGTCACTGGCTATTGGCAAAAAATTAGTTTTAGGCCCTGCTGGAAACCACTAATATTATGGGGCAAGTATGTTTGTGACAAAAAAGCCCCCCTTAAAGTCTAGGTTAAAGGTCAAAAGTGACATGAAATGCCACTGGAAGTCAGAAATCTTTACACAAGGCTTAACAATGGGCCCCACTCTAAAAGTTTAACAAGTTTAACTTAAAGAATACATGACTTATTAACCCACAATCTGAAGCAACACTATAGCATTTTATTATTCCTTTCCTCCTCTCCTTTCTGTCTTCTCTCCTATCTTTTACCTATTCTCTCTCTATAGTTTCTATGATGAGATTGGCACTCCGCTGTTATCCGACATCCGGGTGGAATACTCTGAGGATGCTGTGGAATACATCACCCAGAACCTTTTCACAAACTACTTCAACGGCTCTGAGCTCATTGTAGCCGGAAAACTGACCAATCGCAGCTCAGACTCGCTGCATGTTCAGGTGACCGCCAGCAACAGCGAGAGGAGCATCGTGCTTGAGAAAGATGTGTCACTACACGAGCAAGAACAGGAAACTGAACGGCAGCTAGCGGAAGCAGAGGCGGGTCCGAACGCGGATGGTTATGTGGAGCGACTGTGGGGATATCTGAGTGTTAAAGATGGGCTAAAAGGTCGACTGCGAAGCCAGACGAGTGGAGAGCGGGAAAATTACACACAACATGCTAAAAATCTTTCATTAACGTATAATTTCCTCACGCCACTGACGCAAATGATAGTGGAGAAACCACAAGTGCTGGCCGATGGAACTTTAGCACAGGCAGAGGCCACAGAGGCTCCGCCCCCTCCTGAGTCATCCAATCAGCTGTCAGAAGATGACAACAGTCTAACACCCCAGAGCCTACACAGAAATGAACCGCCCAAGCCGATTTCTGCAGTCGCCAAAGCAACAAGTGTGTTTATTTAAATTGGACAGCAAGCAAAACATTTGTTTTAGATCAGATTATTATGATTGTCATTACACAATCGGTCTTGAAAATATTAAGGTTACTCCATGACGATTTCACTGTTTTCCATTTATCTCCAGGTGGTGTCAGCAAACTCGCCAAAAAGTCTGTCACCTTATCCAAAACATCCGGTATTTCTCCATTTTTCTACATCTGCATTGCATTTCAGTGTGAATGTGTGTGAGTGTAGTTGAAAGCGGCAGTAGTTTCTGTTCACATGGATGGTGTGGCTTGTAATTTGTTGCATTCAGGTAAAGGGGCCTCATCGGAGTGCAGTTAATTGCTACTGAGAATTGTGTATGGGCTCTAATTCACATGCCTGTGTTTGGGGGGCTGATAGGAAAAAGGCAAAACTTGAACAAACCCCTAAGAATTAAACTTCAGGGTGTAACTCATTCTTCACTCTTTGTACTAAGGATATGTACTTTTTTTGGCATGGCTCTTACAGTATACAAACAATATTGCCAAATCATGAATACAATCAATACATGCAGTGACAAAAAAAGAAAAGTGTATATATATATATATATATATAATTAGTTATATTGATAAATAAAACTTAAAAGTAAAAGGTACCAGTAATGCGAAAAACACCAAAATGTAACAAAAAAACAATCCAAAACTTGGGCCAGTAAACAACAATCTAAGCAACCTAGAAACCATCTAGTAACACCCTAGCCACTGTAAAAATGCACACTCCAAATGCTGTGTCCAAAATCAAATACCTCCCTACTGTATGATATGGGAAAAACAGTACGCCAAAAGAGTAGTATGGCCGAATACATATTCGAAAAAAACAGTGGCCGAAAAGTTCCCAGATGACCTACTACTTCTGCCAAGATTCTGAAGTGCGCATTCAATGGACACTTTACTATGCCATGAGGCCACGGGAGAGGATTTATGAATGTCAGTGAAGCGACACAACTGACGCTGATAGGTCACGTGACCGTAACAACATGGTGGATGATGCAATACTACCTATATTCATACCATATAGAATGTACTTTTTAAACGGCCATAAAGTAAATTCTAATTCAAATGTAGTACCTCAGACAGTACGTGATTTTAGCACTATGACGAATGCCTCCGGCATGCCAGTGTCTGAAGCATGAGTCTAAACACAACAGTGAACTTGAGATTGGCCAGCAACAGCCGATGACGTCACTCACTACAGGTGAGACTGTGAGTATAAAAGGTCACCTGTGGAAAAACCTCATCCTCTTCTTGTCTTCAGGAGTCTGTTTGTTTGAATGTGTGTCTAAGGCAATTATTATGGCTAGCACAAATGCTTTAGCAAGTGTGTTCATCCGTGTCAGCACTATCGGATACCTGATGACACAGGTGTGCATTATATTCCTTGGTGAGGAGCATGCACGCTCAGTCCTTGAGGGAGCTGATATTGTGGGGCTCGCAGATGGAACTGGCTGACGAAAAGTATGCATATTTCTCATTCTTCTGCGGCTCTCTGCAAGCCTCCTCGGTAAGCTGTCCTGGGTGTTGGACATAGTTAGGCCTGCTTTCTCACTTTCACCTGCTTTCGTCATGCTGAGGCCTCTGTCCTCAGAGCTCGTTCAGGCAATACTGTTGAGTCGTTAGGCTCTCTCCGAGCCTCCTTGGCCACAATTTGTGTTTGGAAGGGTTGTTAGGCTGAGCCCTTCGCCTTCTATAAGCTCCACTGGGATAGCATTCCAAATGTAGGTTTTCTGTGAGCCTCCTTGGAAGCTAAGTGTTGGATGTTGTTAGGCCTCCGCTCATTTTAGAGTTGCTATATTTAGGCCTCTGCCTCTAGAACTCGACCAGGTAGTCCTACCAAGTTGTTAGGCTTTCTTGAGCCTCATTGCCTATTGACTCTACAGAGGAGTGTTGTTAGGCTTCCTCTTGCTGGAGAGTTTCGGCTCCTCAGGGCTCCACCTGGGGCAGCAATGTTATGTTGTGTGCCTCCTTGATAGCTATTCGTAACGTTGGACGTAGCAGGCCTCCTCTAGTTTGAGATCTTCAGTTGAGGCCTCTGTCCTTAGAGCTTGACTGGGTAGAAGTTGTTAGGCTCCCTTGAGTCCCCTTAGCTACTGCTTTAGTTTGCTTGGCCTATTCTAACTAAGTTTTGTTTCTGAGGCCTCCGTTCATCCAGAGCTGCACTTGAATAGCAATTCCGAGTCTTTTCAGCCTCCTTGGAAGCTGCCCTGAGCGTAAAATGTCGTTAGGCCTCCTCTTGTTTCAGAGAGCCATCTTGCTGAGGCCTCCGTTTCTTAGAGCTAGGTTATGCAGTAGCACCGAGTTGCAGGCTCTCTGTGTGAGCCTCCTTGGTGCCCCTAGATGGTGTGGGACAGTGCTGATGCCTCCATCCTCTGAGTTAGCTAGGGACCAAGTTGTTCGATTCTCTGTGAGCCTCCTTGGATTCTGCTTGAAAATGGCTCCCCTGAGCTAAGCCTAATGTTAGTATAGGTGTAGGATACAGTGCAGAGGCCTTCATCCCTAGAACTTGGGCAGGTAGTGTGCCAGGTTGTTAGGCTCTCTTTGAGCCTCCTTGGCCACTGCCCTCTATGCAGAGTATTGTTAGGCCTCCTTTCCTATAAGAGTCGTTTAGGTCTAATTTGGGATTAATTTGAGTCTTTGACTTATGTCGGCCACTTAGGCACTTATCCCTTCAGCATGGCGGCGTGGGTATTCCGTTCCCCATAGTGTCCTCTAGGGGATGCAGCACGAGTTCCCATTCGGAAGGAAACATCTCAGGTTATGCATGTAACCATGGTTCCCTGAGAAGGGGAACCAGACACTGCATACTGCCATACTTCAGGTACTTTTGCACACATCTCCTTCAGACAAGAAGTGGATGACATTTTTCACAGGTGCCCTTTTATACTAACGGTCTCACCAATGTCAAGTTCATTGTCATGTTTAGACTCATGCTTCAGACACTAGCATGCCGGAGGCATTACCCATAGAGCCCTCTAGGGGAAGCAGCATTTCGTTCCCCTTTTTCAGGGAACCTTGGTTCCATGCGCAACCTGAAACATTATTCACCTATCATTTCCCTCTGATTTTAGGGTAAGTTATGGACAGGGTTAGGACAAAATTTTCGGACAGGAATTTTGTTCCAGGATCAACAATATAGGTTGATCCAGGAACATGTCTTACTTGGCAAAATCACGGTGACTCTCCTACACCATTTTTTTATCTGTCTTTAGCTGACGGCGACCCTCATTTTGTGGTGGAGATTCCTCACAGTAAACTGACTGTGTGTTTCAACATTAATGGGGAGCCAGGACATGTCATCCGACTGGTGACTGATCATAAACACTCAGGTAAACAACAAAACTACACAAAGAATTTGTTTTTGTTAAGTAAGTATTTGCATATTAGTAAGCTTTGCATTACTGCCAATTCTTGGCCAATTTAAGATTTAATATTTATAATATTTGCATCAATATTTAATATCTATAATTATAAATAAATAATATTTTTATTAATATGCAGTATTTATAGTTATTATTTAAAACTTGTGTAACCCATACATGCAAAAAAAAAAATTTTTTTTTAAATAAATACAATTAGGTTGGGTAGAAAATTGTATGTTTTATAATCATTTTAATAATTTTCTTTGACTTCAGTTAAAAAACAATACCCAATCCAATTATTTAATATTGCCTAATTACTTCAGTGGGCCATAAATCTCTTTGATTTAATTTGTTCATGTTACTTATGGCAGATTTAAATTAAAATCAGTCTTATATAGAGATTCAGGGGCCGTTTACACAAAATCATTTTCAGCTGAAAACTGAAAACTTTTTAAGTGTTTTGGCTGTTCATTTACACAATAACGGCTTTTGGGGGCCTGAAAATGCATACTTTTGAAAACGGCTTTCAAAGTGCAAGTTTTTAAAAAACAATAGTGTTATAAAATTTGTGAAAAAGGTGACGTCATGTGCATTACGTGTTCATTCTATAGGCCCTCAGTGTTTCTTTACAAAGTGACATCGCCAACTACTGGCCTGACACAACAGTGCTTTTTCAGTTTTTAGTACATCGTTGTCGTGTACCCTTAAAACATATTTTATTCTTTTATCAGTTATTGCTCATCACCAAGCCAATGTTTCTTACATTAAGTGCTTATGGAGTCTTAATTTTGTATGTTTAGCATAAATATGTATATATTTGTCCCCATTAGGCGTGACTGTGAATGGCGCCCTGATTGGTGCTCCAGCCCCAGCCGGCAGTCATAAAGATAAGAGGACATATTTCAGCACCATAACTATAGTAGCTGATAAGCCGAGGCGCTCTTACATTGAAGTGACCCCACAAAAGGTCATACTGGATGACCGTGACCGGATGATCCTCCCATCCAGCTCCAGCATTTCAGTTAAAACCGCCAACCTGGGCGTGGTCCTTATTGCTAACACAAACCTAACTGTAACCATCCAAGGAAATATCCAATTTGTCATCTTATTCCACCATTACAAAAATCCAGCACCTTTTCAGCGAGATCACCTGGGATTTTACATCGCTAACAGTAAAGGATTAAGCAAGGATACACACGGGTTGCTAGGTAAGCACACATGCAAACATTGTTGTCTAATTTAGTGAGCTACCTTGCTGCCTAGGCAAGGTGGTTAAACTGGTGTCCCAGCCTAGTAAAGCTGTTATACTGGTTTTAGAGGGGTTTTTAGTACTTGGCAACTGGTCAGGCTCGAAGACCAGCTAGCTCAATCAGCTAAACACCAGCATGCTATTTTGGGAAACCAGCTAAACCAGTTAAGACCAGCATAATGGAGACTCAATTCACTACATAGTGCCACATTTTCATTGGCCATTGGTGTTGGAATAATTTGTCCCATATAGGGATTTAAAAAAAGTCTTCATTAAAGAATGATAACCAATGAACCAAACCAACCAGCTACAAGGTGAATCACATTACAAACGTTGATTTGAAGCAAAATTGAAAATTGGACAAAAAGACCAAATGTACCAGAATTTTCCCTTCAATGCAGGAAAACAATACTTACAATACCAAAATACCAGAATATACCATTGATTAGCAATCTTTTAGCCTACAGTAAGTCTGTCTTTAAGTCTTAAAGAAGTCTCATAGATATATAAGAAGATATTGTTAAAAATTGATGGGATTTTTACTTCCGGAACCCGACTGTTGTACCGATTCTAATAAAGTTTGATGTTAGCATGTTGCTAAGCTAACATTGTGATACTATTAATACATAGCACAATAAATAATTTTTATTTAACTAATTTTTTAAAACTTTTTTCATTTACCGTTGCTCAGCAAAATTTTGTGGGCGAAATCTGGTCATTTCATTAGGAATCCTTGCAATCAGGAGTTTTGCTTGATGTTGAAAAACTTCCCTACGCAGATTTTGCTCGTGTTCAAGTTGGTCACACGAAAGCTGCTTGGCTTTAAAGTGTGGTTTGGCTTGAACTTCTGTGAGCTGAGCTTCAAACATTACTACACTATTGATGATGGACAGTGTACCTTGTTTGCCTGCAAAATCTTGCTGAAATTTCGCTAATGTGACCACACCTTTTACTGTAGATGAGGCCAAAACTAGCTATCTTAAGAGGCAGACTAAGTTGTTGCCTACCTTTTGGAAAGGCCTTCACATTGGTACACACACCTGATACCTAAAAATGCTGGTCACTAGGTTTTGGAGCCAAGCTACCAAATACAAAGGCATTTTATACATACTAAAAAAGAGAAATACTGTATTTCTGTACTTACAGGCCAGTTCCTGTATGAAGATATTGGATTAACACAGCTTCCTGGAAACTTCAGCATGGCTGGAGAAAACAGCACACGGGAAACACTAGGGAAAAATAGCACTCTACCTAGTTACCCCGTCCTAAAGGTGAAGGACCGTACTGTCGCCGTCGTAAAGAAGAGCAGGCGAATCTACTCTGGAAAGCAGACAGTAGACTGCTGGTTTGCCAAAAACAATGCGGCCAAACTGATTGATGGACAATACAGTGATTATGTCGTGTCACATCTGTTTGACACAGGAGACTGGGCTAATGGAACCAACTCACACTGAGACCAACACACACGTTGAGTTTCCATGTTGAATGGGGACTTTCTATGGACAATGATTTTTATACTGTACAAATACTGTATATTCTGTCCCCTAATCCTGATTCTAAACCTACCCATCACTGAAAAGTTTCTGCATTTTTGCATTTTCAAAAAAACATCACTCAGTATGATTTATAAGCCGTTTCCTTCATGGGAACCAAAAAATATCCACACATGGACAAAGATTTCAGATATTGCTATCTTTGTGGGGACATTTTGTCCCCATAACGTAGGGTTTACCAGGACACCACACACACACACACACACGTATATGTGGTTTACATGGACTCTCCATAGGCGTAATTGTTTTTATACTGTACAAACTGTATATTCTATCCCCTTACACTAAACCTACCCCTAAACTTACCCATCACATAAAACTTTTAGCATTTTTTGAATTTCAAACAATTTAGTATGTTTTCTAAAACCATTTGATTTACAAGAACACAAGAAGTGTCCTCATAAACCATGTTTACATTGTAATACCCATGTCATTATACAAGACAAACAATAACCTCTGATGTTAAGTGATGAAATATGCTTTTATTTTAACGTCATATAACTAAGCATTTTATTGTTGAATTCTCTTTGAAGTATTACACTACCCATAATCCTTAAATGAGATCCACTAATCAGAAACAACACTGTTACGAAGTGGTAATCACAGCAATAGAACTCAACAGCGACTGTCCACTTGATGGATGGATGGATTTTTGGCTACTAAATTTGCTTTGTTGAAATTAAAATTTGACATCAGTTAAAGAAATAAAGAAACATGTACTACTACATGTACATACTATACTATTAGGGCCCAATATATTGGTACCATATCGCCCAATATTAGTGATTTGATTTGTTCTTTTGAGTTAAGAAGACATTCTTAGGGATGCACAATATACCAGTACCATATCAGTTGTCGGTATAAAAAAAACAAACAACCCCCACCCCCAAAAACTAATATATATATATATATATATATACACACACACACACACATTATGTTGCCAAAGGTTTTGCGACGCCTGCCTTTACGTCCACTTAATGACATCCCATTCTTAATCCGTAGGGTTTAATATGGAGTTGGCCCACCCTTTGCAGCTATAACAGCTTCAACTCTTCTGGGAAGGCTTTCCACAATGTTTAGGAGTGTGTTTATGGGAATTTTTGATCATTCTTCTAGAAGCACATTTGTGAGGTCAGGCACTGATGTTGGACGAGAAGACCTGGCTCACAGACTTGTGCAGGCCAGTCAAGTTCCTCCACACTAAACTCACTCATCCATGTCATCCCCAAACTGTTCCCACAAAGTTGGGAGCATGAAATTGTCCAAAATGTCTTGGTATGCTGAAGCATTAAGAGTTCCTTTCACTGGAACTAAGGGGCCAAGCCCAACCCATGAAAAACAACCCCACACCATAATCCCCCCTCCACCAAACTTTACACTTGGCACAATGCAGTCAGGCAAGTTCCTGCAGCTGCTCGGCCATGGAAACCCATTCCATGAAGCTCTCTACGCACTGTTCTTGGGCTAATCTGAAGGCCACACAAAGTTTGGAAGTCTGTAGCTATTGACCCTACTCTGTGATTTTAAGTGGCCTACCACTTCGTGGCTGAGTTGCTGTTGTTCCCAATTGCTTCCACTTTGTTATGATACCACTAACAGTTGAGTGTGGAATATTTAGTAGTGAGGAAATTTCACAAATGGACTTATTGCAAAGGTGGCAACCTATCACGGTACCAGGCTTCATTGAGCTCCTGAGAGCGACCCATTCTTTCACAAATGTTTGTAGAAGCAGTCTGCATGCCTAGGTGCTTGGTTTTATACACCTGTGGCCATGGAAGTGATTGGAACACCTGAATCCAATGATTTGGAGGGGTGTCCCAATAATTTTGGCTATATATATATATATATAATACTTTTTTTTTTTAATCTAGCATGTCGGCAAATATCCAATATCAATCAATATGATACAATAATTTTAACAATACCCTTAATTATATTATTTAAATTACTTTTTATAAGCAGAATAGTACTGAATTTTAATATCAGTCATTTATCGGTTATTGGTCATAACATCAATTTTATCATTGACTTATCATATTCAAAATTCATATTATCAAAATTACTTATTGTCTTTTGATTTACTGTTGTTATAAAAACCAAACAGTACATCTTTAATGAAAAATAAATTAAAGTTCAATTATTAAGATCCTAAAACTTCTTCATAAGTAATTATTTTATTTTTACTCTCACTCTCGAGATATATATCTTGAAATGTACTGCTGCCTATCCACCTTATATTTCAATATGGAAGTAAGGCATTTTCTGTGAATGTGCAAGACTTCTGATATATTAGCCGCAATAAGGAAATAACGAGAACAATATCAAAGTGCAGTACACTGTGAAACTGTTTGTGCGTGTTTATAATTAAGACAATACATTAAAATAATATGGTAAGAAATACCAGTTTGCAGTATCAAGCAGCATAACAAGCTGTTTTGTACAACTAAAAATAACTGGAAGTGAATGACACCGGAAGCCAGACACAATAAATTTACAAATAGCCATGCCCGCTCTAACCTGGAAAATAAGGTGGATAGAGAAAATTAATGAGATAAATACTTCCCGAACCATGACTATTAAAAAATAAATAAATAAAAAATTCAGTGATTGTGTCACTATCACCAAGGAGAAAACAATGTTAAACAAACCACAACAGCGCAAGTGGATGTTTTACCCATAACTGCCGAGAAACTGGCTCGACTAATTTCTGGTTGGGTATGACCTGTTTCACCCCTGTCATCAGCCTGGGGTCAAATGGTTGCTGGATCCACCCCTTCCAGGTGTTCTTACCTAAGTTTGCTTACCTCTTAGAGCCCCTTTGTCACACAGGACTTTGTTGGCTGTGATTATAGTCAATATGCAGGTGCAAAGTAGTTGCCCTTCACATAAAAGCTCTGGAGACGTGACCCTAACTTACTGATAACAAAAAAATGTGCAAATGAATCCACAAACAATACAAAATACAAAAAAAAAAAAAAGATGTGTGCAAACCACTTTTTTTAACCTCAAAATTACCAATCACTGACCCCACAGTTCAAATTAAGCAAAATAGCATTAAGTGCCTGATTGTTTTTATAAAACAATTAGTACATTAAAAAAAAACCACAAATCATCCTTAAAAAAAACATTAATGTACTTCTTTAAGTGACATCCATATTCAAGAAATTTTGTTCTAGATTTTTTTATTACAATATTTTTTTTAGCATTTTACAACTTAAGTTCAAGCTTGTAATTTTACATTAAAATAAGGGCATCAAGAAAGAATTTTTCAGTTTTCCTCAAACATGTTGAAGAAACCGAATGTGGATATTGGCATTGCTACAATTTTGAAAAAAAAAAAATCAATATAATTTAACAGCTGAAAGTTTACAGTTACTAGTCTGTACATCATTATACATTGTATATATCAAATTGTTAATCAGAACTATTGCATGATGTTGCATGCGTAAAAATACAAAAACACAATTATAAAAAAACTGAATACTGTACATGGTTTAAACTTTACACTTAATATTTACAAATGGTTTTACACAAGACAACTTTTTTCTTATGGTGAGTCTTAGAGATATGAAATATTTTAGCATGTGTGTGAGAGCTGGAAAGTGGTTGTAGTGTGTTGACAGTGGGGTGTTCATCACAAGTAGTGACATGAGCTGTTTAGACTTCAAACTAAAAGTCTGTATGTCTGTAATCAGGAGAAACGCTAGACCTCCTCTCGCATCTGTTTCTTTACTTTTAATTAACTTCTAAGAAGCATGAACTCTTAAGTGGAGGGAGGATAATGTTTTCCTTTAATAACTCATAAGCTATTAATTATCTTATACATAAACATCCTAAAATGTAATATGAAAATATTTGTTTAAAATGCACTGTCGCAATTCAACTATTTCTCTTTCTGACAAATAACATGGACATTAACTTTTTCCATCACCTATTTTTTTCCCAACAATTTAAGGTTAAAGTTTATATAAATGTATAAGGCAAAATGTATAACTTAGACGCTGTAACAATGATTTGGTGACCACACATTTTTGATTCATTAATCCTAATAGCCTAACAAACAAATTTTAAAAGTACAAATAATCCACATAGTATCTCAATTAAAAGCAGCTCATATTTAATATGAGCTGCATACAAGTATAGCATGTCACATATAGTAAACTGCCTACCTAGACAACATTTTCCTCTCTGAGAATGTTCTGAGAATGTTGTAAGAACATTTGTTAATGGTAACAAAAAATAAAACCTAAAGAAAATACCTAAAGAAAAAAAAAGGGGACCCATAGGCTAACGTTAGAAGAACATTCTGTATTTGCTGGCTTAAGGTATCATAGGTATATGCCCAAAACGCTTTTTTTTCCTTTTTTTTAAATTAATGATTAAGATGGTGGACAATGTGAGAGAAATGTTGACTTATATATCATTCAATAAAGAAAAGTACAAAAATATAACTAAAGGTTTTTTTATACTTATTGGAACATTGTGTTGTTAGCTTAGCAACATGCTAATGTCAGACTCTATTAAGATCAATTGTAATATTCTAAATGTACTTCTCATGAAATTTAAGGCATTAAAGGTACTCTCCCAACAAGGCTGTTTACTAGCATAGGCTACTAAATGATAAATTAAATGTTGACAATATATATATTTCATTCACTAAAAATGGAGAATTTTACGTGCCGTGAATTTTTATACTTAGTATCATGTCAAGTATTAAAGGTGCAATATGTAATATTTTCTGTCCGCTAGAGGTCTATTCAAAACAAAGGCGTAGCTTGATGACGCCAAGTTTGAGAGCAGAATCTTGGGATATGTGGTCTTCATCTCACAGCCGGTGGAAAACAACTGGGATAGGACTCGGGAAGAAATCATGTTCATGGATGCGATTATTAACGTTACTGTAGTATGAAGCAGTGCAGGACCGAGTGTTGTGGGAGCTGAACGCTGGAGCGATTGCACAAAACACGACACGAGCAGCAGAACTCTTATTATGCCACAGTCGCTGGTGCTGCTTCCACTTTTCCGGTCATGAGTATGAGGTAACACAGCTCTGTTTATCATATTAGATATATTTGAGGGTGTTGAAAATGTTATAACATTACATGCGTTCGCTCGGTGGCTGCTGTGAGACACTTGTTGCACACTGCAGTAAGCTAGATCGATTTTAGAATATCATATTAAATGCTGGATGGCTTATGTTGATAAATGGCATGCAATTCATTTTAAAACGTATTGTATGATGGAGAAAATTCTGTATTACTGTTACTAAAAATAAAGCTGCATCTGATTATGCTATTTTAGCTACTTCACAAAATAGTGTTTTTCTCTGAGGCATGGTAAAGCGTGGTACTCGCGCAAAAAAAAAAAAAAAAAAAAAAATCAAGAAAATTAGATTTAAACAATAAGACTTAATGTGTTGAGCTATATAACAATAATTAGTTTTCTGTCTATAAATATATCAAAACAGTTGTTCCCTTGTCTATTAAAACATGTAAATATTAAAGCGTCTTTGGTGTTTCCATGGTTTCTACAAATTAAAACTGGAAACCGAGAGTAACGCGGGTATGACGCAATTGACAGGCAACTCCTCACACATCCCGGGGCCTTGGTTAAAATTGCAATTTACTCACAATTTACAAATAGTTGCAAACATTTGAGATATTATAAGTACTCAAGTGAACAAAATATATAACACTGGCCAAGTGGTTTTTGGATATTTTACTGCAAAAGTCTTACATATTGCACCTTTAAGTGTTGTGTTGTTAGCTTAGCAACATGCTAACACCAAACTCTATTGGAATCATTTGAGTCTCATCTCCAGTGTACTTCATGTCAAAAGTTCTAGTTGTGCGGTGGAGTTTCTACCTAATTAGAAGGTTCCAAATCAGTCACTTAAGTTTCCATTTCAATTAGGAAGCTGCCTTAGAAGGTAGGTAGTAAACACCAAGGCAGCTCTCTGGGTTTAAGAACAGAGATATAGGGCATAAGAAATGTTGATAGGTATGCTTTGTGATTTTTAAACTTCCATACAGACTCGTATTAATGCCTTTTCTGTTGAAGCCTGTTCTTCCTCTTCAGAGCATACTGTAGCATCATCTTCATCTTCCTTTAGCAGCACCTACACAAACATATAAACACAGTTTGAGGTCAACTGAACAACCTGACCAGATCTTACACATGATTGTTTTCCTGTTCATGTGAGTTGGATCATTTAAAGTTCCATAAATCTACTATAAAACCATAAGCGCAGATGGATGAATACAACAGAAGATTGACAGTAGACCACTTTTATACATTCTCATTCATATTGGCACTCATCAAATACTGTTCCACAGATTTGGATTCATTTTCCATAGCATGAGCTTATGGAAACATGTTCAAAATGTCACTGCTATCACTGAACAAATGGATGATTTGTGAGCAACTGGCACACTACCAGAACTGGAGGAGTGAAGGAAAGAGGGATGAGAAAAAAATAAAAGATGAGAGGAGAAAAACAAAGTGAAAGAGATGGGAAACACCCCAAATTGCTCAACAAATGGAGGCAATTTGACCCTAGAGGTCAGCGGCCTTTGGAAAGGTCTTTGGTCAAATGACGAATATAAAAAAAAAACTAAAAACAACTGCCTGTAATCACATTCATATAGCACAATCCCACCATTCAAGAAGAAGAATACAATACACAAACACACAATCAAACTATTCATATACAACCTCAGAAACAAAACATTCATTTCAGCCTAGCGACTTTACTTTAAATTATATGCAAGAATAGAGCCAAACTAATACAAAGTATTAGTCCAGTGGTTGTCAAATGGTTGTGCTTCAGGTCCCAGATTTTATATTGGACATTTAAGTGGTGACCAACAAACTGTTAAAAACTGTTTATTGTAAAAACAACAACAATAATATCTGTAAAATCAAACATTTACTAATATTACCACAAATCTACAATATGCAAACTTATTTTCTTCTTGGAAAATGTTGAATCTCCACAGCAAACATTTCACTGCAGAGAAGACATTTTTGTATGACCAAATAATGCCTTTTTTTTTTTTTTTTAAATGTATCATCTTATTCTATCATTTTAATCTGCATTTCATGTAGTCTGAGTTATGTTTCCTTTTGGGTGTATTTTTTAATGATTTTTGAGAATGAGGGCATGTTACAAATTTCTTGTCTAATTTGGATAGTTTGATTTATTGTGTTATATGGATGGCTGCATTTTATTATTTGCATTTAGCTTTTTTCCTGTTTTATGAAACTCTATCAAAACAGACCTGAGACTAACCAGCTGAGAACTACTGAATTAAACCAAACTTGGATTAAATGTCCAGAGGGACAGATATTGGGAACAGGGTCATTGGGATCAGGTTAAGGAATTGCAACTGACTCATTTTTTCCTGGATTTGATTGCTAAACCCAGCATAAAAAAAAATCGAAACAAATCATGTTTCAACATGAGAGATGATATTATGAAAGTTTTTGCAAAAGACCTGCCCCCTTTAGTTACTGTTGCTTTGTCCAACAAGCCATGGTGCTGTCACGCCACACAGAGTGAAAAATACATTGCAGAGCAAAGAGGACACTGACAACACGTCGACAGACAAGACAGAGCAGGATACTTATGATATTAAACAAAGTCCCAGCTTTCAAATTGTGTAATTGTTTAAGAAATTCGAATAATAAAAAACGTTTTGTGGCTCTTTAATGTGTAGTGCCTCAGTTCAAGCAGCTCGTGAATCAATCATCTCTTCCTACTAGTTAATTTATAGCATCAAATAAACATGAATGAACATGAGAAAGAATGTTGTTTCAAACGCGGAAAGACGTCAGTACACATCATTTTTCAAGTTCAAGTCCACTGAGGTTAATCTTCGAACTCCTGACTGCTTTGTCAGACAAAATGGCGGATAGGGCATTATGATTAATTAGATAGCTTGTCAATCAAACTACCGGCGAAGGGTCAATTCTCTTTGTTGTCACAGAAACCACACACTTCACCTTTAAAAAATATATTCAAAATATGTTTGTGGTGGTGTAATCTAGTGATTTAAAAAAATGTGCTGGTAACAACAACAACAACAACAACAACAAAAAGAAGGTTGTGCGTTCAAACCCTGCAAGTGGTGATCTATGAGTAAAACGTGTGTATTTGTTAATAACTATTTCTACCTGATCTTACCATTAAAAACTATTTTCATTGGTGTAACGTAATGTACAGTATCAAGGTTGAATCTGACATATTAAATAATATTTTCAACTTCAATAAAATTTGTAAATTTAAACATTTTTACAGTATGCTGTTGTGAGCCACTTTATCCCAGGTTACACAAAGAGGTTATCTGTGTATATAGTAAAATGTAAGCCAAAAGCATCAGCTTAATGACAAATAGTGATCAGTCAAGTAGCAATTTTTAGAACTGTAATGCAACACACTGGCTACTCCAATCACTTAAAATGGCTTAGAAATAAATAAAGGCTTTAAAAACGTGCTGTTTTTTTTTCATTAAAAGTCCTCCTGTGCGCTTAAATACGAATTATCCATGCAATTATTAGTGAATGGGAGCCATTGTTTTTTTTTTTTTTAAATGTGCATTTATTGAGACGTCATATGAATATTCTCACCTCAGCTTCATCATTGCTTTCATTTGGCAACACCTCTACTTGCTTTGGACAGTCATGTGAGCCTTCCAGAGATGTCATCTTCTTATATTTCCGCATTGTTAAACTGTCCACCACCCAGAACATTATAGACTGAAACACATACATTTACATTAATAAGTTGCATTATTATATTATGTAAAGAAAGACAAATAGATGGAGAGATAGCTGGATAGATGGATATCATGCATTATTCTTGAATGACTCACATTAACAATGAAAGGCACGATCAGCATGACGATGGCTAACTCCAGCTGTGGGTTTGGGATGTAGTCCAACACCACCTCCTCCAGCTACAACACACACAAAGACTAGAGGTCAGCCATTTTTAAACATGCATATACAGCTAATAAATAATTATAATAATAATAATAACAGTATGAAATCTGTCAACAAATGTTTCTAGACACCCTACAGTGAGAAACACACACACACATATATATACATATATATATATATATATATATATATATATATACACACACACACACACATATAATATATATATATATTATTACACCCATTCTTTCACAAATGTTTGTAGAAACAGCAACAGCCTAGGTGTTTGATTTTATACACCTGTGGCCATGGAAGTGATTGGAACACCTGAATTCAATGATTTGGAGGGGTGTATATTTTGGCAATATAGTGTATATATATATATATATAATATGACAAGATCTCAGAGTTAAACTGTGCCAGAAAAAATTAATCTTAATTATGTCAGATAACACTTAAGCAAAACATGGTCAGGTCAAAATGTCTGAATAATTTTTGGTTCCAAATTTTTATCAATTTTACTGGTAGTCCACTGTATAAAGAATTTTTGGGTATAATATGTATGGGATGGATATATATATATATCCTCACTTACATAAATGAACTATAGTGTCCTGCACCCACTAGTAAAAATATATCAAAAATATAAAAAAAATGTCTGAATAATTTTTGGTTTAACTGTGTGTGTGTATATATATATATATATGTGTGTGTGTGTGTGTGTGTGTTTGTGTGTGTATATATATATATATATATATATATATATATATATATATATAGAAAAAATAAAACAAAGACAGATTGTAGTTCTGTCCATCTTTGGCTGGTATTACTAAATATTGTAGAGGGAAATGATGTCCATGGGGCGAGCTTGTGTAACAATGACAGAAAGTTTGAGTGTGTGAATGTTTATCTTACATTGGTCCACCCGGGAATGAGCAGCACCAGAGTGACCACACTTTTCTCTAGAGCAACGATGAGTAAATACACCAAGCACTGAGTCAACCAGGCCGCTACTCGAGGAGGATCACCTAAAACAGAGAAAGAGACATTCAACAATTAATTATCATTTATTTACGTTTTATAAAGTGCTTGTCTTTGCAAAAGTTGACACCATTGCTTTGTAGTTACTAATGGGTTCAGTAACAAAAACATATCAAACTAAAGACATCAAATAACAATACACGAAACAATATCAAGAAATAAAAGAATACCATAGCAAGGTAAACAAGGCAAATGTTGAGTATGAAATCAATATATGAGAACACAGAAATGTATATATATATATATATGTGTGTACACACACACACTAACATTAATGAATATACAGAAAAGCAATATGTTTGGTATTATGCAATATGGTATTTTAACATATTATTTATTTTAGCATTTAAGCCTTTTTAAGTAGTCAGTTTCCAAAAGTTCTGGTAAATTTAAAATGGCTAAGAGTCAAAACAGGGATTTTAAAACCTGTAGCGGAAAGAGCAGTCATGAACAATTGTTTGGCCAAAATCATGTGAAAGGTGGGCCTATTCCATCTGCTTTATGTGCATGTGCACACGTGTTAATGTGTGTTTGTGTAATTGTCTTTTTTCTATGGTGTTTTTTCCAAGGAAATCCCAGATAGGGAAAGAATCAAGTGTGGGGAAACTACCCAAACATATTTGAAAAATATAACATACAGCGCCCTCTGGTGGTAACATGCGACTGAAACATTGCGTTAGTTTCTCTTTTGTTTACATTTTTGGTTTACTATTTCTGGTTATTACAGCAGTCTTGAATTTTAAACTGACCCCTTTCCCCTACTGTTCAACCACAACACTCAAAAAATAAAGTTTTTTTTTTTTTTTTTTTCCACAGTGATGCCATAGAAGACACACCTTTGGTTTCCCAAAGAACCTTTAAGCAAACAGTTCTTTAAAGAACCATTTTAATCTAGTGTGAAGGACATTTTGAAAATCTAAAGAACCTTGTTCCATTATAAAGAACTTTTTTGTGCAATTGAAAGGTTAAAGGTTCTTCATGGAACCATAGAAAGAACCTTTATTTTTAAAAGTGTAGGACTAGCTTCCATCAATCTAACTCACCATATTCTCCAAACATGAGTAGTGTTAGCTGTTTATATTCCACTATCTTAGAAACAACCTTTACCCCCATCCAGATCACCAGCATTCCCAATGTGGCATCCAACAGGAAGTTCAATAGATACCTGTAAAAACAGAAAAGGATTAGTGTAATTTCAGGCTAAAGCAATAAAACTTGACAATAAGTAATAACTGACTCACAGAGAGCAGGGATCTTCATTGGTGAGTGTAGACAGGAATATGTTGGCAAAATGCATGAAAAGAGCACCAACGGCTTGCTTAGATGTATCAAAGATCCTGAAGGCAAAACGAAAGAATGAAATTTCACTCTGTTTTGTGCTATTACATTATTATTATATCATAATTCTTTACTAATGTTTAATATTAATTACCAGATCCTCCAAGGTCTTCTAATTCCAGCAGGTTCACGAAACCTCTTCACTGTAAAGACAAAGATATTGATGTCAGCATGAATAATGTTTCAGTTATAAAGATCCATGTGAGTTCACTATAAATATGGTGACAATTGGTTTAATATAGCATAATAACTTTATAGTTATACAGTTATAAAAGTGTGAATATCATTGCATCATCTGTGAGTTGATTAATAAATGACAAACAAAACAATCAAATAAGAAAGAACAAAACTGAACAAAAACAATAAATTGTTATTTAACGTTTTTGCGGTTCAATTTTATTCTTATTTTATTGTTTTGTTATGAAAAGAAATGGCATTCTAATAGGCTTAAACACTACTACTTCAGCCTCATAAAATAAATCAAAAAATCATGTTTAATATAAAAATTGGAAATGACAACACTTGGATAAAGTTCTGTTGAGACTAACCGTTTCATCATTGCCTTTGTAATAGTCTAGCACACATATGCCAACACTGAATCAAAGTTCAATTTCTTCTAAACAGAAACAAAATTAGAAATTAAATGATGTTATCACTGATGTACATCAAGACAAGTGTTTTCATGGGAGAGAATAATGGTTTAACACTGAAACACTATCTCAAACCAGCTCACTAACCTACACAACCGAAGCTGAACGACATATCTGAGAGATGTGCAAAACAGTTAGTCTGTAATCAACAGCCAAACAGAAGCAGGATGAATACTGAATGTCTGAGGAAACTAACAGTGATGACGTCAGCAAAGATAAGCAGCCAAAAAGAAGCCAGGAAGTGCCCAGAATAACAAAGAGGAAGTACATACAGTAAAAACACAAGCATAAGCATGTGTTAAGTTTACAACATGTCACAAATTATCCCTTTGTTTTTAGGACTATTTCTCTTTGCCTTTCCTGAAAACTACAGTAAAACTTAACCTCTGTATTCAATAAACAAATAGCCTAAATAATTTGTAAACACGAGTCCTCTGATAATAGGGTATTTTTTCTGTACACAGCAAAAAGTTTAATGATCAACAAGAACAGCACAGATTCATGGTAATGTGTAACTCTAGAAAGGTCAGAGGTCATTTACCATGTTTTAGGGGTTATTCAGTGCATGACCAAAAAACAATCTGCTTTAGGCAAGTAAGAATTAGAAAACTTTCATTTTACATACTCCTAATGCCAAACTCACCACCACTGTGGTATTTAGTAAGTTTTTTAGGTGTTTTTTTTTTTTTTTTACATGTCTAGGTGAAAAAAGCACATCTATGGTATTTTGGTCTCTGAATTTCCCCTTTTATCACCCAGCAGGTACAAATCGCAAGTCTGATCGCTTACGTAATGACACACTTCTCCTTAACAAGCCGCATTGACTTGTCATTCATGCCCCTACTACAAACACAGGACAAGTTACATGCTAAAGTCGAACATCTTATTCAAATCTTAAAGAATCACCACAAATTAGCACCTTAGTAAATAACATTGTTAGCAAAAAGGCTTTGCTTACTCTACAACCACCACATTCACTATATAAATGATTAGTAGCAGCTTGAATTAAGTATTAGGTCACAATTTCCAAATATTAACCAAGCTATACACTATATTGTATCTTTGGACTGAATGAGCACATGACAGTTAAATATTGGGAAAGAAACAACTCTGAACTGGACCTTAGGGTTCAAACTTGTAAGGCAGGTCACATGACTCGGACCCTCCAGCTGGAAATGGAAAATATAGCTTAAGTTTGGGGTCTGAGCATCACATAAGCTATAGGAGTGAATGCTGTTATCATGTGTTATCACACAGCTAAAGAATCTTATCTTTGAATAAAGCTTGTTTTTGTAGAAAGTGAAATGCTACTTTCTTTTTAAGGTGCATTCACATTTACTGAAATCCAGTAATTTCAACAGGAATCCATATAGCTTCTGTGTGAGCTGTGATTTGTACATCATTAAACTATTGTCAACAGACAGCAAGTCTTTTTTTGCCTACAAATTTTTGCTAATGTAAACGCACCTTTAATTCACATTTCTGGTCTTACTGTGAAAAAAATGTAATCTTTAATAAAAACGTAATCTTCCTCCTTTTCTGCTGATGTCTCTTAGCTATTGGATAAAGTCAATCAATAATCAAATAGCTCTTTAGGCATTGTTTGTGAAAACTCTGGTTTGTTCATGATCCAATCAATTTCCAGTTGATAAAATCAACTCCTTCCCTGCATATTTTCTCATTGAATGTCCTGCTGCACTCAGAAATATACTTACATTACAGAAATATAATAGGCTATAATTCATGTTTTTTTCATTAATTATGTTCGTTTTCGAAGTGGCTCATTTGTTTGATGATGATGAGGTTGTAATGATGCATTAAGTAAATGATTGTGATTGATAATTGATGGTTCTTTGCAGTAATTGGTCATGAGCTGATTTTATATATTTTTGTTTGTCTAGATATGCCTTATGAAGGTCACGGAACCGAAACGTTGCGACTAATAAAGATATTTTGATACTTTTGTAAGCACTGATAGTGTGCGGGACTTTCTTTTGTTTTTTATTAATTATTTTGAAAATTCCACAACTTTTCCAGGTCTTAAATTCCTTAATATTGGAATGTCTTCCATCAGATTTGTTGCCAGGTCACTGTACTATTAGATGCTGGTCACCATCATCCTAACATCATAGACTACCAGCAGGTTAAATCTAAATTTCATGTCTAAAGGTCATATTCCTTATTTGAAATGAAAATAATGACGTATGAGAAAAGAACTGAACCAGAAAAACTAAAAACACATTTCTCTGTACTGTAATTTTTTGGTAAATGTTTCTTGTTAACATCAGCGAACGTCATTTTAAAGGTCAAGTGAGGTAACTACTACATGAAGTCATTTATTTTACAATATACACTTGACAGTGCAGTAAAAATGGTCTAAAAACACTAAAATTACCACTTTACACATCACTGTACCATAGTAAGCTACCGCCATACCAACAGCTACAACAGAACTGTAAACAAACCAACCACAAGCCACGTGCCGCATCATCTTCTTAATTGAAAACAATAGAAAACACCATCACATCACACAGAAACATTGCTGCATTGGCGGTTTAGTTTAAAAGGCGGAGAAAACTTACACATTAAAGTGCTGAAGGCCAGTAGAGCCAACAGACCCTGAATAAAAACACTGAATCCGTCCATCAGAGATCCGTCCACACAGCCCTGATACTCCGGGCTCACCAATTCACTCATATTTCTGCTGCTCTTCATAAAAACAAACATGTTTACGTCTTAAAACCAGAAGAAGAGTCATATGGTCCTTTGTGGAAAAGAAATCCTCGGGAACTCGACTTAAACAGGTTTTCCATATAACTTAACTAGCTAGAAGACAAAGAAATTTTCACAGCAGACTGATGAACCAAGATCGCATATACACGTCTCGAGCTGCTGAAGTCGTATTGAAGTCGGGCGATGTGGCATAAGATAAGCATTTCACTCAGGTCAGTTTCTTTCCTTCTTTCTTTCTTGTTATTGAGTCAACAAGGGAGAAAGCGGCTTGCTGACGTCACCTCCTGCTGCTGAAATCTCCTGCAGCCCTTTGTCCCCATAACACATATGTGCTTATGTGAATGCACATACCAGGACGTTACTTTTATTTTAGAATTCTTAATAATTTCTTTGAACTGTAGTATAAAGGGGAAAATGAAATTGTTGTTTTTTTTATAAATTCTTCAAAAATATATATTTTTTCTTCAAAAATCAGATGACAGATGACAGAACTGAGCTTACCTCAGTTTTCAAAAATAACCCTACCTCAGAAATGTTCACAGGAGCAATACATTTGCCTTAGGCCTGGTTTTCATTATTTCCTTGTACTGTTTTGTAAAAGGAAAAAAAAAGAAAAAAAAGAAAAAGAAAGGAAGAATGAAAACAAATAATTTGTAATGGAAAATAAAATAAAAATAAAAATGAAAGCAGTGAGGGGGCCCTGCTTCACACTACACTGATTGGTTGTAGTCAATATAAATTGATATTAGTCATATGAAAGTTTGAAATGTAATGAATTTACAAAGTTTCATCATATATGTATATTGAATATTAATCTATAGTTAAAAATAGAAGTTTTTGATGGAAATATTTTGGACTTCATGGTGGGGTGTGAATAGGAAGTCAGTCGTTCTAATCAAAAATAGTGTATGTGTGACGCATCTGCTGATCTCTTGAACCTTATAAAACCCATCTTTATGCGTAAAACATTCACAAAACACTGGAAAATACAGTTGTTTATCGGAAGTTACCATGTCAACTAACCTCTCATAAAAACATTTGCTGCATCTCAGGTTTATAAATTCAAGGTCCCTTTTTTTCTTTTTCTTTAAAGCCTTTTCTCTGCCGTGACGCACAGTAAAAGGAGTGTAATGGGGTGTGACTGTTTCAGCTTCACTGATCCATAACTCTGAAGACATTAATCATGCAACGTGACAATGAGCATAGGAGTACAGCTGAAGCATGTACAAAACCAGAAAAAAACTGCATATGGAACAACATCAGATTAATAGATTTCACTTAAAAGAAATTAAACTGTTTCATAGGACATATAAATAGTATGGGACAATGACACGTTTCAATCAGCAACTACAAACCACATTTTGTTTATTACTTATGAAAAATGATCCCATAGTAAATCTATATAGAAAATCACACAAGTTTACAATAAATATCATTGACTGTATAAACCATTTGTTCAACAGAAATTGTGTGGCATATTTTTCACTAAGGTTGATTTTATTTACAATATGGTGTAGAAGACCATTTTAGGAGCTGTTGTCACGCCTGTGTAGATTTTATTATGTTTGATGGTCTGAGTCCTTCGCTGTGTCTGAAATTGCATACTCTCTTGTTTTGAATAAGTAATTACTTTGCGACTGTTAAAAAAGTATGTTCTATATAGAATTAATGTGTAGTATAAATGAAATCTAGACGTACTACACGTTGCCATTGTCATGTGATGTACCAGTGCCAGTTGCGTCGCTTCACTGCTATTCACAAATTCACTCCCATGGCCTCATGGGATAGTAAAGTGTCGATCAGATTCGCACCTCAGAATCTAGCCAGAAGTAGTAAATCATCTGGTCACTTTTAGCCTACTGTTCAATGAATACTGGACATACTACTCTTTTGCACACTGTTTTTCCCTTCCATGGTGGAGCCTGTGGAGATGGAGACCAAGATGGAGTCGGCGGAAACGGGTACAATGGCGGATCAGAAGACTACAGAGAATCAAGAGGTCATGGCAGAGCAGAAAACCAAGGTGGAACCAGAGATCACCACAGCAGAGCAGGAGACCATGAAAAACTGAATGCCATGGTGTAGCTAAAGACTACTCAAGGGTAAACCCAGAGACGGCCTGCATGGCAATTATGGGGAACTCACGAAACTCAAGGACAGTATTCCTGGCCATGACAATACAGGCAGGGAACACAGGGGACACAGGGACTTTGGAGATGGCACTCATGGCCATGACAGTACAAGCAGGGAATTCAGGGACAGTCTCCGTAGCCATGACAGAACAGGCAGGGTGTTTGTGTGACTCCAGAGCTGAAGTGAACTCTGGGGGAGCTGCAGTGGATGCCGCCACTTCAGATAAGGTGTGTGTGACTCAGACAAACAAGATGGTTGTAGCCATCACAGGAAGCAACAATGGCAGGGGTAGCACCTATGGGACCACCGGAGCAGAAACCACTGGGCTTGGGGCCTTTGGGACCACCGAAGCAGGGACCACTACACTTTGGACCTCAAGGACCACTGAAGCAAAGTAAGGGCCTGTCCCAAATGGCACACTTCATGTGCGCTTTTGATCTTGTGGACTTACAATGGCCGCTGTGTGTGCATGTCTGTTAAGTCCATGAGACTGTAGGGTGTCCCATTCGTCATTTTACCTTTCAGAAGGGTGTTCACGAGCACACCCTTTGCAGCAGCTATGCGAACTTCTGCTGAGCCTGCAAGTCCGCAAGCTACGTGGAGGACTTCTATCTGACCTCTGTGACCTCTGAGCTAGGGAGGGCTGGGACCACTGGACTTGGGAGCACTGGGATCAATGGGTTTAGGAACACTGGGCTAGGGAGCGCTGGGACCACCAGATTTGGGACCACCAGGGTAGGTAGCACTGGTTCCACTGGACTTGGGGTGGCTGGGCTAGGGAGTGCTGGAACCACCGGACTTAGGAGCACTGGGTTAGGGAGTGCTGGGACCACCGGAGTTGGGACCACCAGGGTAGGTAGCACTAGTTCCACCGGGGGTGGGGGGTGCTAGGCTAGGGAGTGCTGGATTTGGGAGCACTGGGCTAGGGAGTGCTGGGACCACTGGACTTGGAAACACTGAGACCACCAGGCTAGGGAGCTTTCTCCCTCTTCTACTCGAGCCATCATAATGAGGAGCTAGCATGAGGTAGCACAAGGTGCCACCGCTGGCTTGGAAGTGCTGAGGCCCACTGTGCGGGATAAGCAATGTATCCCACACAGAAGGGGGATAGGCAAAGTCTTAGAGCATAATCAATACATTTATCCAATGTTAAGTCACATCTGTGTCTCCTGGCACACATGGTTTAATAGGCTTGTTGAGTCCAAAGTGATACAAGCCCTTAAAGCAGTGGTCTCAAACTTAATTTCTGGAGGGCCACAGCTCTGCACAGTTTTGCTCAAAACCTAATCAAACACACCTGATCCAGCTAATCAGGGTCTTCAGGATTACTAGAAACTTACAAGCAGGTGTGAGCTGGAGGTGGTTGGAGCTAAACAGAGCTGTGGCCCTCTAGGAATTGAGTTTGAGACCACTGCTTTAAAGACTTTATCTTCCCAGTCCACACAGCTGGCAAGAGCACAAAAGAGCTCTGTATTGCCTTCAATGGTGTCCCTCCTCTGCCGAAGGCACGCAAGTTAATCTGCTGGATCCATTTGTAGTGGTCAGGTATTTTGTAACGTTTGGTGACTCCGAGATGAGGGAGAGCAGGATCCAACTGGAGATTATGATTAACTTATGACAAGAAACAGAAATCCAGGGAAGAAAGAACAAAACTGAGCAAGCCAACGAAACCCAGAGGGACATGACCTGACCATAGCCACAGGAAACACTAGGGCTTATATACACAGGGGTAAAAGGATAACAATACACAGGAGCAAACAATCCCGAACTAAAAAGGGGGAAACAGGAACTGAAGGCACAAGACTACTAAAAGTCAACATAACAAAAGCAAAGACAGAACCATGACAATTATAATTTAAAATACGTTTTTTTTTTCTATTGTAATACATTACAAGTGTAATTTATAGAGGGTGATGACAAAGCTGGATTATCAGCATTCATTACAGTCTTCAGTGTCACATGATCAGCACTGGGGAAAGTTACTTTTAAAAGTAATACATTAGCTACTTTTTATGAAATATATTGTTACACAAAAAAAAAAAAAAAAAAAAAAAAAAGTCTTAGCTATAATGTAAAGGCCTTTTCACACCAAAAGTGAAATGAATTAGCCTCAGGCTGAAGAGAATGCAAATTCATCCCTGTACAGTAGAGGGTGTAGCCCAAATAAACCTTTGTCCTGCCATTCTGGATTGCAGAATATTAGAACAGGTGAAGAAAGTTCAACACTTACTTGAGGAAAAAAATTATTGGTATGGTTGAATTTAATCATCAAAGGTTAGCAGCAAAGACACTGATTAATAAAGTGAGATTAAATATACATAAAGTATATTTGTATTACTTAATGTGCCCCTACTATGCTTTTTCAATACCTTTCATACAGTGTGTAATATAGCTGTTTGTGAATGTAAAAGTTTTGTAAAGTTTTAAAGATCAAAGTGCATGACAAATAAAGATGTCTCCTAAAAGAAAGAATCGATTCTGAACTACCGAAACAAGTCTTCAGCAATTCCAGTCTCATGTCCTGTTAAAAACCTACTGTACATAACAAAATATTTTACAGTGAACAGACTTGGCAATCTGAGCAGAGTAGGATCGTGGAAAGAAAAGGTTTAGAAAGAACCGTTTTCAGACTCTAAGAAATTAGGTGATGTGCAATGTATATTACGACGAGTTTTTTGACCTTTGATGCATGTAAGTCTATTGTAGGAGACCTCCAAAACAAAATTAGGAACCTTTAAAATAACATAATAGGGGCACTTTAATACACATTTAATCATGGAAGGTTTGCATAATATTCTGAGTTTGCACTTTACTGTTTTAATTTATTTTGAGGAATATTGAATCTGTTTTTGTGCAAGTGAGGTGAGTAAATTCATTTACTCATTTAGTTTAGAACTAGTCTAGAATAACCATTATGTTCACACAGTGCACACAACACCACCGACTTCCGATTTCTCTCAACATGGGCACAAAAGAGGTGACAGTCAATTAATGGGAAAACAAAGTAACTTGTGTTACTTATTTGAAAAAGTAACTCAGATATTTAGAAATTTAAAAGTAATGCATTACTTTACCAGTTACTTGAAAAAAGTAATCTGATTACGTAACTTTGCTTTACTTGTAACGCGTTTACCCCCAAAACTGCACATGATCCTTCAGAAATCATTTTAATATGCTAATTTGGTGGTCAAGAAACATTTTTTTATTGTTATCAATGTTGAAAACAGTTGTGCTGCTTATTAATAGTACAGGTATTTGGTATATATTCTCAATGACCCAACTTTTGAACATTAGTGTTTTTTTTTGTTTTTGTTTGTTTGTTTTTGGAATAGGAAAACAAAGGGTTGTTTTGTGGATTTAGATGTGTTATGCAGGTGAAAGACTATATGACTATATATCCTAATTATTGTTAATATGTAATTCATTATTTCCAGGAGCTCATTGCTTCGACCTTTAATTAAACAGCTAACAGTGACTGTAAATTAAATTGCCTAAATTATTACATTATTAGCTAACTGCATTCTCTAAATTGTAATGTTGACATGCATTCTCTGTAAAGCTGCTTTGAAACAATACGTATCGTGAAAAGCACTATGCAAATAAATGTGAATTGAAAAGACATAGCCTACTGTCAGAGAAGTGCTCAAACATAAAATAAGTAGACTGTGTGTATAATAGGCTAATAGCTGCCTTTGTTGTATGATATTGGCCTGATATTGTGGATAAATCAACTAATTATTTTTAGTTTGATTAAAGGACCTTGTTTGATTAGAATAATCAAATCGATTAGGTTACACAGATAAAAGTCATTTTAAGGGCTTTATCAGGTATCACTCATAAAAGAAAAGATTTGATATAGAACCCTAAATGGTTCAGTCAGCCACTTTATATAAAGAACCTTTTAGTTTATGGGATCATTTTATGGATTTAGTTTTAATTAATTAATTCATTTTTTTGATTGAATTCTATGAATTAAACAGCTCTTAAACATACTTTATCACTAGAAAAAATCATGAAAATATTATGCAATCATTTGAGATATTTTTCCTTATATAGAACCTTTTTGGCATAAAGTGATCTTGAAAATGATATTTTGAATATCTGTGTAAAACAGGTTGTCTTTAATGTCATTGTCATATGGCATACTTTTATAAGCATACTTTTAAAAGGCCTATATACCAGCTACTGTATCTTTGCTCAAGGCTACCAGATAATATCCAGAGCTAATTTCCCTATACGCAAAACTTTTTAGTACTATACCACAGCATGGAGAGGATAAAGTATTGACCCACATTGTCTATCTCCTCTCACAAGGTCGCTGCTCCAGCAATGGTAATCTGTCCCTGGATGTGCTTGTCAAAGTCTCCTCTTGTAGATTAAGCTCAAGGCATGAGCCATCTGTTACTGTAACATCACTAAGAGGAAGCCTGTGCTTATTAGATCAGAGCAGTTTTTTTTTTTTTTTTTTTTGCTGGACAAGGAATTTCACCTTGTACAGTATGTGTACACAGTGTCCTATGGTGTGTGTATATGTGAGTGGTTCAGAGTGTTGATGGTTTTGCCTGATAAACTAACCCCCTACTTCTGCACCAGTCCTATTAAAAGTCACTATGGTGCACTTATGTGTTTATTTATTTATTTACTCTGGTAAGTAAAGTGTCACTATATTGATGTCAAGTTAAATTCAGTACAGCAATAAATATTGTTACCACAGGAGGGCAACGGAGGACAATTTGAGAACTGAATTTATTACTCTGAGATAGGATAGCAATTTCTAAACAGTATTTATTTTTACAATAAAAATAATGCGTTATTTATTAATAAAAAAAATACATTATTTAGACTGATTCAAAGCTGTGCTAACCTAAAAAAAATCACATTGTAACATCGAAATTAAAGGTTAAGTAAAAAGATTATTCATGTTATCTCCATTAACCTCACTACACTAGGTTACACAACTAGTTTTAAGATGAGGTAGAAATAAGCCATTAAGATTGCATGTTATAACTTTTTACAGTGTAGTCTATATATTCCCAGACACAACAAAGGTTCTTCAGGTGTTGATGGTTTCATGAAGAACCTTGAACATCCATGAAACCTTTCCTTTGCACAGATGGTTCTTTATAGTGGGAAAGGATTCTTTACATTATTAAAATGTTCTTCACACTTAGAAAAAAGTTATTTTAAGAACTTTTCACTGAAAGGTTTTTTAAGGAACCATAAACGGTTCTTGAAAAATGGTATTGCTGTGAAAACCCCCATTTGGAACCTTTATTTGTAAGAGTCAGGTCATTATTTTGGGTGAATAATGATAGCCATTTCTTTTTTTGTGAAATTTTACTTCAGTAATTTTGCTCTATGACTAAACTTCCTCATTGGTTATTTTGTTTTAATGACTTAACATGACTCTAATGACTTAAAATTAAAAACATGACATCTTTTTTCTACTTTTATATGTGAAACATTCTAAGATTTTTAGATTTTGCCATTGTTTAGGCTACATAATGGAAATTATAGAAAGAATAGGATATTGTTATTTATTTCTTTTTTGAGTGGCTTCAGTATAAAATATCACTTTGAATTATACATTAAAATATGGAAGTAAGACATGTAAAGCGGTCCAATTATTTTTGCTTAGATGATCAAGATGAAAAACAAGTGAGATTGCAAAAGCAGCCCCTCTTGTTTACACTGTCTGTGTCTCAAAAGCTAGTGAATTACCTACATAGTAAGCATTTTATCAGCATTTTTTGCATGTTCTTGGACCGCGTTTTTGGCCATCAAATTGTCAAACGCGCCAAAAAACGATGCACGCGTCAATGATGCCCAAAAAGTGCTGCACGCGCATACGAATGCCCAAATGCTGTCCATGCAGGCGGCTCGCAAGGTTTTTAAACACAGCCGTGAGTTTCCCCACACGAGGGAGGCGGGGGATCGGGCCTATTTCTATTTATAATGGGCAGAACAAATTTTGCAACTGTAAAGGTCAATGAAGGAGTCGGCTTGAAAATAATCTGTAGATGTTGAGACATGCGCAGATGCGGGATGATGCCATATTGGACACACACATACACACACCGCTCCTGCTTCAACCAGAACACCGGATCACTCAATTCGGATAGACGGAAAAAACTCGCATAAGGTAAAAACTACATTATCAGCATGAACTTCATTATGTAATAGTGATTGTGTCTGACACGGTCTCGTGCTTCTATACCCGAATTTCCGCGTACAGACGCTTTTTCCTCGTTAAAAACATTTGGAGGTTGTTTGTAACAGTCAGAAATATACAGAAGCTTCTGCGTGAGAGTTGATAAAACGGTCCGAAAAATAAAGTAACCTTATTTATACATAATACGAATGTCGAGCGACCGCACTTTCGATTCTGTCGATAAAAACATTTACGATGTGAGACGCGCGCTGAAAATGTCGTTGAAAAAAATAACGTTTATGTAACAAGCGATATTTTTGTTTCGTGTTCTTCCTCAAAGCGACTCTAGCTCTCTTACTATTGACTTTATTTTCAAACTGCCATTTGACCTCCTTTCGATTTCAAAGGACACAACGTTCACGCGTAAATATCGACACTTAAGTTTACACATTCGGGCGGTGTTTATATAAATGTTTTTGGACGTCACGAACCGGTCGGTGTACGTGACTCAGGTGCGCAGAATATGGTCCGAAATCCTCGTTCCTCATGTGTCAAATCCACTTTCAACATGGCGGGTTAAGGTGTGTTAAAACTGCCATGCAAAATCTTTGAAGAAGGAAAAAATAAAACCGCGTTGTTTACGCATCCAGTTTTCGTTTCTTTCGCTGCACCTGGACGTGGTTTAATGAATTAAATTTAAAGTTGTCGTTTGCTGACGTCGGTGTAGTTTTTTTCCGCTGCAATACTTTTAGAGTGTGTAAAGTAGTGTATCTCACATGCTCATACAATATTTCCTGTTTCGCTTTGTGCACTCTTCGCTGTGCTGAATGCGGGAGCCAAAATTTTATTCACATATATTTCATATTAATCAAACAGTTCCTGAACCATCCACTTTCAGGAAGGTATTTATTAAGACGTTACAAGCTTTGACGAATCAATAAACCATCATTTTCACATCAAATCGATTATGGTGAATTTGAATTAAAGGTTATTAATTTTCAGCAAAATACGAGTTATTTATTTGATTAGCCTTTACGTTATAGCGGATGTCGCCGTAAATCCTTTTATCCGTGAATTCATACGGATTAAATTCAAGGCAGGGATGAAGGGGAAATTGAGTCACGCATTTGATAATGACGAGATGAACTGATATGAAATTATTTTTTCTCGTTAATTCTCTGCCTGACCTGGAAAAGATGAGCTAAGTCTCTTTGTTTATCGTATAGCATCACATATAGATAGCAGGCCCATTTAAGAAGCATTTGTTTAATAAAAACCAGTCTTCAATGAGAAGTAAAGATAACTGCCACATAGCCTTCATGAAGTTCATCAAATCATCGTGTTCAAATACGCTGAAGCAGCCTGACTGCGTGTACGCTTCAATAAAGCTTGACATTTGAATCGATTGTGCCTTCACAGTTGAGCCAGAAAACATTTTTTCATTAAGGTAAAATCTAAGTGCAGAAGAACGTTGACGAGTGCATATATACGACACCTGCCCGGCGCTTACTGGGCGCGAGCTATGGGGAGGAGAAGAGGTTGAGCCGCTAATTAGGCATGAACCCTCAAAAGTAAGTCAAAACAGAAGGTTGGGTGGTCTTTAAAGTGGCCCAAATATTATTACATTCAAGTACAACAGCGTTTTATACCTCTTTTTCAGGAGCCACAAAAGTTTATGAGTTAGATAGAGTGCACATTGTTGTGGCCAAATAGACGTTAGCAAACAGAAGTTGCTCTGAGGAGGTAACCATAGCAACAATACGCAGCTTGAATACATTCAGTATCGGAAAGTAAGTACCCTGCCTACATATTTATTACAAAATATGCCATAATATAGATTTACATACCACACAAGCGTACCATTGGAGGCAAATTTGGCTTGGGTAAGATTAACTCGAACATTTTGTGAGGCGAATAGGCTATAGAAATTGATTTGAAACGTCGCTGAAAGTCATTGCAGGCTATAATTCGCATACGTCGTGATTATGTAACATGTAAAGGTCTGGTAATCCATATTTAAACGCACAAACACTTCTAGATGTGCAGTGTGAGTGAGAGATATGCGATATGTCATAGGGTAATAAGATAGTTTACCCTCGGGTCGCAGAGATCGGGTGACTGTTGTGGATTGAATAATGCAATTTACATTCAGCCCATTGTGACGCAATGTCATTGAGGACGTCACGACGTGAGCGTGAAAACAAATATAGGTGGCCTACAATACTAATTACACATTTAAGAAGATTTATGTAGGAAACTTTAAACTTTAAAGGGAACTTGCGTTGTAAACACCTTGCAGGAATGAATGGGTAGTGTTTATGTGGGAAATATAGTTATGTGTACTGTCAAATTGGTCACTGTGAGTTTGCCAAGTAGCTAACATATTTTTTTTGATCCTGGAACAGCATTCCTGTCCAAAAGTTTTGTCCTAACTCTGTCCCTACCCCTAAACCTAACCCTACCCATAACTTATCCCTAAAATCAGAGGGAAATGATAGGTGAATAACACTGATGTAGATGCACCTAACCCTGGTTGTAAACCTAAACTTGACACACTGTAAACTTGTTTCTCAGATCTGATTGGTTAATTAGAATGTTGTTCCAGGATCAACAAGGATGTTGATCCATGAACATGTTCTACTTGGTGAAATCACATTCACCGTCGCATATTATTGCAATATCAGTTCACTGAGGAGTATGAGCCAACAGCATGAATTTCCCTTTATAAGGTCAAAAAGTTGTTTTTACAGAGAATGATGCCATGGGTATTTTTCTTTGTGTGTAGAAAAGCATAAATAGCCAAGAACTGAATAACTTGGTGATGCCATCATGTTGTGTTTTTGAGAAGTGATGTCATCATATTTCAGTATAAGATGCTCCAATGCTTTCATAGTAATGTTACACCAACATGTTAGTTTCTATCCATTTGACTTGTCACAATCATTTTTGACATTTACACTTATGTTATGAGTTTCAAGAGTTTTTTTTATTTTTTCAAGTAAATTCAAAATGGTTGGATTAGATATAATGAATTTAACACGGTAAGGCCCAGTTTACACTAGTGCGTTTTTGTTTTAAAACAGCGTTTTAAAATAAAAAAGAATCAATGTCTACACTGGCGTTTCCACAGCGTTTCAGAAACAAACTCCGTCTACACTGTTTCCTCCCAACTTCAGTCTTTTCTAGTTGAAGATAATCTCTTCGATCCCTTTCAATCTGGTTTTTGCCCCCTCCATAGTACTAAAACTGCACTTGTAAAGGTAGTGAATGATCTACTACTTTCTGGTGACTCTGGTTCTCTGTCTATTCTTCTGCTACTCGATCTTAGCTCTGCCTTCGATACCGTCTCCCACTTATTTCTTGTCGCTCAGATTTGGGTATTTCTGGTACTGCTGGTTTTCTTCCTATCTCTCTGACAGACAGTTCTACATCTCAGTTAAGGATTTTCGATCACCTACTGTCCCCCTGTGAGGTGTTCCCCAGGGATCCGTTCTCGGGCCATTATTATTCATAATTTTCATAATACCACTTGGTCAGATCATACAATATCATGGTCTTGACTGTCACATTTACGCTGATGACATTCAATTATACTCTGTCTGTATACCTGCTCTACCTGCCCAAACTGACAAAATCTCTGTTTGTGTAAAAGAAATAAAAGATTTGCTTTAGGGCTGGGTAAAAAAATATTGATTTCTCGATTTTAATCGATTCTCACTTTTACGAACCGATATCGATTCATAAATCCCAAGAATCGATTAGTCTAGTCTGTTTTCAGTTGATGAATGAACAGAACATGTAGTGCACCTCCCATCCAATAAATCTTTGTGCTTTGTTACTTTTGATGATATGAAGCAAAATCTCAGATTTCAAATGACGTCCATCTTATTATGAGATTAAAAAAATAAATACCGTTTTGGCGCTGTTTAATGTGCCGTGACAGATCGCTTTAGCGCCTCAGTTAAACAGAAGCGGCAGCTTACAGCACGAAATAGACATGACTAAACATCTGAAGGTATGTTAAAATATACAGTACAACTTAGCGAAATCAGTATCATGTCTCGTGTAATAGCTCAATCAGTGTTTCAACCTCAGAAAGATGTATAAAACAGCTTGTAAACAATGTCACGTAATGTCACATTTACCTCAGAAAAATATATTCAGTGACCATGAACTCATTAGTCAGCTAGAAAAGTGAGCTCTAGAAAGTCAGCATTCTGATAAATATGCACCGTTAAATATTCATTATAATTTTTTAATGTTCTTTAATATTTAATGCATGTTTGAATAACTTAAATCAGTTATGACAGCCACAATTTAAATGTTTATATTAAAAAAAACAAAAAAAAAAAACGAATTGGAGTAGAAATGTGATTATGTAATTCTAAACTTTAATTATTATAAAAAACAACATTTAGTGTAATTGAAGTATTTGTATATAAATAAGTTAATTATAAATAGCCTAAGTTAATTTTAACAGTATTATAGTAAAGTAGTACCAACTGACTCCCATGTGCAGTTTACAGCATCAGTTGAGAGATTTTTTTCCTCTAGAAAATTTGTCATGTACTGTAACTGATATACTACATCCAAAATAATCGATATAGAATCAAATCGAAATTGCAATCAAATCGAATCGCAAGCATAGAAATCGAATTGAATCGTGAAAATTTTGTCAATACCCAGCCCTTATTGGCTTAATTTAAATTTTCTGAAACTTAACATGGACAAAAATTAGATTATTTTTATTGGAACTCCCTCACTTACTAACAATATTCCTACCAATTTCACCTGTGAGATTGCTGGTTCTCACATCAAATCATCTAGTACTGTTAAAAATGTAGGTGTAATCTTCGATTCTACTCAGGCTCACATTAACTCTATCACCAAATCAGCATTCTTTCATCTACGTTGCATTGCCCATCTCAGTCCCTTCATCAGTATCAAAGACGCTGAAACTGTCATCCATGCATTTGTCTCATCACACCTTGATTACTGTAATGCCCTTTTTTTATTGGTTTACCTGCCAGCTCCATTTCCGATTACAATACATTCAAAACTCTGCTGCTAGAATACTTACCCATACCACTGGTTTCCAGTTGCGTACCATAATAGATTCAAAATTCTCCTGCTCGCTTTTTAATCTTTGCATGGCTTGGCTCCCCCTTATCTATGTAACCTGCTCCTCCCCTACATCCCGACTCACTTACTTACGTTCCTCTGACTCTGGCCTTCTCGTTGTCCCTTGGCATCACCTCTCTTCAATGGGGGGCAGATTATTCAGTGTTGTTGCACCTAAACTCTGGAATTCTCTCCCCCACTCACTCTGTTGTGCTAATAATATTTCTAAATTTAAATCATTACTCAAAACTCTTATTTTCTGAAAATTATGTCTCTGAATTCATGGATTGATTGATTGATTGATTAATTAACTAATAATTCTCTGAATGTTATGTTATGTCTAAGTGCAGTTTCGTATTTTGTTGTGCTTGATTCTATTCTAATGTATGCTGCCCTGTCCATATAATGTTCCTTTACTGTATCTTCTAACTATTGTTTGTCATCATTGTCTACTAGTATTATTTCTTCCAAGCGTCCTTGAGCCCCGGAAAGGCGCTATATAAATAAAACTTATTATTATTACACTACAGGACCAAAAACGTATATCACATGAGCATACAAGTGTTTATCTCTTTCGCATGTAGGTAGATGCAGTATAAAAAAAAAAATGCAGTTTAACTGCACAATGGCTGCTAAAAATGACAACAAAGCCAGCAAAGACTGCAGTTCAGTCTCCATGTTATTGTTTACACGGTCGTCAAGGATACACAGAGCGAACGTGGGCAGTCACGCCATTGTTTTCAAAAGTCTCCGTTTTGGTACGTTTACACTGCAACGCAAACCCTGGCGTTTTCAAACTAAAACGGGCTCTCCAGCATGTTCAGAAGTCTCATTTTTCAAGGGTCGAAAATGGCAAAGTAACCGTAGCAAAAGTTAGTGCGAAAACGCACTAGTGTAAACGGGCCGTAAGTATGGCACATTGTGTGAAATAGAGAAATAGAATTAGCTATTTTACACTCATTTGCTCAGTTTAAAGATGGCTACGCTTGAAGACTTGCATTTAATATATAAGAAGGCACCAATATAGGATTAACCATTCAGCTGTGATAGATGCTGTAGGCCTGCTTGAGTTCCCAACATGCACTGCAGAATTAATTATTATATAGATTACTGTTAGTTTTATTGTTTGCTTGTTTTATTTGTGCTGTTGTTATCACTCTCAGTTTTGTGCAGAGCTCGTTTTCTTTTACTCTGCATCATTATTGAGGTTTGTGCTTTAAGTTCTGATGTACATGTATAATTGAATTTCATTTCTTGATTTCTTGGTCTATTCAAATCATTTTGTCAGGGCTCTTGCCATACGCATTTTCCTTCATTCCTAATACTATGGACCTTCCTGGAAAACATTAGGCAAATAAGGCAAATAGTCAAATCATGAATAAATCCACATTGTGTGCTGTAGGTAACAATGAAACAAGTTTTTAAATATCAGGGGGAAAAAAGTATTGCAACCTTCTAAACTAAACATTAGATAGATGAACACACAGCTAAACTTGCTCTCTCCATGTTGCATGATTAAAATGGATTATTAAATGTGTCTGAGACTGAAAAAGGCCAGAGCCATTTATTTTAATAAGAAACGCAGCGCTACATTGTGTTCCGATAATCCTTTAATTCCCCTTCCACAATTGAACAAGTCCTGGATTAGAGCAAGAGAGGGCATCTGGCTCAGTATGAGCTAATCGATAGTAGGGGCTTCCTAAAATCTGGATTTATTCTGAAACAGCCTACATCATAGATTAGGGTTGATAATTCACTTTAATCCCGCATCTTCAATCTGGAGGTGTCTTTCCACCCACAGGCCCAACTGTGCTGGCTGAACCACAAAGAACCCACACAATCAAGACATCCAAATGACAGTAGCAATGAATATATTTGTTTGTCATTCGAAAATTACTCACTTGATTTGATCGCCAAAAATCAAACCAACGTTTTACACTAATAATTTAAAAAGATTTTTGCTTAGTTTTATAATGGTCACTAGTTTTATATTTACCTCTGCAATGTTTTTTTTCTCAGTAGATTTTTAACAGTTTATGAAAAATGGATTTCTTTCTGACAGTGATTTGGATGCAGATTCTGGTCTACTGGAACGAAACTCTTTTTACTCATTTATGTCACAGTGAATCCTTGTCATGTCAATTTCCTCTTTGATTCTCGCTTTTTTTGACCGGGGTGGTATAGAACGCTGCCAAGAAATATCTGCCGAGTGAGTGACAGAACCATAATATTTTTTATCTGCTGTGTTTATAACACAACACATACACACATACACACACACACACACACACACACAACGATACACTGTCATCATGGCAAATATTGAGTGAGTCATTTGCAAGGAAGTGGTTTCGGTGCTAAAGTGCACTTCTTGTTCTTAGTTCTATCTGAAACCAGGACTTCAATAGAAGAAAAATACATTAGTGTCACAATATATTCACTATTCATTGCTCTTCACTAAAAATAAAGGTTCCTTAATGGTTCTTTGGAGCACCTTAGGTTCTCTTTTTTCTTATAATGAATCAAAGGTGTTCTTGAGGTGCAAAAAGTCAGATCAGCGTATTGCTTTCTGGGTTCTTTAGCTCTTTCCCTGCCAGCATGTTTTTTTTACAAAGTTGCCAGCCACCGCCAGCATTTTTGATCATTTTTTTACAAAAATTTCCCTAGAATATTTTGTTGAATGTATATCTGAGCATGCAATATATCAAAAGCAAGAAACAGAGCCTCTTCTTTTAAACAAAACAAAACAAACAAAAGCCTTGTTTTATTCTAGCATCATGCATTCTTTCTTTTTCTTCAAAGACTACAATGTCCATAAGCAATGCTTTTATCACTTGTTTCTGCTTCTTTTTTTGCATCTGTTTTGATCCGGAGATTCTGTACTCTTTCATTTCCATTAATGGCGGAAAAGTTAAGCATCAGTATAGATGGTTTACTAAAGAACTAGAGAATGAAAAGTTATTTGACATCAAAACCTATTTTAGCAACCAATTGGAAGCTTTATTTTACAGAATGGTGTATTGGGAATTGAATTCACTATAAAGTGTAGGCCTAGCATAAGCAAAGCAAAAATGAGCAAACAATGTTTGGTGATTATTTTTTTAAGAGAGTCTGAATTAAAATAAATTATAATATGTTAAAGACTGTCAAAGTTACATTAGGTTACTTGAGTCCTGTTTCAGTTTTAGAGGGAGCAAAAGTGGAAGCAACCAAAACATGCTATTTTTTGAAGACATCAGTGTGTTCGAAGGTTGCAATCATCAATGCAATCATCAGCTTTTCACATACTAAAGACTAATGACATCATCAGTGCAGAAGATCCAAACCACAGACCTTCTCACCAACAGTGCTTAGATAAATTACTGCAAGATTGTAAGATATAGTCTATTTTATATAGATATTTGTCTACTCTGCATTTTGTTTGAAATTATCTTTGTTAACCTAGTTAACAATCCAGCATTTTTATGGGTTATAGTCAGGATAGAAACTGTATTTAATTTGATGTGAATGAATATTTTAGATCTGATATATGAAGGTAACATGGTGTAGCTTGTGATAAGTTTGTGTCTTTTAGAGTTTTTGAAAAGATCTAGCACTGATGCTGTAGAATTTTGATCTTATTTTAGGTAACATTCTTTTCATTTATTTATGTTTAACTGTGCTGTATAATCATTTATCTTGCTAGATATGCTTCACTGCTCTCTAACCTTTGCGGCTAGTCTTAGTTAGCATGATAAGCTATTATGAATAAATGTCTTTAACATTTGTTGAACAATGAAAAGTCCATTTGTTTTGGGAGTAATTAATATATAAAAATAGATGTGATCCTTCCAAAGGAATTATTTAAAAACTGTATATCTGCAAATATACAGTACTGTGCAAAAGTCTTAGACCACCACAAGCTTTGTTAGCAATGTCTTAATGACCATCCATATTTATTTTTTGGTCTTTATTATGATACAGACAGAAATACAGGAAGTATGTACTCAAAATGGCTTCTTTAAGCAAATAAAGTATTTAGTATGACATCCTGGACTTCTTCTATTTTCTCAAAGAAGAAAATCTGAGAAACTTCTTTTTTTTCTTGGCCTTCCAGTCCTTTTCCATTCCATGTAGGTTTAAGAGAGCCAGGTTCCTGCTATTGCTCAAGTGTAAGGGGAGGTCGCTAAATACTTGCCACTTTAGCCTATAGACATCGTTTTTTTTCTGTTTTTTAATACTGCATACAAATTCTGAGAAAGTATGAGAAATAATGATATATGGTCATTATACCATTGCTAAAACAACATCCAATGGTGGCTTTTGCACATACTGTATATAACTGAGAAAAAAAAAACCTTCAATGTACTGTGTATACATATATGGGATTTTTTCACTTTTCTTGTAATCCAAGTGAAAATTGTTAGTCAGAATGCTTAGAAAAATATAGTAATATGGAAGTTCTCCCTATCTTATTCTTGGTATTAGATGAATGAGGGTTTTATCTTGAATCTTTTTTTTTTTTAAATAAATCATTCCTCAGCAGTGCTCAGCATTGACTGCTAGGAAAAACTTGTGACTGTCCCACACATTTTATTTTATTTTTTCTAAGTAAGTCTTCTGATGACTCACGACATGAATGTATTTTTTTTATAATAATTATGGTATGAGATTAGCTCTTTGGTCAAGCTATATAGCAGAAAAGAGAGATGCAGTGGCAGTGATGGGAATGCAGATGTTTGTCACACTTAGGAATATTATGAATACTTCTTGCATTTGCTCATCAAAACGCACCATTGCATTTACGTCATCCTACAATCTTGTAAGATTATTGATAGTGGATTACAGACCATGGAGAAACTATACATAAACATAAACTATACATACTATATTTATAAAAAATATACAGATGCGAATTAAAAAGCACAAACCTCATCATTTTACTTTAAAAGTGTTAGTTCACCCAAAAATGAAATTCCTGTCATTAAGTACTCACCCTCACGTCGTTCCAAACCCATAAGACCTTTGTTTATCTTCAGAACACAAATGAAGATCCGAGAGGTTTTTTTAATCTCCCATAGAAAGCAACGAAATTACCACATTCAAGGTCCAGAGAAGTAGTAAAGACATTATTAAAATAGTTAACGTGACTACAGTGGTTCAAACTTAATGTTATGAAGCGATAAGAATACTTTTTGTGCGCAAAAACAAAACAAAAATAACGACTTTATTCAACAAATTTTCCTCTTCCCTGTCAGTCTCCTACGCAGTTGATGCAGTGCAGAGCTTCCGTGTTTACGTCCGAACACCGACTCTGTATTGGCCGACGCTGTTCACATGAGCATGCAGGAGCCGGCCAATACAGAGTTGGTGTTCTGACTTAGAACACGGAAGCACTGCACTACGTTCACTGTGTCAACTGCATAGTTGAGGAATGTGGAATTAAATGGGCTGTGAAAGTATTAAAACAAAACTGACATAGAAAAATATAGTTTACAGTTTACTCATTATGAGTTAAGATATGCACTGGGACACATTTTGAAGCACAGTAACACATGAAACTGAGCTAGTTAGAAATGTTTGCATTCATGTAATTCATGTACTTGCATAGAATATGTTTCATCCTATATCTAGCCATAATACCATACCAATGCCAACAGTACCAACAACAAACTCTAACATGCATGCATATATACAAACTCTCTTACTTTGTCTCCTACCAGGCATGGATTGTGCAGAGGAGGAGGTGGATTTTAGCTGGGAGGAGTACCTCGAAGAGACTGGAGCCACTGCCGCCCCTCACACTTCATTCAGACATGTGAGAACACACAGACAGAATGTCTCAATATATTTATTTACGCTACATTTATGATGTTACAAAAGTTTTCTATTTAAAATAAAAGCTGTTCTGTTCTTTTTTTTTATCAAAGAATCCTGAAAAGAAAATATCTCTGTTTCCACAACAATATTAAGCAGCACAACCATTTTCAACATTGATAAGAAACATATTAGAGCAATTTCTGAAGGATCATGTGACACTGAAAATTCCGTTTTGGCATCACAGGAATAAATTATGTTTTAAAATAGAAAACACAAGTGTTTGAACACATATTTGGTATTTTGTCATAAAGTCACTTTGTAAAAGCTATACAAATTAGACTGATTCCAACATGAACAGACATGTACTGTAACAATTTTCACTTTCAATTTACTTTTCATGAGCAAGGTTACAAATACAACCCAGACAATGTGAAATACAGGTTAGGTCTGATACCATGTTGGATTGCTACTTGATGTCAGATTTGGGTGCTGAAGCAAAACCAGTTGAGAATCACACCATTTACAATGGTTATCCGTTTTGTTTTTACTTTTTGATGCCATCAATAAGACCATAATGGAGGAATACTTATTTATCACCCCCATCTGATTGGACCTTACAGGTGGAGCTCAGTCTTCAGAGCAGTTTTCAGCCTGGAATGAAACTTGAAGTAGCTAATAAGGGCAGTCTGGATACATATTGGGTGGCTACCATCATAACCACATGTGGTCAGTTGCTATTGTTACGCTACTGTGGCTATGGCGACGACCGCAAGGCTGATTTCTGGTGTGACGTCATGACAGCCGAACTTCATCCTGTCGGCTGGTGCGCTCAGAACAACAAAACGCTTCAGCCACCTGAAGGTAAGGCACAAATGCATTCAAACTAAGACCAACACACATTCAGTGGTACATGTCTATTTAAACACAGATTAAGTTAATTTTAAAACAGTCCCTCCTGTCCAAACAAATGACATCCAAACACACACAGACATGCATTTCTTGTCACTGTGTAGAGCGGCCCACCTTGTTTGTTCTGATAATCGACGACAGAAAGGGTTTAAATACTTACACCGACCAAACAAACAATACAAAGTTGTTTGAAAATACACGCATTGTCCTCCATTGTGAGCACCAGGGCCATAACCACCATAGACAATGAGGGGGACAAGTCCCCCCTAATAATTAGAAATGGCCAAATCGTCCCCCCCCCCTCCAGTTTTTGAAATTATTGCACTGCTCTGCTGCACTTCATTACAGCACTCTGGATGTTGTTAGGATGACAAAAAGGTTTAAAAGTTATATTTTTAATCTGGTCTGCCTCAGTGGTTTAGAGCGCTCGACAATGTCAAAATGATTGAGATGGCCAGTCAAATTAAAAAGTAGGTTTACGTTCTCTTTTTGCTCGTGCACACAGTCTTCACAGCACAGACGGGCGCGTCAATCGATTGCTTAACGCCGTTGCGGAGGTTCTATTTTTCCGGGAAAATCACAAAACAATTGCACACAAATGTGTCCCTGCTCTTGATATACAACCATTGATGGACATCTTTGATTTTAATGAGGCAAAAAAAAAAAAAAAACTATGTGAGGGCGGATTAGAACATGCAACCTTTGATACTGTCAACAAAAGTTCTACCTCTAGACCACTAGGGAATTCAAATGTTCATAGCGGATCTATGTATTTATTCACTAAATTGAGGAATCTCGGAACTAACAATATATTGTATTATGTAACTATCACTTTAAACATGAGTTCTCAATGTACTATTGAAATTTATTTCTGGATATCGTATTGTCTGATATAGCATTGTATTAGCAGCAATTTCGTTCACTGTTTTGTTTCTTAATGCTTTATTTAAAAAAATAAAAAAGGCCCCTTCCAATGTTCAAGACATGGTTACGGCCTTGGTGAGCACCATGAGATTTCATCTACTGTAGCTTCTGTAACAACTGGAAAGTCTTTAGGTTTAAATGGATTATCTTCTCCCAACGGTTGGATTGATTCTTTGGAACTGGATTCATGTTATCAATGTTATCCTGTGGACTGTATCATTCCTTCATGAACTTTAACCCTGATATCAATGTTTGCCCAGACATAGCAATGCTGAACAGTCACAATTCTTTATATTGATCCTATTAAGTGCGTGTTTATATACTTGCTACTATTGGTGAAGTGGTCTCGAAGTATAGTTGAACGCTGTACACAATGTTTTTGTTATTTTGGTCAAGGTAAAATTGTTTGTTTGCTATAGACCAGGGGTGTCCAGTCCTGTTCCTGGAGATCCAACCCTGATCAAACACACCTGTCTGTAATTATGAAGAGTTTCTTAAGATCTTAATTAGCTGGTTCAGTTGTGTTTGATCAGGGTTGGAGCTGAACTTTGCAGGAAGGTAGATCTCCAGAAACAGGATTGGGCACTCCTGCTATAGACAGTCCATGGCAGGATAGAGGCCCAAATACAGTTAAAGTTGGGTTAGGTCATGTAAAAAGTTCTATTCAAATGGAAACACATGAGAACACATGGACAAGTTATTCATTTATTGAAGAGGTTTTACTATCCTAAACAGATTCATTGGAGTAGAATATAACAGAATAATGGCTCGTTCACACAGAACACGTTTTTGATTTGAAAAATGCGGGCAGTGGAATGGAGAAAAAACACAAGGTCTCGAGATGTTTTTTTTTTAAAGTTGAACTGATTTTAACTTGAGCGCCGCATTTTTTAGAACACCATGTCGTGCGCGAGACGCTGCAAAATACAGAAGACGTGAATGGTTTTTCACGTCCGTCTAGCGTGTGTTTACATAAAAAAAAAAAAAGGAAAAGTAGAGCATTGGAATGGAAAAGCGCATTCTGTGTAAACGGCCCATTAGAATTAGTAATGAAATTCTTGGAAATGTCTGTCTGTGGAGTTAATATGCTGTGCGACTAGTCACGATTAGCAGTACAGGACTGGTATGGGTTTACTGAAATAAATATTTACATGAGGGGGAAATTAATTATAAAAATAAAAATTATTATTAAAAATAATATAATAAAATGTTATAAATGCAATTGCTATAAAGAATAATATGTTTGGTTTTCTACCACAAGTAGTAAAAGTAATACTTTAAAGGGTTAGTTCGCCCAAAAATTCTGTCATTAATTACTCACCCTCATGTTGTTCCAAACCTGCAAGACCTCCGTTCATCGTCGGAACACAAATTAAGATATTTTTGTTAAAATTCAATGGCTCAGTGAGGCCTGCATTGCCAGCAAGACAATTTACACTTTCAGATGCCCAGAAAGCTACTAAAGACATATTTAAAACAGTTCATGTGACTACAGTGGTTCAATCTTAATATTATGAAGCGACGAGAATACCTTTTGTGCGCCAAAAAAAGAAAAATAACAACTTTATTCAAGAATATCTATTGATGGGCGATTTCAAAACACTGCTTCATGAAGCTTTGAAGCTTTATGAATCTTTTGTTTCGAATCAGTGGTTAAGAGTGCGTATCAAACTTCCAAAGTCACGTGATTTCAGTTAATAAGGCTTTGTAAGTGTTTGAAATTTCAATGGTTCACCACTGACTTTGGCAGTTTGATACATGCCCCGAACCACTGATTCAAAACAAAAGATGCGTAAAGCTTCGAAGCTTCATGAAGCAGTTTTCTGAAATTGCCCATCACTAGATATTGTTGAATAAAGTTGTTATCAAGTCACGAACAAAAAGTAGTCTCGTCGCTTCATAATATTAAGATTGAACTACTGTAGTCACTTGAGCTGTTTTAAATATGTCTTTAGTAGCTTTCTGGGCATCTGAAAGTGTTAATTATCTTGCTGGCAATGCAGGCCTCACTGAGTCATCTGATTTTATCAAAATTATCTTAATTTGTGTTCCGAAGAGATTTGTCTGTCCTGAATTTTAAAATTGTGGTTTTTAGGTTTGGAGAATTCAATCAAATAAAAAAAAGTCATGGAAATTTCCTTTTTTTTTTTTTTTCTAGTTACACTAAAATGATTTTTAAAAACCCTTATCCAGTAATCACAAACCAGTGGAAAAAATTGAATTCAATGGTCAAAGGTGGGGGGAACTTTAAAACATGTACATGTATAACTGATCTAAGGCCATAAGCCACAGTCATGACCATTTGAGGGTTACAGGCATTCATGTGGTACTGTGGTACAGCGGAACTTTTGCCTACTGCTGATTCTACAAAAGATTTCAGATGTGAACCCTAGAACGTGTGGTGTCAAATATACACAGTGCTCTCAGATGTACTGTATTTTGTCATATCATTTAATTCTTTTCAGGAATATAACTTTTGGCCTAATCTCCTCCAAGACATCTAAAAATCAACATTTGGTGGATTAACTAATGTTTGACAGACTCAATATCTTTGCAAACCACTCCACTTTCCAGAGAATAGGGATTGTTCACATTTTTAACTAAAAGCAAAATTGACCATCCTTATTTTTTTTCATAAACTAATGCAGTATTTATTATAAATGATTTATCTGTGCACATCATTATTCCCTATTATGTAATCTTTAATCAAAATAACGTCCCCTCCCTCTTGCAGCGATATCTCTTCTTTTCTCTGATGATGTGTTGGTATGAGGGCAGAACAACCTGTCACTCACATGACATCACAGCAGCAGCAAACCACAATGAGCTAACAATCCACAAAAAGTTTCGCCTTTTTGTTTTTGTTTTTCTCGAGAAGCCGTTTCACTTGGATATACATCACAATACACTGTAAAAATATCCCATTACATTTCTGGTAAAAATCTGGCAGCAGTGGTTGCCAGAAATTCATTGAAAAATTATGTGACAGTGTTTACAGTTTTACAGGATGTCTGTATATTTTACAACTTATAACCATATCAGACAATGTTAATATAATTTAACTACCAAAATATGCCCTTTTACCTTAAAATGTAGCGATAATCTCCACAATAATGCAGGTGGTGCAATAGAAGTCACATGATGAATCAGAGTTCATCATAAGCAGCCTGTTCAAAACATGGTCAATGCTCTTATATAGATGGTGCACAGGGTCATACACACAAAGATAAAACACCATCAGGGCGGTCACACTACACTTTTTGATCCTTTGACTTCCATTCATACACATGTATATGCAAGTTCATACAAAAAATTTTGCATTTCGTTGCTTTCAAAAGTTCAAGTTTACTGAACTCTGACCTGCGAATTCGCTTCACGTGAAGACCAGTAGAAGATTGATATGTCACGGCGTGACCTTTTGGCTGAATTAAAAGAACGTTATTTTTGCTGTAAAGTCGAGTAGATTGTATATTTTTACATTTTGAATGTATTACTGTTTGTTATATGTTGAATAGATGTTTATAGAAAAAAAGATGCTGCAGAATGTGACGTCATATCACGACCATTGCAGTGTCCAAATAAATTTTGCATGTTTTAAGTCTAGTGTGACTGCGGCTTGACACACATCACTAAAATAATGCAATAAACATTAACTAAATAACATAAACTATATGTAAAATAACATGTAACACAAAATACACTAATGTACATTACTGATAACAAAAATAAAAATAGTTTTTACTGTAGCATTTTTACAGTATTTGTATTTAAAACATAGTGAAAAAAGACTCTGTTTCATTGAGACTTTAAACCTATTCAAGAAGAATCTTACTATACCTGATTTGCTCATATTACAAAAAGGTTATTTTGGCAGAAATGGTTTTGAACCATAAAGGTAATCTGTCAAACAAAGTGTTCTATTCTAAACAAAGTGTATGCTTGACAGGTCCAACAACAACAGGCATTACTGATCCCAATTCTGCAGAATTTTACGTTATAATAAAAAGCACACATTGTTTGAACATGTCTGATTCTGAGTTGGCTTTGAAGCAACCACTGAATTTTAATAATTCTAAATATTGCATAATAGTGGTCAGTCAATGAATGTGCTACTGAAATTTATTTTCTGACAATGACCAGCTGACTGTATTACATTATCCCGCTTTTTACTAGGACGCATGTCTTCAACAATGAGAAAATTAGGCCAATGGCATTTGATTGCAATGTTGGATTTTGTCAGTTTAATTTAACATTGATCTGTTTAATACATCTTTAAATATAAATTAAGGTTTACTTTTTGCTTAAGGTGTCTGTCTGTTTTATGTGTGTGTATATGTATGTGTTTTTAGAAGAAACAGATAAAATCTGTGTTTGCATTTCTAAGATGAGATTAAGTTTGACTGCCAAAAACCATCAACATTCACCAAAATTTCTGATTCAGATTCTATTTTTAAATAAAGTTCTCTTTGCGGTTGAAATATTCTTCAACATGGAACTGTAATGTTCAAGAATTCAGGTGTTCCTAAAGAACCTATGAAATGGTTTGACGGGTACTGTTTACTTTTCCTGTGTTGACATGGAACAGGAATTTGGGGCGGGACATACCAAAACAACCCCCCCCCCCCCCTCCCTTTTTTTATAACAGCAATATGCCTTTACCTTATATCAAAGCTTGATTAACCACAGAAAGACATTTATTTTGAATGGTTGGGAAAGGAAAAAAGGACATAAATAAAAAATAAATAAATATAATATATATTATAATTGGCATAAGCAGAGATGAACCTTGATTTGCTGTTTGCTATCGGGGGCAGATGGTATTTATTTATTTGTTACATATTTATAATTGGACATTTTCCTTGTAGAGATGGGCATTGATTTTAGCATACAGAGGTTAGCCTAAAAGCTAGCAGACATGGACTGAATTTTGTTTTCTTTAAAGTGTTTAACATTCTGTCTGAAATCAAACTTTTCCGTGCTATTTAGTATGCGAAAACACGGTACGCGAAAAGTACTCTGATGACCTATTACTTCCACCAAGATTCTGAAGTGCGCATTCGATAGACCCTTTACTATCCCTTGAGGCCACTGGGGAGAATTTATGAATGACACTATAGGTCACATGATAATGACAACATGGCGGATGTAGTAGTACATCTGAATTTCATTCATATTACACATACATCCTATGTAGAAAGTAAGTTTCAAGCCAAATGTTGGCGATTTTGGATACAGCTTAAGCCTTTAAACTGATTTAGAGGAGGATATGACATAATGCATTTGAATCATTCAGTCATTGAACAACTGCAACATGTAATAATGCTGTAATTTTGACAGGAAAGAAACTGATAATAGAAATACTTCTTTAGCGTTTAATCAAATGGTTTATGGAAAACTATTGTCATCATGAACCATTTACAATAGCAAAGTTAATTTCATTGAGTGCCAGAAGATATATGACTGAATTAAATGACTTGTGCAAATGTGCGTAAACCCCATTAATTAGGTTTTATAGTGTGTACTTAATTAAAAAATGTGTAGGCGCAGTCAGGAATATTGTTTGTTTAACCATGTTTGATTAGTGTTAAAAAAAAGTAGTGTTTTTTTTGTGCGTGTGTGAGTGTGTTTGTTTAGTCAGAGTGTATTTGTTGGTCATCTTTGTTCCTGTCTGTTTATTTCTCAGATAACGTTTACCTCAGAGCAGGTAAGCTGAGCCTACTTCTCTCTCTCTCTCTCTCTCTGTCCTCTCTCAGACCAAGGGTATAGGTTTGGTTTTAACATTTTCAAATCAGATAAGCAGAAGCACCATGCTTGTCACCTTATAATACTGCCTGTTATGGCTGATCAGTTGATCAGAAAGAGTACTTGTACTGTACAAGTAGGCCTATGTAAGTATTTAGTATTAAAAAATATATCTGTACAGCTCCTTTTATTTTATACAGTATAGTGTAAAAACAAATATTATTTTTTTTTATTTAATATTGTGATTCTATACACTTATTTTAAAAGACAGAAGCATTTTTATCCAAGTGATTTTTATTTAAAGGCAAATTATTTGTATCTTTAAACTTAAGTTGCATAATTATTGCAAGTAGAAAGGTGTTGTCTAAAACATTTTATCACACTTCCTACAGATCATTTACATTTAACTGAAAATACTGTCATCATCTACCCACTCTGTGTTTCTTGTGGAATTAAAATGTCAAAGCTGCTCTTTTCCATGCAACAAAAATGGATAATGATCACTTGCTTGGTTTGTTGAAAACACTATTATGTCAGAATGGTTCTTCTTTCAGACTAAACAAAATGTATTACTAGACTTATTCAGACTTATTCAGTAGTCTCTTTTAAATCACTTAAGAATTAAAATTCCTGCAAATCTGTATGACTTTCTTTCTTCCATGGAACATAAATTGAGAAATTTTGAAGAATATTCTAGCCATTCTTTAGTTTTGTTTGATGAACTGACGAAATGTAAGTTGTAATTCACTAAAATTCTTGTCTTTCCGTTCTTTTGTTTTTCATGAGCAAATTGTTGTTTTATTTCAAATTCTTCTTACTAATTTTATTTTTATTGAATTGCTTGATTCAGTTAACAAAACCTGTCTGAATGATTTATTTTCAAAGCGAACTGCTTCGGTTCTCGAAATTCAACACACCGACATAATGAACTGGTCAAAGGGGAAGATTAGAACTACTTCAATTTTGCTATGTTTGTACACAAAGCTAGGGTATGACTTCAAAAGACTTAGAATGTGGCACACTGATCATATTGACTACATTTATGATGTTTTTATGGTGTTTTTGTGTTTTTTGAGCTTGAAAGGTCCAGTCCCCATTACATACACTGCCCGGCCAAAAAAAAAGTTGCTGTTTGGATTTTAATAGGCAAATACATTCTATGAATAGGTCATTATTACGGTGATTATTATGTTTCTAGCATGTTATATGCTTGGCACCGGTTCTTTTAACCCTGAAAGATGGAGTGTGTAGCTTTTAATTTCTTAAACAACCATGTAGGAAGACACATCATGGCCATATTCCAGGATGATAATGTCAAGATTCACCAGGGTTAAAATTGTGAAATAATGGTTCAGAGAGCATGAAGAATCATTTTCACACATGAATTGACTCCTCTGAGTCCAGACCTTAAAGGGTTAGTTCACCCAAAAATGAAAATAATATCATTTATTACTCACCCTCATGCTGTTCCACACCCGTAAAGACCTTCGTTCATCTTCGGAATGCAAATTAAGAAATTTTTGTTGAAATCCGATGGCTCAGTGAGGCCTGCATAGCCAGCAATGACATTTCCTCTCTCAAAATCCATTAATGTACTAAAAACATATTTAAATCAGTTCATGTGAGTACAGTGGTTCAATATTAATATTATAAAGCGACGAGAATCAGCGGTTCGGAGCGCCAAAGTCACGTGATTTCAGCAGTTTGGCGGTTTGACACGCGATCCGAATCATGATTCGACACGCTGATTTATAATGCTCCGAAGCTTCATGAAGCAGTGTTTTGAAATCGGCCATCACTATATGTCGTTATTTTGTTTTTTTGTAAATAACATCACAACATTTATTTCCATCGAGAGGTGCATCATTTTTTGGTCAAGATCTTGTATTGACAATGCAAGAGGTGAGCACTCTGTAAAGTCTCCTCCAGCACATCCCAAAAACTTCCACTGACTAAGGTCAGTGCCAGTTCATGTGTGAAAATGATTCTTCATGCTTCCTCCCAACAATTCTTTTACAATTTGAGCCTGATGAATCTTGAAATTGTCATCCTGGAATATGGCCATGATACATCTAAATACATGGTTGTTTAAGAAATGAACAGCTACACACTCCATCTTTTAGGGTTAAAATTAACCATTGCCAAACATATAACATGCTAGAAACATAATAATCACTGTAATAATGATCCATCCATAGGCTCTTAAGTATTTGCCTATTAAAATCCAAACAGGACTTCTTTTTTTTTTTTTTTTTGGCCGGGCAGTGTAGTTACATGAAAAAGAGCGACCAGTACATTTTTCGAAATTGTGTTCCATGGAGGAAAATTAGTCGTACAGGTTTATAATAACAATGAGTGTGAGTAAATGGTGACAGAAGTTTAATTTTTTCTATGAACTAGTCCTTCAACTTTGGTAGATGTTGTTCCACCTGTATCCAAATCTACGCCCATGTATCAGACGCATGCATTATCTGTCTCTTTGTCTTCTCTCGCCCCCATCTTTCTCAGAAATCCTCCAGAATTCTTCTTTTTCATTCCTCTGCTATTTTCTGTTTATCTTCCTTCCTTGTTCCTTCTGCCTGTTTGCTCAGTTCTGTGTAGTAGATGACGGTGTGAGCTTGTATTTGCATGCATTTGTGTAGCTGCGACGCACAAAGTTAAGGCAGCTCTGGAGGTCATATGTAAAGCTACTCAGCCTGGCATGCTTCACTAGGTGCACGCACACGTTTGCATGGATATCATTTTTTTTATTTTTTTTTTTATTCTGTTTCTGCAAAAATCATTTTTAATATTTTTTAATAAAAACAGGAATCCTAAAATTCATAATTCATATATTCCACAAGAAAAATAATAACTGTTTTTCTTTGAGTATTCTGTTCAAATAATGACATACCATTGGTTCTCCTTTTCTGCATATAGTCTTTTGTAAATGAGTCCTCGGTTTCTCCTGAGTAGCAAAGCTGCCTACTGTTCTTGACAAAAAGCCTTCAGGTCCTGTAAGTTCGTTGGTTTCCCAGCATGCTCTGCACATTTGATTTCTTCCCCACAGTGACTTTATGATGTTGAAATTCAATTTTGGCACTCAGGACAATTGAAAGACTCATACACAACTGTTTCAAAAGGCTGCAAGCAGTCATTGATTTCTCAAGGAGACACCACATGATACTAGGAACCAGGCATATGTAAGGTTTTGAAAAAGATCATTTGTGTAAATGAAACTATTTTATAAAGCAAGTGCACACTCACTGCACAATCACTTTGTTCATTGAAAAGAATCGAGTCATCAGAACCCCAAAGAGCTAAATGATTCATCACTACTTTAGGGCAGTATTAAATAAAAATAACTTAGATGCACTATTTTAAGGTACGTGTACTTATAGGAAAGTACTGCATAATACAAGGTAACTACATAGGTTAAGGTTAGGTTTAATGGAAGGATCCGGGTTAGTACTTAGTTATTACCTAGTTGTTGTAATTACTATAATAACTGCATAGCATGTACAGTATATATGTAGATCAGGACTGTAAAATAAAGTGCTACCAAGAACTTACTTAAAAAAAATAAAATAAAAAAAATCCTGAACAGATTGCACTAATGACAAAAATATTTTTTTTTTAAAGACAACATTTTGAGGCATCAAAAGGTGCTAAAATCATTTAAAATCGTTTAAAAATGTATGAAGACATTTGCCAAATTGATTTTCACAGTAGTTTTACCTGTGTTTGGAATTGACTTTTCGCAAAGACCCCTTAGTCTGTTGCTTTGTCTGACAAGCCATGGCGCTGTCACGCCACACAGAGTGAAAAATACATTGCGGAGCAAAGAGGACACTGACAACACGTTGACAGACAAGACAGAGCAGGTTATCTTATGATATGAAACAAAGTCCCAGCTTTCAAATTGTGTTGTTTTTTTTTTAAGAAATTCGAACAATAAAAACCATTTTGTGGTTCTTTAATGTGTCGCGAGAGATCGCTGTAGCGCCTCAGTTCAAGCAGCTCATGAACCAATCATCTCTTCCTACTAGTTAATTTATAGCATCAAATGAACATGAATGAACATGAGAAGGAATGTTGTTTCAAACGCGGAAAGATGACATTTTTCAAGTTCAAGTCCAACAACGTTAATCTTCTAACTCCTGATTGCTTTGTCAGACAAAATGGCGGATTCGGCGTTATGATTGGTTAGATCACTTGTCAATCAAACTCCTGGCGAAGGGTCAATTACACATTGCATTGTGTTGTATTTTATTTTATTTTTTATTTTTTTGGAGAACAAGTTAATACAACTGAACATCATGTATATCATCAATTCTATATTCTTTTGAAGGGGTCTTGAATTGAGAAATAAAATGATCCTTGATTTTTTTGACATGTAAGAGGTTATTGTACTATAAAAACATCTTCAGGACTGTTTCAGGACTCAAAACTTCCTCGTTAGTCCAAAAACAGCTTTTATTGAAACCAAGCTCCGAAAATGACTCATTTTGGATTTTGTCACATTATGATGTAATAGTGCAATGATAGATCGCCTCTGCAGAATCAGATCGATGCCTACTTCTACATCATTGCATCTTTGGCCCTGCCCACTGGTGCGTTAGTGAGATGGGAAGGGGAGAAGAGAGATACAGGATCACTGGACTAAAAATAACATTACCTACCTTTTATTTCTAAATTATAACAGTTTTTGATGTTAAAAATAGTGCTGTCAAAACGATTAATTGCGATTAAAGGGTTAGTTCACCCAAAAATGAAAATGTCATTTATTACTCACCTTCATGTCGTTCTACACCTGTAAGACCTTCATTCATCTTCGGAACACAAATTAAGATATTTTGATTAAATCCGATGGCTCAGTGAGGCCTGCATTTAAAGCAATGACATTTCCTCTCTCAAGATCCATAAAGGTACTAAAAACATATTTAAAACAGTTCATGTGAGTTCAGTGGTTCTACTTTAATATTATAAAGCGACGAGAATACTTTTTGTGTGCCAAAAAAACAAAATAACGACTTTTCAACAATATAGTGATGGGCCGATTTCAAAACACTGCTTCGGAGCTTTACGAAACGTATCAGTGACTGAGTCACGTGATTTCAGCAGTTTAGCCGTTTGATAGGAGATCCGAATCACTGATTCGATTCGTAAAGCTCTAGTTGTTTATCTGAGGTCTAAACAACTATTTTCTCACCTAAAAAAACTCTTAAAACTACATTCCATTACAAAATAACAGTAATATCTGTAAAAAATAATCGCAATTAATCGATTTGAGAGCACTAGTAAAAATCATACTAACATTATAAGTGCACCTCAAGAAACAGTATAAAATAATACAAAAATGCAATTCATGACCCCTTTAAAAATAAAACTGCTTTTGATCATGAACCCTAGTTGGCATGTAGGGGTAGTTCAAGAACTAAACATTGACACTGGCTTACAGTAGTGGGCCAAATTAATCATATGGGCAATTGGGCACGTGCCCATATGGGCATCATGCAAAACAGTATAAATATTTTCAATTGTGCAATTGCCAGAAGTGGCTAAAAGCAAACTAAGAGGAATACCTCGAAAGTAATAGGGTTTTCTGACATCAATCAAAAAGAAAGTCACTTCCGAGGTAATTATTACATTTTGATTAAAGATTACACACTTTTGTTTTATTGAACTGAAAAACTATGCAACTTCAGGGGCCGGAAAAACTAGTCTTTCTAAGGTTAGTCATCACATTTTTTTCTTTAAGACTGTTATAAGTCAGTGACATAAAAAGGTAGACTGGTCTAATTTGATACTAAAAAGTGTTTGCCCCTTGACTAACGGCTAGTTGGTCATACTTGTACTTAATACACAGTCTTAACATAATGGCTATGTTTATGCAACGGGCCCCAGGAATATGTATTTACAAAGTAAATTAGGTTGATTTTGCTTTACCTGTGTTCAATCAACCATTCATTCATTTATCTATTAATTCATTTAGATTGACGTTTAATAGCTATTAAACATTAAGAAAGCTACACACACACACACACACACACACACATACATACACTCAAGCACACATGGAATAAAAAGGCCTGAGATTAATCGCATAAATATGTGTTGAATTTCATTGTCATGCGCTAATGTGATGAAATGATCCCGTTACACTCAAGAGTGTCGAACACACGGCCTGAGCCGAGTTCTTAGACGCTGGGGGGTTGTTGGCATGGCAACGGTCGCACACTCCCGTTCTAGCGCTACTTAAGCGATTAGCGTACACACTCGTGCTGCAGAGATTACACGCTGAGACACAGCGGCGTTCTGCCACAAGCACTCTTTCACACACACAATCAAAACTCAACTTTTTATTATTGTATCTATTTGACCTGAATTACATTATTCTTATACACACACACACACACCAATATTTTAGCCAAGTACTGTGATGCATCACATTATTTTATAGCTACTTCTGTGATGGTTTTATGTAGTGATAGAATATATTGTCGTTTTGATTCAGTAGTGTGCTTAGACAGATCCTACATATATTTTTGTGGTCAGATTAGATTATCAATTAAAATGCAAGATTACAATGTCAAAATGACTGCTTGTGGGTGTTCGAACTCTAAAGTGCATTATTATTTTTGCATTATACTAAATTCAATATGAAAGTCATTTATCATAATATCATATTACTATAAAAATAACTACAATTTTAACTTTCAATAATGCTTTAATTTCACTATATGTATGTGTGTGTGATTTAAAATATATAGTATATATATATATTTTTTTAAAACAAATATGTATATATGTATATGCACGTGTGTGTGTGTGTGTGTGTGTGTATATATATATATATATATATATATATATATATATATATGTTTGTGTGTAATTTAAAAAATATATTTCATTTATCATAATTTTACTATAAGAAATAACTACAATTTTAACTTTTAATAAATAACAATGCTTTAATTTTACTATATACTTAAATATACTACATATATAATTAGCCTATGTAAAATTGTATAATTGGAAAAAAATATACTGTATAATTATTTTACTACACAACAAATAATAATAGTAATAGTTATATATTATTTTATCTACTAAATCAAAGAATAGAATAAGAAAATTTAGATTAAATGTCACTTTTATTCAATAGAAAATAACATATACTTAAGAATAGGGATTTCTTTTTTTGGTTGGGGGTAATTATTCTAAAAACCACAAACCAGTCAAATATCCTTGAGTTAACTTGATTAAGCAATGACCTTTTTGCTGTTAAAAATAGTATCCTGGATGTACAAGCAGTTGGCAGGCAAACAGAAAATCGTGTTATCCACTTCAGAGACAGAACAGGTTGTTTCTACTGTAGCAGTGAGTCAGTATCGCAACACTGCTCTTTCTTTAACACACAGCGTTTTGTTCCCCTTCCTTCTTGAATAATTGCCTTGATTACATGAGCGAGAAAAACTCTTTAAATCTGGCCCGCTGTTTACAGAAGAGTTGTTGGAAGATATGCAAATCTGCTTTTGCATAATGAATATTTGCATAGAGACTCTCTAGTGCAGAAAAGAGGAAACGCAAAGCGGCTCATGTGTCTCTTTGAGTTGCTGTAAATTATGCATTTATTTATTTGATCCGAGCAGTCAAAAGAAACTTAAGAAAATGTGCCACAAGGGATTTTAAGTAAACTCTGCAACATATATTTACATTTAGAAATATCTACAAAATCTCTTGTAGAATTGAAGTCATAGTTACAAAGTCACAGGAAAGAAAAGTAACAAATCAGATCTTTTTAACCAGTGGTCAAGAAAGAGTAATACATGCTTTTATCTTTTCTCGTTTAGATTATTGTAGTGCCATTTACTTTGGGACTTGGACATATTGCACATCAGCAGTAAGCACAGCACAGGATGCTGCTGCAAGGATGCCTATGAATGCTAGAAAGACTGATCATGTTACTACTTTGTTAGCCACATTCCGCTGACTACCATTCCAACACAGGATTCAATACAAGATCTTGATATATGTTTTTAAAGCTGTCTACAGAGTGGTTTCAGAATATATAGGTGAGCTTATTAAGCCCTATAACTCAGGCTTAATGTTAAGATCATCAAACAAACTACCCTTAAAGGGATAGTTCACCAAAAAATGAAAATTCTGTCATTGATTACTCACCCTCGTGTCATCCCTAACCCATAAGACTTGTTCATCTTCAAAATGCAAATTAAGATATTTTTTATGAAATCTGAGAGCTTTCTGTCCCTCCATTGACAGCTATGCAACTACCACAGATATTAATTTGTGTTCTGAAGATGAACGAAAGTCTTATGGGTTTGGAATGTCATGAGGATGAGTAATTAATCATGGGATTTCCATTTTTGGCTGAAGTAACCTTTTAAGGTTCCCCTGGGTGCATCTTAAACTGAAGGGTGTGCTTTTTCTGTTGCTGGTCCAAGATTATAGAACCACTTGCCTTTTGTGATCTCCAACACTTAATATTTTTAAAGGTCATCTAAAGCCATATCTATGCTCCCTTGCTATCATAAGATTTTTTTATTGTTGTACTTATCGTTTGCTATGTACTATTTTGCTATTGTTCTATGTGCTATTTGCAGTGTACAGCACTTTGGAGCTACTGTGTAGACTGAAAAGAGCTTTATAAACAAACAAACAAACAAACAAACAAAAGATCTCTGTAGTCTCAAACTCTGGAGTTTCAGTTGATCTTGTTAATGTCTCAAAGTGTGGCCATATCTGCAAATGTAAGTCTGTAATCAAAAGTCAGTAATCTTAGTATAAAATCAAACAATTAACTAAATAATATTAGAAGAAACATCTGAGACAAAGTTGATAGATAGAAATATATATTGAAATATAAATGATGATATTTAAAAAACAACCTTTGAGCAATAAAGTTGTAGTAAGAAAATGTAACAGACTGTATGTAAAACTTTAAAACATATTAAAATATATTTAAAATAAGCATTTAAAAAGCAATCACAGTCATTAGCTGTTGGTTGTTACTAGTTAGGTAGACAGTTAGTAGCTAAACATTGTGGTAAAATACGCATCCTGTTTAAATGGAAATGCAATAAAGATAAGCGTAGATAATAAAGAGATTGTAAAACTAATCTATATGAATTGAGTGGTTTAGTCCAAATTTTCTAAAGAGACTCGATTGCTTTATATAATGAAGAGATTAATTTAAACGTGTCCTGTTTAAATGGAAATGCCCAAAATATTTGATGATCAAACGTGTTATAAAAAAGGTGTGTTGATGAATTTAAAGTGTACATCAAGCTTAAAGGCAGACAATCCCCAACAAATATCCTGTTTTACTTGGGCATTATGAAAGTAAAATGTGTTGCGAATACCAATTTTACCAATGAAACAAGCCTAAATAATTGTAATAATTATGTAATAATCGTATAATAATTGTATAATAATTATGTAATAATCGTATGATAATTGTATCATGATACATTCTCTGAAAATCTTTTGCAGTTTTGTTTTTCTGGTAAATTTGATCTAGTTTTAAGGATTTTTAGCTATTTACTGGAAAACAAGTCAACTATATTGATTAAGAACATAGTTTTTTTTGGACTCATTTTGTTTATTGGTCAAACATTTCAGTAAGATGAAAGTTCTTGTAATTTAATCCTCTTCAACAAGAAGATGATTTACAAAAATAATATTAAATCAATAGGGTTATTGGCCTGAAATATAAAAAATATAAATATAAAATGATCATGCACATTCTTGCGTAATGGTACAGTATAGCCTATCAAAAAATTGGTATTGCATCTTACTTTGAGATTTTACATGCATGAAAATCCAATTGTTCATCGTACCCCATCTCTCTCTCTCTCTCTCTCTCTCTCTGTCTTTGTTTGCTCAAATATTCTGTCAGGGCAGAGCTCATACCCTCATGGGTGGTGTCATGTGTTATTGAGTAAAGCAGCGTAACAGGACAGAGACAGTATTTAGCTCTTAGAGTCAAGCTAATAGTCAACAACCATGCTGGCCGCCTAAACTTCAGCAGTGTGAATTCTGCTGATGCAAACATACAGTTTGTGCAAACGATGCACAACTTGTCGTGATTAATGTGTTGTTGTTCTTCACTAACACATAACTAACTAGCACCATGTAGAATTATGCAGAAAGCAAGAAATTTGTGTCTGTTTAGACACTGAAACGCAGAAACTGACTTCTCGTTATATACATTCGTAATGCATATATGAATAATTCATGTGGCTGACACCATGGGGAAGGAAGGAAGTAGCAAGGTGTTTGATAGAGGTCCAATAAATGGCATATTTGTAAATATGTGGATGCTAGATAGTGCTTTGGGGTACAATGGGGTCTTTTTTTACCAGAAAATAAACAAAAATATGTGTGTGTGTGTGTGTTTGTGTGTATGTATATATATACACCACTAACATTTTTACTGATCTCTGATGTTTGGGGCTGACTGTACTGTATGTATGTGCCTGCATGTGTTGCTCTTTGGAAATTATACACAAACACACTCATCCTGTGAGCCGTTTGCATGGTAGATACTATCAAACAGGAACATAATGCATTAGTTCCAGTCAAATAAGTATGGAATTGTCTGTGTATTTGAATTTATATTGTGTGAAATTCATTGTCTGCTCTTTCTTGATCTGTTTCAGCTATTAAAGAGAAGTACACTGACTGGGCTGAGTTTCTTATTAAAGAGCTCACAGGTTCGCGGACGGCACCGGCAAATCTGCTTGAAGGGGTGAGAATGAGATTAGATTTATTTGTTTAGTGTACAAAAAAAAAAAAAAAAGTCCTTAACATTAACAGTTAACAATTTTGTAAATGCTTAAACAACAGTAGAAGTGAGATTTACCAGCCTATCACATGAAACAAACACTGGGTCAAATATGGTATGCACCAAAAAACAACAACATAATTTTGTTCATTGGCTACATTATAAGCTCTCTTGGGTCATAACCCACTGGTTAAGAACCACCGAATTATGGCAAAAAGCAAATTGGAATGGTCTTAATCAGGATATACGACAAATTTAATTGGACGTAAATGAATACAAGATTGTAAGACATGTGTAATAGATTATGTGACAGGCTTGCGCTACAAAACTACATTTCCCATCATTCTCTGTGACAGTAGGACAATATTAGTAATGGGGGGGGGGGGGGGGGGGGATAAAGATAAAGCATGAATTACACACCTAATGTCCATCTTTTACTCTTCATTTCAGTGCATTTAATGCTAAATAAGAAATTAACGCATTAAACATTTTCACCCAAATTTATGCACATCACATCATAATTTTTCCAAACTCTTAAGCAGAAGCTTCTCAGGAAGATTCAAAGGCAGCAATAGAATCAAGATTTCTATGTGAAGTTGCAACTTCCTTGATAAACGATTTACCTAAATGAAGAATATTATTTCTTTGTCTCTCTCTTCCTTTCATCTTAGCCATTAAGAGGTAAAAACACAGTGGATCTGATCGTGGTAGGCTGTATTTTGGAAGTGCGTGATGCCTTTGAACCTAGTGTGTACTGGGCCGCACAAGTCCAGCGTAATGTCGGTGGACGATTATGCCTCAGCTATGTTGGATTAAATGACCCCACCTACTACATGTGGATGTTCTACCTTGACACCAGGCTCTGCCCCCTGGGATGGGCCAAAGAGAATAATTTATCAATGAAACCACCCACAGGTGAGAGTATTAAGCTGTATTTGTCGGTATAAATGTAAAAACTAGACTCTAAAATATAGCCAGTGTTAATTCAATTGCATAATTAAGTTAAATTAATTATTAGATTAAAGTAAATGGAGTTTAAATGTAAATAAATTCATTAAAATAAATATATTTAAAAAAAATGTATTAAATTGTTCTCTACTTTTTTCAGTTTTTCATTTAAAGTTTTGAGTTAAAGCAGTGCAGTTCATAGTCATACTTTTAGTCATAGTCATAATTTTTCTTGAGGCTTCCCCTTTCGTATGCAAATTTTTCCACTGCACTATTGCCAAGTTCTATGTGCAGCCTGTTTGACTACCACACTCTAATTATCATTGATCTGAATTCACATTTCCCTTGCAGATAAAATCAAAAAATATGCTTGAATAATATATAAGAAATAATTTATATGAGTCAATGTATTACAAGATTAACACATGTACATGTTTATCTCAAGACATTTTTCAGGCAGTTACTACTTCAAAAGAGTCACTCTAAAATTAGTATTGATGACTTGGGCTGTGTCTAAGCAGTTATTTTGAGAAGAGAGAAAATGATTGTGTGTGTGCTATTACCTGCGTCTGCTTGTCACTCTCAGCAGTGTTAAGTGGTAGTGATGATACAAATAGCGACGCAATTAGTGTAACTACATGTCTCAATAGCAAGGTGTTAGAATGACGTTTTTAAAATCATGTAGCTTTTCAGCAGCGTATCGGTGTGGCATTGTTTGCTTATCTGCCATACAAATGACTGATTGGCATTAAAATTATTATATATTATAGGTCTACAACAGTTATGGATGGATGGATGGATGAATGATGACAATTGGGTTGAAAAAGATACTTTGATGGATAGATAAAAGGATGGATAACTGGATGCATAGTTGGTTAAAAGGATGGTTGGATGGTTAGATGAATAATTGTGGATGAATGATGGATGATATATAAATAGTTAGTTGAATAAATACTGGGATGGATGGATGGATGACAATTGGGTTGAAAATATACTTATAGATAAAAGGATGGATAAATAGATGCATAGTTGGTTAAAAGGATGGTAGGATGGTTAGATTAATAATTGTGGATGAATGATGGATAGATTGATAAATAGTTGAATAAATACTGGGATGGATGGATAGATGGATGGATGGATGGATGGATGGATGGATGGATGGATGGATGATTGATGGATGGATGGATGGATGCTTCAATGGATTGCTAACTGGATGGATGAAAAGATGGATGGATGACAGTTGGGTTTAAAAAATACTTTGATAGATAAAAGAATGGATAACTGGATACATAGTTGGTTAAAAGAATGGTCGGCTGGTTAGATGAATAATTGTGGATGAATGGATGGATTGATAAATGGCTGAATAAATACTTGTTTGGATGGATGGGTGGATAGATGGATGGATAACTATGGATAGTTGGTTAAATGGAAAGACGAACAGATCAATGGATGGATAGTTGGTTAAATGGATAGGTGGATGGATATTGAATGGATGATGCATGATTGATAAATAGTGGGTTGAATAAGTACTAGGGATGCACCGATACCATTTTTTTAAGGACCGAGTACGAGTACCGATACTTTTTTTCTGGTACTTGCAGATACCGATACCGATGTCTATACATTTATTAACTTCTCTCTCTTTTTTTTTTTTTTGGTGATGTGGCAGTTTTCCAAGCACAACACAGTGAGAGTAATGAATGTAGGACAGCTTCTTTATTATTACTCTAATGACAAAAGTAATCATTTTTATGTGCTTGTCACAAATTTAAAGAACAAAAATTTCATAGTGTCCAATAACCTTCAAAGGGCATAATTACCAATATATATAATTGTTGTTATATAAAAAGAAATTAACAAACAAATTACAAACAATACAACAAATACTATAGAGATACAAATTAAATAAACTTGTTTTTCAGATACAGTGGTCATTATTTACCATGTATACATTTATTTAACATCTTTTGTTGTTTTATTAACATTAATGACAAATATAGGCTACGGTCCCTTTAAGACCGAATCCATGGATACTGACACACATCCTGTTTTCACCCAAATGTTTAAGTCCACTTAAGCCATAACCGACTGTATTTACGTGAGATACTCCACACGATGGACATTTTGACAACTATGTGTGCATTTGACCATGGCGCAAGGAGAACTGATCGCACGCAAGAGAGCGAGCGAGAGAGAGCGCTTCTGGTCTGTGTCATTCAGCGCAATTCCGCCTCTCCCGCCTTCACTAATCAATAACGAATGGTTGAAAGCATGCAGTTCACAATGTGTGAGTTGTCATCATTCATTTTGAAGTATTTCCACACCTCTGAGGCTGACATTGTTTCTGCTGCTGCCGCCGGTGTATCTCTGCACGGAAAATTCTGTCAGTTGCGTCACGTGAGGTATCGGTCTTTGGTATCGGGGGTATTTTTATGAGTATGAGTACAAGTACATGAGCTTGGTATCGGGCCCAGATGGAGTGGTGGATGAAGGATGGATTAATGAATAGTTGGTTGATTAAATAGGTGGATAGATAGATGGATGAGCTTGTGTTTCTCTCTTTCTCTTTCAGATCTGTGTGTTTTGAGGAGCAGTTCAGAATGGACTGAAGCTTTAGATCAAGCCACAGCTGAAGCCTTGAACAGTCCACTTCCACTGGAGGTTTTCAAGGTGTGTGTGTGTGTTTTGGGAAAGTTGGAGGAGTGAGGCATCATTTTGCATAAAGCTCTTGATAACATTCACATCTGATATCTGTATGTGTGTGTTTCAGGATCACGCTGACTTACACACACACTCCTTCAGGGCGGGAATGAAGCTTGAAATGGTCTCACCAATGGAACCTTTCCACATTCTTCCCGTGTCTGTAACTAAAGTACGTTCTTTCACACACACACACACACTAGATGAAGGGTTATTATGCTAGAGGTTATAATTACTAGCCACCTACCCTGACATCAGGCGTCCTGTCTCTCTTTCTGTCTCACACCATGTCTCTCTGATCTGCAGATCTACAATGAATACTACTTTCAGATCACAGTTGATGACCTCACTGTGGAAGCCACGCCCACTTCTGTGGTGTGTCACGCTGACTCACCGGGCATCCTGCCAGTCCAGTGGTGTCTGAAGAATGGTGTTGGACTGGAGAGGCCACGGGGTGGGTGTGACTGTGATATCTCTGTGTGCTAATGGGATTTTAACTATTAAATTCATATTTCATATAATTTCATATCATTTAATATTATCATTTACATTAATAAGAGATATATCAATGCCGTTTGCCTCTATTTTACTTTTATTTTCAGTTTAGTGTGCTTTATTGGTGTAGAATGTATATTTATTTCTAAAGCATTTGCAGCGGAGAATACAATTAGTAAGAAAAAAACATTGAAAAAAGAACACTAAAGTTAGAAATAAAAAAATACATATGAAATTAATAAATATTAATATAAAAAATTAAATCCAATGACAGAGTATCATTATATTTATATTATTTTATATTCATATATAACATTAATAATAATAATAATCATATATTTTACATGAAAAATACAGTACACAATTATTATCTCTCTGTCTAAATTGGTTTTTCTTAATGTCTCATTTTCTGTCAGGTTTTGAGTCACAGGACTTCGACTGGGCGGACTATCTCAAACAAACTGGAACTGAAGCTGCTCCAGATGTGTGTTTCCCAAACGTAAGGCACTTTCTCTCTATTTCCCCCCAGAGGTGCTTCATCTTCACTTGACCATGTGTGCAGTTTGATGTTATCTGAAGGAGGCTTTGGGGATTTCTTGTTAATTAGATAAAGTCTGATGACCATGTGCCAGCTATTGGGTTTTCCCATTGTGATGTTAGTCACATTGACATGCAGAAGGTGCAAAAAGATTGCTATGTTTTTGTGAGAAATACCCCTCCTCTCTTGTTTCCTGTTCCTCATAAAGTTCAAAGTTGACTATTTAAACAATAAGGAATAAGAGGCTATGCTATATTTGTAATATAGTCATATTAGGTTAATAAAATACTGTACACATTTATGAAGTGCCATCCCTTCACTAGAACAGGTTTTTTTTTTTTTACTTTTTGATGCCAGGGGCTATAAAATATGATTTCTTTGCAAGATATAATCTTCCTAAAGTATGTAAATTTTGTTTTTGGTTGAATAGTATAATATACAAGTAAATATATTATAAAAAGTATAATTTTTATAAATACAATATGTACTTTATTATGTTTTATATTGTTACTGTACTGAAGATAAAGCAAATAATTTAAATATTATTTGGGAAAATATGTTTTTTGCTTTAAAGGGTTGGTTCACCCAAAAATGAAAATAATGTCATTAATCACTCACCCTCATGCCGTTCCACACCCGTAAGACCTTCGTTCATCTTCAGAACACTTGTTTTTTTGGTGCACTAAAAATATTCTCGTCACTTTATGATATTAATATTAAACCACTGTACTCGCATGAACTGATTTAAATATGTTTTTAGTACATTAATGGATTTAGAGAGAGGAAATGTCATTGCTGGCTATTCAGGCCTTACTGAGCCATCAGATTCCACAAAAATATCTTAATTTGCGTTCTGAAGATGAACAAAGGTCTTACGGGTGTGGAACGGCATGAGGGTGAGTAATAAATGACATTATTTTCATTTTTGGGTGAACTAACCCTTTAAGTTGGCAGTGTGTCTTTTGTCTACCTAATATTAACATTAGATGTATAAAGCTAAAGAGAAATATTTTTAATAATGTTATATTTTCATTTTATAATCAGTGTAAATTTTGTTACTAAGTAGCATTTTTATATATATATATATATATATATACACACACACACACACACACACAGACACACAGCACTATATATTATACTATATTATATAAATGCTGCCTAGTAACAATATTTACATTATGTAATAAAAAATTATTAAAAATATTTCTGTAGTTCTCTCTAATATCTACAGTAGTAAAATAGTATTTAATCTAATAGTCACCATTCATTTTTTAAATATAACATTATCATTATATAAACACATACATACACACACACACACACACACACACACATATATATTTTCCAGAATAAAAGTAAGTTTTTGGTGTTTATATTGTTTGTAAATCATTTTTTTTACCGGTATTATCTTAACACATTTCACTGAAATTCCTAAAAAGATATTTTGCCTAATATGGATCCTCTGTATAGTCCCTGACATGTAAATTAAGGTTAATTAATGGTATGTTAACTAATGTTTTGCTTCGTAGCTGTTACTGTATTGTGGGTGTTTGGCCAGTTGGAATGTTGTATTGACCAATCAGTATCCAGCACTGGCATTTTAAATCCAAATTCCACTTATTATTTTGGGATTCTATATAAAAGCTATGGCTGCAGGCTTGTTTGTTGTTTATTTTGCACCAGTTATCAGATGTAAATGGTGATAAGTCTTCTATAAATGTGATTCATTAAAATTTTTGCAGTTAAAAAGCTATTTTCATGGTTATGTATACCCCTTTCATTATCCTGTTCGTTTGCATTTGTGATATTCATTGTTTTGTGTAACTGGACACAAGGCTTTTCCACTGACCTATTTTTCTGTGTTGCTTGTGATCAGGCATCTCAGAGCAGGGGCTTCTGTAAGGATATGTGGCTTGAAGCTGTGAATCCACTTCAACCTTCTGAACTCTGTGTTGCTCGTATCACTCAGGTCAAAGGTCGGCTTCTCTGGCTCAAACTGGAAGGTAGGAATGAATAAACCATGTATGTTTACCTTCTTTTCATATCATTTAATAGAAATAATTCAAGCACATGGCCTAACAGTGAATACCAAAAACAAATAACATGCTTTACATGCTCTTTTTCTTTGTCTATAGGTCTGACCAAGCCGTTACCAGATTGTATAGTGGATGTTGAGAGTATGAATATCTTCCCTGTGGGCTGGTGTGAAGCAAACGCCTATCCACTAACACATTTACAGAAGACTGTTTGTAAGTGTCAAATACTGATGGAATCATATGCTTTTAGTCTGACTGTATAATGCTGCAAAAATTGGCATGAAAATTGATAAATAAAAGTGTAAAAATATAGAAACTACTCCACTTCAATGCAAAAAGTTTAGGTTCTTTTAAATCGGCTAAGAGGTCACACCATGATGTATCGATCTACTATCTTCACATGATACAATATTTGCAGGTCAGCGTTCACAAAACTTGAACTTTGGAATGCAGTAATATCTGTAGCTTCTTCACGAGAGCTAGCATTTCCGGTCTCCTGCATTCACATGGGGGTCTGTTAAAACTAGGGGTCTGAATATTTTTGAATGCACTGTATATTTTTATAGTTATGAGATCAGTGCAATATGATGGCAATATAAACCAAACAAACCTTAAAATGTCCTGTTGTACGTCACTTGTCCTGGCTGGTTATGGTAAAACACAAAAGTAATACAGCAAAAACAGCTCTCATTTATACAGTACTTATGTGGTGTATAATTTACTCTCCTCCTTGAATGTAGACCAAACAAGATTTCTCAGAATTTCATGGCATTTCCAGAGAACACACAAAAAACCTTGAAACTTCCCTATTTTCCCCTGTGCGTCATGCTTTTTGTATGGTGTTTTTAGGTCTGCCTCAGAAGAAGATTGCTGTTGTTCAGCCTGAGAAACAGTGAGTAGACGTACTCCTCTGGTGGACATATTTACCCATGAGCCTTTGTGTTTGTGTTGCTAGAACGTGTGGGACTTTTTACCTAAACGTTGTGCATGTGATTCATCTACTTCCTGTTTTTCTCTGTTGTTTTTAATTGTACAAAATATCATTTGATTGATTGATTGATTTTTTAGGTTGGCTCCCTCACAGCCTCCTGATGCCCCACTTAACCTGTGCCCATCCATCGCAATGGATACAGGTTTTACATATTTACTACATCTACCAATAACTTCATTTGATCTTTGCATGTGCAGCAAATATTAATTCATGTCAAATAGCAATATAAGCACAAAATCTATTTGTGAAGACAATGGTTAATCTACTATATGTTTGTGTTTAGGTTTGGTGAATGGAAAGTACTGTTGTTCTCAGCTCTTCATCAATCATCGCTGTTTCTCTGGTCCGTATCTCAACAAGGGCCGAATTGCTGAGTTACCAAAGGCCGTAGGGCCTGGAAAGTGTGCTGTAGTTCTCAAAGAGGTACAATCTTCTCTTATATTGGAATTTGACGTATTGCAGATTTTTAATTAATATGAAGATTTTTTAATATATATATTTTTTAATTTACATGAATATATTAGGAAAAATTAATATTTTATTAAAATATTTTTATAATTTCATTAAAATTCTACATTAAAATGAGGTAATAAAAGTTAAATGTTATAAACATAAAATGTTATTCAAAATAGTTTTTCATTGAGTTTATAATGTCACTGACAATTAACACTCACCAAGCGCCAAATACGAGTAAAAATTGGTTTTGGCGAGTACATGAAACACTGTCAATTGCCAGTTGGCCGGTAATATTTTTATGTATTCTAGCAATGCAATGTTGTGAGAACAGGAACGTGAAACAACGTGAATGACGCTCAAAACAGTTGCTGGGCCAGTGCTGCTGCATCTTCACAAAAGTTTAAGCCTTGCCAACTGAAATATTCAAGCGCAAGAAGACTTGAAAGGGAACTACTCACTGTGTGGGACATTTTCTGTGCGCAAACATCCGAAGCGCATGCACAGAAATCCATATCTCAAACAGCGCGAAAATACTGAATTGAAACATATTCATTTATGTCTGAAGTGAACATGTGTCAGTATATTGGATCCGTGTATTAGCTCTTAAAGTGACAGAGTGACAGAAACCTAATATAAACCTGCTACCGCCTGTCCTTAATGTTAATCAAACAACAAACGTTAAAGAAAAATCACTTTTCACACTTTTGACTGAATAACTTTTGTGACTTTAATAAGTGTTAATGTTTAATTTAAACAGTGAAGACAATGCATTGTTATATTACATTTTATTACTTTATAAAAAAATTTTACCTGAAAATTAACATTTTTTACTGGTATCTAAATTTCTAGTAAAGAATATTTATGGCCAGTAAATTGTCTTAAAGCTGCAGTCCTTAAGTTTCATCTCTTTGTCGCCATCTCTGTTTGAAACCTGCAATTGCAGTTATTTTCAGAATAATTATCTTCAATCACAAAATGTAGTCTTGGAAGTATGACCAAAATAAGAATTTTCACTGGAAAATGTCATCTGAACAAGTAAGTGACAAATCTGCCACTTTTGTTCTGACCAACTGAGAAAAAAAAAGCATTACAAAAAATTGCGCTGCCAATGGTGATTAAATCTAAGGATCACTTAGCACAGATCACATCAAACCCTGCAAAATATTATTATTGTTATACTTTGTTCTCAAATTGTTAATGTTAACAACATCAGCATTGCGTGACTATTTGTATTTAGTGTGTATTAGCGTTACCTGTAGATTTCAATTTCTGTACAGTCTAATCTTTAACGTTAATTTGTCATACCATACAATCTGCCATCAAAATGATACGTTTAATTATTCCAGCTGCTTTGAGAAAAGACTATAAATGATCCACTACCAGCAGCATCCTCACATGCCATATAGCCTACTAGCTGGGACTCCTTCTTTACGTAAACAAACGTGATGTAATGACGCAAAGACAAACGGCTGCATGCTCGAAATTCCTGTGGAAACCCACCAGTACCACCTGAATTAGAAAACATTATTACAAGCTTGACCGTTGTGAATCAGGCTAAGGTAAGGAAATAGTTTTGAACACTGACTGGTGTTTTTAGGTAATTTTTAATGAAAAAAAGTTACGGAGTGCAGCTTTAAGTCACTGGCCATTGGCAGGTGTGGCAAAAAGTTAGTTTTACGCCCTGCTTACATGTTTTTCATATCAACTACCCATATGTGGTTGTTTTAGCTGTAGTATATATGCACATGTGTTTGTGTGTTTGAATTTGTATGTATTAATGTAACATGATTCATTAAATAAATAGCCTGATCATGTTATTTTCTTGCAGATTTTGACAATGTTAATAAACTCAGCGTATAAACCCGGCCGTGTGCTCAGAGAACTACAGATGGTGGAAGACCCACAGTGGAACTGTCAGGAGGAAACCCTGAAAGCCAAGTATGAACACACACGCTCATGTTTATACCATAGACATTGATTATTTTTGTATGTAGCTAATTATACAGTAATTTACACAGACTAATCCTATCCATAAAAGAAAAAGATTTTGTATTTGTAGAATTCAAAAATATTTAAGATGTACCTAAAGGGATATTTTGGCAGATTTAGCAAACTTCTTAGTACACAAGACCAATTATCAGATATTATTGCTGTAATTCTGCGCTTGTATGTGGAAATATCTTTTTTTTAATACATTTTGATACATTGTATATAGCAAAAGAGAGGAATAATCACAGTTTTTTCTTTTCTTTTTTTTTTTAAGATAATCATTTTTTGAGCAGGTTCATTAAAAATAATCTTCCCAACACCAGTGAATGAGTGAGTGTGTGTAAGGTTCAGGAATACCCTATGTTACGGGGACAAAATGTCCTCACAAAGATGGCAATATCCAAAATCCTTGTTCTTGTGGGGACATTTTTTTTGAAAATGTAAAAATTCAGAAAGTTCTCTCTGATGGGTAGGTTTAAAAGTAGGTTTTGTGTGTGTGTACGTGTGTGTGTGTGTGTCTGTGTTTTTGTGACATATCAGAACACAAATTTGTATAATGACATGGGTATGACATAGATATAAGGAGAGGGTGACTTATGAGGGCATTATCCCATGTCCCCGTTTTTCAAAAGGCTTATGAATCATACAGAATGAGTTTTTGTGAGAAAGTAAAAATGTGCACAGTTTCCTGTGCTGGGTAGGTTTAGGGGTAGGGGTAGTGTAGGGCGATAGAAAATACAGTTTGTACAGTATAAAAACCATTACGCCTATGGAATGTCCCCACAATTCACAAAAACAAACCTGTGTGTGTGTGTGTTTAAAAGCAATAATATTACTAATAAATTAACAGAACTGAATAGTGCAATCATAATGAACAGAGTGCTTTCCTTCATTTGCATAATAATGTTTTAAGAGAGCTGATTAGCTGTTGTGTGTGTGTGGTGAATATGTAAAATGTTTCATTTTCATAATGTTCTTAATAGTGGAACTAGAACTTCTGTGAAACATGTTTTCTTATTTCTAGATATAAAGGCAAAAGCTATCGCTCCACAATGAGAGTCGTCCGAACAGCAGATCAAGTATCGGAGTTTTGTCGCCGAGTATGTGAGAGACTCCAGTGTTGTCCGAATCTTTTTGGCCCAACATTTGTGTCCGACAATTGCCCTGAAAACTGCTCCAGTCAGACCAAGACCAAATACAGTGAGTCTTTTATTCCTCTACAATGATGAAATGATGTTTTCTCTAACTTGGAATTAAAATGACACAAGCACAAGCACAAAGTATTATTTTCTCCAGAAACACACACAGATACATTCAGACTTACAGATAGTTTTTTCCTAACTGTCGATAATTGTGTGTGTGTTTATGTACATTTATTCCTGATGTAGCATATTACAAGAAGAGGAAAGTTGGTCGCCCAAGTTTAGGAGAGAATGCTCAGGACGGTGACATGACCAAACCAGCACGACGTCGAAAGAAACGCAAAGCCATCTTTGTCCAGAAGAAACGGCGCTCTTCTATTGTAGGATACCACACCACAGAGTCACCTCAGGTCTGCCAAACCACATGAACCCAGACAAAAACTTTCAATTGTAACTCCCGAAACCTACTTAAGTGTGCAAGTATGCAAATGCAAGCACATACTTTTCAAAGAATATGTTTGAGGCACCTGCACACTAAGCAGTAAATGTTGCACAAAGTGACAAAATCACAGCCAATTACAACCCGCTGTATGCAAAGTGGGTACTTGGACCAATATAATTTGTTGTGGGTGGAGCTAACAATTGCACTGCAAAAAAAATTTTTTTTTTTAAATAATTGTTTAAATCATCGTCCTTAAATCAAGTCATTTTTCCAGTAAAAATATCTGAACATCCATAAAATAAGCACAATTTTAAGATATTAAGATTTATGTATTGAATATACCTTTACTATATTTTGTTTATTTTTTTTCTTGTTTTAAGCATACATTTATTTATTAAAAATGTTTTTATTTAATTTTAGTTTTATGCAAAAACAAACAAAAAAGTCTGAAAAAATCTCATGAAATATTGCAGACTTCAGTTAATTCAACTAAAATAATGTTCCATTATTTTATTATTTTATAATTTAAATTGTCAAAGAATATTATTTGTTTATTCATTATTCTTTTCATAACATTTTTATTTAGTATTGCAGACTTCAATTATTTAATTTAAATGAGAATATTTTTTTATTATCTTGTTTATTATTTGATAAGAAACATTTTATTCTCAAGTAAATTTATATTTTTTTTCAGGATCTTTTGATATTTTTGTGGAAATAAAGATGAAAATGCTGATCAGTGACTGAAAATTATTTTTTTGTTGTTGTTGTAGTGTGTGACGCGACAGAAACCAGCCAAATGAAAAAAAAAACTTGTTTGAATAAAAAAATTCTTATTAACATGAAAGAGATTTGATATATTGATGCTTTAGCACATCAAACCTGGTTAAAGGCATAGTCACATTCCAAAATTTCAGCAAAATTTGGCAAAAAAGATCTACTGTCCACTGTCAATAATGTAGTAATGCACAAAGCATTGCGCACACAGAAGACACTTTCAAACAGTCAGTGTGGCAAATTTGTATAAATTGATCCAGAATCTGCATGGGGAAATGTCATTATGTGAAATTCCCATTAGCGTAGATTCCTATTCAAATGAGGAAATTTTGCAGAGCAATAGTGAATATGACCTTAAGATACACTGTAACACTGTCCCTCCACTGTGTTTTCATAGGACAGCGATTATTACTATGATGATGAGGAAGAGGATTTTGAGGAGTGGGGCAGTGAGGCCAGTTCCAACTCGCTCCGTGAGGAGGCCTCTGCCCACTCGTTCCAGGACACCCCTAGGAGAGGAAGACCACCACGCCGTGCTACTCTTCAGCGCAGGGCGACCCATCCAAATACCTCCGACAGGTCCTCTCCCAGAAGAACCACACGCTCGGCTTCCTACAGCCAGAACCAGACGGCCAACCACACAAAAACAAAGGTAGAGTGTCCATACAGACATACAGTATAGAACATTTTGTGTGAAGTATTCCCTGAATGTAATACCTTTCATTTATAATGAACGCCTAGAGTCAAATTATATTAGCTAAAGTGAACTTTGCTCGTGTGCATATGTAGACGGAGAGTTTTGAAGAAGAAGATCGTCTGGTGTTAGAGAGGAATCCTTTGGAATGGAGTGTATCTGATGTGGTTGACTTCATCACATCTACAGATTGTGCCTCTCTAGCAAAGATATTCCAAGAGCAGGTACAGGACACTATCCATCACTTGGTACTTCTTTGGCTTTTAATGCAGATTTCTCAGTTCAATAAGTAGTCTAGTTACTTAAAGAATTTATCATTTAAATTGTTGAAATGATTAAAAATGATCAAAAGATTTCTTTTTATTAGTATTCATATTTTCTTGTATTATTTTCTGAATTAAAATATTCAAAGATCTGAATTCAATTTAAAATATATATATATATATATATATATATATTGCAGTCTTCAGTTAATTCAACAAAAAATATATATTTTTCATTTTTGTTGATTGTTCAGAATTTTAAATGGTCAAAGATTGTTTTTTTTCTGAATTCAACTACTCTATTTTTTTTTTTAAATATTGCAGACTTCAGTTAAACTAAATAAGCATATTTTTCATTATTTTATTGTATTTTTTCATGAGTTTCTTAATCAAAGATAATTTTTAAATAAGTTTTTGTTATTTTATTATTTTCATATCTGAAATTATTATTATTATCAGTATTATTTTTTAAATATCGTAGGCTATATTAAAAGGCCAGTCAGTGTTTAAATTGTTGAAGATTATATTTATTATTTTTAATATAATATAATAAATATTTAATAGGATTAATATTTATTATATAAGATTATATTTAATATTATTTTTATTAGTATTCTTATTTTCTTTTATTATTTTCTGAATTCAAACACTTATTTTTGTTAATATATCACTTCATTTAATTCAATTGAATTTTTTTTATTTTACTATTTAAAAAAAATAAATTGTCAAAGAATGTGTTTTTTATTTGTTTTTATTATTTTCATAATTGAAATGTTATTATTCATTGTATATTATATATCTTATTATATATTAATTCTTTTATTAGTGTTCTTCTCTTTCAAATACTCAAAGATTGATTTTTTTTTTTAAGTATTGCAGACTTCAGCAATTAATATTTTTTTATAATTATTATTTTATTCTTTTCATAATTAAATCAAATTTAAATCATCATGGTAATTTGTATTATGCTTTGCTTTCTATTGTAGTCAACATGAAATCAAAATTACTTTATTAATAAAGGTTCTTGGGCTACTGCAGATTACAAAACAATCCAAAAATTTCAAATGTAAACACACACAGATACACATCTAAAAATCATACATGTACTATCATGGTGTGTGCAACTGAAGCAAACAAGAACAAGCAAAACTGGTAAAAAAACAAAAAAACAAACAAAAAAACAACAACTAATATTTATGCTAACTCATACATGTTTTTTCCTTCTCAAGGACATTGATGGACAGGCCTTGTTGCTGCTCACCCTTCCTACAGTCCAAGAATGCATGGACCTAAAGCTCGGCCCCGCCATCAAACTCTGTCATCAAATCGAGCGAGTCAAAGTGGCCTTCTACTCCCAGTTTGCTAACTAAGCTAACCTTTTGCCTCGGCGGACGCAAATCAACAGCCACCTAGTGTACTCAGGGGATGTAAGGAGTCATTCCATCCATCAGGAAACCTCAGGTTGCCTCATACCGAATGGATTCTTTTGCCTTCAATATGAGATTTAGTCATGGAATATGATATATTTTCTGCTTTCCCTGCAAAAGAAAAAAGTCTTAGCTGGTCTTAGCTGGTTTGAGCTGGTCTAGTTGGTCTCCCAGTCAGGTGTTGAGATGATTTAACTGGTTGGCCTGCTGGTCAAGTACCCAAAACCTCTCTAAAGCCATCAAAATAGACCCTGCTGGTCTCAGCTTAAAGAGTTTTTTTCAGCATGGTGATGTGCTGAATCACTGAAGAAGACTAACCAAACAATCTAGAGGAGGTTTGGGTTTGGTTGGAGTTTCAGATGTTTCAGAAGAAAGTCTCTATAGGATGAAGACAACAAGAGGGAACGAGGATACATCTAAACTGTGAAAAAAACACAATCCCTGAGTTCACTGCAGAACTATCTGAAATCTTTCAAGACCAAATTATATTTATAATGGCAAATTATATTTGAAGTATTAACTTCGGAAGTGAACTAATATATTTGTTATATTTATTTTGATCTGATAAACTATTTTTATAAAGTTTGTCGTGTTCGTCAGGTGAGTGCCGTTTTAACACCTTTAAATCTTGGGCAACTTGGGCATTACGGACTATTATTAATATCAGGACTGATATTTGATATGTGTGTGTATGCTCAGATGTACATATATATGTGCATGAATGTTGGTTGCATAACTATACACACATTTATTTTCCCAAAAGTACATGCCTGTTGTAATGCATCATTTATTTCTCTTTAGAAAACAAGGGCAAGTGAATTTTTGAAGAGTTGCCTTTTGTCATGGCCTATCTATATTTTATGTAAATGTGTTATTGATCTATGCAAAATTGGATGTTTCCTATATATTTTTGTTTGTTTGTTTGTAATGAATTTCATAGTGATATATTTTTACTTCTGTTTTCTGACACAACTGGATCACTTCACAAGTAGAATGTATTAAAATTTGATTAAATGCTATTGAAATATTGTTTGCAATTATAATTTTCCAATGCTTAAAATATTGCAATAATTAAAAATTGTCAATGTCTGATGATCTGCAAATGTAAACCTCACCAGATGTCCAATACCACAAACAACAGTTCAGACTTAGTATGTAAAAGTGAACAAAAATCGCATGTAAAGTGCACTTTCAATGGAAGTCTATGGGACAAGGCATTTGAATTTATCAACCTAGTCTCATGTTAACATGTATAATGTTTAATAGTAGCTGAACATTAGTAACAGTGTGTATTTTAATGTTTTCTTGACCCATAGATTTCCAGTGTGAAATGTGTAAATGTGACTTGCTTATTTTTTCAAACTGACAGATGAGTCAAATTTATTTTCTGTGTCTAATCGACAGATGCTGTCCATAGATTTTGTATTTAACCCGGAACATTCCTTTAATAATAAAAGTATACGACTGCATAGTTTATACTTGACTGTGATTTCCAGAGGATTTGAAACAAATGTGAACTTATTCACCCCATTGCGAACATAATTTCCAGGAAACAGTAGGCAACTTTATGTGGGCTATTTACAGCACATCCCACTCACACACTCAAATGATATTACATAACTACTGGAGGCTTTTTTTCTGCCATGAACATTTCTCTACTTTCATAGAGAAGGTCCTTGTTTGGCATAGACAACTGAAGGTACACTATATGGACAGAAGTATTGGGACACACCTTTTAATTATTGAATTCAGGTGTTTCAATCAAACCCATTGCAAGAGGGTGCCACCTATGCAATAAGTGAGATCTTTAAAGTTCATCCCTCCTAGATATCCCACGATTAACTGTAACTCATAAAGCAATTCAGCCATGAAGGGAAAGACCACGTAAAGTCACAGAGCGAGCGAACCGGGCACTAAGTGTTGGGGAGCATGCTGTGTAAAACCTGTTCTGCTGCGCTAAAAACCAACGTTCTGCTGATTCCATAGCTGAAGAGTTCCAGACTTCCACTGGCATTAATATCAGCACAAAAAATGTGCGGCGGGAACTTCATGGAATGGGTTTCCATGGCCAAACAGCTGCATGCAAGCCTCACATCACAAAGTACAATGGCAAGCGTCGGATGGAGTGGTTTAAAGTGGAAATGTGTTCTGTGGAGTGACGAATCACACTTCTCTGTTTGGCAGTCTGTGTTTGGCGGATGCCAGTAGAACATTACCTGCCTGACTCTGACTGCATTGTGCCAACTGTAAAGTTTGGTGGAGGAGGGATAAAGGTATGGGTCTGTGTATTTCAGGGGATGGGCTAGGCCCCTTACTTCCAGTGCTTCTGCATTCCAAGACATTTTGCACAATGCTATGCTTCCAACTTTATGGGAATAGTTTTTGGTAGACCCTTTTCTATTCCAGCATGACTGTGCAGCAAGGTTCATAAAGACATGGTTGGATGAGTTTTGGTGTGGAAGAACTAGACTGGCCTGCCTGAGTCCTGACCTCAACCCCATCAAACACCTTTGGGATGAACTGGAATGGAGATTGTGAGCCAGGCCCTGTTGGTGTAATGGTCAGGTGTCCCATTACTTTTGTACATTTAGATCATATGTGCTAGCCATCTTTAGAATTTTATCTTTGAACTTCCATTTTTGCAGTTTCTCTGTATATTTCTAGGGCATCACTGTCGAAGAGTAATTAGCTGATGAAGTGGATTTACTTATTATAGAGTTAACAAAAGTTATCATGAGCACTCTAATGTTCAAAGCGGATGTTATAACAAATGTCAATAGATTTTAAAAGGAATTGTTCATTTATAAATCCATAAGATCTTACCTTCATGCTCTGGAAATACAAACCGGAACACAACAAGTGCAGAGCTGAAAAGGGGTGGGGTTACATAAGGGTTATAGCAGGGGTGTCCAACCCTGGTCCTGGAGGGCTACCGCCCTGCAGATTTTAGCTCCAACCAGAATCAAACACACCTGAACCAGCTAATCATGGTGTTCAGGGCTGCTTGATAATTACAAACAGGTGTGTTGGAGCAGGGTTGGAACTGAAATCTGCAGGACGGTAGCCCTCCAGGACCAGGGTTGGACACCCCTGGTCTATAGTATACCTCTATTAGCCGCATGAGTACTATTACATTAAGTATGTACAAGTACTGTATGAAAGTTAAGTATGTTCAACAGGACAGCACACTTGGCCAATCAGTTGCATCTGCATACTTGCATATTGTATGTTTCTGGCCTCATGGGATGGGCTTATTCATAAGAATTACTAAAGATAATAAAAGTGAACTTTTCATTCCTATTTTTCAAAGCATAAATGTTTTTTTTCCCCATTGTGACATTATAATCTTGACATTATGCATATTGTTATTGTCATGTTGAAATAATAATAACAATGCAGGGAATGAGGAGAGGGTAGCATCTTCTGTTTCAAGTTTTTGTATTATATCACACAGTGGTGTGAGAATTCATGACAGCATTGATAAAGCACAACTCCCTCACACCTTCAGAACTCATACATCCCTATATAAGAGCTTTACTACTGAACTTTACTGTGGGAACCAGGCACTTCTCACTGTACTCCTCCTCTAGCAACACCAGAACATTTTGGATGCTGTTAGATCGAAAATGATTGACTTTCATGAGACCAGAGTATTGATTCCCAGAAGTCTATATTTTGTAGATATGGGACTTGGAAAAGGCTAACTGACCTTATTGTGCTTTGGCTACAGTAGGTAGTTCCAGTGAGAACAACAACTATGCATGTCATTTCTGCAGGCTGCATCTTACTCTGTGAGATAAACAGTCACTCTTTTCATAGCTTTTGTTGGCTCTGAGACACTCGCTTGGTATTTCTCCTGCTCCTTGTCTAGCAAAAAATAAATAAATAAAATAAAAAAAAAATAAAATTCACTCATCACTAAATGAAAGCTTAAAATGAAGGCCTGATTGTTTCAGGGGGCTTGTTTCTTAATTTCTGTGTTACTTTTGCTATATTTTCACACAATGATTTGGTAATCCTCTTGTACCACTGTCCTCTTTTGTGCTAAGAAATAAGTCTCCTGACAGTTCTCTCCCAAGTGCTTCCATTGTTGTCAGCATTAAGTCTGAGTCTATAACACTTTTAATTGTCAAGAAATTACTTCTCTCTAAATGTTTTGGTTCAACATACTTACCTGTTGATCAAACATTGCCTTAAACTTACACCAGAAAATGTTTATTTCGTTTTATTTAGTAACTTTCAGGAGGGTGTACTCATAAACATTATATGGAACATTATATCTCTAAAGAATCCTAACATGTCTTCTAAGTATAGAGTAATTGCTGAATTTGTTAGGTTTCAGAGGGGGTGTACTCATTTATGCTGTATTGTCAAAATACAAAAAAAAAAAAAAAAAAAAAAAATCTTAATGTAGGCTACCATATATATATATCTTGGGGCGTTTCCTCCAAGAAGGCAAGGGAGGCAATGCCTCCTCAAAAAAAACTGGATGAGAAAAATAATCGCCATTACAAAAATAAAACAACGCAAATGTTACTAATTTGGCATTAAAAAGTGTAAAAGTCACTCGTTTTTCTAAAGAAACACTGTCAAACAGCGACACCCGCAGGTGAAGTTACAGCGGTGAGTCCGCACTCCCTTTAGCTCAAAGAAATAAAGCAGAGACCCCTAAGTGTGCGGTGGGTTTAGTGGGGGGGTAATTGAGAATGAATGCTGGAAAGTCACGTGAGAGGAGGCAGTGCCTCCATCGCGCTATGATTGGATATGATCGGTTACAACTGGACATAATTTGTTCGTGCGATAAATCCCGCCTCTTGTTTTCGTGCGCGTTCTCGTTGAATCGGCCCGAATGAAGACAGTGATGGCGTTAATGGGAAGACTGATTAAAAAGTAAGTAAACAGCTGCCACTTATATATATATATGTCACCGCTTCATGTCATGTCAAAATCAAACTCGAAATGGCCTGAAAACATGACTGCGGGTTTTTTAGTGAGCAACCAGCGTGGTGAAATTAAAGGTACATCTTCGTGTCTGTGAGAGTGACCAGTGTGTACAAGCTTGATGACTGCTGAAAATAAATTTACTATTAAAAAGAAAAGCTGAATATTAGTATATAAATAATATATATTGTTTAAATTGTTACTGTCTTTAGTTATTATTTTGGAATAAATGTAAAAACACTAAAAACGTCTCTCTTTTTATGTAATGTTAACTTAAAATTGTGTAACAGGGACATAAATGAGGACTTTGCCTCCTCATTTTAAAATACCACCGCACACCACTGAGATATATATATATATATATATATATATATATGTATGTATGTATGTATGTATGTATGTATGTATGTATCTGGTGTAAAACATGAACCTGACATGTTATTGAGAGGTTATGTGATATTCATCTAATTAGGTTCTTATATCAATATTACTATGTTGTAACATACAAAATGGGTCTAGACACTTCAAATATATTTATCATAAATCTTCACAGTTACCAGAAATGATCTCTGCACAGTGTGTTAAACATGTTGGGAACCCAGACACCACCTGGTCCAGACTCTACATTTCACCAATAAGGAGAACTGGTTTAAGCGAGAACAACAAAATCATTCACTGCACTGTGTAAATTGTATAAATGATTTTGTACATATTTCATTAAGCATGACATTATGACCATTAAGTGTTTTCTATTGAGCCTGGCTGTGAACCTATGGTTGCCAGGCAACATCATTTCAAAGGTATGCTGTACGTGGCTTCACCAGTAATGTGTCTGACCATAATCGAAATATATTTCTGATGGTTGAGAGGCCCACATGAATATTTGTGAGAAATCTAAAACAGCATTTCAAACACACACAAAAAACAATGCCCAATTATCACAAGAGTTTCTCATAGACAGCACTGAGATTAAATTATGGATTTTTGAAAATTACCTTTTATGTAGTGTGTAACATAGCTCTAAGTGAATGAAAATGTTTTAAATCTGTATATAAAGCTATTGTCTCTCAAAAGAGTCGACTTAGAGTCAATTAAATAAACCATTTGTAAAACGAATCCCAAGCAGTTTCGTTGTGACATCACAACGAAAAATTAGCATAGCACTTACTGTGCGTGCAGACGCCAGGGAAATTTTTTTTTTTTTTCAACAATACCACAGCAGTACAATCTTTTGTTGCGTTCCCGTCATTTTACTGACGACTGCTTCTCAAACCTTGAGGAGTTTAACGCAGGATTGACAAAACGCTTGACCTTAAAATATGGATCAATGCCCAGTTTCTTTGGACCAGCTTCTCCTCTGAATCTCAACCTGTAAGTATGATTAATGATTGATGTTTATATTTTCTAGCGAACGTTCAAAGTTTGTAGTTTTGTATGTGATGTTGTGTAACGTACACCCTGGTCTGTATGTCTCCTGCTAACCGGTTAACTCACGTTTCTGTAGTACTGCTATTCAGATGTAGTTCCAGTATTGTCTAAAAATGTGTCGATTAATGCAGCTTGTCTTTTGTCGACTTTTGTTTACAAAGTGTAATGCATTATCAGCTATTCACATTTGTGCTCGGCTAACATGGAAGTTTACAACATAGCTATGGACCCAGTTCGCTTCCATAACTGTAAAACAAACTGTTTTTTTCCTCTGCGTTTTTATTATTACAGTAGAGTGGAGCTCTGTCTGTATTGTAATAGGATGTTAAGATGCTAGTCCGCGCTAACTAGTTGAAGTATTCTCTCTGTAAACAGTAAACACCCATTGTAATGTCAAACAATGATATAGCCATTTTTTACTTTGTTAATAGTTATGACAAAAAAGTCTGTGTACACATCTAGCATAAATGTTTATTTTATCTTAGAGGTTTTCAGCTTCGCTTGGCATTCTGATACAGCTCCCACATATAGGATAAATATCTGATAAGTAGGAGCTATTACATCTTATATATCACGACTTATAAATAGGCAAACTAAGGTGACACTTACCATATAGAAACGTCATACTCAAGTCGTAATTGCGAATCAGTTTCTGGTTGATCGACTACTTCAGACATTTCATTGTAGGACTCGGGCTCGAATTGATACAGTAAAATCAAAGCTATCTTTTCTGTCCATAGATTGTATACAATGTCTTGCGAATTGATAACTGTCATTTAGTTCTTACAATGGGCGCATGGTGCGTGTAGTAGACCAATCACAAAGGATTGGGCCATCTGACCAATCAGAGCAGTGTAGGCTCACGGAAAGGAGGGGTTTAGACTGACTGATTCTTTGAACTGCTTCTAACGAATTGTTTACCAATCATTTAGAACTGAGGTGAAATGAAATGTATATTATGAGAAAACAAAAGTGTTTTTTGACCTTGCATGCATGTAAGCCTGTTGTAGGAGACTCCCAAAACAATATTAGGAACATTTAAAAAGGCACAATCAATCAATCAATCAATCAATCAGTCTATCTATCTATCTGTATCAGTTTCAGTAACTTTATTATCCATGTTATAGAAATTTGTCTTTGGCTTCACCGTACAATACATAAATGTCAGTACATAAATACTCTACACATTTAAAAAAAAATTGCTATCTCTTGCATTTAAAATTTTAACAGTGTTAGGCAAAAAGGATAACTGGCACACTTTTTCATTCCCGGCAGTTGCCTATAACGCCTCCTTGATGGAAGCAAAGGGAACTCGCAATAAAGTGGGTAGGACACATCCTCTAATATCATTAAGGTCTTTTGCTTGACTTGAAATAAATTATATTTCTGGTTTCATTAACAATCTTTAACAACTTAGCTCTATTTTTAACACTCAAGTTACAATACCACAAGGTCATACTGAAAGTCAGAATACTTTCAACAAAATTCTTATAAACGTTTTAGTCTGTACAGTCCAAAAACAAAATCCTTGCATACTTTGTAGTTTGCTGTACATGTTCAGCAACTAATTGTTAACACTCCGTCATCAGTGCCTTTAGCTTTTTTGTATGCACATTGCAATGGATCTAAATCATTACTCACAGTATTTATCAGTTGCCTCATAATTTCCTTTTCCGTGCATTTCCCCAGTATAGACGTCAGCACTATGGGTCGGAAGTCATTTAACTGTTTAACCTCCATTTTTCTTTTGGTATGGGAGAGGCAGTGGATACTTTCCTTAAGTTTGGTACTGTTATTGTATTTAACAGGAGCTGGAACAAACCCCAGACAATTGAAAAACACATTCAGCCCATCAGGTCTCATATTCTTCAAGGATAATATTTTCATATGAAGGAATTTTAGAACACACCCTTGCATTCAGATGTACATTCAGCAGTATCAAACCTACTAAAAAATACATTTAATCTATCTATGCATCCATCCTTCCATCCATAAGGACTATAAAAGTTTAATACTTTTTAAACTTATTAATTTAGCAAACTTTTTTTTCTTCTCTAAACTCTCAAACAAGACTTTATCAGGTCAACACTCAAAGTTTGTATTGGCAGATTTTGCCTTTCTAGTTCATAACTGAAATATCCGGTGAATGATAAAAGATTTATATCACATAGAGGCATGTCTTTCCAATGAGCTTAGGTTACAAAAATTGTATGAATTTATTTAATTACTTCCTTACATTCTATGTCTTGTTCACTACCTCAATTTAAATTGAATTAAAAAATGTTAAATGGAATTTAATTATTAATGGCATTCTTAATTTATTTCTGAATGGCACACTCCTGGTACTTGTTGGATGTTTTCAGCAAACAGGGTAGAACTTTATTTTACAGTCCAGTTCTACATATACATTCTATGTACTTATAATAGTAATTACTAGTAATAACTAGACATCTCTAAACCTAATCTTAACCCATGCAATTACCCCCTTTTTTTCTTTTTTTTGGTAAGCACACTGTAAGTTCACGTTCTGTAATAAACTATACAAAAGTGTTGAGCGCTGACATTACTCTTTACTTACTCTATAGAAGTTTAAACACTTGACTGTTTGAAGCTTTTCATGAAACCCATGAAGTTTCTTTGTGGTACAGCATTGCTGACTTAGCTATTCTGTCAGATTGGTGTTGATATGTGTGTGTGATTATGAGTATGAGTTTACAGATAATATTACAGATAATATCAGGGGTTGGCAGCACACCATACTGTGTATGTGTGCCTGTACTGTGTATGTGTGCCTGTTTGAGAAAAAAAAAGAAAGAAAAAAAAAGCTGCTTGCATGGGTTAACCACAAAACTCATTCTCATACTAACACACCTGAAACTGGGTCACGTAGGACCTTTGCGGGGGTGGGGGGTGTGTGTGTGTGTGACAGGGGCTAGTTTTGAATTGTTGGCTGCTGTTTCTCCTTTGAAATAAGCTTCCTTTTAGACTTGCACATTTTGCATGCAATCGGAAATCAAGATACAGCTTCAAGGATGACTCTCTTTTATACCACAATGGAGTTGAAAGGTGACCTACACACCTGCTTTGAAATGAAATACACTTCAATGAGTGCTTAATATTTTGCCTGTTTTCATGTTAATATGCACTTGCTGAAATGAATTGGTGGCACTATCTGCTAATAAAGTAACATGATTATTTCAACACATTCTCATGGCAATTTGTAACTATTTTAAGTTTTGGCGAATTGTTGAATTCGTACGATCTCATCTGTATGATCTGCTTACATGCCAGTGACGGGTATGTTTAGGGGTTGACCTTCGTGTTTACTTTTTTCTAATAATCGTATAATTAAAATCGTACAAATTCATACGAAATCACCACCTTGTCACAGTTCCCTTCCGTTCTGGACTCCAACTCCCATCATCTCTTACCTGCACGCACTTCCCAATCGGCACTCCATCTGCACGGATTCCCCACACCTGGATCACCTTGTTATCTCTCCCTTATAATGGATTCTGTTTTATGTTGTGTTGTATCTCTTCTTTGGTGATTAAACCCCTTTTATGTTGAAGTCCGTGTCTGTGCCTTTGCTAATACAACCAACTGTAACACACCTAGTAACATAGTTGCATTTTCCTGTAAGATCAGGTTGGACGGTTAGGTTTAGGGGAAGACCTTTTTTGCTTACTTTCACCCCCCACCCCCCAAAATCATATGCTTTCATATAAATTCATTACCACCTTGTAAAATATTTACTTTTTTTCATTATATCTGATTGGATTATTTTGTAGTCTAGTGAAAATAAAAATAAGATGTTTTACATTTTATGAAGAAAAAAGTAAAATATTGGGTTATTAACTGCAATTGTCCTCTTAAAGGGGCTATATGTAAGATTTTTACTTTAATAAAGCATAAAAATACCCCAATATGTTTGCAGATATTTAGGAAACATATTAAATTCACCTACTTTTTTCCTCAGAAAAACTCAAACTACAGCCAGATATTCTACTTTGAAATGTGCGTTCTGTGTCGGAATGTCTGTCTTTGTTTTGGTCTGTGCGAAACCGTGTGCTGCCAGTTTATCCAATAGTATTTCGACATCACAGGTTGCCAGTTGGTGGAAAACACCGCGTATTGCAGCCATGAAAACCAGCAAAAAAACTGGGTCAGAGAATCGCATTCTACCTGACCTAAAAAGCCTCTGCATCCATCAAAAAATCTCTATGAATGACAGCATATTAAAACACAGATAAATCAACTCATTAGCTTACGGTGTGTAAGTCTTCTCAGCTTTTATTGTCAATCGCACTCACTCTTGTTGCGTGTCCTCAAGCTGGCCACCCGCGTCTTTGAACGAGCATTTGAACAATGTAACTACGGCACTGTAAAATAAAGTGTAACCTTGATCTTTATACTATGCCTATCATCACTAGTATATGAAAGCATTTATACAGCACTTCCTGTCCTGCAGATGCCACTTGGTTCTGCTGAACTTACTCACTCAGTTGCATAGGACTTTGTTGTTCGCAATACCAAAATAAATCATAGTTATCTGGTTTCGCAGGTATCAGCCTGTACTGAATGTAAAGCAATAAAATGTGTCATGTCCCTGGGCTGATCTGTCAGTTTTTCCCCCTGTCTGTCGTGTGTTTGTTGTTGTCGTCTGGAGCACGTGTGCGCTGTCATTGTGGCGTCTTACCCCGCCCCCTTGTTATTCCATTTGTCACCTTGTTATTGTTTCACTCTTTCCACCTGTTCGGCATCAATTAAATCTTAGTCTTCTATTTAAACCCCTCTCGTGTGCTGTCTTGTGCCAGATCGTTGTTTGTGCTTTGTGCAAGCAAGCTTTCCAGCCTTGTTTCATGTTTCTTCATCGTGCGGATTCCTGCCTCCGTGTTTTGTGTCCACCCTTGTCGAGTCTGAGTTTTTCCAGTTTTATTTTCATCTTTTAGTTGCTGTTTGTTTCTCACCTCTTCTCCTGAATTCCCAGGCTGGTCTCCCCTGCATTCAGTCCTGGTCGTGCTCTCCATCTCCCTGCACGGATCGCTGTGTCGTTGCCCTGCTTCACGCACTGCCTGAGCGCCACTCGCCTACCACCTCAACAGTGCCCCCTGCTGCATGACACCGTCCTATTCAGGCTCTTCGGCAGCGGTGTTATTTTCTGAAGAATGCTGTTCTAAATTTTTTGTTAAAATCGCTCCTGTCTGGATTATAGACTGCATTTTGTGTTGGTTGTTTGAGAAGACTGCTTTTTGTGTTGACTGTTTGAAGAAAGACTTTTGAAGAAATAAACTTTTTGAGAGCCTGCAGACTGAGTCCGTGTTCTGATCTAATCTGACAGAACGATCTGGCCAATTATGCACTCAGCAGGCGCAGATCCCCTCAGATCAGCAGTCACTCAGCAGGGCATCCTCTTGGGCGAGCATGCCTCTTAGCTCTCGGCCACATCTCAGGAGGTTGAGTTTCTAACATCTCAGTTGGCAGATCTAACTGTCCAACTCCAGGAGCTTCGCTGGGAGACTTCAGCTAACAGAACAGATGCCACTACCAGCTTTTCTTCTCCCCGTCAAGAGCAAGAACCTCATGCTAACAACCTGCTGCCTTATGATGGTAGCCCTAACTCTTGCCGTGCGTTTTTGGCTCAATGCTCTTTGGTTTTTGCCCTACAGCCTCATCGGTATACAGAAGAACAGAGTATGTATTAACCCTGCTCACAGGAAAGGCCCGTGACTGGGGAACATCGGTCTGGGAGGCTCATGCTCCTTTTTGTACATCCCTTGAGGGGTTCCGTAATGAGATGATCAAGCTGTTTGACCGGTCTGCCCGGGGTGAGGAAGCAGCGGCTCAGCTGGCACGGCTACATCAAGGAAAACGTTCAGTGACTGAGTTTGCAATTGAATTCAAGACATTAGTGGCCTCCTGTGACTGGAATGCGGCATCATGCAGCTATGTTTCGTGTTGGACCTAATGAGGAGATCCAAGATGAGATTGCTACCTACGAGATCCCAAGCGGCTTCGACGACCTTGTTGACTTAGCTCTCCGTGTGGAGAGTCGCCTTCGTTTTCGGCATCAGCGCTTGGCTGTTCGCTCCCCCTGGAGGTGGGGAGAGCTCACTAGTGATGCCACTCCGGTTCAGCCTTTGCCCTCTCCAGCTGATCCTGAACCAAATGCAGCTGGGGCACCTGCGTCTCACTCCTCAGCAAACTCCTCATCTCCGGCTGGTGCAGTGTTCTTCTTCATCAAGAAGAAGGATGGCTCCTTGCATCCTTGTATTGATTATAGGGGGTTGAATGACATTACTGTTAAGAATAGGTATCCCCTGCCTTTAATGTCATCTGCCTTTGAACCTTTGCAGGGAGCCAAGGTTTTCAGTAAGTTGGACCTCCATAATGCTTTTCATCTGGTCCGGATACGAGAGGGGAATGAGTCGAAGACAGCATTTATCACTCCCTCGGGACACTTTGAGTACCTGGTCCTCCCATTTGGCCTGACCAATGCCCCAGCTGTCTTCCAGGCCCTGGTCAACGACATGCTGACAGACATGGTTAACAAATTTGTCTTTGTGTACCTTGACGACATTCTAATTTTTTCTCCTTCTGTTCAGGTACACTCAGCATGTTCGTCACGTGCTACAACGGCTGTTGGAGAACCAGCTGTATGTAAAGGCGGAGAAGTGTGTCTTCCACATGGAGTCAGTTTCGTTCCTGGGCTACATCATCTCGGCGGATGGGATCAGAGCTGATCCTGCCAAGGTAAGGGCTGTAGTCGAGTGGCCGACTCCAGACTCACGCAAGGCTCTGCAGCGTTTTCTGGGATTCGCCAACTTTTATCGGCGCTTCATCTGGAACTTTAGTCAGGTGGCTGCACCCTTGACTGCTCTCACTTCTACCAAGGTACCGTTTAAATGGAATTCGAAAGCCCAGGGGGCCTTTGATGTTCTCAAGTCCCGGTTCATCTCTGCTCCTGTTCTTTCTTTTCCAGACCCTGAACGGCAGTTTATTGTAGAGGTGGATGCATCCGAGGTTGGAGTAGGCGCGGTCCTTTCTCAGCGGTCTCCTAGAGACGGGAAGGTACACCCATGTGCCTACTTCTCTCACCGGCTGAGCCCAGTAGAACGGAATTATGACATAGGGAATGAAGCTGTTGGCGGTCAGGCTTGCTCTGGGCGAGTGGCGTCACTGGTTGGAGGGGTCAACGCAGCCCTTCTTGGTTTGGACAGATCATAAGAACTTGGAATATATCCGTTCGGCCAAGAGGTTGAGCTCACGCCAGGCCTGATGGGCACTCTTCTTCGGCCGGTTCAACTTCACTCTCTCATATCGCCCCGGGTCCAAGAACATCAAGCCTGATGCACTCTCTCGTCTTTTTGGGGCCCCTGGGGGGTGTGCGCCGGCCGATACCATTGTTCCAGGGGAGATGGTGGTAGGGTCCCTTTCCTGGGGTATCAAGAAGCAAGTAGAATAGGCTGTACGAGAGAGAGAGGTGCCAAGGGAGTGTCCAGAGGGCAGGCTATTTGTGCTGGCTGGGTTGCGCCCTGAGGTCCTCTGGTGGGCATTCGTCCAAGTTGGTCTGTCATCCGGAAGTTCGGAGATCACTGACCGCCATCCGCCAGCAATTCTGGTGGCCATCCATGGCCCAGGATGTCAGGCAGTCTGTGTTGGCCTGCTCGGTTTGCGCCCAGAACAAGAGTTCTAACCAGCCACCTGTTAGTCTGCTTCACCCTTTGCCCATCCCCTCCAGCCCCTGGTCACATATAGCCCTTGACTTCGTCACTGGCCTCCCACCATCAAGGGGCAACACTGTAGTTTCGACGGTAGTTGATCACTTTTCCAAGTCGGCCCATTTCATTCCCCTTCCCAAATTGCCTTCAGCCAGGGAGACTGCTCAAGTGGTGGTTGATCACGTCTTCCGGATTCATGGTCTTCCGCTAGACGTGGTCTCTGATAGGGGGCCACATTTTGTCTCCCGGTTCTGGAGGGAGTTTTGTCGGCAGATCGGGGCCTCTACGTGTCTGTCGTCAGGTTGTCATCCTATGACCAATGGGCAGGCCGAGCGGGCCAACCAGAATCTGGAACAAGCTCTCTGCTGCCTGACGTCCCAGAATCTGAGCTCTTGGAGTCAACAGCTATCCTGGACTGAGTACGTCCACAACTCCTTGCCGGTGGCTGCTACAGGTATGTCCCCATTCCAGTGTTCTATTGGGTTTCAACCTCCTTTGTTCCCCTCACAGGAACCCGATGCCGCTGTTCCGTCTGCCTTAGCCTTTGTCCGCCTCTCCCTGGGGCGCTCCTAGGAGGTGGGGTACTGTCATGTCCCTGGGCTGATCTGTCAGTTTTTCCCCCTCTCTGTCATGTGTTTGTTGTTGTCGTCTGGAGCACAATGCGCTGTCATTGTGGCGTCTTACCCCGCCCCCTCGTTATTCCATTCGTCACCTCGTTATTGTTTCACTCTTTCCACTTATTCGGCATCAATTAAATCTTAGTCTTCTATTTAAACCCCTCTCATGTGCTGTCTTGTGCCAGATTGTTGTTTGTGCAAGCAAGTTTTCCAGCCTTGTTTCATGTTCTGCCTGTCATGTGGATTCCTGCCTCCTTGTTTTGTGGTCACCCTCATCTTTTAGTTGCTGTTTGTTTCTCACCTCTTCTCCTGAATTCCCAGGCTGGTCTCCCCTGCATTCAGTCCTGGTTGCGCTCTCCATCTCCCTCCACGGATCGCTGTGTCGTTGCCCTGCTTCACCCGCTGCCTGAGTGCCACCCGCCTACCGCCTCAACAGCGCCCCCTGCTGCATGACACCGTCCTATTCAGGCTCTTCGGCGGCTGTGTTATTCTCTGAAGAACGCTGTTCTAAATTTTCTGTTGAGACCGCTCCTGTCTGGATTATAGACTGCATTTTGTGTTGGTTGTTTGAGAAGACTGCTTTTTGTGTTGACTGTTTGAAGAAAGACTTTAAAATAAACGTTTCGACAGCCTGCAGACTGAGTCCGTGTTCTGATCTGATCTGACAAAAAAGACAGTGTTTCAAAATACGGTCAAGAAACGTCTCTCTTTTGAGTGAGTTTTTGTTTAAGGGCTGCACACAAAAATAACATACAATGTGACAAGTGTACTTAAATTCATTAACAAATGACTCTTATGAGCCAGTTCTTTTTAGTGAATCAAAAACATATATTACCAAAACAAATGACTCCTATAAAGCTATAAATGTACAGCATGAGTACAGATGAGTACTCTTTCATATGTAAGCAAAGTAGACATTATAACTGAAATAAACCCAAATGAATCGAAAACAAATTGAAATCAAATAGAAAGCTTGTGTAATTGGAATTGATACACTGATTTTCAAGGTGTTCTAGGGTGTTTATAGGGTATGCTGGGTGGTTGCTATGTGGTCATGTATAGAATATCAGAGTTATCAGATTCAAACATTGAGTTACACACACTGTAAGTCTTTAAACTCTATAGGATCATAGATGTGTTTATGCACTTGTTGCTGGTTCTAGGTTCTTCTGACCCTCAACTTTGTTCTGCAATCAGATCTGGAAAAAACACATGCACTGACTGAAATGAGCATGGGCTCTTTGTAAAATGCATAGGCATAATTAGTATTAGTCATATTGATATCTTTGACATTGTGTGAAATGACTCATCGTGGAAAAAAATCAAGCACAGCTCCACTTCAGCACTCTGTTGCTGCCTTGTAACTGCATTTTTGCCTGTAGGTGTGTACGCTTTATCAACCTGATCAAACATGAATAAACATCTTGAAAACGTCTGATGGAAGAGAGCTAAACAATATAGAAGATGTGTATTTCAAAGGGATCCTTTCTGTACAAAATATCTACTTTTATATTCAAGAAATTATTTTGCTGACAAGGTTTTAAAAAGTTAAAGATGTCACAATAATCAGGTGTTTATATGAGGGTTTGGAGTCAAATAGTCTGCATGAAAATAGATTTTAGTGATCATCTTAAAATAGCACAAAATATTTCAAATGAGCAACAGAATACCACACCACAAAAACAATTATAGTTCTCCCAAATATTTGAATGGAATTGGATGGAGTCTGTCTATCAAGCTCAAACTATGACTATTTTAATATTTAATAACTTAAAAAAAATGTATGATAAAAATGATAATGGTGATGATGATGATGATGATTATTAATGCTAAAAAAAGTACAAAAGGAGTTTAGCAGAATGTTCATGCTGCTTTTTTCTTTTGTTTCAACTCATATTTGGGTATTTTTTTTATATATATATCCAAATTTGCCTTTTTTTGTGTGTCACAATTATATTCAGTTTAGTTTGGTTTGGTTTTCTGTCCTTTTGTTTATCTCCTGTCTGTGTGCCTGATGTGTTGCTATGGTTTCTGATTTGATTGTATTATCCTGTTCAGCTGTATTCAGCTTGTTAACCTGTGTATTTAAGTTCCTGTGTTTGAATCCTCATTTGTCCATTTGTTTGAAATGTTAGAGTACACTAATTCATCCATTTAAAATTTTCACAGAATCACATTATGAAATAAAAGTTTTTCTCCAAAACACATTGGCCACAATTATTGGCACCCCAAGAATTTTTTATGAGTAAAATATCTCTATAAAGTATATTCCCATTCATATTTACATTTTTTTTTAGCACATCAGGGTGATCATGAACATGAAATTGTCCAGCCATGACTTCCTGTTCCACAGGAGTATAAACATGAGGAAACACAAAGGCCAAATTCCTTTAATCATTCATCACAAAGAATATAGTTCTGGTGTGCAGCAAAAGATTGTTGAGCTTCACAAAATAGAAAGTGGCTGTAAGAAAATATCTGAAGCATTGAAAATACCAATTTCCACCATAAGGACAATAATTAAGAAGTTCCAATCAACTAAAGATGTTACAAATCTGCCTGGAAGAGGACGTGTGTCTAAATTGTCCTAATGTGCGGTGAGGAGAAAAGTTTGAGTGGCCAAAGACTCTCCAAGGATCACAGCTGGAGAATTACAGAGTTTAGTTTAGTCTTGAGTCTCAGAAAGCCTAAAAAAATATCAAACAGCACCTACATCACAACAAGTTGTTCGGGAAGGTTTCAAGAAAAATCCTCTGCTTTCATTCAGAAACAATCTCCAGCATACTCAGTTGTCAGACACGACTGGAACTTCAAACGGGACCAGCTTCTATGGTCAGATGAAACTAAAAAAAGAGCTTTTTGGCAGCAAACCCACCAGATGCACACATGGATAAAAAGTACCCCATGCCCACGGTTAAATATAACACTGGATTTTTTATGTTGTGGGCCTATTTCTCTGTTGGAGGTCCTGGACATCTTTTGTTCAGATACATGGTATCATGGATTCTATCAAATACCAACAGATAAAAATCAAAGCCTGACCGCTTCTGATGAAAATCCAATAATGGGCCATGGTTTGATCTTCCATCAGGACAATGATCCAAAACAAACATCATAATCAACACAAAAATGTGTCACAAAATGAAGCTTCTGCCATGGCTGTCCCAGTTCCCTGATCTGAACCCTAAAGAAAAAAGTGGGGTGAACTGAAGAGAAAAAGCACCAACATTGTGGCCAACGTGTTTGAGAAAACATTTATTTCATAATGTGATTTTCCCCCCACTTTCAATTCTTTTCCTTCAATGAAAGGTTAGATTTTTGCTAATTTTATTAATTAAAGATCAAAAGGATAAACAATGCAGATTGCAATGCAAAGAAAAATCTTTGATCATATTTACCAAGGGTGCCAATATTCTGAGCACAACTGCTAATTTGCTAATTTGCTAACATGTCAACAATAGCATGGTATAACACTTGCTAAATAAGTGCAGAAATATAAAGCATTTAATACTGGCTCTCAAACCAAGCCACATGCACCACTTGTCACCATGATGGTAACTCTCCAAAAACCCACATTAACAGAAACTCTTCTAAATTAGCATAAAACATTAATCACTACTAAATCTCCCTTACCATTAATCTTGCACAAAAAAAGATTATATAACACTTAATTTTAGCATTTACTCTTCCTTTCGAGTGCAAAGCATACTGAGAAATAGAAATCCCAGCCCAGTTTTAAACTTAAGTTCTTCTAAATTAAAAGAAATAAGTTCATAAAACTCAAAACAATGAAACTACTTAAAATATATCAGTTCTGTGAACTTGAAAGAAAAAGAAAGTGCTAAATACCTATAAAAGTTCATTTGACTGAACTCATCTGTTTAATTTAAGTTTGTCCTACTCAAACCAATTAATTATTTTGAGCTTTAGGGTTTACAGTGTACTATTAAAGACTATTTAGTGTCTTTATCGTTGTGCTTTGGACTTCCACGAGTGAGACATTTAGAGTGTATGCCTGCATTTTCTTTATGTGTTCCATTGGGAAAATATTAAAGCGACATGAATGTAACTAGGTGATCCAATTCATGTTCAGACAATAGCTTGCAGATTTCAGAATTTTGGGTCTACAACGTCCACTATTAGCCTTTTTTGAAATACAGAAAAGGCTGAGTGAAGAGGCTTTGAGAAGAGATGTTAAAGACATATGCTAAAAGAGAAAAATGGGCTTCAAGGTTGTTTTGAGTCCTTTGGGGCACTTTGAATTCCAAAAAAAGTCAAATGGCTTGTTAAATAGTCCATACTGTAGTTTGATATGAGTAAAAGAACAAAATGTTATTTGCTATTCTTAAAAATAAATAAATAAATAAAAATAATATATATATACAGTGGGTACGGAAAGTATTCAGACCCCCTTCAATTTTTCACTCTTTGTTATATTGCAGCCATTTGCTAAAATCATTTAAGTTCATTTTTTTTCCACATTAATGCACACACAGCACCCCATATTGACAGAACAACACAGAATTGTTGACATTTTTGCAGATTTATTAAAAAAGAAAAACTGAAATATCACATGGTCCTAAGTATTCAGACCCTTTGCTCAGTATTTAGTAGAAGCACCCTTTTGATCTAATACAGCCATGAGTCTTTTTGGGAAAGATGCAACAAGTTCTTCACACCTGGATTTGGGGATCCTCTGCCATTCCTCCTTGCAGATCCTCTCCAGTTCTGTCAGGCTGGATGGTAAACGTTGGTGGACAGCCATTTTTAGGTCTCTCCAGAGATGCTCAATTGGGTTTAAGTCAGGGCTCTGGCTGGGCCATTCAAGAACAGTCACGGAGTTGTTGTGAAGCCACTCCTTCGTTATTTTAGCTGTGTGCTTAGGGTCATTGTCTTGTTGGAAGGTAAACCTTCGGCCCAGTCTGAGGTCCTGAGCACTCTGGAGAAGGTTTACGTCCAGGATATTCCTGTACTTGGCCGCATTCATCATTTTTTCCCTCATTAATGTACACACAGCACCCCATATTGACAGAAAAACACAGAATTGTTGACATTTTTGCAGATTTATTAAAAAAGAAAAACTGAAATATCACGAGCATTCAGACCCTTTGCTGTGACACTCATATATTTAACTCATAAGAACCCAAAGATCACTGTGGCTGGGCTCCAGAGATGCAGTCGGGAGATGGGAGAAAGTTGTAGAAAGTCAACCATCACTGCAGCCCTCCACCAGTCGGGGCTTTATGGCAGAGTGGCTCGACGGAAGCCTCTCCTCAGTGCAAAACACATGAAAGCCTGCGTGGAGTTTGCTAAAAAAACACCTGAAGGACTCCAAGATGGTGAGAAATAAGATTCTCTGGTCTGATGAGACCAAGATAGAACTTTTTGGCCTTAATTCTAAGCGGTATGTGTGGAGAAAACCAGGCACTGCTCATCATCTGTCCAATACAGTCCCAACAGTGAAGCATGGTGGTGGCAGCATCATGCTGTGGGGGTGTTTTTCAGCTGCAGGGACAGGACGACTGGTTGCAATCGAGGGAAAGATGAATGCGGCCAAGTACAGGGATATCCTGGATGTAAACCTTCTCCAGAGTGCTCAGGACCTGACTAGGCCGAAGGTTTACCTTCCAACAAGACAATGACCCTAAGCACACAGCTAAAATAACGAAGGAGTGGCTTCACAACTACTCCGTGACTGTTCTTGAATGGCCCAGCCAGAGCCCTGACTTAAACCCAATTGAGCATCTCTGGAGAGACCTAAAAATGGCTGTCCACCAACGTTTACCATCCAACCTGACAGAACTGGAGAGGATCTGCAAGGAGGAATGGCAGAGGATCCCCAAATCCAGGTGTGAAGAACTTGTTGCATCTTTCCCAAAAAGACTCATGGCTGTATTAGATCAAAAGGGTGCTTCTACTAAAGACTGAGCAAAGGGTCTGAATACTTAGGACCATGTGATATTTCAGTTTTTCATTTTTAATAAATCTGCAAAAATGTCAACAATTCTGTGTATTTCTGTCAATATGGGGTGCTGTGTGTACATTAATGTGGAAAAAAAATGAACTTAAATGATTTTAGCAAATGGCTGCAATATAACAAAGAGTGAAAAATTTAAGGGGGTCTGAATACTTTCCGTACCCACTGTATATAAATAATCTTCCTATATAATCTGCACTTCAACGTGCATGCTGTGCAACTTTCCATTAGAAGAAGAACCAACACAATTTTGGTCACAGATGCCAAATCTGATACAATGTGACACAAGTGACAGCTAATGACTGTAGGCTAAATGCTGTAGGCTAAATGCCTGTTTTTTATTAAACATCTAGATTCTCCATTTGCTCTCTATTGAATCTGATTACTGTATACAAGAAACAACCATTTCCAATTGTATATGAAATTTAATTGTGATTGTTCTTTACAATTGTATGTCTATCATGAGATTTTTTTTTATTTTTTTTTTATACATTTGTGTCTGATTCTGCTTGTTTTCATTCTATCTGGTGACACAAAGTCTCTCAAATGGTGCAAAGCACAATGCATCATTTCCTGTCTGTTCCAGTCATGGAGGAGTGTTTTGGAAAAGTGCTGTAATAGTGAAAACAAACCGAATATGATTAGCTCAAAACAAATTACGAAAAACCTTTCAGTTAAAATGATTTTCATCTAAATGAACCACAGTATTTAGGTTTTCCTGTATGCTGTTTTAAAGTATCACTCACATTATGAATATTTTTTCACTAAACTTTTCTCTCAACAGCCAATTCAGTCACGCGGCTGGATATTTCACTGCATGGGGCATTCCAGCAATCTGTGTGTGTGTGTGTTTGTTTGTGTGTTTGTTTGTGTGTGTGTTTGTGTGTTGTACTTTCATTTGTATTCACTGTGAATGACTCAGTACAATCTCAGCATGTGAGCTGTTTAAACAGAGATAGTTTTGAGAAAACTGTTTATATTCATTCATACTTCCTGTAAAAATAACACTAACAGAAGCAATAATAGTGAAAGTGGTTTCCAATCATTTCCCTTAAGCATAAACAGGCCTTGTGTTACATTTGCCTTCTAGACATATGTTTTCTACACAACATAAACCATTTGAAATGCATATATATATATATATATATATTTAGTTCAGAGTTCATTAGTACAGGTCACAGATTTTGCTTATTAAAAAAAATAACTGCTTATTAAAAAGTCTAACTGGATTTATTTGTTTTATCCATTGCCTGAAATAAGTCAAGACAATACACAAGTTAACAACTTGCTTTTGTTAGCACAGATGGTGTCTAAGCTTTTGGGTTTTGTGACGCATCTAATTAGTTTCTCAACACAGCAAAAGCAGATTTCCTGAGATAACGCTCCATTTTAGCAAAACTATAAAAGCAGGATCACACAGTGATATGTGAAAAGCTAAAACACTTTATTAAAAAAATGCTATCTTCAGTCTTATCTTTATTAATTTTTATGTTTATTTGTATATAAATAAAATAAATGGGTAACACTTTATTTTATGTTTAACAAGGACACTGTATTACATGTAGTTACTGTAGTAATAACGATAAATTATGCATAATTACATGTGACTAACCCTAAACTAAACCCTATAGTAAGTACATGTAATGAATTGTTATTACTCAGTATTTAAATATATAATTACACTCTAACCCAGACACCTTAAAATAAAGTGTAACCAATAAATGTTTAAATTATATATAGTGTAGATTACTTACAAATTTCAATCCATTACAGATTACAAATTACATAATGAAATTTGTAGTTAGTAATGTAATCTGCTACATTACACATTTTAGGTAATGTACTCTGATTACTTTTTGGATTTTTGACCTAACTTGTTTATCATATATTGATATAAAAATACAAAGATAAAGAAAATATATTCCACAGTATGAAGGGCATTAAACATTAGGCTACATCAGGGTTTTCCAAACTAGGGGTCAGGAACTGTCGAGGGTTAGTGAGTTCATGAAAAGCTAATGATTAATTAAATCAAATGAATGTATATAAATTAAAACAAATCAACACACACTAAAAAAGATGAAATATTTTATTTGTTTACCTGTGTCATGTGACCATTAATCAACATCAGAGAACTGTGAATATGCGAACGTTATGCTAATTCATTAAATATGCTTTAAATATGCTCAATTATTAAATATATTAAGTGAAAAGATCAGCTGACAAAAAAGTTTGAGAACTGCATTATTTTATTATTTTATATATATATATATATATATATATATATATATATATATATTTTATACAGTCAAACCAAAATTTAGTCAGACACCTTGAACATTTAATTCATTAATACAGTTTATTCACTATAGTTAAAAAAAATGGTAATAAAATATGACTAGATCTCAGAGTTAAACTGTGTCAGAAAAAAATAAATCTTAATTATGTCAGATAACACTTAAGCAAAACATGGTCATGTCAAATTTCCGTTCCAAATTTTTATAAATTTTACTGGTAGTCCACTGTATGAAGAATTTTTGGGTATAATATGTCAGTTTACTTTATTTTGCTATCCTCACTTACATAAATGAACTACAGTGTCCTGCACCCACTAGTAAAAACTAGTAGTATAATTTTTGGTTTGACTATATATATATATATATATATATATATGTGTGTGTGTGTGTGTGTGTGTGTTATGATTATTATTATTATTATTATATATTATTTTATATTACATTTACATTTTACAGTAGTAATTTTATCAAACTTCACAATTTTCTTGTATGTATACTGTACAGTAAAGTTAATTTACAGTAAAAATGACAAAATAAACAGCAAAGTACTTTACTGTGAACATAAAAAAATATTTTTTCAGTATTTAAATATGTAAAACAGAGTGGAACACAAAACTATGAAACAACAAAAATTGGGGTCAAGTATCATGTATTGTATTGCAATGTAGTGTTTTTTTTTGTTTGTTTTGTTTTTTTTTTAATTATGAATTTTGTACTTCAAACTATGAAACATGAATGTAAGTATCCATGCCATATATAAATCATTTATCAGATATAGATCTGGTATATCTGGAGGAGTAAAAGAAAAAATGTGATGCTAGCAATCAAAATATCAGTCATCTTGATCATTATCTTAAGAATGTTTAACAGTAATATTCTACGGTCAGTATTTCATTCTGTCATAATTGGTGTAAAATCAATCTCATTAGATAAAATAAAATTAAGCGATTAGTTAATTTCCCTAGAGCTTTTATTAATTAGCTACACACTGAGATTAAGTGGGGCTTTGGGCAAATCCGTGGGATTTTATCATAAATCTAAATAACAGACACAACAATCGCTTCTTTCCAAAGCTTTGGATTCCATTCAAATAATTAAAATGAAATTTATTCAGACATACCCACACAACCACACAGGATTTCTCTCTCTCTCTTTCTCTCTCTCTCTGTGTGTGTGTGTGTGTATGTGTGTGTGTGTGTGTGTGTAAGAGTGTGGAGGACTTTCGCTGGGGGTCTCCCAGACATCCGCCAGCTCCCTCACAGGTTTCCATGGCAACAAAAATATAGAGTGAAGGCACGTTCCCTGATGCAACGCAACAATTACAATTCTCTTACTCTCCGTCCCATCCCCCCATATTTCCAACTCTCCACCCCACCCCTCCCTATTTTTCTCCTTCATCTTTCTCTCTTTAATGCCACTCACTTACTTTCCCCAAAACAAAGAGTGCAATAAAGAAAAAAAAAAACCTCTCACAATTCATCACGTCTTCCTTCCCATGGCTACTACGAAAAATGCACCATACAAATCAATCCTCCATCCGTAGCTGGTTAACTGGTTGTCATTTAGCTGTTCATAACATTAATTGCCTATTTTATTATATGTTTATAACTACTTTATACACTGCATATCCACACCATAATATTTCAAGGGCTAATGAATGTTGTCACGGATATTTATTAATGTAATTTAGAGCTAAAAAAAATAATAAAAACATGATTAAAGTGATTAAAATAGCAGGTTGGTTATAACAAGTCATTATTTTGAACAAGTACATACTTAAATGTTTCTCAAACAGTATTTGCACATGCTGATAAATTGTGACATATCACTATTTTTATTCTTTATTTTACTCAAATTATGTTGCTTGAATAAAATAAAATATAATTTATATTAAAATAAAATAAAATAGTTTTTGTGATCACTCAACATTTCCAGAAAGAGAGATTACACTTATCTGTCTTTTTGAGGACATGGGTGTCTCTTCGGCACTTTTTTGGGGGGGATTTTAGCGCCGCCTGCTGGCAGAACTGTCGCCTGCTACAGTTGGGACGTATGATTCATTCATACAAAAAATGACCCACCGACTACAATCACCTGTCAAAAATGTGCATTTACGTATCCAGGATTTTCTGTCACTATAATATTTTGGTCATGTCGTCATTACTCAAAAACCTTTTGAAATATTTGTATACAATTTTTATGTCAGTAACTTGTATCTGTGTTCTACTTGTTAACAGTCACCAAATGTTTTTACAAGCAATGTTAGAGTCACAATATTGATTGAAACATTAGAAGTCAAATGTTACATCTGCCCCCACATGCGGGGCGATTGTAACAGCATATGGGGGCAATTGTAACAACACATGTAATACCTTCATATAAATACCAATGACCACAATAAACTCCAGAGAATATAGATATAGTTAAAACTATTCAGTATCTATTACATCCATATTATATAGAACAATTAATTAATTCCCCTTGCTGTTTTCCTTGGTCTGAACCTAGGCATGCTGTGAACAGAGAGTGTGCAGGGCGTACTCAGTAAAATGGATCCCCAGATCGAGAGGCAAAAACGCTTTTCTTAAACTATCTTGATGTCCTTACTAAGCTGGACACTATTTTGATGGTGTCCGGGACAACTGTAATGCAGTGTTACAATTGCCCCTGACTGTACCACCCTGTGACAAGCTACCCTGCTAGCTAGAAACAACAAAGCTAATGTTTGACGAAGATATAAAATGTTAGACAACAGAATGGTCATCAAAACAAGACATTCAAATTCATAGACATTAATGGTTAAGACAGTATGAGGAAAATACTGTAGATGAAAAAAAAAAAACTTTTATACCTCAAAAATGAGTCTTTGTAGAAAAACTTTACCAAGTATAATTTAGAAGCTTGTCCTTTGGCATGCAGAGAGGGATCTCCACAGTATGGAGGACCAAACCTGCAGAAATAATAATAATAAAAAAAATAATAATATATATATATATATATATATACACACACACACACATATATATATAAAATAAATAGATAATGATAATAGATAATAGGAAAATTAATTAATTAATAAACGACCTAAAATAAGTATGATTCATTTTTAATAAAATTCATTTTTCCCCCTTAATTTATTATTTTCTGCTTTTATGTTTTAATTATTTCTAATTGTATTTATTTATTTTTATATTTATTTTCTATTTACTTATTTATGCATTCATTTATTTTTATATTTATTTATTCCAATATGTATTTATTTGCAGATTTATTTATTTCAACTTTTTCTTTTTTCTTCATATTTATTCTTACATTTCTTTGTCATGTATGATAATTAGGTGGGTTGGTCTCGCTCATAGGGCTTGCTTACCATTAGTTCATCATTGATTGAAGCGCTTGCTCGATTACTCTGGCTTTGTAGTGCAGGCTGTAGCTCTCGCTTGTGTATTCAACTTATTTTCGCGACAACAAGGGTGACGCCATTGCGTTCGTTTTGTCATCTTACTTCCTGCTGAAAGGGACCTAAACTAGTCGCTAGCCGCAATCCTATAGCTGTAACGGTAGATGATAACAGAAAGCAAATATGTTAAGTATTAAATGCTCATTTAGGGGCTGCCATAACAATTGGATTAAGAAGAGAGATCAATTGCATCAACTATGTTACGAACACAATGGCTACGTTTACATGCACCCAAATAATTCATTTGTAATCGGATTGAAAAACGTTCTTGTAAACACCTTAATCGATCCGAATTAAATTTTGATCGGATTGGAATGAGTGGTTTATTCCTTTTCTAATCCGATTCGACAGCAAAAAAATTACCATGTAAACGCTTGAATACGACTACTTTCTCAATCGTATTCAGAGGTCTCTGGGGCACATGCGCAGTGCAATGTTGACACGCATTGCGTAGTGCGCAAGTTCACGTTCACGTTTTTAGTTGTAAAAATGTATGCCAACAGGCAGTGGCGTAGCTGTATCCCTTCGTCATAATATTGGAAATCTTTTCGTGTTAAACAAGAAGGAGCCGGTCTCAACCTCGGTCAGTATTCACTACAGAAATTGAAAGTAATAAGTGACGGAACTGTCTGACGCTGCATTAACGGGACGAATTTCAACATAATATGCTGATAACGGTATATAACGGTCTTAATTTATTCCATTATTTCTCTTGTGGCCGTACATATAGGCTAGTGAAACAAATGAGAATAATAGTATGTCGTGTTGAAGTAAAGCTGCGCTTAATTTTCCATTGATGACTGCTGTGTTAGGAAATACGATAGCCTACACTCTTAATAATTTTAATTATAGGCCCATAGTTCATTGTATAATAGACCTAAAAAAAAGTTTAAAACATTTTCAAAGATAGCTAATAGCCTAATCTTTTATTATCCTTACAGCACGTATAATATTAATTTAATAATAAAAGAAGCCGAACCTATAATAGACTAGAAGAATGTAACAGGCCTACATTAATTGGAAATACCAAATCCTCTTAATATTGACAATATTTGATGTATTTGACAATGTCTCTGGCTATCTTCGATACATGATCATCGTCTGTTGACGCAACCCGAGTTGCTGCAAGTGTGATTGATATGACGTCACACACGCGGAGCGCGTGCGCAAAAGTTTTAATCAGAATGTATATAAAATACATATAAACGGATATTTGAATCAGATTACAATGTTTAGAGTACATGTAAACAGATCTGCAATCGGATTCAATTAATTCGGATTGAGGAAAATTGGTGCATGTAAACAATTTACAATTTACACCCACCACCTTAAGACAAGGAGCACCTGAGGCACTGGCTGAAGGCACTAAACTTGAAGTGCCCACCCAAGTGCCCTTATGGGTGTTCGTATCATTTCATGGACGGGAAGCTGACTGACGAACACCCTTACCCCGAGAAATAGCTCGGCTACGATGTTCCAGTAAAGAAGTCATGCCGGGTGCTGAACAGGTTGTCAGATTCAGGTAAGCTAACTTAGCTAGCCACGTGCTCGTTAGCCTAATGTTAGATTTGTAAAGTCCGTTCTATGAATACATCTGAGATCAGTAACAAGCAGTTAACAATATACAACAAATCTTGCATTATTACCATTGCCACCTATATATTTCATATTTACGATAGTACAATGGTACATTATAGAGTTTTACAATAGCTTACATTATTCCTGTTACAGTTACAGAGATTGCAGATGCTAGCAGGCCAGCTAGCTATCTCTCATTCAGATATTGATATTGAGTGTATACTAGCTGTCTCCTTATTAATGCATCTCTCTCTCACACACACTGTTCTGTTAAAGTATGGGCACCATCATATATTAATTCTCATTATGTATTTATAGTACTAATGTAAAAATGTTTATGGTTATATTATTTCCACAGATGCATCGATGAGCGTCAGTGATGCAGTGGACAGCTGTGAGGATGATCACATCCACATCCACATCCCCCTGAACTGTGATGGAGAAACACACTGGGAGGATCCATCTGTCTCTGACCACAACTACGCTTCAAAATCACAACTCAACCTGAAGCCACCTACATCTTATATGAGAACACAATGCATTGAGCCGGCGCCATTGTACATAACTCTGCTGAGAAACAACCACCTCTGTCAGCTCACAGGGTTGATATCGGATGCATGTCATTCAGTCTCTGAGCACCTTACAAATACATAATCCAACAGCTTCCAGCTACACACTTGGGATCAGCTCCTGATGACTCTGATGAAGCTGCATCTTAATTTATTGGAGGGTGATCTTGCTGAAAGGTTTGGCGTTTCAAAACCTGGTGTTGTGATAACTGCAAATTCAGGATTTCTGGAATACCTTCATCCAGGCGATGAAGTAATTGCAGACAGAGGCTTCACCATTACCGATCTCCTCTATGAAAGGAAGGTGAAACTTGTCATTCCAGCATTCACCAAAAGAGGCATGCAACTCTCTGAAGAAGACACCACCAACACTAGGCACATCGCCAATGTACGTGTCCACATTGAGCGGGTCATATGACTGAAAAACTTCTAAATCCTTTCTCACAGCAGTTCCAATGAAGCTCACCCCTAAAACTGATAAACTTGAGAATTTGCCCTGTGTAACCTTCTAAGCAACATCATTTCTGATGTAGAAGATGCATAAGTGTTGATTTGTAGGTGCGTTCCATGTCTGTCTGTGCTGTGGTTTTGCTTTAATAAGTGTAAATAGTGTATGTAGTTATTTTTATAAACCTTTACAATGTGACCAGATGTTACCTATCTGTAAATAGTTATTTCTATAAACCTTTACAATATGATCAGATGTTATCTTTTGTGAAGTTTTTTTTTTTTATCTTTACAATGTGGCCAGATGTTAGCTGTCAGTATTTTATTTATAAAACCATATATTGAGAGCACTGTAGATTACACTAAAACTCAAATAAATTAAGTCTTCTGATTTAAATGGAATAAGTCATGTCAAGTTTGCAAATGAATTCCATCTTGGTTTATTACATATGAAAATTAAATGTTGAAATATTACCTCTACATGAAGGTCAGTAAAAGGTGTCTCTAGCTTCCTGATAACATCACTTAAAACTTATTTTATACAACTTTATATTAAATTATACCGTTTCTAAAACACAAATCACAAAGTTATCTCTTGTTTAATAAAACTGATTTTAAATAATTCCAGTCTTCTTCGTCTACACCCTCTACATGCTGCTCCATCAACTCCTGATAATTCCCATAGGTTACCTCTGGCCACTTCATACCGTCTACCCATGTTAACAATGACGATGGATGGGACAATATGAGACCATCTGATCGTCGTATAAAGTTTTCTCCGTGCTCCCAATTTAAAACATTTACGACATTAACGTTATTTGTCATTTTGCTAAAGTTATAGCTAGCCATCAACAATCTTCTAACCAACCATCCACTGGGTGTCTGACTCTAGGATCCGGTCGCCGGTTCCAGACTCGATGACGATGATGCTCTGGGGATCACATAAGTATTCAGCTTCGTGTTTTTATTTCTGGAAAATAGTTTAAATATTTCGGCATAATGCAAATAACATTAGGTGAAAATAACTTACAACTCTCCAGCTGATCTGCCACATCCCGTAGCAAACTAGACAACGAATTACTACTTGCCGCCATTTTCTTTGAAAGCCCTCATCACTATCGCTAAGCTGGCCTGACGATTCTACGCGTGAGCTCTTAACCAATGATGTACTGAAGCTACAGAAGGACCGCCTTCCTCATTTCCATGTTACACACGGAAAGTTAAAAATAAATGAATCAATCAATAAATAAATAAAAAAATAAATACATGTGGGAATAAATAAATCTAAAAATAAATGAATGCATACTTACATAAATAAATGAAAAATAAATTTAAAAATAATATATAAATATATATAAAAAAAATAACTAAAAATAAAAGTTTAAAAAAAGTTTAAAAATGTATAAACGCAGAAAATAATAAATTAAGGGGAAAAATGAATTTTTATTAAAAATGAATAATTTATTTTATCAAGTCGTTTATTCATTTATTTGTGTTCCTATTATCACATTTATTTATCTATTTATTCATTCATTTATATATTTATTTATTTATTTATTCCTTTATTCATTTTTAATTTCTGCAGGTTTGGTCCTCCATATTCAAATCATTCAGACAGAATCGCAAACCATTTCAATACGTTTTACTAACCGTCTGACTAATTCATTAAGAAGATTCGACTCAAAACGAGTCAAAAGAGCCGACAGAAAACAGGACTTCGTCTGCTGAAATGTTGACAGACAAATGTAACATTCACGTATGATTTAATAACGTAAAAATAAGAATGCGAACATTCATTCGAGCATGTCATTAAAAGACACTGACCTATATTTTTGCAGGTAACTGCAATTTTGCAAACCGCAGAGCACTTGTTTTCTACTTCCTTTAGTGTGTAATGAGAGGTGTGAAACGCGCTCGTGACGTGCCCGCGCAACCTGAAGGTCTACAGAAGTTCTGTAAGCAGGCGTACTTTTAGAGTTCAGCATTGAAAGGCTGCGTTGACTGCGCGAGGTAAGTGTTGTTTTTTATTCTCTTTACTTTATATATGAGCCTTCAGGTTAAATTTAAGCTTAGTTTAAATAATTAATTCTAATAACAGCACAAACAGAACTGCAATGATATCAATAAAGGAGAAACACACTGTCTGTCAGTGCTGTTGATGTAACTGCTGACTAGAATTAAGTTAGCTGTTGACTGTTGTCTAAAAATTCACTAATAATATGTTACATCACAATCACATACATTCTGCAACCTTTTTCTCAGTTGGTTTTGCTGTAGCTGTTCGTGTGGCAGTTGCAGGAAACCACAAAACGTGGAGGAAAACCGTGTAGAAATTAACTTTGCAGTCGAGAATCTAGTCTTCTGAAAACATAATGTGATCTTTTAAAACGCCATGTGTGGGATGTATCAAGAAGATTTTTTCTTCAGTTGTGAGAAGAATACATGTTTTTTTTCTCTAACATTTCCCACACAAGTGTAGTAAAAGCTGTTGATCACGAGCTGTTGTTGCAGTTCAAAGCATAAGCCTGGATTTTCGTTGTATAGAAGGATTGAGAGCTCGTTTATCCCTTATTTGGTCTATTCTAAGTGAGTTGTTTACATTCTGAATTGTTGTGGCTTCAGCCTTACCTACCAAGATGTAAAGTCTATAACCACAGAGGTGAATGAAGCCCATTTATAGGTTTCAAGAGATATCATTGCTCAAATCTTGTTCTTTCAAAGCTCAGGAGACTTAATAGAGGTGTCAGATTGGCTCAGATGTTTCTCCTAAAATGAGACTATTATTGACTTACAATTATAGAAGAATTTAATGAAAAATGTTGTCATATTTTGATTTTTGACTTTTGATAGTAGATTTTAGCATTTTCTGGGCCAATCTGAGCTGTTACATGAAACAACTGAGATTTGTAAAAAATAAATAAACAAATAAATAAATCACAGTAATTGCTTGAAAACCACTGAATTATTGTATAAAAAAAAAAATAAATAAAAAAATGTTTTTTTTAAAAAATCAGATTTTCTGAAGGATTATGTACATTTAAAAACATGATTTAGTTTACACAAAGGTGATGTGTTTTTAAAGCATTGTACTGTACATTAACACTGAACACCTTGTGTAATGTGTGCAAGTGCTCCACCATCCATAATAAAATTACACATTTGGACAGAAAAACAAACTAGCAAAAAAACAAGAAATACTAAGTACTTTCTGTGGTATGACAGTATGTGTGAATTAGAGGAACTGCAAATGTCGGGCACTGGAACATCTTACTCACATTCAGAGTGCAATTTCCAACCACACTTTAACCAAGAGCATAAATCATGTTACATGAGTAAATTTAAAACTGGCCACTTCAACTATTTCTAAGACACTTTAAACAGTACATTTATCTTTTTTTTTTTTTTAATATTATCTAAAATAGCCTTCATCTAAAGCTAACTATTAAAAAGGGAAAAGGTCTGTCAACTCATAATACTTCCCATTATGATTGATGTTAATCATAGGTTTACAAAGAAAATGTAGAGCGTCTACATTTTCTTTGTAAACCTATGATTAACATCAATCATAATGGGAAGTATTATGAGTTGACAGACCTTTTCCCTTTTTAATAGTTAGCTTTAGATGAAGGCTATTTTAGATAATATTAAAAAGTCGTAATACGTTGACTTCTTTACAAAGTTTAGCATGGCACTAAACCTCAAATATAATGTGATAATGGTTTGTGGAAGGTACCATGTTATTTCAACAGATTTGTGGCAGAAAACCATGGGTTAAAAGTACTACGATGAAACAGCACATGCAGGAATGGGTAAATAAGTCAATACCAGCATCAATAACAGCAAATAGCTGAATAACAGCAGCTGTCATTGGTTTGAATAAAAAGGATGTGTGTAAACACAGCTTCTATTTAGCTATTTGCTGTTATTGATGCTTTACAGGCTGTGAAAAAAACTATTGTGTGAATGTGCTATTTTTCTGTTTTTCGTCTTTACTTTTAGGATTTTAGGGTTAAAAAGACATTGAGTCATAAGTTGTAAGACATACACAGGAATTTTCTGATCTTTCTCTTAGAATATTATGGAGCAATGATGTTGTGTGAGATACTATGTAGATCTGCTTTTTAATGCACTCTTAATAGACACCATATACAGGTACTGTTATAGTGAACACATTTCCTCCCAGATAGAAACGCACAAAAATGTATTTCTGTTTTTGAATTTACATAGCTGTTAAATCTTGACTCACACTGTTCGTCAAACATTAGATGTGGTTGTCAGTCCAAGTTTTGGATGTCTCCCTTTCCTGAAATACCCAGGCTATATCCAAAATCGCCCCCTACGTTACTCCACTATAGTCTACTAAATGAATGAATGACTGAATGAATGAAGTGAGCGCAATATATACCACAATATTTTGAACTACTATTTAAAAGTCTGTTTTTTTTAAAGACATCTCCTATGCTCCAAGGCTGCATTTATTTGACCAAAACAAACTAAACAAAAATTTAATGTGAATAAAATTCAAGTAGAAATTTCTTTTTTCTTTTTTTTTTTCTTAAAAAAATAAACAAAACGAAAACAAAACATATTGACCCCAAACTTTTGAATGGTAGTATATATATAAAATAACGTGGTAGCTATTTTGGATACTCATGTGAATTAAATAAAACAAATGGTACTTCCTCTGATTTGATATTTCCTAATTCTCTTTTGGAAATTGATAAATGCAAATCAAAAGATTTTTTCATAATAGGGCTGCACAATATTGGAAAAAAACAGACATTGCAATATTATTATTATTTTATTTTTTTTATTTTTTTTTTGTGGTATATATTGCGATATGAAAAAAAATCACCAGATGACTTTAATAGCTCTATTTGGAAATATTTAATCATTCTAGAATGATTGGAGTGAATTTGTAGGGGAGTGAATCTGCACAGGAAATAATAAACAAATTACAAGAATAGAACAAAGATACAAATGAAAGTGCTTTATGTTTTTCAGGTAAGTCTAACAGTATTCAGGTACAGAAATTGAATGTAAAATAACACTTCATAGTCTTCACTATATAAATTAAATATAATTAATCTTTGTTACATCTACAAAAGTGATTTTTTTCTTTGTATTTTGTTGTTCGAGTAACAATGACATAGACGGCAGCAGGTGTATTAGGCTGCTGTCACTTTAAGACCAAATGCACGGATCCAATATAACGATATGCATCCGTTTTCCTTTTCAATTATTTACATCCACGTAAGCCATAAGTGACTGTGTTTACAAGAACACTCAACGGGACAGGCATTTTGACATAATTATGCATGTATGTGTCCATTTAAGCACAAATAGATGCGGAAGAGAAGGGAATTCAGTGTTCATGTGCTGTCTGCTGCTCTGTGTGCGAGTTCTGAATTGAGTTCTCTTTTGCGTCTTCATGAACTCAAATGGTTTAAATTCGCTTGAATGTTTAAACTGACAGGACCTACAAACATGCAAATGATAAACTTTCGCTCTATGATGGTTAAACTTTTACAATTAAAACAATTAATCCGCAAATTTTCAAACTGTTGTGCCTGGTCCATACGGATCAACTATGATACCTATACTTGACATCGCACATTCTGCATTTTGACTATCGCGGATGCGCACATTGCTAAAACTATATATCATGCAACAATTAATTATAAATGAGTAAGTCTGGTATCCATGCAACACAGTTCTAAATTATGCAAAACTATAAACAAAAGATTAAAAAGCAAACACAATGACATCAGAACGGGATCTTCAAAGTACTGTTTATATGAAGAGAAGAACAGTAGTCCCATCCAGTTTTATTTTAGTTTTATTAATTTTTTTAATTAGCTTTTATTTTTATATATTTAGTTTTCATGTTAATTTTAGTTTAATTTTTAGGAATTTCATTATGTGCTTTTGTCATTTGCTTGTTTTTTTTTATTTATTTTTTTAAATATTGCTGTTTAGGTTTAATTAATTTTTTATTTTGGTTTTAGAATAAAAAATAATTTTAGTGTTTCAACTTAAACATATTTCTGTTTATCGTCAAGGCAACATTTCGAATTTTCGTTTAGTTTAAGTCTTTCAACTAATGCTTATATTTGATTTTATTTCAGCTTCATTTCAACAAAAAAGTTTTTAATAGTTTTAGTTAATGATAATAACCCCGGTCCCATCTCAAAAAGACAATTCAGACAACTACAGCTCAAACAACACATTTTCATACAGAATACAATTGCTTTAACAAAATACAACCTTCACGGTTCTGCCTAAACACTTCCAGGTTTACTTGCCCCATAGACTTCCATTGTCAGTGAATGAATGTAATGTGCTTTGTTTTTACTAATGAAGAGATGAGAAAATGATAAATGAGCCACAGAGTCTGTTCATGAAGCTTAAGTGTTGAACCTGGAATATTCTTTTAACAAGCCTTATGAGTTTATCCTCCAGAGAGGCTTGTGAAAGCTCAAATGTATTTATAGTCCAGTCCAGTCCAGTGTGTGAGTTCAATAGAGTGGTTTGTTGTTTGATCCCACACTTCTTCCACCCCTGCAGCTTTCACATGCTGGGCTAGTTCAACTGTGTCGACTCTATAGAGTCAGCACTGACCCCACACACCGTTTGATGAAATATCACAGTCATGGAGCCAATAAAGACCTACTATAAAGTTATGACATTAAAGTGTCCATTTGTGTCCTGCTGTGTTCTTTCTATCTGTCTGCCGTTGTTTGTCTCTCTTCTGTGTATCCTGGTAGCAGAAGCAGGTAACAGCAGCAACTCGCTATCTGCGCTACAGTCCTTCAATGATACAGGAAGTGCGGTTTGAGCTGTCAGTCAAATGACAGGATGTGCTTGGCAGTCATGTAGATGCATTTACCAAACAAGAAAGAGAGCTTGAGAAACTTGTGCTAAAGAAAAATAACTTAACGTTATATATATATAATATATTATATATATATACACACATACATACATACAGTATCTCACAGAAGTGAGTTGACCCCTCACATTTTTGTAAATATTTTATTATATCTTTTCATGTGACAACACTGAAGAAATGAAACTTTGCTACAATGTAAAATAGTGAGTGTACAGCTTGTATAACAGTGTAAATTTGCTGTCCCCTCAAAATAACTCAACACACACCCATTAATGTCTAACCCTGTCCTGATAAACCGCTGTATGGTCTTGGCCACCGTGGTGCAGCTCAGTTTCAGGGTCTTGGCAATCTTCTTATAGCCTACACCATCTTTATGTAGAGCATAAAAAATTATTTTTTTCAGATCCTCAGAGAGTTCTTTGCCATTAAGGTGCCATGTTGAACTTCCAGTAACCAGTATGAAAGAATGAGAGCAATAACACCAAATTTAACACACCTGCTCCCCATTCACACCTGAGACCTTGTAACACTAACGAGTCACATGACACCAGGGAGACTGGACCCAATTTGGACATTTCACTTAGGGGTGTACTCACTTTTGTGGCCAGCGGTTTAGAAATTAATGGCTGTGTGTTGAGTTATTTTGAGGGGACAAAAAATTTCTGTGAGATACTATATATATATATATATATATATATATATATATATATATATATATTCTATTTACACATTACATTAATTTTTTTTTTCTTCCTTAATAATCTACAATCATCTTCTGGTATTCACTTTTTCATATGGTGGAGAAAAAAAAAGAAGAAAAAAAAGAATATCATAGAGAAGGGAGAAGTGGTTTTTAGAACACCTAAAAACCACTAGGTTAACAACCAACCAAAAACCCTTCCAAAATGTATGGTTAGCACATTTTGACTTTTCTTAACAAGTCACTGACATACAATAACACTGACGTATTAACATGATTTTAGCATGAACAAACGCTTACATGTACTAACATTTTCTGTGTAAAGTTATATCCAGTTTTACATTTCATACACTTTGTTGCCAAGACAACGTAATGCTAAAAACCTAAAACGACCGTAAAAATTATGATAATGGCTTTACATATACGTTAATTTTGACAGAATAATTAATGTAAGTACTTTACTATAATTGTAATTTTTGACATTTTCACTTTTAAAGCTTCCAAAAATTGGCTCCATTTACTCCCAGCATAAGCACTTCTACGCTACTTTGATTTTTCCTTTTTTCCCCACTTCGAAGGATGTTGAAATTAGTTTATGTGGTAATTAACATTACACCACAAATGCTGTTGATTGGTGTAACTGTTAGATACCTAAATAACCTGAAAAGCAGTTTATTTTATTTGTATCTTTGCTCTATTGTATTTATTTGTGCCGTTGCCTTTAGTTTTTTTTTTTTTTTTTGACAGTAGTTCTTTTTACCCTGAACATAGCACATAGCGAACTGTACCTAAACCGTGACCCTAAAACCGTAATAAAAAACAAGTAATTTGAACTGTTACCCCCTTAGTAAAAAGCTTGGTTCCGTTTTTTTTTTTTTTTTTTTTTTATGCATATGAATAACTTGCACTATAACATACACAGAGTTTGAGCAAAGTGTAAATGCATGACCATGACGTGTGTTAGTACTGTATATTTGGCTGTGACTCAGCAGGGAAGTAAATCCTGGCAGGCTGTTTGGTTGAGAGTTTTGTATTTCACATCTATTAATAGTCGTTTTTCTCTGGTTCTCTCCTTCACCAGTTACCCCCCAGTTTTCAGCTGGTAAGTACTCTTACTGTGGTTCCATGGTCCTGTTTAACAAGTCTGCTTAGTTTTCTTGTTTTCTGCTGAGTTTTTGGCATGTTAAGTGTTATTGTTTGAGTGAAACATGGTGGTTGTTGTAAACTGGCGTCATGTTAATTTAAAGGGCATTCTTAGTGGAAAGAAGTTAACGCATGTCTTCTGCTTCATTGTTGATCTGGTTTCCATTAAACAGAGCATATCAGAATGATCTTATGTTCTTATAACCAGGTTGTTTGCAGCTAATTTTCCTCTAGGGTTTAGTGAATGGTTAAAGTCATGTGTCCTGGAGACTCACTTGAACAAGATTTTGATTACTTTATTGAATTTATTAATTTCTGTAATTTTACAAATCTCTTTATTAGTATTAAATATGAAGTGGTCAGAAAAATTTTATAAATCTGCTAAAAAGTCAACCGCTAGTATATATGGCTTATTGTCCAATTACTATTTAATTTTCATTCTCTCTCTCTCTCTCTCTCTCTCTCTCTATATATATATATATATATATATATATATATATATATATATATATATATATATATATATATATATATATATATATATATATATTATTTTATATCAATATATACTGTAGATTCTATATAAAATATATTTTTATTATGCCATCAATTATTACTTTGCTTTTTTCCTTTTTATTATTATACTTTACTATTCTTGAATTTATAATATTTTATCCTTTTCTTTTTTAGACATTTTCAAGTTTTCATCACAACATCATTCCTTCTAAACCAGTGGCTATAAGAGAGACCGATTTGATGGACTAAAGACAAAGTTAAATATTCAATTTGAAAATCATTACTTTTGATGCCACAGAAACAAGGACACAACGATTCCAGACCGGTACTACCCACTACTGAGAGCCGTCTGAGTTAGGAATCCCATAAACGGACAACACCAATATGAAAATAAGCATCAAATAGGAGTACATTACTGTACAGAACATTTTCACAGTGGAATTAACCGCTGTACTTTCAAAGGACACTGTATATCAGAGGCTATTGATCTGAGAGTTTACAGTCATGTCTCCGTTCCTAAGGATTGGTTTTTCCAGCTTTGAGATGGACCCAGGGCTTGCTTACCATGAAGAAGTACTCAATCCATACTGTGCCGTCTACATGAAAGAGGCTGTGGAGACTGGTAAGATACCTTTGCTACTGATATATCAGGATAGTTTAAGTGCAAAAAACGTAGCTAGAAAACAGACACCCCTGGGTAGTTTCTTCAGTTATGGGCATTTTTAAGTTTTTATCAGACGGATGTTGATTTTAACCTTTGTTCTTTTGTTATATGAAGATCACATTAAAATTGGCTTTTTACCATGCCTTCATCATTTCTTTTTCAAATGCATTTCCTATTGATAGATTTTCATTTAAATATTAAAAGTCTAAGACAAAGGTAAATAGTATAACGATTAAAAAACATTTTTAACATATTTATTTATTTATTTTTTCTTGTTTAAAACTATGACAATCTGGTGTCATTACCACAGCAAATAACAATTTTGCCCCTAATAAATATTTTTCAAAAGTTAGTGTGCTTAGTTGTAAAGTAGACAACACTGTCATTGTTTAGGACTAAAATGATGTGATGGTGCAAAGAAAAATCAAAGTAAATGATTTAGAAAATAGAATATTTTTTATTGTGCGTCATGCTGCAAATTTGGCAAATTATGCACAAAAAAAAAGAAAAAAAGTCAGAAAATATTATTTAATTGTGTGTATTTATGATACATAAAATGCTACAATGCAAGACAAAGGAGCTGTCCATTGTATTCAGGAAAAAAAAAACTACTACAAAATAAATTGTGATTTGGGTTGAGGTGGAAATTATATGGATTGGTTTAAAAAAATAAAAGAATAAAATTATTTTGTTGTGATGTATGTACATGTGTTACACGTTAAGTATTTAAGTTAAAGAAACTTTTGGAAGTACATGACTTTTTTTTTCTAGAAAGTATATTTATTTACTAAAAGTCTACAAGGACAAAATTGCCCGTAGTGGAAGAAAACAACTACATGACAGTTCTGAGTAGGTGAAAGTGTGCAAGCAATGTGTCCAGTCAGAGTTTATTGTATATTGTGTGTCTAAGTATGAATTTTTGCTTTAAGGGAAAATGTGTGTCATAAATGTCATTGTCAGTAAAAAGGTGGTATCTGTTTCTTTCCTATTATTCTCACCATTTAGGTTGTGATTCATCACACAGACTTCCTACAATTTTAAAAGGGTACTTCTTAGTCATTAAACTAACTATTCAGAAAAAGAATCAGTTTATGATGACAGACAGAGTCAGTCAGTTCCCAAAAATATGGAGCTATGACAATTTTCATCATGTCTGAGAGCATTTGACAGCCAAATATGCAACAATTCAAGTTGTTTCGAAGATGCTGTCAAGATATTTCTATACACATTACTGTAGGTACTCTATATGTGACACTACACAAGGCCTACAGAAATAATTTACACAAAAATGAAAATTCTGTCCTTTAGTCACCCTCATGTTGTTCCAAACCTTGACTTTATTCTGTGGAACACAAATTATGATTTTTTAAAGAATGATCTGGTCGCTCTTTTCCAAGCAAATACGATTAATGTGGGACTGTTGCTTTTGGGCTTCAAAAAGGAAGGAAACGATAAATAAAAGTATCATAAGATTGAATGTATGAATTATTCCTCTAAGACTGATCGCCGCTTCTTTAATGCAAATGAATGTGAGAATGCCAACTTATAATCAACAAATCAAATTTATATGAAAGGAACTATTTCTGCAAAAGTGCATTGGTACTCACTGATTGCATGCATGTTTTTAAGAAATGTGGTTATTTTTTAAGCACATTTCCTTGCACTGACCTCTATAGCTTGTAAAATGTGGGTTTAAATCAGATAGAAAAGATATGCAGTTGTACAGACACATATATCTGGTCACTGAGCAGTATTGCAGACATAAGGATTTCCAAGCAACCCCTTTGGTTTCATTCTTTAGAACCAACCACAACCACAGTTACCTGTCAAAATATAAAGCATCGCGTCATTCTCAAACCTCTTTGAAACATCTTGACTGCTAAGTACAAGTAATAAACTGCAATTCCAGTAGTTGGATGCAAAATTACAAATTAAACTCACCATGAAAGAGTGTTCGCAACCGGTTTTATTTAGTTATGTATTTTTGAGTTAAAATTTAATGGGGGGAAAAATGTATAAAAATGTTTATCCATTGGATTGTGGGCGTTACACATTAGAATTAAACCAGGTGGTTGGAGGGCAGGGGTAAAAAAGAAAAAATGATGTTAGCAAAAAGGAAAGTCATTTCAGAGATGGAGCAAGTAATGAAACATTTCGAAGATTTTATCTAACATGCATTCTTGCATCATGCAAGACCAGGAACATGCATTAAGAAAAAGGAATTAGATGTGATTTTAAATGTCATGTTGACTTTAACTAAGGGAAAATGTTGACATTCTACCAAAATTGCTTGGTTTTCCTGCAGTAAAAGCTGCCAGATTACAATCACAGTAAGAGCATTGTGTAATTTCAGTAGTATTAGTTTCAGATCTGGCCGTAAAACACATAGAGAATTGTTTTACTTGTGCTGATACTTTTAAAGCTTAAATCCAGTCAAATGTTCAGTGGTGTGAAACTCTGATTTAGTGGTGTATTTGTATTTTATTTGTGTGTGTATATGTAGAAAAGGGTCAAGTGTACAAGCAGAAGCGGCCCACCATGTATCCGCCCTGGAGCAGCACGTTTGACGCTCACGTCCACAGAGGACGGGTAATGCATGTGGTGGTCAAGGACAAGACAGCTGAGCTTAAGACGGAGGCTACTGTCCAGCTTGACACCCTCGCATCACGCTGCAAGAAAGAGAACGGCAAACTGGAGATCTGGGTCAGTGTTTGTGTGCGATATAGATTTGCGGTGACGAGTGGCGACATGCTCGTTATACCAAAGCAAAGCAAAATGGAAACAAGCTGCTGATATAATGTACATCCATGGACTTACAGCTATAATTTTTGTTGTTGTTATTTATTTAAAAAGATGAATTTCAATTAGAACACTGAGCCCTTTATATTAAAAAAAATATATCATATATAATTTAAAAATATTCAAGGAAATTGATATGTTATATATGATTTCAATACATTTTCAAGGATTTTGTGTATTATAGGTGGAATTGAAGCCACAGGGTCGCGTACTGATGGAGGCGCGCTATTTTCTGGAGAGGAGTGGTGAGTGTTTCTTTTATTCAGATCCACACTTTGTCTTTCACAGATTAGTACATTAACATTATTATTTCTATTATTATACATGTTTTAATAAACTGATGGATCTAGCACCGAGGTTTTCAAACTGGGGGACTTCATAATTATTTTTGGTCTTGTGTGGGTTCTTGTTTGTTAGACGCTGCAGGTCATGGTGAAGCGGATCGAGAAAGTGAACGGGAAAAAGAAGGGGTGTTCGCCCTGCATCACAGACGAGGAGCCATCAAACAGGCCAAAGTTCACGTGGTCAAATGTCACGAGTTTACCGCCACCTTTTTCCCTCAGCCGACTTTCTGTTCAGTCTGCAAGGAGTTTGTCTGGTATTGTGCACACTCCCAAACAACCACATGTAAAACACCCCTGATACTAAGAAATTAGTTTTTCCATACAGCCCTCTGTTTCAACATGAAACAGCACTTACAACTTCCTTACTAAGATGCATTTTTGAGTGAATCTGATTATTCAGGGGGAAATAATGTGGGCCAAGACTTTATGGATTTATCTATTGCAATATGATTGGATGGAAACATGCAAAAATAATGAAAAAAAAAAAAATATTATTATTTTTCCCCACCCACCTGGACTTGATTACAAAAAAAATGGTTACACTTTATTTTAAGGTGTCCTTGTTACAGTGTAATTATATAATTACATGTACTTACTGTAGGGTTAGTCGCATGTAATTGTGCATAATTTACTGTTGTTATTATTATAATAAGTACATGTAACAAGGACACTAAAATAAAGTGTTACCGGAAAAAAACTGAGGAATTGTAAAAAGTAAAACTTTTTGATGTTTTAAATCTTTAAAATATCACTCAATCATTGAATCAATCAATAAAAATAATTTTATATTATTTACTCTCTACATATTAAGCTTTAAAAAAAAGTGCAGTCGGTATATGATATGATATGTACGATATGATAACATAACAGTGAATAAATATATATACTTTATTTTTTTTATTTTTATATGCAGTAATTTAACACTGTACATCACCTAATACATTGCAACTATTTACGTCATGGTTTCTTTTCCTACTTCAGGGGCCTGAATAAACAGGGATATCAGTGTCGACGTAAGAATTATTTTTTATTTTATTTTTTTCACATCCTCATTCCTTTTGCAGTTCCTAAACAAGTTTCTACAGAATCAGTGTCAAGACTCCTCCTACACACTTCTCTTTTTTCCCCCCAGAATGCAATGCAGCCATCCATAAAAAGTGTATCGACAAAGTCATCGCCAAATGCACAGGCTCAGCAATAAACAGTAAAGAAACTATGGTAAATACAAGGTTTTCATCGCCCTTTCATACAAACACATCAAGCACACAAAGTGTTTTGTTTTGAAAGTATACTCTACACTTACAAAAAAGGTTTTGGTGCCCTGATTTTAAGCCAGAGACCTTTGGACATTTTGTGCAACTGTAGGCTAAGCAAAGTTTTAGTAATCTGCAGATCAAAGTATAATTATAAATGAATAAATGAATCATCTTTTTGTCTCAGACTCCTTCCTCTTTCAGTATTTGGTAGACGTCACAAAATAGGTTTGTTTTTTTCCACAATTTACTGAGTCACACTGAAAAAAAAAAAAAGAATGACGTTTTGGACATTTTCCATGTTGACCTGGTGTGTCGGTATATGTACAGTATGTATTCTACACTAAATGTGTGTGTGTGTGCGTTTCAGATCCATAAGGAACGTTTTAAGATTGACATGCCTCACAGGTTTAAAGTGTACAACTACATGAGCCCGACATTCTGTGAGCACTGTGGGACCCTGTTATGGGGTCTTGCTCGGCAGGGCCTTAAATGTGAAGGTGATTCATTACACAACCACATGTCAGCTGAATGTGTAGGTCATTCTGTGAAACTGTTGCCTTTTCCATTTTGAAAAGGTGATTTTTAAAGCAAATTTCTGATATGTAGCATACATAATAAAATGCAAGGTGCAACATGCTTGTTCCTTAAGTAAGTTCACTTACCAGGAGGATGATGTATTTTTTTATTATAAAATTACAGAGTTAGGGAGTTCATTGGTTTAAAAGGATAAAAGATATGATGTAGCAAAGTTGATGCACAACCTTGGCACAAGTCTTTTTAATAATATATTATGAATAAAGAGAATAAAGACAAAATGTTAAGTAAAAATAAACTTGCTAAGTTACTAAATAAATAAAGTTAGAAAAAATCATATAAATAGATATTAAAAGTTGACATGAGCAAATTCAATCGTTTTTAAAACTGTATAAGGAACATTAATGAGGGAAGCAAATGTCATCTGTTGTTGCAAAGCATTTGCATAAGGAAAATCCACTTGCATTTAAATGAAACACATTGATGCAACAAAATAAACACAATGCAAAATAATTGCGTAAAATGCATAATCATGTTTTTATATACTTTTAAATGTATAAAAATATCCACATAACATTTTTAGATTTGCATTTCAGTGTTTTAAGTGTGTTCTCATTGCAGAGTGTGGCATGAACGTTCACCATAAATGTCAGAGGAAAGTAGCAAACCTTTGTGGTGTCAACCAGAAGCTAATGGCAGAGGCCCTGGCTATGATTGAGACCACTCAACAGGTTAGAAGACACACACATTATGAAACACACATGCTATACAATGTGACAAAAACATGAAACATATGTCACACCATTTTCATTTACTGCTGTTAGGCAAATTTTAATGGATATAATTCAGTAATTTTAGCAGGAATGCTTGTGTTTGGGAATTTCACGTGATTTTGTAAGGGTTCAAGTTGGTTTTCGCCTAAATTTCGCTAATGTGACCGCACATTTACTTGTTCCCTTAAAGGTCAACTACTGTCTAGCAAAGCAACAGTTTGAGAAGAACCAAGAGAACATGTTAGTTAAACTACATGTTAATAGCTGGCTACCTACCCTGTTGAAAAAAGAAAAAAAAACAGCATATGCTGGTTAGGTATGTTTTGAGGCACGGCAGCTGGTTTGAACTGGTTTATGCTAATCCTTAGTTGGTCATAAGGTGGTTTAAGCTGGTCCTGAGCTGGAGCTAGCTGCTTAGGACCAGCACTTGACCAACTAAGGACCAGCTTAAACCAGCTCAAACCAGCTGCCATGCTTCAAAACATATCTAACCAGCATATGCTGTTTTTTTCCAACAGGGTAATAACACATGGGTTTAATGTCACAAACATTTGAAGCTAGCTCTATCACCCCCTTGATTACTGAAGTTTGTTACCATTTTTATGGGGCAGCAGTTTTGTTAACAAGCCATTGGTACACTAATAGCGCAACAGACTCAAGTAGTGCGCAGTTTATTCCAATGGAGTATGGCATTTGCATGTTGCTAAGCTAACAATGTCATGCTGTAAAAAACAATTTAGAGTACTGGATTAAATATATTTATAATCAATATCCAGTGTCACCTGTCCGCCACGTTGAATAAAAATGGTCATCATAATGCAAATTAAAGCAAAAATTGCAGTTATGTACAACGGGCCCATGTGCTAGTAATGCACAGAAACCTACTCTAATGCATAGTACATGTAATGTAGTGTAGTCAACGTCGTACATGCTGGGTACAACATGACAAAGCTAAAGGATGTGTATGACCTACATTATTGCGTGGCAATGTTATTATCAAGTATCAATCTTATATGAATTCAGTGCATTTCTTTCCATAGCAGGCTCGGAGCTCGCGGGATGAGATTGTTGGTCGAGAGGGTCCAGTGGGTGTAGGTCAGGCAGGGGTCACTAGAGAGCCTTCAGGCCACTTACCAGTTTCTCCTCTCAAGCCTGCACCACCTCTGCCACGCAAAGGTACATATACCATATGCCAAAATGACATACATTCACACGATTCTGAAAAGTGTTGAACTTGCTACCTTAGACAGTTACAGAGTTAAGTACACTGCACCAGGAGTGTAATTTCTAGGGTTATAACATTATCAAAATTATTTCAGGTTACTGAAACATTCCCTGTATAGAAGTTCCCAGAATGGAGTTGTGCTTATAAGGAACTAGGAAGTAGATTGAGATGTCTCCCATGACACTGAAATTATTTTAAAGATCAAATTACAGTTGATTCCAGTGGAATTTGACATTAGCTTGATTCCAAGCTAACATACTCTAATAAGTTCAAAATTTACACAGCACACAAAAATTGGGTAAAATAGCCGATTTTAATTTGATTGAATTATTTTCTGTAAATATTTGACCAGTACTGGATAAAATATCTTTATAAATAACATCTATTGACACCCACCCATTCCACCATAGTCTCACATAGCCAGACCTTTAGACTGACGGCAGAAGGTCTGGACTCTATCGCAGCTTTCATTGACTAAGGACCGCCCAAGAAGACGTTTGACTGAGATGCAACGCAACCAATCACAGTTCGTTTTGTTCCACGTCAGGTTTAGGGGAGTGAAAAAGGAAGTCAATGTACCAACAATAACAGACCGGCGTGCATCTAATAAATTATTCATTCAAGAACATTGTTTTACAAGTTTACTGCAACAATGGAGCTGCGAACTTCACATACTTTTGAAAGTCCAGCATTTATTTGATCCTGATAAGCGCTCATTGTCATAGTTGTAAACATGATGGTGTTCTTCTTCTACGAGGGGGTTTGGTGTCACAGCGTTTGTTTCCAGGCAGACCATTAAAGAACGCAACACACGCGTCTCCCGGACATCCTGTAGAATTCAACCAATGAGATAACTTAGATACTCCTGAACAAAGCTGGGTAGATTACTTATGAATTGTAATCAGTTACAGATTACAAATTACATGACAAATAAAATTTGTAATCAGTAATATAATCTCTTATTTTTGGTAACGTAATCGGACTACTTTTGGATTACATTTAGATTACTTTTGTGCTAACCCTTGTTTGATGTCACATATACAAAGAAAAAATAAATTCCAAAAAATATATTCTATTCACCAACAAGAGCCTCAACAGATTCTTTTTGAAGTGCATTGCATGAACAGTTAATATTTCAAAATACTAACACTAATGTACCTGTTAGTGTTTGCTGATAGTAACACTGAATAAAACAAAATCATCTTATGATTTTAGAACATTTACTTAAAATTAAGTAAATTAAGTAAATTTAGAAAACAGCAACATTACAAAAACGAATATTGAAAAACATGAAATTCACAGCAATATCACTGCTACATCAAATATCTGTATCTATTTTATATATATTATTATTATTTCATATATATATATATATATATATATATATACACACATTTTTTTTTTTTCTTTTCTTCATCTATATTTCATCTATGTCCCCCTCACCACCAGAATAACTCGAAGAATCATGAACGTATATAAGCGGCAGGTTTATTATGAAAAAATATAAACGTTAAAAACATGAATCAATTAACTGTGAACAACTTACTGCCATTGTGTAAATAATATGTGGTCATGTAATCCATAAAAAAGTAACTGTAGTCTGATTACGAATATTTTAAAAAGTAGTTTACTCTAATTACAAGTACTTGATTTTTGGAATCTGATTACGTAATCCAGATTACATGTAAACCGTTACTACCCAGCTCTGCTCCTGAAGTGTTTCCAGATAAGTATGCCATATGCAGGCCCGTTGCAAGGGGGGTGCGAGGCCCTGTGCGAACTGGGAACTGCTATACTAATGGGGGTCTACTGTTGCTGTAATGAGGAACAATTTGTTGTTTGTGTTGTGGATATTTAAGAAAAAAAGTTTGCTTCAATTCGTATATTTATCTTAACAGCTGTGTAACTGAACTGCACACAATATTTTTGACGCCTAAATTATGTTCTAAATTATGAATGGGTCAAACGGTCTGAATCCACTCACATTTGTTTAGACAACCAGCACTGTTTTTCAGCTGTTTTCCTCAGCGAACATGTACTAAATGAATGTCTGTTCATTTTTGGATTTAAAAAAAAAAGTTTAAAATGTCTAGAGATAGAGTAGTCTATACTCGTTCTGCGGTACCGTTGCTCTCACTAATGGTCCGAAAAGTGCGTAATAGTTAAGCTATATATGCTTATTTAACTTTTTAGTGTTAAATAAAAAAACTTTTGTGCATACCGTCAGATGAAATCCTGCAGGTGTTCATGGTTTTTCCATCCATGCAAAAAAGGCCCTGTGCAGTTGCACACTTGGCACAGCCCTTGCGACGATATGCATCAGACGTTCAGCCAACGGTCCGTGGGCATGACGTCTGAGGCTGAGACTAATTCCACCATGACTGAGCATTCTGGGATTGCCTAAACAAACATTCTGCCTTAGAATTTGACAAAAATTACATCCTGTAAGTCTTCATTTTGCAGTATAATGCCAAAAAATGTTGGCTTTTCTGTGCAGCTCATCAGGTTTTGGAAGAGCGATTGATTGATTCATGCTGTCTTGTTTCATCTATGATGTCCAGCTCTCATCTGTTCCTACAGAACATCAAGGTATTTCATGGGACTGTCCGGCTGAGGGCCGCAGGCCAAGCCTTGAAGAGCCTGAGCCCCTGTATGCCACCCCACGCAAGGAGCACCACAAATTCACCCTAGACAATTTTACTCTGCATAAGATGCTGGGCAAAGGAAGCTTTGGAAAGGTAAGAGTAATGTATTCGATTAAAATTTCCATATTAACTCATATATACGGCTACTGCCAAACATGAAATGAGGCCGAAACTTTGCCGTATTGAAACTAAACTTGGTAATTGTTCACAATACTACAGCCTATGACAAATTACAATTTGGATACATACATCTACTTGTCAAAGGTTGCAAAGCATGATTAAATCTTCTTTTAATAATTTAAGGAACTGGCATAATTCTGCTATACTTTGATTTAACTGCTTACTCAATGTCCCTTGAAGTCAGTTCATTTTGTGGCTATATTGGTAAATGTCCATTGACAGCTTTTATAAATGGCACCTCTGAATATGACAGAACAAGACAATAGCCTATTAAACTGCATTTTAGGAACATCATTCTGAACAGATTTTATACATATCTTGCATATGTGTGTTTGTAGGTTTTCCTGGCCGAGCTGAAAGGCTCAGGGCAGTTCTTTGCAGTGAAGGCCCTGAAGAAAGATGTCGTTCTGATGGATGATGATGTTGAATGCACTATGGTGGAGAGGAGAGTGCTGTCTCTGGCCTGGGAACACCCCTTTCTCACACACCTCTACTGCACCTTCCAGACCAAGGTAATGCACACTGACACACTTAGGAATGGGCAGTTCGATAAACAGAAATACTACAACTGGTAGAGATTTTGCTATATATTTGCTATGCTTCTTCTATTCTTCTGTTCTGTGGTTTTTAAAATATGATTATTAAAATATCTTTTAAAACAAATAACAAGGGTCTGCAATTAAGAAGGGCTATTATGGTCCTATATTTTAAATGTATTAATTTTATTTATAATTAATAAAAAAAAAAAAAAAAACATACAGCGAATAAATAATAAAACACAATAATTATAAACTTTTGTTTAATGCCTATGAATTTAAGCAACGGCCCTGAAATTTTGGACATTCCACCCACTCCCATGACACACATTGAGCCACCCCTTTGCATATTGAAGTAATTTGGTTTTGTTGGACCGGTCTGAACTTAACTGTTTCTGTATTGGTCTCTAAAGGAAAATCTTTTCTTTGTGATGGAGTACTTAAACGGAGGCGACTTAATGTTCCACATTCAGACCTGCCACAGATTTGACCTCCCACGGTCCACGTGAGACTCATATGCAGCCCCCACTAACAAATTTTCAAAAGCTTAAGACTCTGCCCACTGTTTCTGTGGTTTTCACCTCTTCCACCTCCTCTTCTCTCTGTCGATAGGTTCTATGCAGCAGAGATTATATGCGGCCTGCAGTTTCTACATTCTAAAGGCATCGTGTACAGGTATTCACTACTGTGGAAACTCTATACCATAAAATGAGCTATAAGTGTGCAGATAGACAGATAGATAGATAGATAGATAGATAGATAGATAGATAGATAGATAGATAGATAGATAGATAGATAGATAGATAGATAGATAGATAGATAGATAGATAGATAGATAGATAGCACTTTCATTGTTCTCGTATTATTTTCATCAACAACATGGCTATTGATTAAAATTATTTCCTTATTGTCTGTGCACAGGCTATTTCATTGTATTTATCCATGGCACAAGTATTTTGTGTCTTTATAAGTAATATTGTCCAATGACTTGTTTGTTTTATTTTATTTTCTGTTAGGCAATAGATTTTTTGGTATTACTTTACAACAAGCTCTTATTTGTTAATGCATCAACTAACATGAACAGAGAACAATAACCTTTGTGAAATGTTAGTTAATAACATATGTGTGTTCATATTAGTTCACAGTGAATTAACTAATGTTAACAGATACAAATCTAGATCTTAAAAATGTATTAGAATTAAATGTTGAGATTAACATTAACTAAGATTAATAAATCCTGCAGAAGTATTGTTCATTCATTGTTGGTTCATGTTAAGTAATGCTAACAAAACAATTTTTATTTATAATATATATATTATAAAAAAGCTTGGAACATAACTGGAACATGAATTTACATTGAATTACACAAAAAAAAAAAAAAAAAGAGTTTAATTTGTGTGTATTTTGACTTCACAGAGATCTTAAGCTGGATAACATTTTACTAGACATTGATGGTCACATCAAGATTGCTGATTTTGGCATGTGTAAAGAGAACATGATCGGAGAAGCTAGAACGTGCACCTTCTGTGGAACACCAGACTACATCGCCCCTGAGGTGAGGATATATATGTAATATACTGTATATATGTAATTGAAAAAAAAAAAAAAAAAATGTGTATATACACACACACATTTTTACTTTTATTTCAATTAAAAACAACTGCACAATATTAAATAAAAATAAAGTAAATAAAGCAATTAAAATTATTACGTCGTATGTTTCACAGATTCTGCTTGGGCATAAATATGGGACTTCTGTAGACTGGTGGTCATTTGGTGTCCTTCTTTATGAGATGTTGATTGGCCAATCCCCATTTCATGGGCATGATGAGGAAGAGTTGTTTCAGTCCATTCGTACTGATGACCCGAACTACCCACGCTGGTTATCTAGAGAAGCACGGGACATTCTTGAAAAGGTATGTCTGAGTTAACAAAAAAAAAAATATTTTAAAAATACTTTACGTTGATTTGTGGTTCTCAGTTTGTTATAAACTATAACTGGGTTTTATGACTGGTTATAGCTATTTGTCCGGGAACCAGAGCAAAGGCTGGGTGTGAAAGGAAATATACGACAGCATGCGTTCTTCAGAGACACGGACTGGAAGGCACTGGAGAAACGACAGGTGGAACCACCATTCAGGCCCACTGTGGTAAGTTCATTAAAGCCGTAAAAGTCTGTTGTTCTGTTCCAAAACCTAATGAGCTGCCTATAGACTGGCATAATCTGTTCCAAAATGAAGGACTGCATGTATCATAAGTCTCAAAGTCTCAGTCTCGATGGAATTACAACAGTCACAAAAATATAAAGACAGATAAGTAATTTTGTTCCTCATATTTTAATTTTAGTGACTTAAATGCATGGAATATTCTACATAGATGTTGAAACAGGAACTTTTAGAGGTAAAAAAAAAAAAAAAAAAACATTTAGGGATCCTATTCTCAGCCATCAACTGGTAAATTTTCACTGAGGTTAAAGTTAGAAGAGACACTAGAGTTGCGACAAGATGTATCTTTGATTTGAATCAAGCATGTTTTTAATCATGCTTATTAGAGTGTTGCGTTTTTAGCTTAGCAGCATGCTAACGTTGAGTCTCACATGCACTTTTTTGTGTGGTGTGCGACATTACTGCCTATGAAGATCAGGAAATTTTCAGGTTCCATTTCAGTTAGGGCCATTTACATAACAGTTTTCAGCTAAAAACTGAAAACTTTTTATGAGTTTTGGCCATTCATTTACACAACAACAGTGTTTTTGGGGCCTGAAAATTCCAACTTTTGGAAATGGGTTCTTAAAGTGCAAGTTCTTGAAAACAATACTGTTATTTTCTCTGTGTAAACTACAAAAATGTGAATTTCTGAACAGCAACGTCATGTTCAGTCTATAGGCGTGTAGTAATTCTTTACAAAGTGACATCGCAATTTACTGGCCTGGCATGAATAATACAGCATTTTTAGTTTTTGCGTATATGTGTGAATGGTGATCATTTTGACAATGTTGTCATCTGTACGCGAAAAACACAAGGAAACACAAGAAAAAAAAACGTTTCTGTTTTTAGTACATTGTTGTCGTGTAAACGTATCCTTAAGGTCCTGACTTAGCAGGCAGCTACCTATGTAGACAGTGAACTGCAAAACAGCAGCTCACTAGATTTTGGAACAGAGTTCGGTCAACAAACTGTTACCTGTGACTGACATATTGCGCCTTTCTGTTTACAGAAATCAGCAAGTGACTGTAGCAACTTCGATAAGGAGTTCATAAATGAGAAGCCTCGACTTTCCGTCACAGATCGTATCATCATCAACAGCGTGGACCAGAGCATGTTTAACAACTTCTCCTTCATCAACCCCGTCATGGCCCGTCTTAAGAGCCCATGACTCTGACAAACATTCATTAAAGACATTTGTGCAAATACTGTGAACGGGTCCAAAGCAAAAGGCAAACACTCACCTGAACCATATCAGCCTCTAGTCAACCTCATTTCATTCTATGGGCAGTGAATAAAAGACACAGTAGTGTCAAATTATATGTAATATAAAATACACTGCTCAAAAAAATAATAATAAAGGAACACTTTTTAATCAGAGAATAGCATCAAGTCAGTTAAACTCCTAGGATATTGATCTGGTCGGTTAAGTAGCAGAGGGGGTTGTTAATCAGTTCCAGCTGCTTTGGTGTTAATGAAATTAACAACAGGTGCACTAGATGGGCAACAATGAGATGACGCCCAAAACAGGAATGGTTTTACAGGTGGAGGCCACTGACATTTTTTTCCCTACTCATCTTCTCTGAATGTTTTTCACTAGTTTTGCATTTGACTAGGGTCAGTGTCACTACTTGTAGCATGAGGTGATACCTGGACCCTACAGAGGCTGCACAGGCAGTCCAACTCCTTCAGGATGGCACAGCAATATGTGTCATTGCCAGAAGGTTTGCTGTGTCTCCCAGCACAGTCTCAAGAGCATTAAGGAGATTCCAGGAGACAGGCAGTTACTCTAGGAGAGCTGGACAGGGCCGTAGAAGGTCCTTAACCCATCAGCAGGACCGGTATGTGCTCCTTTGTGCAAGGAGGAACAGGATGAGCACTGCCAGAGCCCTACAAAATGACCTCCAGCAGGCCACTGGTGTGAATGTCTTTGACCAAACAATCAGAAACAGACTTCATGAGGGTGGCCTGAGGGCCTGACGTCCTCTAGTGGGCCCTGTGCTCACTGCCCAGCACCGTGGAGCTCGATCTGCATTTGCCATTGAACACCAGAATTGGCAGTTCCACCACTGGCGCCTTGTGCTTTTCACAAATGAGAGCAGGTTCACCCTGAGCACATGACAGACGTGAAAGGGTCTGGAGAAGCCGCTGAGAACGTTATGCTGCCTGTAACATTGTTCAGCATGACCTGTCACATGTGCTCAGGGTGAACCTGCTCTCATTTGTGAAAAGCACAGGGCGCCAGTGGTGGAACTGCCAATTCTGGTGGTGGGTCAGTGATGGTCTGGGGAGGCATATCCATGGAGGGACACACAGACCTCTACAGGCTAGACAATGGCACTCTGACTGCCATTAAGTATCGGGATGAAATCCTTGGACCCATTGTCAGACCCTACGCGGGTGCAGTGGGTCATGGGTTCCTCCTGATGCACGACAATGCCGGCATCATGTGGCGAGAGTATGCAGGCAGTTCCTGGATGAAAGAATTGATACCATTGAATGGCCCCCACACTCAACTGACCTAAATCTAATAGAACACCTCTGGGACATTATGTTTCGGTCCATCCGACGCCGCCAGGTTGCACCTCAGACTGGAGCTCATTGATGCCCTGGTTCAGATCTGGAAAGAAATACCCCAGGACACCATCCGTCGTCTCATTAGGAGCATGCCTCGACGTTGTCAGGCATGCATACAAGCACATGGGGGCCATACAAACTACTGAGTACCATTTTGAGTTGCTGCAATGAAATTTAAGCAAAATGGACTAGCCTGCTGCATCTTTTTTTCACTTTGATTTTTGGGGTGTCTTTGAGTTTAGTCCTCTATAGGTTAATAATTTTAATTTCCATCAAACGATGTGGCATCCTCTCGTTCCTAACACATTACCCAGTCCATATCAGTATAGATATCAAGCGTGATATTTTTCCCCATTGAGATCTGATGTGTTCCTTTAATTTTTTTTGAGCAGTGTATAATTGTTGTTATTATATTATTTGGTGCCTCCTTTCATTTCCATTCGAACTCAAAACAGAATCGAACACAACAGTTGTTTTCATTCCTTACTGTTTTTGTGAATGAGGCACTTATTGCCACCTACTGGTATAATAGCGTAAGCTGCAAAAAAAAAAAAAAAAAATGTCAATGTCAATGAAGAATCCCAGACAACAGTGTATGGACATTATTAAATACGGGAGTGACAAAAGTGAAGTTTTGCAGGTGATGAATTTGATAAAGCTTCATGTACATCTCATATTGTGGGTTGTATTTGTTATTGTATTTCATAGGCTTTTTTAAGATACTTGTGCCTGGTTGTTCATCATCAAAGTCATTATTATTAGAATGAATGTGCTGGTGTTCACATCTTTAATACTGATCAGTTTCATTAGCCTATGTGTTTAATACTGAATTCTAAAGATCTTGTATAGAAGTGTAGTGGCAAAATATCACACTGTGTAGCAAACTGTATGTTCAGTTGAGTTCTATTATGTTCTTGGATTGTACAAAGTCATATATGAATTCTTGAAAATGAATGTGTAGTACATAAAAACTAAATATATTAGTTACAAATTCATGTTGTATAGTCAGCAGTATTATGATTTTAGAAATGATAAAAATCTAGAAATTATTTCCTTGTCATTATATTATATGTATGGTTATTTTACAGTGCATGAAAAATTAAAACTTTATTGTTGAATAAATTAAATTGTGCTATAACAATGCCATAAATAACAGCAGCTGAGTTATTGATCGGGGTCTTCGGGACAAAACTAATCGAGGCAAATATTTCAGACCAAAGGCGAGTAAAAATCAGTCTTAAGTAATTGAAATTTTGGTACATCACATTTGCTATAGTATAACAACTATAACGTAATAGGCTTCTTTATGAACAGGGGAAACTTTTATGACATGCTCCATTTATAAGCTAGTGTGGCTTTATTGTGTTGGTTTGTTCACACAACCTCTACAAAATATGGAATTGGAGGGCATGAATTGTGTATAGGTTTAGTTGGCTTTTATTCTAGGTGTTTGAAATAAGCATTTACATATGTGGACTTCTGACTCAAAACTATGGTTACACAAATTCAGCCCTTGTGAATACAGTGAACAGTGATACAATTACATTAAAATCAGCAATGACACATTGAGTCCACTAGAGGTCAGAATTTACTTCGGAATAAAATCGGAAAGAATGAGAGATAGGAAGCACAAGGACAAATATTTTGCGCACATGACCACTGAGTCATAGACAGGAAAATGAGTCAGTGTTCTGTATCAATGTGATATAACACTATTCCTTGTGAATTTCTGGGCATCCGGCAGAAGGACAAAAGAGTCCTTAATTGGAGTCCTTAATTATTCATTTGCATTGCTTGGTACGATTCATAGAACGACGGACATTTTCACTGTCCACTGGCTTCGGAGACAGATTATTGTCTCGACGGTCTCCTAAGATTCCCTGACCGGACGGGCTAACTTACCTTTCACCTTCAGACAAATGTAATCACCTTGAACTTGTATAAACTGTCACACACACTTCCTCGTGACATCTTCCCTACACTACACACCCTGTATACACACATTTCCCTTTATGATGCTGTGCAGGTGTAAGACCATAAATGGTAAGCGAATTTCTATCACGTGAGGTCTGAAATCCAAGATCACTATATTCACGTTGCCTTTAATTACCAACTGTAAAATTTCATTTCATTTGATTTTTTTTTTTTTTTTTTTACTGAAATATGAATTTGTGTGTGTGCACTTATACTTTCAAATACTACTGTATGTTCAAAATACTCCTCAGTTGATGTGGGTTGAAAGTGTTAAGATTGTACAGCCAAATGCTTTGGGTAAATGCCCACCCTTTCACACCCTGTGAATCACCATTAACCTGACACCACATATGTATAAAGAGTAACAGAGCAACTGAGCAATTTCCAAGTGGGCTGATTACTCAGTTTGTATATTCAAAGGCTCAATAAACATACACACAAGTAACTCCACTTTGGTCGAGGTTGAAGAATGTAGCCATGTCACTGTAGCTGAAGTACTTTGAGCATTATAACAATAAATCCCTTAGGGGACAAAGTCTATCTGTGTGCCATTTATCTGTCTGTCTGTTTGTTTATCTGTCTGTCTCTCCGTCCATCCATGCAAACGACTGTCTGTCTGTCTAGGGCTTAGTGGCAGCGATATATGCAAACAGCATTGTCAGTGTTTGCGCGCACCTGTACCTGAACCTCTGTGTATGTGTTGGCTAATAGTGAAGCATTGAGAGCAAGTTAATCTAGATAGGGGTCAGGGTCAGTGTGCAAAGTAATGGGATCTAAAGTAAACAGGGTCAAGAGCAGACAACAGTCTCAAACATCCAGCCTAGACACTTTCGAGATGTCTTTCCTATGTGTTAAACAGTCGCCAATGAAGAGTTGAGCACAACAACGGTTTCTTACACTCGAATGGGTGCAGTAGGGAAACTATTTTATTATGTGAGAAGAAAATGGAGAAAGTGACATATGAGAAAGTGAGAAAGTGGCAAACTGGAATAGGACGTTAAATTAAAAGAGGTGAGATGTTGACAAAATACGTAAAAGGAAATATACTTTTAGAAATAACAATTACAAAACACAGTTAGATTATGAGGTCTTTATTATAAGGCTGAAACTGGCCAACAGCCAATGGCGTGACGTATGACATGTATGGGAAGTGATCTATTACTGTTTTAAGGTAACAGGATTAGGTTTAACAGTGAGTGGGCATGATGCAAGGTTAAGCAAGGAAGGCAACTATATGTCATGACCTGAACTGGACGAAAGGACTATTATAAAGTCATCAAAACGTGACTACATCACGTAGCCAGAAAAAAAAAGAAGTTTGAACATCTTCATTTAAGGTTCACAAGGTTGTGCATGGTTGTGAAAGTGACAGTTAGGAATTTCCAAGCACTGTTCCCACACTTAATGTCATCTCTTGTTGTAATTCTTTGCAGAAATGTATACGAAACCAGAAAATTGACTAATATTCACCTAGTCTGTCAGTTTAGCAACACTGTACAAACACAAACCAGTAACAACATCTTTAGGAAAAGATACACAGAAGCATCAGTTTAACCCATGACTGATACTGGGAATTCCTGAAACACTTTGGTAATATTGAAAGCGGTACAGAAAACGTCTTTTATCTCGTTTTATCTCTGCCTGGAAAGTATTGTCATTTAAATTGGACTATTACTTTTTCAAATCGATTGGACAAAAAACCCTATATACTTGGTAGCGGGTTCTTTTGAGGCCAGTAATACCTTAGCAACCACCTAAATCACAACAGGAACACATTAAAAACCACTCTACTGGCTGGTTTACTAGCTGGCTAAACTTGTAGCAACAAACTAAAAACAACTGTATAGTAAGTAACATCATGGGAACACTTACCTTAACATCATGGTAGTAAGTTGTGGATGGTCAAACATCACATTTTCTTCAAATCAGGTTATTTTAAAGGTGAATCACTGTGGTAACTTTTGATCTACAATGTATGGTCAGAAATACCTGATACACATTAGCATAACCCTTATTTTAGGTGTACTCAGTGATTGTTTTTGTTGAACTGACTGATAAGATTGTTGTCTTGGGATTTATACTGACATCTATTGGTGTGGATGTATTATAAAACAAAGCTAAAGTTTTCTCAATGTAGAAATGTGCTGTTTGCAGTAAACCGTTACTTTATTCTGTGAGCAAAAGTGTTCAAAAAAGGTTTTACAGAGATAGAAATGAGTAGTATTTGACTGTATATATGATCTCCATGTAAAATAAAACAGCTTTTATTAGACTACTAATATGATTTCTTCTTGATTTCTAATATAATTTTTCCAATCATTTCTTTATGTGTACACAAAAGTTTCAGTGGGGTTCTATATAGAACCCCAGGGTTCTTGACTCAATTTTAAAGAACCCCAAAAAGGTTCTATATAAGGTGAAATGTCTTAAATGCTTAATACTTTCATGTTCTGTATATGAAGCACCTGACAGAATCCTTTAAGATTCTATATAGAACCTTTTCTTCTAAGAGTGCAAGCTTATGAAATGTCCCATGTTAGAGGTACTGTCGCACCATTTCTGTCTGAACAATGCCAGTAATCTTGTGATTGTGATGTAATGGTCTGGCAAATGCAGTGCTTGTTTATTTTTCTCCTTCGGATTCCTGTCCACTCAATGACATCATTGCAAAAGAGGGCTAGGGAAATTTACTGGGAGCCATCTAATTCAAATTCTTTTGGGTCGCTCCTGCAGTATAAATGGAAGTTTTCCGTTTCATTGTCTGCCAGAAATAAGTAATTAAATCAAATAAGCCAAGAATATTACATCCATCCCTTCAAAAACATTACATACTTCTCCTCCACAAAACCACTCAGTAAATGATGTGAACCAAAACAAACACTGCTAAATATGTGATTTCTTTTTTCTTTTTATGCATGTGTTCACAGGTTTGTTTGCTTGTTCTCCCTGGCATGTTACATTACTTCCTGGTCATTTTGAAGCACAATGAAGCTTTTGAGGTCACTGTCAGATGTCTAGGCCACATGATAAAAGTTTTGGAAACACCACCATTTGCAATTTTACTAAAAGAATGTGACATGTCTTTTTGACCTTTTGTTTAATGGTTTAAGCCGATCACTTCTACATTTGTGTGCACACGTGTCCTCATCTGTCCTCATACTAAAAGTTTTGTAACTCAGTGGCAGTATTATGTCAGTTTTGCTTGGGCAACTGTAGTTATGACAACTGCACAGTACCAAGAAATTAACAAGTCATGTTCAATTTGATCTTTTAGCACGGCTAATAAGTGCCTGAGATCTGAGTGTTCAGGACTCCAGGGACAGTTGTTGGATGACATTCAGGTCCTGGTTTAGGTTTACTGATGTACACTTGCTCCTTTGAGGCTGGACTTGGAGTAAGACAGAGGAAAAAAAAGGAACTAAACCAAGCCCCATTTAGTGAATGTGAGAAGTATCACGTCCACCTGAAAGTCTGTCCTCCACTCCCTCTATCCCTCTCTCTCACTCCGCCCATCTTATCCTTCCTCCACGGTTCAAACCATAGCAATTTAGAGACAGAATTGGGCGAGGTTTGGTACATATGAGACATAGACATCACTTCGTTTTTATCTGCATTGAAAAGAAATAAAGAAAAATAACAAACTTTAGTGTTTGACAAAGCTGAAGAATTGCTAATGCTAATGTTTAAGCTAAGATGACGAAAAAATGCACTTTTTAAGCTTTAATTTACCTTTCCCCACTAAATAGACCAACTAGGCAAACTTTTATAACTCAACAGACTTGGGGTTTGCATTTATGCTTTCTTATAAATTTGTGTTTCTTCTAAAATTCTGATGTAAACTTTTGATAGCATAGATCGTGACACTGTTGAAAAGACACATTTGAGATTACTGGGGTCATCTAAGGTAAATAATATAATAAATATAATATAATATAATATAATAAACGTATAATTAATTTATCATCTAAAAAGGACTTATGTTCTAACTTTTTTACTGAAAAATACCTTTTCAAAACTGAAAAAAAAAATCTATATTAATGTTCAATATGTGAACTACGTGGATGTGTGTATAGATAGATAGAAATATAAGTGTTATCATTAAATAATGAATTATGATTTATTTAAATATATACTGTAATTGTATATTTTATAATATATATTTATGATTTATTTAATTATATGATATAAATTACATTTAATTAAATATATATTAACAGCTAAAGAGAGACTAATTTGAGTTATTAAAAAGTACTTGTAATTTTTCCTATAGTAAGTTCTAGCTTTAGGGTTGGTTCACCTCTTACAGCTTCAACAGCAGCACATTTTATTGCTTGAGAGTGTTGCATACTCTCATTCACTCCTCTGGTGAATATGAATACTGGGCACAGTGAAAGCCTGGTGTAGCGTTTCCATGGAAACCCTGAAAGATGCCAAGTTAACTAAACCAAAGATAGTCACTTCTGCAAAGAATGCTGACTAAGGATTTCTTTTCTATTTGTGTGTTCATGTTGGCAGATATGAGCATGCATGTGTGAAAGGGGGGGTTCACAGTGGGGCGGAGAGACAGAAAGTGAGTACGTGAGTCCGAACACAGCATACTCTGGGATTAATTATTCAGCCGTGAACGAGGGATAAAGAGAGAAAAAAGGAGGAGGGGCAAACGTGAAAGAGAGCCGCGTGCCGCATGAGGACATTTGTGCCAGTTTGCCATCTCGGGTCTTAATACTCCATAGATCCATTGATGCACATATTTCTTCAATGGGTGTTTCTCAGTGGTTGTTTTTTTTTTTTTTTTTATTAAAACTTTTCTTTTTGCTATATGAAGGTCACATCAAAATGTGTTAGAATTTTTGTTTATCATTTAAATATGAAAAATCTATCATAAAACTATTAACATGGCTTTAAACCTTCATAATCTAAACAAAAAGTGAAACAATCACACAAACTATTTCAGTATTTATTGTATTAAATTAATTATTTACATATTTTTTGATATTTAAATGACCCCATAAAATGAGCATTAGTTTAGCACTGGTGAATTAAAAAAATATAATCTTTACAAATTTTTTTTAAAAAACCTTCTTCACTTTCATTGTACTGCATTACTGTAAACTTGAATTTTTATTTGTTTAACACACACAAATCTGATGTCACCAAAAGCACTGTAATGAATTAGAAGCATTAAAAATAATTTCTGGTATTTGCTGGAGCAAAACAAAACAAAATAAAACAATAAAATAAAATAAAATAAAAGAAAATACATTTATTATAAATTATTAAAAAAAAATTAAAGCACATAACCATACCAGAATTACTAACAAAAGCTAAAAAGAAAATGTAAACTGAAAATATATTTTTAAAAAATTATTTATTTTTAAAAATATTTAAAATAGTAATAAACACTATAACAATATATAAAAAATACTAAAATAATACTGATCTTGGAACATTTCTTTAACAGGCTGTGATACAGATAAGAGAGTTTTAGAGTTCAAGATTCAATTAAGTCTTTTATCTTTGATAAAATCATATACAGGTTGTTTCTTCTCTCGCTTCCGACGGGTCTTGCTGAGCATGTAGCGCTGTCATTTTAGGCCCAGTGACGCAGGTAAACCTGTGCCTGATGGGTCAGCTTTGACTGACAGGATTAGAAACTGGCCTTCCTGTCCTTATGAGATCTAACAAAAGATGTGACTCAGGGTTTTACAAGAACCCCTGTCACAAATGAATATGGTTCGTCATTTACCCTTTTTTTGTGTGTAATGAGTAGCATGTCACTTTTAGCTGCAAAAAAGTACTCTTTTTCCCTTCAAAACCACATATCATTTAGTTGGCTCCAATTGATTTACATGATTAAGTGAATGAGAAGCTGTGGGTCCATAGGTATGCCTTGCGTGTGTAGTTGCCAGCCATGCTAAGTCACCACAGTGAACTAATCTCCAGAGAATTACAGCGCTATTTAAAGACACAGAGCTTAGCAGGATCATGTCAAATCAGCCAGTAGAATAACTATATATTTATTTAAGCTGAGCCAGACAGAAAAAGTTTTTTAGGAGAGCTCAGAGACAAACGTTGATGGCCATGACACGTGTGTGAAGCCATCATAACTGCATGCTAAAATGTTAAAATGCTAAAACTCTTAGCTAGTCATCAGTCAGCTGTTCCTTTGTCTTATCTTATTATATTTTCTGTGGCTAAATGCAAATTACATATTATATTTTTTACCCCACAATGCTTTAGTGTTGCCAGAGAATTGTTATGGATTTGCTACATGCTAAGGTGCTCTAAGGGTGCAGTAATAAGGCCACTGATCAGGGAGTTTTAAGGGCTTTCTCAATCACATAATCCTTGCAGTGCACTGAAACATTAACACAATAAAACCAGAGAGCATCGATGCTCACTATGTTCCCTTAAAGGGTTAGTTCACCCAAAAATGAAATTTCTGTCATTAATTACTCACCCTCACGTCGTCCCAAATCTGTAAGATTTTAGTTTCTCTTCAGAACACAAATTAAGATATTTTTGATGAAATCCGTTGGTATCTAATCCACACATAGGCAGCAATGACATTGCACCTTTCCAGCTCCAGAAAGGTACTAAAGACATTGTTAAAACTGTCAACGTGACTGCAGTGGTTCAACCTTAATGTTATGAAGCGAAGAGAATACTTTTTGTGCAAACAAAAATAACGACTTATGCCTATGTGTGGATCGGATTTCATCAAAAATATCTTAATTTGTTTTCCGAAGACAAACTAATGTCTTATGGGTTTGGGACGACATAAGGGTGAGTAATTAATGACAGAAATTTCATTTTTTGGTGAACTAAGCCTTTGACAAAAAAATTCTAAAGCATGAAACCTCATGGATGTTTAAACAAAAAAAAGTTATCCAGGAACACGATTGGGCACCCCTGGTGTACACAATATAGGGAGCTAGGGCCTACTTTGCCTTTAGGAACTCCAAATGGCCCTTGCAAGGTGTTGGAACAGAAAAGCAAAAGCCTTACAATCCCACCTGGGCACCATTGGCCACACTTATAGAGATCAAAGGTGGCACAGTCCATTAAACATGCTTTCTTTTTTGTGCATTTGTCATCTTCAGACTTCTTGTTTTTGTTTGAGTACTCCTTTCAGCCTTGTGTGAAATAGTGTTGCACCATACATAAATATGCAAATCATCCAGCAAATACTTCACACCATACAATAACAGGCACTGAATATGGTAGAATCCACTTGTCCCTTTCTTAAAGCAGGACACTTGAACTTGTGCAGCAGGGATCCTGGGATTTTAAAAGAGCACATGGCACAACAAACAGAAAAAAAGTTAAAGGGTCAGAGGTTTGGTGTGGTCATAATAAATTTGAATGTACTTAATAAGATGGTCAAGGTGAGAACAAAAGAAGATCTTAAAAGCTCTTACACTGTTTCTGGAAACATTGAAATAAATGTGCTATGCTTACTGCGTCAACTGCGTAGGTGACTGACATGGAAGAGAAGAGATTATTCAACAAAGTAGCAATTTTTGTTTTGATTTTGCACACAAAAAGTATTCTTGTCGCTTCATAAAAATTAAGGTTGAACCACTGCAGTTTCATTGACCATTTTAACAATGTCTTTAGTATCTTTCTGGACCTTGACAGTGGTGGTTATATTGCTATCTATTGAGTAGTCAGAAAGCTCTCAGATTTCATCAAAAATATCTTAAAGGGGGGGCATCCGATTCTGATATCTGATTCTGATTCTATCACACACAGTTTCTGCCTGTTAATCTTGAGTACCTATAGAGTAGTAGTGCATCCTTTATATCTCCAAAAAGTCTTTAGTTTATTCATATTTATAAAAGATACATACGCTGTACCGAGTATTTCCGAAAACAGCCGAACGCCTGGAGGCGTGTCCTAAGAGCGGCGCTAGAGTCACGAGTACGCGCAGCTTTTGTGTAGAGATCGTCTACAAGCTACCAATGGTCAGTTAAACAACTGTATTTAAACACACAATACACCATTGCATTATCCATGGATAACTTTTGAATCACTATAATGAATATAGCGTATGAATGATGAATAATGAATTTATGAATTCACTACGTTCATGTTATTTACATGATATGCACTTAGGCGCCCATTGCCAACTAAACAGACATTTGAAGCAATTTTACTCATCACCTGCGGTTCCGACTCGTGACCGGGATCATTATCATTGTGACTGCTCCATCTTTTAGTTTCAAACGATCTGTAAATCCAGTGTTGAACTGGGCCTTGTTTATGAAACCATAAACTCGAGCAGCCATGGAAAAACACGAGATATTCTCCATTCATTTTAACCAATAAAAAAGTGATTGCAACTATCAGTTTCTATGGTTATTTTAATAACAAATATCGAGAGCGCATCAATGTAATGCGTGAGAACAAATCTCTCAGCTCCACTGAACACTGGGTTCTTTGGGAAGCAAGGTTATCTTTCCCTCACAACCAAAAACACACTTCTTTGGTGACATTGTTGATTTCATTAAGTCCTGTGACCTGTGCAGCACTGCTGATGACTTCCGTAAACCCGAACGCCCGTTGATGGGCGTGCTCTTGCGCTCTCGCTCAGGTCCACGTGTGCGCGCGCCCTTCCAAGAGAAGTGCCCGTACAAGGAATTCCGCCCTTGTTGACATCACTCAGGCCGATACTCGAAAAAATACTCCTGTGTGGATTTGGAAGAGAATTTCTGGAACAGAAATACTCCATCATACATCCAAGTCATGTTTTGAAACTTTGGCCATGTTTAGCATGAGAATCCAACTCTTTAACAGTGTAAATAAGTCAGAATACATGAAATAGCATTATACCCCCCCTTTCATTTGTGTTCCGAAGATGAATGAAGGTTACGGTTGGGTGTGGAACGACATGAGGGTGAGTAATTAATGACAGAATTTTCATTTTTGGGTGAACTAACCCTTTAAATAACATTGTATGCATATTTTTTGTGAGGCAGAATCAGACAGATGTAGATTTGACTTTGTCTGTGAAAATCAAATGGTGTTATCTATGCTTGCATTTAGCTATGGCTATGTGTAGATGCAATCATGCCCCAAACAAAGATGAGGAAGTTTTACAATTGTGATGCAAATTTGATTTGCATGAAAATGTTGGTATGAGGTGTGATCTGGCTCAAAATTTTTCCACACGTTTTTTTGTTAAAGGCACACTATGTAAATTTTCGCGCCTGAAGGTCGCCTTTTTTTATTAAAACAGTAACAAAGGCGAAGCTTGATGACGCTATGAAGGAGAGTGAAATGATGGGAGATGTTGTTTTCAGTATGGAAATCACAAATCATGTTCACAGATGAGGTAATGAATAAATTTTTGTATTATCTGTACGTTTGATCACACTATTTTATATCATCGTAATAAATTTGCTGCAAGGAACGTGAAATTTAATGCTATATTAGCCTGTTACTGATATATGTCTATTTGTCAAATGATTTGGTGGAATAATGCTGCGCAGTTTTACATGTTTAAAACATTCGTACTAAAAGTAAATTTGAACAAACCCACAGTATTTGTAAGTAATGTATTTTGTGCAACACGTACTGTATTTAATTTTACGACCATAGATGTGGTCACCAGACTTAATAAAAATCATTACTGAAGTACAAACAAAGTGCAATATAACTGTATGTGTAATTTCATCAGCATAACCCACAGAATGAATAATTATGAACTTGACAGTTTTTCAAGTCAATCTATCTATGCATTATTAGCTGTCATGTCATATCTGTATCTCGCATTGTTTATATGTGACATTCATATCTATTCAAATCATCTGTACGTGATTATTACTTGTACAATAAATAATATATAATTGCTTACCTGTCTATTAAAACATGCGAGAGCACAGTCTCTGTCAAGTCCAAGTTTATCACAAAGCTCTCTCCATCTCAAATACGCCAAGCAAATATTGATCCTTGTTTTATTTCTCCATTTGTCCCAAAGCCTGCTTGCCTCAGTTGATCTACAATTTTCATTTTGTTAATGTGAGTTGCCATAGTTTCTACAAGCGGAAACCAGGGATAGCGTGGGTATTACGTCATTGATAGGCGACGAGCCATTATTTAAAATTGGAATGTCTCTGAATTTACAAATCCTTGGGAACTTTTGGGATAATGAAAGTACACAGCTGCATGAAATATATTACACTGTGCAACTTAAAGGATTAGTTCACTTTCAAATGAAAAGTTATAAAGTAAAATATTTAGCTTCTGCTAGACCGCCTTCCATGTTCAACGTACAAAGAAAGTGTAAAACTCTTGGTCTACAGGCCTTGATCACTATCAGCACCTCTTTGCTTTTAGGAATTCCAAATGGCCCTTGGACAGGAGAGCAAAAATCTTTGCGGATTTTCATCCTTACACTGTTGTTCATAAATACCTGTAGTGACGTGATAAACGTGATTTCACCAAGTACAACATGTTCCTGGATCAACATCTTTGTCGGTCCTGGAACAACATTCCAGTCAACCCATCAGATTTGAGGGACAAGTTTACAGTTTATATCCAGTTTAGGCTTACAACCAGGGTTAGATGCTTCTACATCATTGTTATTCATCTACATTGTACAATGAGGACAATGTCATGTCACCGGAAACAGAGTTTCCAGTGTCCCAATGTTTAGTGATTGTTACAATGATACCATTGTTACAAGTGCCTGAATTTGTGTACACCAGGAATTCCCAATCCTGGTCCTGGAGGTCCTGCAAAGTTCAGCTCCAACTCTGATCAAACACAACTGAACCAGCTAATTAAGATCTTCAGGAGCACTTGATAATTACAGACAGGTGTGTTTGATCAGGGTTGGATCTGAGCTCTGTAGGATCGAACAGAATTGCGTATCCCTGGTGTACACGATATACTGATTCACCACCTATAGGGAGCTGATCGAGATGCACGCCAAGTTGTTTATAGTATGTTGCTATATGCTATTGCTAATTTTCTGGGTGTTTGCTAGGTTGCTTTGGCATCTTGGCATATGAAATGAGACCGTTATTGAATTTTATTAAGCTAATTTTTAATGTGTGTATTTTTATTTTTATTTTTTTTTATGTTCATGAGACATTTAGACAATGAAGCACAAACAAGACAACACACATATTAGGGGTCGTTTACATGACAATGTTTTCACCAAAAACTAAAAACTTTTTATGCATTTTGACCATTCATTTACACAACAACAGCATTTTGGGGGCCTGAAAACACAAACTTTTGAAAATGGGTTTCAAAGAAAATGATACCATAATCGTCTCCGTGTAAACTAGAAAAATTTGTGAATTTGTGAAAACGGTGTTGTCACGCACATGCGTATTATGTGTTCAGTCTATAGGCGTGTAGGTTTTCTTTACAAGGTGACATCGCCATCTACTGGCCTGGCATGAATAATATCAGCATTTTTAGTCATTTACGAGGATCCGTGTGAATGTTTTGACAATGTGGTTGTCCGTACATAAAAAGGGTAAAAGAAAAACTTTTCAGCTTTTAGTACAATGTTGTCATATAAAATACCCTCAGATGGATCAGCTTTTTCAGCAGCATTCCCCCTCTGTCACATACCACTGGCCTACTGGATCTTCCATGTTATGAACTTAATAATATCTGTCAGACTTCATAATGTCTCTTTAAGCAGGTTTGGGAAAATAAGCATTAATTAACCAGCACAATTTGCCAAAGTAATTAGAACCATCTTTGTTTTCTGAGAACGAGTGGAATTTCTTGCTCAGTGCACATCTATGTCAGCCCTGCTCACAGGAATCTGTGTGGTTTTTATTATTATCATGACCTTGATCCAACTTCCTCCAGCCACAGTCTCCGGTTGTAAGTAAACAGTACAAGAAAATACAAGTTTAGCATGTTTCGTGAAAAACAAAACTTCAAAAAAGAAAGTCCTAACATTAAGCAATGATAGAAAATGATAGAAAGTGACCGTGTCAAAAGTAATCCCATGAAATCAAAATTTTAATTACTGTATGGCTTTTTCGTCCATGTCTTTGGCTTTAGATCTGAGGTCATATACAGTGCTGCAGGAATGAGTCCTAAAATCTGGAAACTATTTTTGCTCTTCTGGTTCTATTGCCCTAAAGTCAGTGGGTGTTTTGAAAGTTTTTTTTTTTTTTTTTTGGTTAAATGGCTGAAATAAGGTCTGTTGTTTACACAAACTCAAGATTTTATATTCATGTTTTATTCTACAACAAACTATCAGTTATATCCCCTTGTGATTTTTTTAACACTTTGATGTGTCTTGAAAAATGCAGTTACTAAATGGTATTCCAGAAGACTACAGACTTTATATGTCATCACGCAAAACAGGAACATTCATCACTGGTGCACTTTTACAGCCTCATTGTGTTTATTCTCAGGTTATTGCAAACTACTCTAATTTAAACTTTCTAACATGTAGATTTTACATCAAGATTAAAGAGTTGTAACTGTAGCGTTGTTCGTTCATATCCTAACTTCAGAATTCATAAAAGTTGTTAATTTGCGAAGATCATCTTGATGAAGAAAACGTGTAAGAATCATATACTGTTACGGCTTGGTAGCTGAGGGGATGAGGCATGCACGGACTTCCATAAAAATAGGGTTTTTAATGGATGAATGAGAATGAAGAAACCAAAAGCACGTTTACACAACAATACAACAATAAGAACAGACAAGGAGTGAGAGGAGTGAGTCCATTATAAAGGGTGTGCAGATGATGAGGTCCAGGTGCAGGTGATGAGTGCTGATAGGGAGAAGACGAGGAAGTGAGTGCAGGTGTGGAAACAGGAGGATCATGGAGTCCGGGAACGCAGGGAACTGTGACATTACCTCCCCCTCCCGGTAGGCGCGGCCTCACGCCATAGAAGGAACAACCGGGGAGGGGGGCGGGCGCCCTGGAGACCTTCACACAGGTGCAGGGAGAGTAGCAGACGGGAACGGAGGTCTCCATGGCGGGTCAGGAGCCGTGGGCGGCTGTGGAGGGTCTGGAGCCTTGGAAGGCTGAGGAGGGTCTGGAGCCCTGCCCATGAATTCCCCACCCACAGGTACATGCCCCCCCCCCAAAAAAAATTTTCTTTGGGAGATTTAGGGAGGACTAGAAGGGGCCATGGCATGGAGTGAGTTTGTGGGCCGGAGTGGGCTCGTCGAGGGCCGGAGCGGGCTCGTCGAGGGCAGGAGAGGGCTCGAGGAAGGCCGGAGCGGGCTCGGCGGAGGCCGGAGCGGGCTCGAGGAGGGCTGGAGCTGCTGGTTCCGCCCAAAAGTCTATTAGCCAGAGTTCTCCCTTGGGTGAAGGTTTAGGCTGGATGACAGAGTCACATGGGAGCTCCGGTGAAGCAGCAGCCCTCCTCCTGGGCCGTCTGGACCTCCTTTTGGGCGGCAGAGGATTTGGGTCAGGCTGAGGAATAGGGGAGTGCCCACTGGAGGGGTAGGCGGAGGAAACCGGCGGTTGCCGAACTGGCCAGGCCGCTTGTATTTCTGTGGGGACTGGACGAGGAATACACGATTTTTCTTTTACAGATTACAGTTTACAGATAATGGTCAAAAAAAGAGAAACTATCCAGTCAGTGGCAGTTTTGTGGATAAAAACGGGAGGTGTAGTGGAACGGGAGATTTGCATCATGGATGTACAGGTGCTGGTCATATAATTAGAATATCATCAAAAAGTTGATTTATTTCACTAATTTTATTCAAAAAGTGAAACTTGTATATTATATTCATTCATTACACACAGACTGATATATTTCAAATGTTTATTTCTTTTCATTTTGATGATTATAACTGACAACTAAGGAAAATCCCAAATTCAGTATCTTAAGTAATAGAATATTACTTAAGACCAATACAAAGAAAGGATTTTTAGAAATCTTGGCCAACTGAAAAGTATGAACATGAAAAGTATGAGCATGTACAGCACTCAATACTTAGTTGGAGCTCCTTTTGCCTGAATTACTGCAGCAATGCGGCGTGGCATAAAGTCGATCAGTCTGTGGCACTGCTCAGGTGTTATAAGAGCCCAGTTTGCTCTGATAGTGGCCTTCAGCTCTTCTGCATTGTTGGGTCTGGCATATCGCATCTTCCTCTTCACAATACCCCATAGATGTTCTATGGGGTTACGGTCAGGCGAGTTTGCTGGCCAATTAAGAACAGGGATACAATGGTCCTTAAACCAGGTACCAGTAAACTTTAGACCACTCAGCAACAGTCCAGTCCATTTTGTCTTTAGCCCAGGCAATACGCTTCTGACGCTGTCAGAGTGGCTTGACACAAGGAATGCGACAGCTGAAACCCATAGTGGTTCTTGAAGCACTGACTCCAGCTGCAGTCCACTCTTTGTGAATCTCCCCCACATTTTTGAATGGATTTTGTTTCACAATCCTCTCCAGGGTGCGGTTATCCCTATTGCTTGTACACTTTTTTCTACCACATCTTTTCATTCCCTTCGCCTCTCTATTAATGTGCTTGGACACAGAGCTCTGTGAACAGCCAGCGTCTTTTGCAATGACCTTTTGTGTCTTGCCCTCCTTGTGCAAGGTGTCAATGGTCGTCTTTTGGACAACTGTCAAGTCAGCAGTCTTCCCCATGATTGTGTAGCCTACAGACTTAGACTGAGAGACCATTTAAAGGCCTTTGCAGGTGTTTTGAGTTAATTAGCTGATTAGAGTGTGGCACCAGGTGTCTTCAATATTGAACCTTTTCAGAATATTCTAATTTTCTGAGATACTGAATTTGGGATTTTCCTTAGTTGTCAGTTATAATCATCAAAATTAAAAGAAATAAACATTTGAAATATATCAGTCTGTGTGTAATGAATGAATATAATATACAAGTTTCACTTTCTGAATGGAATTAGTGAAAGAAATAAACTTTTTGATGATATTCTAATTATATGACCAGCACCTGTACAGCTGACAAATCTGCAGCAACTGTGAAATGCTCTCATGTCAATACGGACCAAAATCTCTGAGGAATGTTTCCAGCACCTTTCTGAATTCATGCCACAAAGAATTAAAGTAGTTCTGAAGGCAGGTGTTCCTAATAAAGTGGCCAGTGAGTGTATTTTCCCTGATAACACCTGCATCTGTAATGAAACGGAGTGTGACAACGTAGTTGTAGATCCACGTGCAGGCTTTATTAACAAGTAGAGCGTAGTTGAACAGGCAGTAGGTCAATCACCAGCAAACAGTAACAGGAAGGGCAAGGCAAAAGATTAATCCAATAAAACACAGGCAATAATCAAGGCAGGCAGCAAACGATCAAAAACAAGAAATCAGTCCATGGTAAAAAAACACAGGCAAGGCAAAGCAGAGCAGAGCAAGGAAACTAGGATAACACAGAATGAGAACATATAACTAAACAATGCTCAGCAATGTGTGTGTGTTTGAGTGCAGCTTATAAAGTGTCACTGATGGGAAACAGGTGTGAGTGTGTGATTAGTTCCTAGATGGGAAATTGTGGGAAATGGAGTCCATAGCTGTGTCTCATTTAATTTAATTTCGAAGGCCGCATCCTCCAGAGCACACATCCTGTGAAGGATGTGGTATACAGAGTGTCCTTAACCAGAATTAAACAAGACGTCCTTCGTAGGACATACGGCGTGAAAGGAAACAGGAATTATCACGTTGCTCTGCCAACACGTTCACGGCAGCGTAGTTGCAGTTTCACAACAGTTGAACAAATTAATGAAAATTATTTATAAATTTGGAAAGTAATTTGAAAAGAAAATGTATTTACTTGTTTTATTTTGGTTAATGCTTGAGGACCTGCGGTGTATGTACAACAGATCTGTTACAGAGACAAAGCAGGAGGATATTAAGAAGAACAAAGTTTAAAACAAAAACAAGCTTGAAACTACTTACATTTAAACACCACATCTTCGCTTGTACCGTACATGTACATCTGCCAACGCCACTTTTATTTTTATTTTTCAAATAAATAACGGTTGTTAACAGCGGCGCAAAGAATTGTGGGCTATCTGCAGCAGCAAAGGATACACCTCATGCATCCTCCGAATTCTTGTGAAAGAAGGTCGCATTCGAAGGTCGCATTCGGAATGTCCTACTTACTTTTCTGAAATGATACAGCCTCAATGATGTATGCAACCTTTGAATGCGACCTCCGGAGGATGCAGCCTTCCAACTGCCAATTTTTGTAAAAGGATAAGGTCATTATTTCCTGTTCAAATATGAAATATGTCCAGACAGGAATTAAAATTATGCTAATTAGAAAGTTCTGATTTGGTCTGGTCTCAAAACACAACAAACTACTTTCATTTGAAATATGTGCCACATTCTACAACCACAAGTCGCTTTTACAGATGTTATAGACATTTCCAAAACACAGGCAAGCAGCTGGTGGGACATTTCCATAGCGTGCAGGACAATCCGACTGTATCCATTTGCACATGAATAACTGGGTTGGGTTTGTCTCATGTGATAAGCTGTAACACTGACGACCTGATTGACTTCACAATCTGATTGCAGTCTGCCGATATATGCTCTGCATCCCTTTAGCCTGGAGCTCACTGAGCTATAAATAATCATTAGAGCTCCCTGATAACAGTCACATACACTCTTAAACTACACTGCCATTAACTACATGGTCATTTTAATTCAAGAGGTATAATTAAGTATATTTAAGGTGTTATTTTAGGTTTTTTAAAGTCATTTCATTTGAAAAGTTGGCTGATTATGTCTGTGTCACCATAGACATTTGGGAAAGAAGCAGTCCTCCAATTTTTTTTTAGATACATTCAAGAAGGTTTGAAGGTCAGTGAAAAATGTCCTTAAATAGCAAGTAGGCTAGTTGCACCACACCACATTATGTACAATCAATATTGTTTGTGCTTTGTGCCAAGAACAATATATTTATTCTAATTAACAGAGTTCATTATTGAGCATGAAGAGGCCATTATTTACTGAAATACCTGTACTGTACCTGTTTGAACCATGTGATCAACAATCCATGATAATTATGACGATGACTGAAAGATGACACCGTTTAATTAAAAGGGGGGAATTCTCACAACATATCAGGGTTGAAAATGAAGTACAGAAACAAATGTATATACACACACACACACACACACACACACATATATATATATATATATATAGCTTTGGAAGGACAGAATATGTAGTTGGATCATTTCAGGATATATACACTATAGTGCCAAAAGTTTTGGGACGTCTGCCTTTACATGCACATGAACTTTAATGACATCCCATTCTTAAACCGTAGGGTTTAATATGGAGTTGACCCACTCTTTGCAGCTATAACAGCTTCAACTCTTCTGGGAATGCTTTTCACAAGGTTTAGGAGTGTGTTTATGGGAATTTTTGACCATTCTTCTAGAAGCGCATTTGTGAGGTCAGAAACTGATGTTGGACAAGAAGGCCTGGCTCACAGTCTCCGCTCTAATTCATCCCAAAGGTGTTGAGGTCAGGACTCTGTGCAGGCCAGTCAAGTTCCTCCACACCAAACTCACTCATCCATGTCTTTATGGACCTTGCTTTGTGCACTGGTGCGCAGTCATGTTGGAACGGGAAGGGGCCATCCCCAAACTGTTCCCACAAAGTTGGGAGCATGAAATTGTCCAAAATGTCTTGGTATGATGAAGCATTAAGAGTTCCTTTCACTGGAACTAAGGGGCCAACCCCTGAAAAACAATCCCACACCATAATCCCCCCTCCACCAAACTTTACACTTGGCACAATGCAGTCAGGCAAGTACCGTTCTCCTGGCACCCGCCAAACCCAGACTCATCCATCGGATTGCCAGACAGAGAAGCGATTCGTCACTCCAGAGAACACATCTCCACTGCTCTGGAGTAACCACTGCATCTGACGCTTTGCATTGCACTTGTGTGTGTGTGTGTGTGTGTGTGTGTGTGTGTGTATTATATATATTCAAAGTTGTTTTGTTTGCAGATTCTTTGTAAATAATTGTGAAATTTACTAGCAATTTCTGAGTGAAAAATGTTTCTACATCATTTTTTTGAATCACATTTTATTTTTGTTTATGAAAACTTTTATGTACCCTAGTGAAAAAAAAGTATACTTTATTGTATTTTAAATATAGTCCCTTTTTCTATAGTAGACTGCAAATATACTAACAAAAAATGTACTATCTTTAAATATATAAGAAGTATATAAGCATCATATTTTACTTTAAAATAATTCTACTTTAGCATATTTTCTAAAAAATATATTTTAGAAAAATATACTTGAAGTGAAAGTTCAGTTTATTTTTTAAAAGTGTGTTTATTTGCACTTTATAAAAATATATTTGAGGTATATTTTAACTGTGTGCTGAAAATGATCATTGTAACAATGCACTGAAAGTATATTTAAAAAATACATTATTTAATATCCTGAAGTTGTGGTGTATTTAAAGTTAAATTTGAGTATATATTTTAAGTTTACTTATTCATCCTTGGAATTTGTTTTATTACTTGTGCTTATTTATTTCAGTATGACTAATGCATAAAAATCCCATTTTTTAATCTATGCAGTGCAGCCTACAATTTCCAGATATGTGTAAATATGTTTAATAAGTTTACACTGGTAGAATCATTTTACAATCGTACACCCAAATCTATATTAAACAACACACCAGCAGCACAAATAACGTTACATGCGGAAAAAATATGTTGAGTGGTTGAACTTGAGACTTATCGGAATTCAAATGTCTCTTCAACTTAGTCTGTGACCAATCAGATTTTGCTGCTCACTGCCTTCAGCCAATCAGAGCTGCTGACATCACGGTACTCATCTGAATCAATGGAGCTACGATCAACTTAACCCTCTACTGCACACGTGTAGATGGCACATGGAGAAAAAAAAAAAAAAAAATTCCACATAATTTTTTGGTTCATTTGGGAACTGTAACATGGCGGGACTCAGGGTAGGATCCATATGCAAGCTTTTATTAACAGATGCGTAGTCCAGTCAGGCAGGGGTCATACAGGAGCAAACAGGAATGGCAGGGAACAGGCAGAATCATAGTCGTAGAACAGGCAGGGGATCAGGGCAGGCAGATATCATTCACAAACCAGAAACACAATAAACAGTCCAAGGGCAGGCAGCAGAGAATTGTAACCGGGAAACAGACAGGAACAGTAACAGGCAGACTAACACAATGACCAACGCTCAGAATTGCAACAAGAGTTAAACAAGACCTCGCAAAGTGTATGTGGATGTGTGTGGCTTAAATAGTCCAGGTAATGTGCTGCAGCTGGGTGTGGTGAATACTGATTGGTAGAGTGAGTGCAGGTGATAACCAGGGAGGATTGTGAGAAATGGTGTCCGGGAATGACTGGAACCGTGACAGGAACATTTTATTGATGAAAAACATTTCTTTGATACATGCATATGTCTGTATCATGTGTGTCATGCCATATAATATGCCATACTTCATGTAATAAGATTTCACTGCGTACGAAACTTCAAAAAGCACTTCTTCTCTGCTGTGAAATGTTTGTTTGTGAGGTGTGTTACATTTTTTTCACATAATTTTGGGTGTTCCCGTGCACCCAGGAACCCTGCATCTTCCCTTCTTATAATACATTACGGCCAATGTGAGGTATTGTCCAAAACATCCTCAAAAAGTACCCCTTATCGCACAAAGAATTTCTGAACATGCAAAATAAAAAAAACTTAATAAAACCTGACAAAAGGCTTCATACACACACATGTTTTTTATGTACAGGTCATGTCATTTTAAATAAGATTACTAAAGCAAATATTCTTGCCTTCTTCTCACACCATGTGCTCCTGTGACCATGTGTCAGAACAGGATGTCCCACCTTTAAATGGTGCTTGATAGTGACTCCCACACCTTACTGGACTGTTCTTTGGTAGGCCTACTTTCTCGAAATTTCTAATTGGTTGTAATCATTTAAAGAAAAATGTACTAAACATAGGGCTTAAGAAAACTTTCTGTAGAGGGTGAAGCTTATGATGCTTTTGGGAAACTCTGCCCAGTTTAATCAAGTGACATCGCAGCCTGACCTTGATGGCGACGACAACCGGCTAGGAATTAAATGGCCTACGTGATCCTGAAAGAACGGGAGAAAAGTGCTGCTATTTGGTGGTAAGTTGTAGTCTACCAGTTAACAAACTTTTTTTTTTTTTTTTTTTTGCTTTAACAAACGGAGAGCGAGATTTCGGCTTGATATCTCCTTTTTGAGTTTGTGTGGTGGTTTATGGCACATGTATGTATGCAGCACCAAAACGCCCCATTTATATGATTGGTCAAATCGGCCCGTATTCTGTACGATATTAATTCATAAAATGTTGTATGCTTGACTATGTACCGAAAACAATATCAACATGCCATACTGATACAGTTCCCTATTGCTAATCCTCATTTACTGTTCAAAATATTATTGGTTCAATGTAGGATTTAGACAGACTATTGTAAACGTGAATAAAAAGTTTATCATGCTGTCTGACCTTATATCTTTTGTATATTCTGTTAACAGATGCTGTTCTTCACGAGTTTCTGCATTTAACTGCCTCTGTGTAAGCGGCCATCAGACGCAATAATGAGAAGCTCATCAGAAAATGGAATATAATGTGTAATTTGTATTTGTGTATAGATAGTCACCATTGGTCCAATAATTTTTTTTTCTCTTTAATGAAAAACATGGTAAGTTTTGCTGAAACCATGTTAAGTTTAAATAAAAACCATTGGATTTTGTTAATGAAATATGTCTCTTCATTAGTGATGTTGTTAGATTTTATTTATTTTAATGGCCTTGAAACTTTGGGAAAATGTCACCTAAGTAATTCATTAAACGGTATTTAAATGGTAGCACGATTATAATACTGTATTGTGTGAGATTATGTAATTCAAAGTACAGTAGTCAACATTTGAAGTGGATCATAAAAGTTCATCAAAGTTATCCTAAGAAGGAGGTTTTAGGACAACTTTGATGAAAGGCTTTGATCCACTTCAGATGTTGACTATATTATACAAAGTATAAGTAATAACAAAGTGTATTGTTACTGACTACAAAGTGTGTAATTTTTAGTATTTGGAATAAGCCAAAGGTACTGAGCAATTACCTGTAAAATAATATATTCATAGTATATTGCTTGTGTGTTCAAAAGACACTCGTAATTAATTTGTAATGTACTTAAATCACAAATAAAGTGTACTTATAACACAAATAAAGTATACTTATAACACAAAGTATATTTATAACACAAATAAAGTAATAATACTTTTTATTTTATTTTATATATATATATATATATATATATATATAGAGCGCCTTTCAACACCCAAGGTCGCTTTACAGAGATAGGTTAAGGAATAGGACAAGATAATCATCAACATAAAAGCACAACACACAGTCACTTACAAGGGTAGGGTAAAGATGTAGAGACAGAAAAAAAAAAAATTACTTACAGACTGTGAGCAGAGGAATAATATTCAGAAAAATAATGTGTTTTTAAGAGATTTTTGAAGCAGAGAAGGGTGGATGCTTGATGGATGTCTTGAGGAAAGGAATTCCACAACCTCGGAGCCACAACACTAAAAGCCCTAGCTCCCATAGTCACCAGACTAAACTTGGGGGTGACTAACAGTCCTGCACTATAAGGAACGAACAGGAGCATAAGGCCAAAGTAAGTCTGATAAGTATGTAGGGCCAAGGCTATGGAGAGCTTTGTAAGTAAGAATTAGTACCTTGAAGTTTATATGCAGGGAGACTGGAAGCCAATGAAGAAGATATAGGATTGGAGTAATGTGTTTATTCTTTCTTGTATGCGTGATCAGGCGAGCAGCAGAGTTTTGAACGTATTGTAATCTTTTGATATTTTTAGCTGAAAGGCCATAAAGTAGTGAGTTACAATAATCCAGTTGAGATGTGACAAAGGCATGTATTATGGTTTCAGCATCCTGCTGATATATTATAGGGGTTGAAAAAAAATAATAATTATATCAAATATATAATATAGCATATAATGTTTTGTGAAGCTTTTATTAAAGTAAAATTACGTAGAATAAATAAATACAAATATTTTAAATAAACTCAAATGGTTTTCCTAAGACTTATCTAATAACATATTCTGTCCATGCAAAGCTATCACGCTTTACTTTTGTTTATAACAAATAAAATATCGTCTGTGCGGGTCCTGTAACCAATGGCTGTTTTTGTTTACACTGGTTATTAAACTGTTTACACAATTCAATATTTTCAAGTGTAATCTAATACTGCCTTCCTGCTGCAGGCAAAAGATGGCATGTGACAGATGCCATGTGACTAAAGTGACATGCAAATTGCATCATCTCACAATAATTTGAAAGGTAAATGAAAGGCTGACTGGTTATACAATGAGTTTCCATTAAGGGCAATAGATCTGTTCCAACAGGTCAGCAAAGCAAAGAATCCAAAGAGTCATAAAACATAGATAGTGCTCATCAGAAAGGAGGCGGATGTGGTTGTGGCTAAGTGGATGAGGACTTATACTGTCGTGTGACTAAATAAAAACAGAAAACTGACCGCTGCACAGAGCTCAGTAGGATGGGAAACTCTCAGCCTGTACTTGACCATTTATGGAAAAATGGCAAGACAAGGAAATGCATTCTGTGAAAACAAATAAACAATCATGAATCCTCTTTTAGACTGTTTATTGATTCATTAAATGCATATAAATGATTCGCTTTCTTCAGAAAGAGACAATTAGACTTGTAGATATGCTATACAAACTCAGTAATGAACAAAGTGCTTAAAAACACAAAGTCTAGTACAAATAAATAAATATTATTTTAACAAAAAAGGAAAGATACAAAATAAGGTTCAAGTATCAGAAGCGAACAAATGAATTACCATTTCAAGCCAATGTACAACATTGCACCTATAGTTGTGTGATTAATAGATATCAACAACTAGATGTCTTCTCAAAACCATAATTTACAGTTAAAGCTGGTATTTAGATTCAAAAAGTTAAAATTTTACTCTGTTCCTACAAAATCTCTTACAAATTCAAACCGTAAACATTTCATTTACAAGGGTAAATCTGTACACACATTATCAAATACTACTTTAATCTCTTGATCAGGCTGAGACATGCTAACAAAAGTGGAACTGAACTGGGAAAAAAAACAAAAAACAAAAACAAAAAAAAAAACAAATGAATTTCATTTAAATGTTATTATTATTATTATTTTTTTTTTTACATATTTCTCATAGTAGAATGTAAAAAAGTAGCTCAAAATAGCTCAAGCACTAGGCACTCTAGGGAATTAATAAAAGAACAGTATAAAAATGTATCTGATATCCATCACGCCATAAATTACATGAATTATAAACAACAAATATAAACACTGTTTCACTTTGTCCCATCCAAACACACATAAAACACCGTTTTATAACCTTGCGCAATGACCTTGTCGTCAGGTCTTAGAAACACACAAATTACACAAAAAACACACTCACAATCCATATCCATAACACAAATCATCTGAAACTGCAGTGGACAACATGAGAACTTTTAAACAGCCTTCAAAACTGCCAGCAGCATTAAAAATGGTAAGATTCATTTTTGCCCTCAAAGATTAAGACAAATATATGCAAATAATCTAAATGTGCAATTATAATGTACAATTTATTTGCAGCATATGTTTGAAAGAGAGTGCAGAATAGACATAAATCATCCCGCGAGCATCTGCAGGAGATCTTTGGTCTGTTTTAGTATCATTCTTCAACGTTCAGGGCATATTCTTACCATCAGTGTTAAAAATCCAGCCGAGACCAGAATAAAAACATCTACAAGTGGTATCCTGTTATGTAAACAGGGAATAGTGTCCAAAAATGTGGGGGTGGTTGACAACATGACTTAGCCGAATGTTTAATTCCTGCCACTGGGCTCCGATTTCTCCTCATACACAAAAACACACATATAAAACACCAAACTAGTACAAACCACACAATACGTACATTAATTATGAATTCATAGACGAATAGAAAAACCCAGGTGGCACTCAGTGTCAAATTTTTTGGGAGATGGATGCACACTCCTCTGTAAGAGGAAGAGAGGAAGCAGCTTGGCAGGAAACTCTTCCGCGCTGAGTAAAGCAATATAGCCAAACAACTTCACAGGCAGAGCTGAGAGGGTTCGTGGCACTCTATAGAGCATTTTTTCAGGTTCTGTGAAAAAATAACGAAGAACACTTGGTTAATTACTGAACAGTTGGTCTATTTAACAAGCTAGCCGCTAACTAATAACATATTAGCAATTAGCATAACAGAAAATTGCTATTATTGTTATTCAAGTCTACATGGAATCTGCACTGACGTATTTCCAAAGAAATTGAACAATGAACGCAAGCTCTACATATTTTACATGCCTTGCCAGTTTGCTTATTGAATATTTTGCTAATTTGACAATATTTTCAGCTAATAACCCCGTTTACACCTGGTATTTTGGTATTAACATGTTTCAGGTGGTTAGCAAGCACTAAATGAAAGTACCAGATGTTTATACCAGTTATAAACAGGGCTTAAAAGTGTAATTCTACCTCCATTTAACACATTTTACCACATTCAAATGCATTCTGCATGATTCTGTAGATTGTCCCAAAATCAGTATGAAATTGCTATACTATTTAGCTACTCTACATTATTAGGTTCTATGAGCATTACCTCTGAAAGAGCAGCACTGAAACCACTTGTAGGTAATGTAAAAAAGTGCGTCTTTAAGCATGCAAAAGACGAGCAAGAGACAGACTGTGACCATTTATAGAACAAATGAGAAAGTGGGTATCTAGATATAAATGAAGATATAAACATAAAATGGTGTGTAACTGCGGTACTTGTGTACATGTATATCTTCATCAATACCACCTTTAAAAGGCCCATATTGTAAGATTATCGCATTTAATCTTCATAATTTGGTTTTATGTTACCTTTTTTCCACCCTTTCTAAAATAAACAAGATTGCTATTGTACCGTTAAGACTTCTATATGCAAATAAGGTTGGTTATGATTAGCTAACTTTATGTACTGACATGGTTCAACAATAACGTTCATCAGTGCAGGTCGTTGTGAAATACTAAATAAGTAATGTTATGTAAATAAGGGGGTCTTATGTTAATAAGCTTGTGACATCATAATCACAAAGACTTCTGATTGGCCTCTTTTTGCAGCCTTGTTTTTGTAAACAAGATATAATAATATGTTTTGTAAACAAGATGTAGTTAGAGTTTGATTGGATGTCAACAACCAAAGATATGAGAAATGTTTTCTTGTTGTATTTAAAAGTTGATAAGCCTATTTAAGAAACATCCTTTATGGCCTGTTTAAGGATGTTAAACAAGTATGTTATAGTCAAGCTGGGAAGGATCATAGAGGTGAAATTATTTGAAGATGATAAGAAAGAAAGAAATGGAAAAAGGAAATACTTACAGACAAGCTTCACTAAGCCAGTGCTGTAGCACATAAGGGTGAATGAGGAAGGATAAATGGAAGGAAACAGGAAGAGAATGTGAAAGTGTGAAGAATGGAATGATTAGTATGTCACTATAGGGTTATGAAAGTGAAGATATGACACAGGTTTTAGATCTATGAACAGTAACCGTGGCTCACCTGTGTGGACAGAGCAAGTGTGGTGTGTGATGCTGAACACAGGGTCAGTTGGGCGGGTGTCACCTCTCTGATGATCGGATCATCTAGACCCTCAATGCGAGGCTTTTTATTGGGTTCAGGGCTGGTGAGAGGGGTCACGCTGTTTCTCCTGATCAGAGTGCTTGGGCCTCTCTTCACCTCCTAGTGAGAGAATATAGAAGAAGGGATTAGAAGCTGAAATGGTACAGCTTTTGTGTGTATATGCAAGTGTGTGAGTTTGTGCTTACCTCTGGTCTGTCTCTATGTGTGTTCACTGCCTCCACATTCAGAAAAATAGATTCAACTTTGCACCCTTTAAAATACCAAAAATAACACAGTTAGTTTGCATAATACTTGTCAATATAATTCAGATTAGATATGTCAGAGATAATAGGTTAAAAATCTTACCATAAGCCACTGGGGTCAGCTTCAGTACTGTGTGGAGTGGACACTTCAGGTACGGCATCTCATCTGCCAACAGGAAATCAAAGGTTAGTATGATTACACTTCTGCTGAGAATGGAAAAGTGTCAGCTGATGTAGACGAGGCGATGTATTTAAAGGCATAGTTCACCAAATCTGTATGACTTTCTCTTACATGAAACACAAAAAGATAACTATTAAAGTTATTGGTGCTGTCAAAAAAAAAAAAGTAGTCCATATGACTTCTGGGATGGTTGCATAAAATGCTTAGACTAGTCTTACTGGTTAGTCATCTAATATTTTTTTAAGCCTTGTCATAAGTTACATAAAAATGTAGATTGCCCTCATTTGAATCTGAAAAATAAGTCTGATCACTCCTTGGCTTACTGCTAGTTGGTCAGACAAGCAGTTCTTAGGACACGGTCTTAACATAGAAGCTGTGTTTATGCAACTGGCCCCTGAAGTAGCTTAGTATCATGAACAGGCCAAAACTGGAAGAAAAAAAAAAATCTTGCCCTCATTGACATGAAACCTGACCATTATAAAAAAATGAGTGTTTCAATATGTACTTCAAATCCTTAAAGTAAATTTTTACTTTTTACTTCAAATAAACTGTATTTAAGTGTATTTAAGGAGAGTTTTATGAATGTTTCTTAGTAACACACTTAAGTACACTTTTAAAAAGTGCACTTTGTAATAATGTCAAATTAAACGTGATGTTAAAGTACATTTTAAATCATTGTTTTGTCATGCTTTAAAGAAGTACACTTACTTTTAATGTGACTAACATACTACATCACATGTAAAGTACTCGATTATAATTTAAACTGTATTGTTACTCAATTTTACATTTAAATATATTTTAAATGTTCTAAATTGCAACTGCATTGCAAATGTATATGACACACAAGTTTCAATACAGATTACATTAAGTATCACTTTAGCCATATTTCAAAGACAATAAAAGTAATTATAAAATTGCATATAAAAGATTTGCTCAAGTCCTACTTAAGTGGATCAAAAAGCACTTAAAAGTTTAGCTAACTGCATTTAATATCAATTTAAACTATAATACATTTTCATTTAATTGCAATTAACATGTAATTAAGTGTCAGAAAACATTGCATTCAGTTTATACTTGAGCATATTCTTTTAAACTATATTACTAAAGTATAATAAGTACTCTTTTAAAAGTATGGGACACAATGCATCTCGAAGCGCCAAGCTTGAATGAGGAAGGAGAACAACAGCTTAATTTTAGCCTGTTTCTCACATGAACCTACAAATGGTTTCAGAAGTCATTTGGACTACTTTTGGAGTTCAACAGCACCCACTCCCATTCACTTCAACTTCCACTTCCATCTTCTTTGGAAAAGAGTATCTGGGACAACATGCAGAACTTCTCCTATTGTGTTCCATAGAAGAAAGAAAGTCATATCAGTTTGAAATTATGTAAAGTGCAATATGTAATATTTTCTGTTTGCTAAAGGTTGCTAGAGACCCATTCAAAACAAAGTCATAGCTTGATAACGACAAGTTTGAGCGCGGAATCTTGGGACATGTGAAAGAATAGGGATAGGTCTTGGGAAGAAATCATGTTCATGGATGCGATTATTAACGTTACCGTAGTATGAAGCAGAGCAGGACCGACTGTTGTGGGAGCTGAACGCTGGAGCGATTGCACAAAACACGACACGAGCAGCACACAGTCGCTGGTGCTGCTTCCACTTTTCCGGTCATGAGTTTGAGGTAACACAGCTCTGTTTATTATATTAGATACATTTGAGGGTGTTGAAAATGTTATAACATTACTCTGTGTGTTCGCTCGGTGGCTGCTGTGAGACACATAGCCATGCTAGATCGATATTAGAATATCATATTAAATGCTGGATGGCTTATGGTGATAAATGGCATGCAATTAATTTTAAAACGTATTGTATGATGGAGAAAATGCTGTATTACTGTTACTAAAAATAAAGCTGCATCTGATTATGCCATGTTAGCTACATCACAAAATAGTGTTTTTCCCTGAGGCATGGTACTCAAAAAAAACAACAACAAAAAAAAACAAAACAAAACGAGAAAATTAGATTTAAACAATAAGACCAAATGTGTTGAGCTATATAACAATAATTAGTTTTCTGTCTATAAATATATCAAAAAAGTTGTTCCCTTGTCTATTAAAACATATTAAAAAAATATTAAAGAGTCTTTGGTGTTTTCATGGTTTCTACAAAATAAAACCGGAAACTGAGGGCAACGCGGGTATGACGCAATTGACAGGCGACTCCTCACACGTCCCGGAGCCTTGGTTAAAATTGCAATTTTCTCACGATTTACAAATAGTTGCAAACATTTAGGATATTGTAAGTACTCAAGTGAACAAAATATATAACACTGGCCTAGTGGTTTTGGGATATTTTACTGCAAAATTATTACATATTGCACCTTTAAGCATTAGTAAATTCATTTCTGCGTGAACTATTTGCTTAAGAATCTCACCTGCACTTTTATCCAGGAAGTATGCGAGTAAGCATCGCATCACAGCCTGGTGACAGATGACAAGAACATTCTCCTGTCGTTCCAGTTCCATGATCAATGGTTCCACCCGCTGAACCAAGTCCTGATATGACTGGAGAAACACAAGAATTTAATTTAAGGATACTTTCTTCCAATTTGTCATATTAAAGTGAAGGCATTTCATCTGTTTGTACCTCTCCAGAGGGGTAGCGGTAGTAGTATTTGTCCTGATCTCTCAGAGCAAACTCTTCTGGAAACCTCTCCCTTACTTCTTCATAGGTCATCTCCTCACACACACCCTGCAGAGATCATACACATGTTTTATAGAGACTGAAAAGGAGCAATGTAGCTGAAAAACTAAACCAGAGGTGCATGCTGAAGAACTTACTGCATCAATCTCATTCAGGGCTTTCCATTGCTCGTACGGCACATTGAGGGCCTCGGCGGTTTGGATACTACGACGCAGCTGGCTTGTCCAAACCTTCAAGTCCTTCAAGTTCTGCTCCTCTACGAATTTAGCAAGAGCTCCTGCAAACTACAGAGTGGGATGATTTGTTATACTGTAGAGCTTGGACAAATTGGACATGGGTAATTTAGTACTCTTAGCTAGCACGCACTGTTTCTAAATTTTACAAATACCGAAACTGAGCTTCATGGCAAAACATGACTGTTTATGAAGGCTTGCAAAGTTATATGTCTTTTTATAATGAGTCATGAGCTATTCAAAAAGTAATTACCCAAGTCATACCTACGTACTGCATTATTTTCATTCTTTTCCAAGATTTAAGAGCATAGTACCTTTCGTCCACGTGTAGACAGCCCAGAGTCTCCGCCCAGTCTGCCCTGCAAGTTGTGCTGGCTCTCACCATGACGACACAAATAAATAGAACGCGGCTGCACGTGGATGTTCATCAGGTAGTAGACGATCCGACTCTGGATGTGGTCTTGAATACGATTGACCAGGAATCTGCGACCGACGTCAATCACTTTGATGAATGACAAATTTCTGAGGACAAACAAGGAAAGTGGTTAGGCCTGTGATATTAAAGATACAAAGTCAGCGCCAAAGAAAGTATGCGTGTATTGGTAGTGTACCTGTCATACTGGTCAGGGTCAAGTGGCTGATAGTTCACTCTGTAACATTCAATTCTTTTCTTAAAGTCCTCCACGGCATCCGTCTTGTTGCAATCTTGGTAGTCAGGACATGACACCTTAACTTCCTGTTAAGGAATTATTGTAATGTTGAGAGGTTTTGCAGACTTTATATCAAAAAGTAGTTATCTCACTAAATACATATAAGACTAAACAATCCTTTAACACACAACTTACCAAAATATTACAGGCGATTACATTTGGGTCCTCACAAACAGACTCAATGAAGAAAATCTGCAAAGTATATTTGTATTAGTGGTCTTCTTCATCAATGTAATTGTCATCAAAAGCAATCTTCAAGAGAATACAACTGACCTTGAAGCCATTTTCTGCACCAAACTCCAGGATTATATCCCGTCGCTCTCTGGTTGTGTTTGTAGCGTCAAAAACCTTTGGAAAGATATGGCGGTGATGATCTGCTCTTTTTTTTTTTTTATTGTGTCTAAACTTGTTTTTGCATTTGCAGCAGATACTTACAGCTACTTGACCTTCCTTTTCAGTGAGGTAATTCTTGACATCTCTCAGAGCTGCCAATGCACACTGCCTGGAGACAAAACAAAATGAAAAATTACTCCATATATATTACTCCATTTATATATGAATTACTCCATATATATTAATCCATTTATCCATAAATACATATATAAAAAATGACTACATATATATCCTTAAAAATGACTCCATATACTGTATAGCCATAAATGACTTGAAGAAGAACTCATTTTAATATTATGACATAATATTACGACAACTCACTGTCGAATTTTTACGGCATCTTCATTGTCCGATTTGAAGAAATCATAGGAGCTGTAGTGTTTCACTGCTTCTCGACGATACTCGCCAACATTAAAGACTAAAAATACACATATTCAACAATTAAGAATTCCTGAAAAACATTACTATTATGTATAGGTGAAATGCATAAAGCAAAAATATAAATATATTATATTAATTTAATATTAAGTAGTGTGATAAAAGTTTATATTGGTGTATTTTTTATTTTGTACCTTTTGTGGGAATACCAATCCAGTTGAGGTAGCGTGTGAGTTTCCTTGACATATAGGTTTTGCCCCGAGCAGGAAGCCCAACCATCACTATCACCGTTGGGGGGTTTGCCAGGTGTGGACCTCCATGTGCTGAAATACAAAGATGAAGTGAAATACATTATCACACTTTACTGAAACAAAGTATATGAACAGAAATGCCATTAGCCTATGGGTTTTCATGGGTATGGACACTTTTTTCGTTCAGTCTCACTCCAGTGGTTGCTCGCATGATTTCTCAGCAAGTGCCTGGAAAACTTTTAACGACCCTCCTCGCCAGCCAATCAGACAGCACAGCCATGGGTCAAGTCATGTGCGCACAGATGCACTTTCAAAACTAAACATTTACTACACTTAAATGCACATGCATATTCCAGCAAGACGTTAACCGGGTCAGACGCAGATAAGTCTCACTTTCTCGTACACACACAGACACATAAATCCTCTAGAAAGTAAATGTTTGTGTGTATTGGGAATTGCCACGAAATATATGTATTTAAGCAGTTGTGCATTAGTCTAGGATTCAAGCGATTTCGATTGTGTTTCTACTTCATCATATTATTTATGGGTTAGAGTAATCCCTAACAGGGAGAGAGAAAGTACACAGCAGTTTTTCTCAATGAATTATAGATGTCCATTGGCAGGTGGCCATGTGAATGGGCAGTGTGAACCAGCGCAGTCGGGGTCAATCCTTAAGAAGATCCTCAACGGAAACACAAACTCAGCTCAGTCACCAGAGATAGACAGTGATCTTATTAGGCTTTTGCTGGTTGTCCATGTACACTGAGCAGACAGAAACTGCTCATGTACATGGACAGAATTAAAGAAAATTATATTATATTATATTTTTTTTAATCCTATTTTTAGGGCCATTAACATTTTAGGTAATGTTGGTAACTTTGGTAATGTTATTTGACGGTTAAGGATGTTTAACCCCAAATTTAACACACATTTTGTGTAAGTGTTTATAATATTCTCATTATTCTGAATATTCTCATTATATTCTACAATATATTGTAATACAGTAATAAAAAAATAATAATACAATTTTTGTATTCAAATCTGCATAAATTTTAGGTGATTTGAATTTGAATGTTTTATTATTGAATAAAATTAAATGCTATATTATATTATTATTTATACGAAATATAGCTCATGTTATTATTATACTTCTTGTAATTGGTCTGTCTTTTTTTCACACATCCACACACCAAACATGAGCTCTTGTTTACATTTATTATGTATTGCAGTAAACGATGCCTTCATTATAGTCACAATGAACATGAGGCCACATATATCATTGACGCAGCATATATTAAAATGCACTTGTAATGAGTAATTAATTTGCATATCCTACAATCATCATGCTCACGCCAACCGCACGTAAATATATTCGACCAATCACAGACCACTATGAATGAAAAAACGCAATATTCCCACATTCCTCTATGTCGAATCCCTATTCAGAGCGCGATTCAATGCATGTCGTCATCAGTGTACCACTGAGTTCTAAAGTCTTTACAAAGGCGATGCGCGTGGGTTTCCATGACAGCAGAATCACTTGAGACAAGCTCTTAGAATCGTGAGACAGCAGCTCAAGAATGTCCATGGAACCAATTAATTCTGTTGGCATGGCTACCGATGACCATTACCTTAAACACGTTTGATCAGTGCATATGAAAGTGCTGGTGACAGTAAGTCACATGTTCATTCATATTAGCCAAATATTTCACTTTATTACACATGTACCCATTACTGTTGAAAATAATAATAGATATATGCTATATAGTATGCCAATAGCCTATCTGTAGTAAATACTGGACAGCTGTTTTGTGCCCACCATTCTTCAATATGAAAGAAAATATGAATATAATCTATATGACTTACATGTGCGGGGCATTGAAGGTTTGTCATCCTTAGAGGGAATCCAGATTTTTTGGATTCTGTTTTGGGTTAGTTCCCTTGGCATTCCTTTAGGATGGAGAAATATCAGCAAGAAAACTGAGGCAAAAAAAAAACCCCACCAAACAAAAAAAACCCACACCGGCTTAGTTTAGAGAAAATAAACAAAAAGTTAAGAAGTAGGATGCTTTTATTTGTAAATATTCTTCTTTAAAGGCAGTTTGAAGATTTGCGGCGGTTTGTATCGGTTATAATGTGGAACACCACCTCTCTCTGCTTTCCGGTAATCTCTAACATCACGTTTCTCATCTTCAGCGCTTTAAATACGGAACCGGCAACGCGACCATGTGACGCCACTTCAGAAGGCGTGTCTATCATTGAGAGCGTTCACTTACGCCACCCTGTGGCAAAACGCAAAACATTTGTTAATAAATATATTTAAAAACTATGCTATTTGTATTTTAGATTTATCCATGCGCTTTAATAATAAAGAAATTGTTATTTTGCTATTAGATGTTTCTGGATGCTAATGATATGCATTTAATAGTCCTGACATGGTAAAATGCATTGAAAGGCTACAAAAGCATTAAAGATGCAGGTCACGCGTCGAGCGGGCATCCCCACACATGCCTACGTGCGGGGAGTCACTACATCAATCCATCAATCTTCATCCATAAATCCCTGAAATAATAGCAAGCATCTTCGAGCTGTAAATCACTGGTTGTTGATTTTTAAAAAATAAATAAAAATAGTAAATTATTAATAAATGTGACGGCCAATTTGTAAATGCAAAATAACACGATAATCTATTGCATTTCCGTATCTGTAAAAAGGTTGTTAGTTTTTAACTGATGAATCGCCAGTCAAATTAAATTTAACGAACGTTTAATTTCGAGAGCTTATTGGTTTATAGAAAAATTACAGCAACCGTTATTTGAGAGAAATCACTGTTTGCAGTGAGCTGTTTTATTGGGGATTTGTTTAACAAAAAATAAATAGATAAATAAATGATTAAAAAAACGAGTAAAAAATATCATCCGAAATATTTCAAACCTCTAGCCTAATGAAAGTTCACCATCATTGGTGCACTGGTGCATAAAAGGTGACTTTGCTGAACATAGTTTCAATAGTCTACATTATTTTAAGATTGCTTTTTTTTCCTTTTAATAAATAGGCTAGACCTATGTTCTTGTAAGATGGAAGGGCAAAATAAAGGCTATATCCATGTATTGAAAAAAAGGACTGCGATGCATTTAATCCTATGATGGTTTAAATTTAGGGAATTATGAAATTTTGCACTCTAAAACATCTCATGAGATGTAGGGTTGAACATATACTCAACCACATAGCAACACCCTATAGCAAACCCATACACACACACTGTAGAATTAGTGAGTTTTGCATGGGCAAACACTACAAATAAATTCAGAACAGTGATTCATTCGTCATTCAGGAAATCCTATGATGTTTTAAAAAATCCTTTGTTGGGTTTGAGATCTTCACTAAAATGCTGAGCTGTTGGTGACTCGCACATCTGCACGTACAGGATGAAATCCACGGTAGTGACATCACTGTGCCAACCTCACATAGCCTAGGCTACTCTAGCAAATATGATTGTGTTGAGTAGGAAAAAATGACTTTTTGGTCTAGTTCTCAGTCTCTCTCATGTGTGGCAGCTAGCACTTAACGACCAATATTTCAATAGGCATTAGGCTATATTGGAAAACAATTATTCTATCTAATCCATTCTCTTACAGAAATGCGATACCTAAAGAAAGAAAGTTAACTGCAAGTCACGTGAGAACAGTTTTGTTTTTCCTCAAGCTTCATGTCACTTTCTCGTGATTCCAGGTAGGCTACTATCAATTTCCCTTTGTTACTGCACAGTGAACCTGTTTTCAGTCGGCTGCTGTGCTGACCCACTTCCAGTCAGATACTTGTATGGCTGAGATCTCAAAGATTTTTTTAGTTGCCTGATATTCGCGGGGCACACTGGGTCAGCTGAAATTAATATCCTTCTAAAATGTATACACACAGCGGAACTTATTCGGCTAGCAGTGTTTGCTAAGGAAAGCAGATTTATTACTACTGTTCACCCTTATGGTGAGATTTCACAAAAGCCTTACATTAAACTTAGGCATTTCCACTATAGATATGAATTATTATATATAAATGATATCTCTGGCATGTTGAGGAGAAGTGTGCATCACACTCTTGCAATTCGTAACTTGCGAATTCATTTTTTTGTTCCCTCTCTCTAAAAATCGTACGTCGATTTTTATTTGTAATCACAGCGTACCAATTCATATATGAAATTGCAACCTCGTAAAATGTTTGGGTTTTCTTGTGCTATTACCTTTCTTTAAAGTTCAACTTTTCACCACTGACTGACCAAAAACATGCATTAAAAAAAAAAAAAAAAATCATATCTAGATCATATCCAGATCATATCTGGAGATTTGTAGGTGGACTCTTGGGCCAATAAGTAACCACCTAAACCACCCAGAGCATCCTATAAATAGCATAGCACAACCACCACTCCAAACACCCTAGCAACCACACAAGCAACACTCTTAACTGTTAGGAACACTGCATACATGTGCATAGGAACACCCCAACAACCACTCCTAACATCATAACAACTGCCTAGCAATGCTCTAACCACCACCCAGAACGCCTTTGCTACTGCATAGCAACACCTTAACAACCACTCTTAACATCTTAGCAACCACTTGCTCTAACCACCACTCCGAACACCTTTGCTACTGCATAGCAACACCCTAAGAACCACTCTTAACATCTTAGCAACCGCATGCTCTAACCACCACTCAGAACACCTTTGCTACTGCATAGCAACACCCTAACAACCACTCCTAACATCTTAACAACCGATAGCAATGATCCAACCCCCACTCTGAACACCTATGCTACTGCATAACAATGATCTAACAAGCTCAAGACAATTCCTATTTTGTTTTGGAGCAAATTCATGAGTTTCTTTCTCATGAATTTGCTTTTGCGTATTTTCACATGATCTGCTCTTATCCCAATGAAGGATAAATTTAGGGAATTATGAAATTGTGCACTCTAAAACATCTCATGAGACAGGGTTGAATATATACTCAGAGCACCTTATCAACCACATAGCAACACCCTAGCAAACCCATACACACACTGTAGAATTTGTGAGTTTTGCATGGGCAAACACTACAAATAAATAAATAAATAAATAAATAAATAAAAATTTAGTGGATCTCTCAAACCAGTTTCAGAAAAAAGAAAAAAAAAGAGAGCGATTTATTCGGGAAACAGTCTAAAAAAAACCTACGTTTCATTCTCATTATTGAGGACACACTCTTAGGCAGCTCTGTAAGGAGATTATATTACATACTGGAATTTGAGTTAAAAACTGGCATACGTACTGTCAATGACTTTTCATTCATTGAGCTGCCATTCAATCTGTTTACAAATCTACACATTGTAGAACACGTTTCGTGAGAGATTTTGAAATTTAGATTTATAGAGTTTATTACAGAATCTTATTTGTTCAGATGCATGTAGCAAGCACGTACAACATGAAATTTCAGTCTTGAGTAAACAGTAAACAGTAAACAGTACGCAGGTTTCTTGTGATACACACTGTTGCCCTGAAGTGTTGACCGACTGGCTATTAGCAAAAATAAAAGAGCAGAGTGAGAAAAGCAAGTGACACGCAGTGATACTGAAGTTGTCCCTGAAGCTGATTCACAAGGATAAGATGTCAAAACCAGGAATAGATCAGAGAGAACATGAAACACACACACGGTAAAGTGTACACACAATCACACACATTTTAATTATCTAGTAAGTAATGAATTAACCTTTTATTAAAGGAAAGAATCAGTTTCTTGCAGAACCTTTGAGATGATATTTTAGAGGAAATTAACTTGGTAGCTGGTGCATGTTAATGAATGTAGCGTCCTTCAGGTGTGTTTTTATGGAACGTAACTGTACTGTCATTAAAATAGTCATGCATCATAAATTAATTTCACAGGTGTAGGGAATCACTTCCAGTAAACAGGGTTCAGATGGTGTCCTGATACGCTGTTTACTATACACAGAAGTAGTAACCCAACCCCTCTGCTCTCACAACACGTACAAGCAGTCACCGCAATTCAAAAATAAACAGCAACTAATGAACACCTCCCTAGTTTAGTTAAGCAGCTCATGTACTGAACATGAGATCAAAGTGTGAAATAAAGGCTAGACTTTAGACTTCATTAAAGGAATAGTTCACCCAAAAATTTTAATTCTGTCACTGTTTACTCACTCTTATGTGGTTCCAAACCTGTATGACTATTTCGGTAACATTTTAATATGGAGAAAATTCTCACTTTTAACTAGTTGCTTATTAGCCTGTATTTTAGTTGTTTATTAGTACTTATAAAGCACATACCTAAACTTAAATGCTACAGCTACCTTACTAACTATTACTAATCTGTAAATTAAGAGTTTATTGAGGCAAAAGTTAATCTGTGACATAATGATACCATATGACAATAGTGTTACCACTATTTCTTCTGTGGAACACAAAAGATGTTTAAAAACTGTTTTTGTCCATAAAATGAAAGTCAATTGGGTCAACAACAACAACAAAAAAAACAAATAAAACACTGAGACAAGACAAAACAGACACAAGTCAAACAAAACAAAACACGGACATGAGACAAAACACTGAGACGTGAGACAAACAAATTAAAAAACAGATGTAAGAGAAACAAAACAGTGAGACAAGAGACAAACAAAACAAAAAACAAAGACATGAGACTAAACAAAACAGACAAGAGATTAACAAAACAAAACACTGAGACATCAGACAAACAAAACAACACTGAGAAGAGAAACAAAACACAGAGGCATGACAAACAAAACAAAAAATTGAGACGCGAGACAAAAAACAAACAAACAGACGAGACAAAAAAACCTGAGCCGTAAGACAAACAAAACACAAGACACTGAGACACAAGACACTGAGACATAAGAGAAAAAAAACACTGAGATGTGAGACAAACAACACAAAACACAGAGCCAAGTGACAAACAAAACAACACTGAGACATGAGACAAATAAAACAAAACACAAAACAAACATAGAAACAAAACACTGAGACATGAGAAACAAAACACTGAAACATTAGGAACAAAACACTGAGACAAGAGACAAATAAAACAAAACAGAAACATGAGACAAAACAAGAGACAAGAGATTAACAAAAGACATGAGACAAACAAAACAGACAAACAAAAAACAATGAGAAATCAGACAAACAAAACACAACACTGAGAAGATAAACAAAACAGACATGACAAGCAAAACACAAAACACTGAGACGCGAGACAAACAAATAAAAAACTGAGACGAGACAAAACAAGAACCTGAGACATAAGACAAACAAAATACAAGACACTTAGACATACGAGAATCAAAACAAAACACAGAGACAAGTGACAAACAAAACAACACTGAGAGACAAGAGACAGACAAAACAAAACACTGAAACATGAGACAAACAAAACAAAACACTGACACACAAGACAAACAAAAACACTGAAACATGAGGCAAAACAAAACAGTAAAAAGGAAAAGAAAATTTAGACTTTTATACTAATTTTCTTTTGTTTTCCACAGAAGAAATGCATACAAGTTATGAACAACATGGGTAAACAGTGCCTTTAATTAAGCATTTAGCCTGGTTTAAAAAAAAAAAAAAAAAAACTTTAAAAGTGGGCAAGCCTATAATAAGTCCACCAAATCTAAAATAGTATGTCATAAAACTGCATAAAACACCACAACTGTAAATATCTCAATCCACCTCTTCGATTATTTCCCCACACATGCTAGGATGAGTTAAGGGGTGTGGCAACTATCTCATTGGTTGGCAGTAATACAGATAGAAGTCTTTGTTCTAATGAAACCCACATATTACCTGCCTTCAGTCCACAGTTTTCTACAACAAGATTCAAAGGCCCCATGACTTTTCCAGTTCTTAATGATTTAGTGAATAAGGGTTAAGGATATGGACTTTTAAAAGTATTTTAGAGCTTGGCTTAACTAGAGAAGTGCATATTCATTATAACAAAAAAAAAAAAGACCATTGGTTTTACCATTTTATTAATTTACATGACTTTTCCAGGTCTGGAACTCAGACTTTTAAAATTTGGCTTCTAGTGGGCCCAGACCCCCTGAGTGAAAACCACTAAAGTACATCCTACAATGTAAGTCTATGGTTTTTGTGTGATCTGATTTGAGCTTTTGCACATTTTGTTTGGTGCCAGTCCAACTGTTTAGAAAAGTATGCCTCGCTTCAACAAGCAGAATGATTTGAACTATCATACATGTCCGTAGCACAAATATGAGTAGGATTTTGGATTTGTTTTAAACCCCAAACCATAAGTATGAACAATTGTAAATTTCAAAAGTACTAATCCAAACAAAGCCATAACCCCATCTAAAACTGTCTGTAAACACCTTTAGCACGGCTCAATACCCAGCACCGAACTTGTGACCTGAACAGCTTAACCCTGTTCTGACATGTTTCAGACTCTCTGTTCGTACAAGAGTCATTTGATAAAGCTCTGTTCTGTTTGAGTGAATCCTCATGGAGTTCAGTCTATTCTTTACTTTATTCCCCAGCACTTTCGTCTTGCGTAAGTGTGTCCTTCTCATCAAACCAGAACATCACACCATCACTGACCCAGTCTAATCCATATCCGCACACATTCTGCATGAACATACACAACATTACATGACACAAATATTATTTAGGCGATGCATTTATAGGCATATGAAACATCCTACAGAGATGCTTTTGAAAAACTTGGCATGTACTGAAGCATGTACAAAATCTGACTTTTATTGAGTAGCACCCAATTTCTGCTAGGGTCAAGACACACATTAAGAAAAAGTATAATACTTTAAGTCTATCAATAGTGTGTGTGGATCATAGAGTGAGGGCTCATGGGAGTCGCCATTATGTCACAACAGAAGAATGTAGGTTTCCTACTTTCTAGAGTCGCACAGGGACATGTGTATCTGATTATATAAATCATGAACCAGGACTCATTCATCCTTACCATCATCATCTTCATCACCCCATTCAACATCAGTATGTAATTGTTCTTTTCTTTAAAACCACACAGTAACTACCGGAGAAGACAAGTATTTGCGTAAAACCCACGCCACTGGTTTTGAAAGCACCAAAGTGAAAGTCTAAAAGTGCAGTAATATGAAAAAGTTTCATATTTAAAGTGACATTTTACCTTTAAAACAGAACCAACCTTGAAAGTTTTATTTTTTTATTTCTGGGTTCAACATCACATCTTATTCACAAGGACAAAAGGTATTTTTAACTGTGACGTGAGAGAGAGAATAGAAGCAATTGACAAAAGAGCAAATTAGATCCTCATTACAAAACAATGCGGGAAGGGGAACATAAGCTAATGTTTTACAAGGGTGTATAAAATTACTCATGCTATATACAGACAGACAAATGACTTCCTGGTTTTTACTCTTTCCTTGAGCAGGTCTGGATCTCCCACTCACACCTGATCTCCCAGGTCTAAAACACGGAACTTATCCAAGTTATAAAAACAGGCCTTCACCACTCGACCTCCAAAGTACCGCCCATTCAGATCCACCACAGCTAAAGGAGGGAAAAAAACAACATCAACGGCAGAACACATACAGTTATATTGACATTCAAAAAGACCAACAAAATAAATTAAACAAATATGATTAATATGTACTGCATTAGGACACACATAAATGAGTATATTAAATGTTATTAAATCTAAACATGTCATATATAAAAATAATATAATTTCTAAAAAGCTGCAATAATAAGGCCATGAGCACAAATTGCACATTGTTATTTGAAATAGATTTAATTGGTTATAACATCTGTGACAAAAAGTTGAAAGGCTATGGATAGATTTACCATTATTTATAACTTCTGACCAGTTGATGGCACTGTCCTAAAACAATTCACAGACACCAAGGCCATCATCTTAGTGATACTGAGCTTTGTTTTAATATAACTAAGCATTGCCAGGATATTACCCCATATCCTGTTTTTGTCTTTGCAGTTAAATTTGTTATCGTGTTACAGGAAAACGTTTTTGAAAATAAAAATTCTAGTTGCTCATGTATGTGATGATCTGAAAAAGTAGTAACAAAAACAAAAAACAATAGAACATTCTCACAAAAGCTTGAGGTCAAAGTTTTTTAAAGAAATTAAGGTTTCACTTTATATTAGGTGGCCTTGACTATGTACTTACATAAAAAATAAGTACAATGTACTTATTGTATTGCTAACACTTTTGCTGCTATTGAGATGAGATACGGGTAAAGTTAGGGACAGGTTTGTTGGTATGTGTAGGTTTAAGGATGGGTCAACAGTGTAATTATAAATGTAATTACAGAAATTATTTACATATGTAATTACATGCTGGTATTTTTAAAATATAAGTACAATGTAAAAACATGTATGTTCACAATAAGTGCATAGTATCAAATGATTAATTTAAATGTAAGTACATAGTAGTTAAAGGCCATCTACTATAAAGTGGGACCAAAAATACTTTTTATTCAGCAAGGATGCATTAAATTGATCAAAAGTGACAGTAAAGACAGTTATAATGTTACAAAAGATTTCTGTTTCAAATAAATCATGTGCTTTTGAACTGATTTAAATAATCCTTAAAGTTATCACTACGGTTTTCACAAAAACTATTAAGCAGCTCAACAAATGATTTTAACACTGATAATAATAAATGTTTCTTGAGCAAGCAAATCAGCTTATTAGAATGATTTCTGAAGGATCACGTGACACTGAAGACTGGAGTAATGATGCTGAAAATTCATCATTGCCACCACAGGAATAAATTACATATTAAAAAAATTATGATTGAAAACAGTTTTCTGCACAATATTTCTGTTTTCACTGTATTTTTTTATCAAATAAATGCAACCTTGATGAGCAGAAGAGACTTCTTTCAAAAACACTGCACCAGAAAAATGAAGACTCTTCACAATCATATAATGCCAAGTATACGGTTCTAAGAGACACAGACGCCCAACCACAAAAAGCAGAAACAACTGGCTTGGCTGTTATCTTTTTAAAAAAAAAAAAAAAAATACAAATTTGGGTTTCCCCATGTGATCTCAGAGTGATGGTGAGATCATATTAAGCCATTTTAAAACACAAAAGGAAGTGGGTTCTTGATAACGATTTAGCCTTATGATCAAAAATACCCTTATTCCTAAAAAAAACCCCAAGGGGCAATCCACAGCTCTTTTAAAAAGACAGTTTAAACAAATATCACAAACAAAAGTCTTCCTAACAAACAACCCTACCCTGGGAAGTAAAACAGAAGTTGAACAGAAATGTTTTTCAGACTTGCTTTGTTTTCAGATACCGGACTTACAGTGGACAAAAATAATATTTTAAGAGTAAGACTTCAATTTTAGATGCAGAATTGCAAATATATATATATATATATATACACACACAGATCAGGCATAACATTATGACCACCTTCCTAATATTGTGTTGGTCCCCCTTTTGCTGCCAAAATAGCCCTGACCCATCGAGGCATGGACTCCACTAGACCCCTGAAGGTGTGCTGTGGTATCTGGCACCAAGATGTTAGCAGCAGATCCTTTAAGTCCTGTAAGTTGTGAGGTGGGGCCTCCATGGATCGGACTTGTTTGTTTAGCACATCCCACAGATGCTCCATTGGATTGAGATCTGGGGAATCTGGAGGCCAAGTCAACACCTCAAACTCATTGTTGTGCTTCTCAAACCATTCCTGAACCATTTTTGCTTTGTGGCAGGGTGCATTATCCTGCTGAAAGAGACCACAGCCCCCAGGGAATACCATTTCCATGAAAGGGTGTACATGATCTGCAACAATGCTTAGGTAGGTGGTACGTGTCAAAGTAACATCCACATGGATGGCAGGACCCAAGGTTCCCCAGCAGAACATTGCCCAAAGCATCACGCTGCCTCTGCTGGCTTGTCTTCTTCCCATAGTTCATCCTGGTGCCATGTGTTCCCCAGGTAAGCGACGCAACCGGCCATCCACGTGATGTAAAAGAAAACCAGATTCATTAGACCAGGCCACCTTCTTCCATTGCTCTGTGGTCCAGTTCTGATGCTCACGTGCCCACTGTTTTTGGCGGTGGACAGGGGTTTTGGAGATGCTCTGACCCAGTCGTCTAGCCATCACAATTTGACACTTTTCAAACTCGCTCATTTATGCTTGCCCATTTTTCCTGCTTGTAACAATGTTATGCCTGATCAGTGTGTGTGTATAAAAAAAAAAATTATTATATCTTATTATAATGGTCTGTGTATATATATATATATATATATATATATATATATATATATATATATATATATATACACACATACACACACACACACCATTATAATAAGAATATACAAATCAAGTTATTAATTTAAAACATTGTCCTTGAGGAAAAATATTGTTTTAAAGGATGAATTAATATTCAGCTTGTTAATATTTCGGTCAGTGTCTGAAAGTGAGTAAGTGAAAACTGGTTTGGTCTGCTATCCCTTGAGGAAGCGATGTAACCAGCCAGGTGACATAACACCTAAGGGATGGCCCTCACACACTTACCTGATTTATTAAGCAAGATCTGGGGCACTTGAAATAAAGACCACCTAAACACACACCCTCTTCAAATTTGTCCTTTAATCACTCACCTTTAATGGCTGATTCAACCCGTTCAAACTCCAGGAAAATGCGAACGGCCTCGTCGTCAGACACACCTGAGATCTGAAAACAAAAGCCAGACACACAGGTTTCATGTTAGCGAGAGATGACATCTGCAGCTTACATACACGAGCAGGAAAACTTTCAGCTGCATGTGAGACATGCTCAACATATCCTTTACCTCAAAGATGACACACTTGATGACTTTGCCATATTTCTCACACTCTTCTTTAGTCTCAGCTTCCAGGTCTTCGTCCACCTCTCCCCTTCCAACCATGTTCTACACATACACACACGCCGTTTATGAGCAGATTAATCTCGACAAATGGTTTTGGCTAAATTGTCCTGAATATCTCATGCAATATGCAGTCAAAAGGGGCAGAATTTGCATCAAAAGTGACAAAAAATAAATTGCCTTGCATTCAAAGTGTTAATTATTCAAGTAAAGTGTTTCAACATGGGAAAAACAATTGCTGGCAAGATGGTATTTATTTATTTTATACATTTATTAGTCTTTTTTGCTGGGACTTCAACTCTGGTCAACCGAAGTGCAATGGTGTCATATGTCGGAGCCGCTATATTTAAAGATTTTGACTGAAATGTAAGGAATCAGAAAAAAAAAAAGTTCATCCAAAAAATTTAAAGGCCCTGTTCACACCTGATATTAAGATGCATATTGGTCGTTCGGATCACAAGTGGACAAGGGAGACACATACCAGTTTACACCTGGTGTTTTAATCTGTCTCTTTTGTCCACTTTCAACCACTTCTGTCCTGATGTCTGAGGGGCGGGTCTATGGGCAGGTAAAAGGTATGGGCTTTTTCAGATCTTCGATCTAATAAGTGAAATAACAGCGTGCAGTTTGCAAATATGAAGGCAACTAGAGAAGACGGGAAAACGTACAGAGAGCATCAGCTTTTGTTTCTGCTCCGACAGCCGCAAGACCGTGCTGAACGCGATGTTAGAAGTGCATGTTAGAAAAAAATGTTTAGAGAACATTGTGCTTGGAACATTTTTCATCTTCAACCCTAACTTATGGCCTGAGCTGGCAAAGTTTAAATCTTGTCTGTTTTGCGCGCTTTCCATAATGTTTAGATAGGCATCTTTAATGGCTGTTCGAACACATTCAACCACATGAGTGTTTACCCCACGAACGCAATCCGGTCAAATGCGTTTTCAACTACCTCTGGAAGTGATCTAAAGGGAACAAACTCAAAACACCCCGTTTACATCTGCATTTAGCATTGTCCACTTGTGATCTGATCGACCAAAACGCATCTTAATACCAGGTAAACAGGGCCTAAAAGATGATTACAAACACTTACATATCATTCAATAATAAAGATTCTCAATAGAAAAAAATAATAAATAAAAGGTCTTGTATTAAAATTATTTTGTTATGCAGTATTATTCTTATTAGACTATTGTGTTATAAGCTTAGAAACATGCCAACAGCAAACTCTGTTGAAATCAATTGGCATTCTAGTCTCGTGTTTCACTTGAACAGTCTCTATCAGCTTTCCAAAACAGACATTTATGAAGTTCTATTCAATGTAAGATGATTGACAGCTTACCCGCAGCAACACCACCTTTGTTGGACATTTAAGAATCTCTGTAAGAGGGTTGGTCTCGTTTTTCTTTGAGGCATCCGCTATAAAACAGATATATTTCAATTTACATTTATATCAAAACAAAGCTTCATTTAATAGAAAAGCTTCTTTTAATGCTGACAACAGTTATATAATGAATGTCAATGAATTATTAAATTAATGAATTAATTCAAAACTCTGATACAATGAGTTATCACTCATGTTCACATGTGGCATTTCCCATGCATAAAAAAAAAAAAATATTAAAAGTATTTTAATTAATTGTTTTTTTATTTTAATACAGTAATTTATTCCTGTGATAATAAAGCTGAATTTTCAGCATCATTACTCCAGTCTTCAGTGTCACATGGTCCTTCAGAAATCATTCTAATATGATGATTTGCTGTTTAAGAATTGTTAATTTTTTTTTTTATCATTATAACAATTCTTTTTATTATTATTAACTCATTATACACATTTGTTACAACATTTATAATTTATTTTGAACTTTCTACGCCAGGATTTTTGCAGGTTTTATGAAGGTAGACTTAAAACATTTTAAAGACCTTTTCAAGAAAGAAAATGTAAGGAATAAAGTGAATGGAACAATATGTATAGGTAGAAACACCATGAGTTGTATTAGCAACACTTTCAAGTTCCAAACAACACTTTCTACCAATCACCATTTTTTTTAAATTCATTTTATAAAAAAATAAGTTTAAGGTTTGAATACCTCTGCTCCCAAACACTAGAATTTGGACATAAATTTTACTGTACCTCCTGCTTAAAAAAAAAAAAGTGGTGACAGTACTTTGGTCTTGTTTTCTAGTGCAAATGTCTAAATATTCTTAAAGGATTAGTTCACCCTCAGGTCATCCTAGGTGTATTTGACCACCTTCTTTCTGATGAACATAATCAGAGATATATTAATAAATATCCTGATGCATCCAAGTTTTATAATGGCAGTGAATGGGACCAACGAGTATGAAGCTCAAGTAAAGTGCATCAATCCATAATAAACGTACTCAACACGGCTCCGGAAGGTTAATAAAGGCCTTCTGAAGTGAAGCGATGCATTTGTTTAAGAAAAATATCCATATTTAACAAGTTATAAAGTAAAATATCTAGCTTATGCCAGACCGCCTTCCGTATTCGACTTACGAAGAAAGCGTAAATGCCATTGTGTCAGTTACGCTTTTTTCGTAAGTTGAATACGGAAGGTGTAGGACGAAGCGTAAGCGTTTTGAACTGCGAGAGGTGTTACACTTTCTTCGTAAGTTGAATACGGAAGGCGGTCTGGCGGAATCTAGATATTTTACTTTATAACTTGTTAAATATTTTATTAAAATATAAATTTTTTACACAAGCGCATCGCTTCACTTCAGAAGGCCTTTATTAACCCCCCAGAGCCGTATGGAGTACATTTATAATGGATGGATGCACTTTCTTGAGCTTGACTTGTTGGTCCCGTTCACTACCATTATAAAGCTTTGATGCATCAGGATATTTATTAATGTAACTCTGATTGTGTTCATCAGAAAGAAGAAAGTCATATACACCTAGGATGGCTTGAGGGTGAGTAAAGCTTGGGGGAATTTTATTTCAAAGTGAACTAATCCTTTAAATCAAGATACTCAAAAAGTAAAATGATAGAAGAAGTCTTGTTTTCTGTGAAATTGGTCAACATGAAGTAAGTTTATGATTAAAACAAGAACAAATATCTACCAATGGGCTCAGAAAAAAAAAAAAACTTAATTCAAAGGAAAAACAAGTTTTCATAGCCCACTGACAGATGTTTGTTTTTGTTTCAAATGTAAACTCACTGAAGACTTCATACTTTTATATTCTATCTCAAGTAAATACTGAGACAAAAACAGTGAGGAAGATTTTTTTTTTTTGCACTGCAAAAAATGACGACAAAAAAAAAAATGACATGACTATGAATTTATGGAATTTGAGGAAGGAAGGATGAATTAAGATCTTTTAAAACCTTTTTAAGACCTACAGACACCCTGCCACACCATGATGAATAACGCTCAAAAGAACAGCATTTATTTTAAATGGAAATCTTTTGATTTTTGACAATTTTTGACTCACTTTTGATCATTTTAATGCATCCTTACTAAAAACAGTAATAATTTCTTTTTAAAAAATTCACTGAATGGTACTGTATATGCATGTGAACATTGCTGTTTATGACTATGTATTGTTATACTGGTGCATATAAATGAGAATGATTAAATATGATTCTTTGTGTTCATGTAGTGAAAAGCAAGTCTTGATCATTTTAACCAGATTTTTACTGTATTTTACATCTCGCTTTAAACACGAACTTAATATCTGGTTGGTTAAAAAGATGGTCCCAATGATTAAAAAAAAAAAAGGGAGACAGAAATACATAAAAATCCTGAACAGATACTCTCTGAAAGGGTATCTGGTGGTAATGGCATTTTTATTACATCTGTTAGGGAAGTTAATGTTGCCACTGTTTACATAAACATGACGGGCACAATTTCTGGTTTCTAATGACTAATAGAGCCATGTGGGTTACCAAGACACATACAGATGCAAACAAATCAATGTTGTAGGCAGGGCTTGACATTAACTTTTTTGCTCACCAGCCACTGTGGCTAGTGGTTTTCCAAAGTTATTAGCCACTCAACATTTTTACTGGCCACAATTTGAACATTGATACCATAAGGAAAATAGGCTGCTGTCACTTTAAGACCTGACGCATGGATCCATTATACTGTTACATATGCGTTTTCTTCCTCAACTGTTTACATTCACTTAACTGACTGTGTTTAGAGGAAATTCAAACCCTGTAACACCAACAATATTCATCCGGAGCAAATTAAATGAGTGAGGGAAGGCGGGTTTGTGTGTCAACAAGAGATGAGAGAGCGAGAAAGTGCAGCTGGTATCTCTTATCTATTCTGCGGAAAATTAGTACTGAAAGTGTTTCAGATATTTCAGTATAGATGTGTATCGAAAGACATCGTAGTGTTTTGACAACTTGTACCTAATTAATTATTTCAGATGCTTTTTTAAAACACTACAATTGAAAAATGTATATATTATACATAAAATTCAATCCGTCAAAGTGGCTAGAAGGAGTGAATGTGCTACACGCCACTCCTGAAATCCACCCGCATTTGGCGGGTATTAATGTCAAGCCCTGGTTGTAAGTATGGGAAACAGAAAAATAAAATAAGTCAAACCTGAATTAGAGCCATGTGGATCAGCCACATTCTGACTGGATGCAGATGCTGAAACACACACGCACACACAGACAGACACAAATGTGAATGAGCCAAATGATACACTCACACAGTGGGTACATGGTTGCGCAAATGACAAAAAAAATGATAACAAATAACTTGAAATAATAAAAAGGAACATAAAAAAAAACAAAACAAGAATCTTTGTTTTGAATCTGTGATGTGTGAGACTGTAAATGCTTGCTATGTGTTTGTGTGTATGTGTATATGATCTCACTCTTTTCCGTGGAGTCTCCAATAATAATCTTGCCCCCACGCTTGCTGGTTTTCTCCACTGAGAGTGCTGTGCTTAATCCCTGCTCATGTTTTCCCAGGCCCTGCCCTTCCCGGAATCCATACTTCTGCATGATTTTATGAGCCACAGTACCACTGAAAAACACACAGACAGACAATAGTCTTTAAATTCTAGATTTAAATTAAATTAGGAAATCTAAAATCATTGTTTAAATCATTTACATTAAATATTACAAGATTTATTCTTTTTTTTTTTTTTATAAATAAAAATGTTCTGGTTAAATCTAAACCCTTTAATTATATTTAAAAATACTATAATAATATTATATATAATATAATATTATAATAATAATAATAATAATATTAACATAGAAAAATACTAAACTTTTACAGAAAATACATTCTTGGAAATCTAAAATAATGTTATAGTATTATAATCTTCATTAAATGTTATTATGTTTATTTATTTTTAGTTAAATCAGAATTTTACATACTTTTTTTGAAATCTAAATTTATTGCATAAAAATAATTTAAATTACATTTCTAAGATTGGGTTAAATCTTCAATTTTCTTGTTAAATCTAAATTCTTTAAAATAAATTCTTTGGAAATCTAAATATTAAAAAAATCATTTTAATTAAATATTAGCAGTTAAATCAAATTGTTGTGGTTAAATCTAAATGCTTTATCTAAATTTCAAATATTTGGATAAAAATGTCCTTGTGAAACATTAAAAATTATTTAGATTAAATCCAAATGAACATTCTTATTTCTAGTAACATTTAGATTGTTTCGTTGAATCAATTTGTTTGGGAAATCAATTACTTGATCTAACCTAAAAAAAAATAAATAATAAATCATAAAAATAAATCATAAATCAAAGTTTTAAAATATAATTTTTTTGTGGATCTAAATTTTCTAGTCTAAATTCAGAACCAGAGTGTTCAGCCAATCATTGTCCAATAACAACATTCCATATCTATAAATCATTATGACTTATGACTTTTTCTGAGTGTAGAGGTGTCGTATGGAAGGGTTCTTACCCCATGTTGGCCAGGAATGAATTAGTTGGTCCAGGGGGAGATCGTGGTCTATCCGATTCATCAAACACAGGAGGTGGGATTGCAGCTTTCGACCTCTGGCGACCATCTTCGTCATATGAATATGATGCTGTCATGTCAACAAACACAGTTTTGTTACTTAACTCACATTTCCTACAAATGGATTTAAGAAGAGAAAGTAAAGCTGCAACCTATCAGAGACAAACTGACAACACGCAAAATCAAAATCATACACTGATGAGCCAACAAGCAATGAACTCTACAAGAGTCCTGAAGGTGTCTTGTGGTAACTGGACTTTGGTCCGGCACATCCCAGAGATGCTTAATTTAATTGAAATCTGGGGAATTTGGAGGCCAGGGCAACATCTTGAACTCTTTATCATGTTCTTCAAACCATTCTTGAACAACGTGTGCAGATCAGATCTTTATTCCTGCCCGTTTCTCCTGCATCCAACACGTTGATTATGAGAACTGATTGTTTGCTTACCATTTAACCTACCCAGACTTTAATATGTGGTCTTGTTAGGAGATGTTCAATGATATTAACTTCACCTGTGACTAGTCATAATGTTTTGGCTCATCAGTGTATATTGATTTCAAAAGTAGCAAAACAGGTTCTTAAAAGGTCTATGGGATTTACTTACAGTCTCGCTCCATTAGTGATGTTGGAGGGGCGATGGCAGCTCCACCCATACCTGTGTGCCATATGAACAACAGCTTATAACCAAAGAATGTTATATTAAGGGCATTTGTTTAAACATGGTATTAACATCTTGGATAATCTAATCACAAGTGTCAAAATATGACAAAACTGATATAAAAGAAAGTGAGATAGGAGATGAAGAAATGTTTCAAACGTGAACTCACTCCTCTTCCTCTTTTCTCTCTCATACTCCTCCTCCTCATCTGATTCGCCTTCGGGATTCGGGAAACGTGAAAATCCGCTTGGAGCACCCCCTCCTTCATGCCTCTCTTTTCGTTTCCTAACAGACAGGGGCAAAATGGTCATAACAAAATGGGCAACAAATCAACACTGATCTGTGCAGATCAGGCATATACAGTGGGTACGGAAAGTATTCAGACCCCCTTAAATTTTTCACTTTGTTATATTGCAGCCATTTGCTAAAATCATTTAAGTTCATTTTTTTTCCTCATTAATGTACACACAGCACCCCATATTGACAGGAAAACACAATTGTTGACAATTGTTGACATACAGATTTATTAAAAAAGAAAAACTGAAATATCACATGGTCCTAAGTATTCAGACCCTTTGCTGTGACACTCATATTTAACTCAGGTGCTGTCCATTTCTTCTGATCATCCTTGAGATGGTTCTATACATTCATTTGAGTCCAGCTGTGTTTGATTATACTGATTGGACTTGATTAGGAAAGCCACACACCTGTCTATATAAGACCTTACAGCTCACAGTGCATGTCAGAGCAAATGAGAATCATGAGGTCAAAGGAACTGCCTGAAGAGCTCAGAGACAGAATTGTAGCAAGGCACAGATCTGGCCAAGGTTACAAAAAAATTTCTGCTGCACTTAAGGTTCCTAAGAGCACAGTGGCCTCCATAATCCTTAAATGGAAGACATTTGGGACAACCAGAACCCTTCCTAGAGTTGGCTGTCCGGCCAAACTGAGCTATCGGGGGAGAAGAGCCTATGTGAGAGAGGTAAAGAAGAACCCAAAGATCACTGTGGCTGAGCTCCAGAGATGCAGTTGGGAGATCGGAGAAAGTTGTAGAAAGTCAACCATCACTGCAGCCTTCCACCAGTAGGGGCTTTATGGCAGAGTGGCCCGATGGAAGCCTCTCCTCAGTGCAAGACACATGAAAGCCCGCATGGAGTTTGCTAAAAAACACCTGAAGGACTCCAAGATGCTGAGAAATAAGATTCTCTGGTCTGATGAGACTTAAATGATTTTAGCAAATGGCTGTAATATAACAAAGAGTGAAAAATTTAAGGGGGTCTGAATACTTTCCGTACCCACTGTATATATTATATATTAGGGGTTTAACAATATATATCTTGTCACAATATATCGCAATACAAAAATACATTATCGCATTGTGGATAGTGACAATGTGTTGTGCATAGTTCACCCAAAATAAAAATTACTGTGTAAAAAACAAAATTCAAGTTTACAGAGATTTAGTGTCAGTACTACATTAAACTACTATATATAATGTTGAATATAATGTGTAATAATACAATGGGGGAATATTTGTGGGTCCTGATAATGCCAAAAATCTTGTGTTACCAGTAAAAAGTGGCTTACATTAATTTAAAATATATCTAGTCAGTGACAGAATGCAAACATATTCATCTAAAATTTCAGCGTTAGAATCATGAGTATGACGAATATGAAGTCCAAGCCTATTCATTTCCACCCCCAATGTAATACCAAATTTAGCATTTTAATCAAAAGTTTTAGTTCAGTATCGTGACATGTATGGAATCGTGACATGAGGGTATAGTTAAACCCCTAATATATGTGTGTATGTGTGTATATATATATATATATATATATATATATATATATATATATATATATATATATATATATATATATATATATATATATATATATATATATATATATATACACATATACATACACACACACACACACACATACATACATATACATATATATACATACATACACATACACAGTTTTTACAAACCTCTTCTGGCAAGATTTGCAAAACTGATTGAATTGCGTGCGTTTTAATAATTGTTCTAATTCTTTGAGAACAGACTGTTTAATGCAGCTCAAAGGTGACAAATGCAGTTACAAATGCATATATAATGTTTTGATGTTTTAAAAATAAAACATTGACATATGAAATTATTTTAAAATTGAAAAGATACTTTAAATATGAAACTAAAACCACCAGAGAGTGGCAGAAATTCAGTGTTAATGAGCAAATCATTGAGTCATTAATTCAATCGATTTGTTCAAATGAACGGATTCATTTAGTAACGAAACACCGGCGCCGCTGTGTATTGCTCAGAGATGTAAAAGAGTTCTGCTGTGGCTTTGTTTGGAACAATTTTTTTATTTTATTTTTTTATTGGCGAAACAGAGCAAAACAGTCAATATTGTGTCTAAAATGTAAGTCACTTAATTGTTTATTAAACTGTTGTATAAAATCAATATCACACTTGCAATTGTGCTGACATTTAAAAATAAAACAGCACTCGTTGTGTGATTGCTTAACTAAATCGTATGATATAAATATAGCCTTAAAGACAAATACTGGGTCATTTTACTGCATTTTATTAAAGTAAATCATGCAGTGAGAGCGTGCACTCTAAATGTGCATGTGCAGTAATCTAACCTAAACCGGAAAGGCTAAATCACGCAGTGTATGCACTCTCTAGGCGTTTTTGCAAAGTGAGGGACATACTCGATAACGTCAGATTGCACATCATTAACCCAACAATTACGATATCGTAGATATATTATATATATATATATATATATATATATATATATATATATATATATATATATACCCCCCTAGTATCGGTGAATCCATATTTAATTCTTCAATTTCTGTCCTTAAATAAACCTAATGTAGGCCTACCTGAAACCCTTGGTTTACACTGACATTAAAATGACACTTACTTTTTATGTAATGCTACAGTAAAACACTGCTGTTCACTTTCAGAAGTTGTAGGGATGCTTTCTTTTCTTAAAAAAATAGAATGTGAAACATGTATGTTGGTTATATCATTTTCAGTTTTTAAATATATTTAAATGTAATTAAAATTGACTTTACACACTTAAAGCATTACTGTATAGCATATCAAAGCTATAAATTAAATTATCACATTTTTCTTCAATATCATGCAGCCCTAGTGGATGCATACTTCTCTCTCTCCTCAATCTCCTTCTGTCGCTCCTGTTCTCTCTGTCTTTGTCGTTCCTCTCTGTGTCTCTTCACCACTTTCTCATAGTCGTTGGGAAACATGGGGTCATACTCATCAGCTAATGGAATCAGCACATCTCCGGATGAAAACCCACCTGACACAGAGTCCTAAAATGGACACACACAGTCAATGAAACTTAATGTTCTAAGAAGTGCAACTTAGTATAATGAACCACTTAGTAAGAAATTCTCATTCATTTTTCATGTAACATATTACTGGGAGGAAGGGTTGTGTTTTTAACAGCTCAAATGCTGACATCAACATTTTAAAAGCATATTGAACTATCCGCTAAGAGATGCCAGTAGGGCTGCATGATTAATCAGAAAACAGAAATCGTGGAATGGCTTAGTCCAACTTACAAATCGCAAAAGCTGTAATTAAATTAAATTAAATAAAATACTTGAATTAAACTGCATGTTTTAGGGTGCAGCACAGCACTGTGTTCTTTAACATGTGAGCAGCTCAAGAACCGGTGTTTTCAGTGACGCAGTAAATGTTGTTCCACATGAACATCTCTGCATCTGCTTGGACTTTGGGTCGCTTTGGGAAAGCAACATGCATCAACCATCTTCGTAAACTTCGTAATGAGAAGTGCTTATCAACTGGCCGTTGTCAGTAATATTTCTTATTTTGTTAAATATTTTTATTTAGTAATAATAATAATCATCATCATCATCATACTATAATAATAATAATAATTTTATAATTTTTATAATCATATTGATACAATCACAGTTTTTTTGTTGGCCACAAAAGCCAACTCATCTAGTCTGGAGTTTTAATTTTACTTCTTTTTTTAAAAAAATTGGCGGGAAAAAAGATGACAATACTCGGACAGTAATATACACATTGTTTACCTTCATCCCTGCAGCGATGTGTGGAGGTGTATCAGAGATCTGTCTGTCATCTGCTGCACTTCCTCTCTTCAGATCAATAACCGGAGCTAGAACATTTGACTGTCTCGTCCTCTGAGTCTGCAAAATAAGCCAGGTTCATTTGTTCGACTTTCCATGTCTCAAGAATAAATCTCCATAATCATTTGTGAATCATTTGTGATTACTGGATAAAATACATATTATATACTATATTATTACGTTATAAATATATCATATTGGATAGAGATATTACTTACATTGATCCATTTTAGCCAATTAAATATTTTAAATCTAACTAATAATAGAAACAAAATAAATTAAGTAATTTCAATTTTTTATGGAATATTTCTAATATTTCGAGGTTTTAAATGACAATCTGAACACTGACACCTACACTCTTCAGTTATAAATATAGGAAAGAGACATACAATGACTGTATTATCATTTTCAGGCATGTGGCATAAACATAGACCCACCTTTGCTTGTGTCAATGCAGCTTTCTTCACTTTCAGCTGCGACTGAAGCAGTTTAAAGTTTTTAGACCATCCTTCTGTTTTAGTGTCGCTCGTTGCGACCCCCAAATCATCATATAAAGACATTTTACCTCCTTCCCAAACCAAAACACTGAAATACACAAACATGAAACAAGATTATACATATAAACATGTTGCAAGCATCAGTGTGCTATATAACAAAAGTTAAAGTATCACACAAGTTGTCAATTAGACGTATATAGGTACTTTAAACATAAAACCACAATCTAAAATAACATGAAGCTAGAACTTCAGTTACAAAAATAGGCTAAAAGATGGTTCTTGGAGTCAAGTATTATTTATACATTTAGCATTCACTTCCAGACGGCTTGCAACGCTTATTGTACTATATAACTATACTAAATGATTACTGCCTGACCTTAATCCACTCAGGCATTTTAACTTTTCAAATATCTGAAGCTAGATACACACCTTTTACGAAAATAAACCCTTCAATCGTACTGCACTGTCGGTTAGCATAACATGCTAGAAGAGTGGTGTCGCGGACGAATGACATCATCGACTGTGGCCAAACGCATTCGCGTCACGGCGTCAGTTTGATCTTCTTCTTCTTCTTCTTCTTCTTCTTCTTTCAGTTTTATGGCGGGTTACAGACCATCGTTAAAGGTGCATACCGCCACCTACTATATTGGAGTGTGTAAAATCATGGCTTCATTGATCTTTTTAAATTCTTTTACCTATACCTGTTTCTTGCATCAACTTCATTAATGCCTCAACAACTTCACTTTGAGAATTTCCTATACCTAAGATACTTCTTATATCCCATTCCCTCCCTATTTTAATAATACATTCTTTAAATTTTCTTCTCTCTTCCTGAAATTTTCTACATTTTATTAAAACATGTTCAACATTTTCTTTACAATTACATACCTCACATTTATCTGAGTTTATTTTACTCATAAGACATAACGTATTTTTAAGTCTTGTGTGTCCTAACCGTAGTCTTGTATAGATTATTTCCTCTCTTCTATTCCTACTATTAAATGTTCTAACTTTAATTGATTTTTGAACTCTGTAATATTCTCTTCCTTTATTGTCTAAATCCCATATTTTTTTGCCATTTTTTTGTCAATATTACTTTTTATTATAGCTTTACCTTCATTTTTGTCAGTAAGATTTAGATTTTTTTTTTTTTTTCATTTATCAGCTTCCCCATTACCTAAGATTCCTATATGTGCAGGTATCCAACAAAACTGAACATCTATTTGCAATCTTTCTTAATGTAACAATGCTGTATAAATTTCTATTAAAATATCTTCTCTAGTTGTTTTGCTAGTAATAAGAGTCTATAATACAGCTGCTGAGTCAGAATATATTATCACTCTGTCAGGTTTGACTACAATGGAGACCCATTGTAAACCCAGAGAAACTGCCACTAGTTCAGCTGTATATACAGAAACATGATTGGATATTCTTTTATTGATCTTTACTTTGAGTTCTGGAATATCAATGCCCACTCCTACATGCCCATTACCTGGATCTTTAGAGCCATCTGTATAAATTCCTAAATATCCATAATATTTTTTGTTCATGTAGTCTTGTATTAAATTGCAAATATTTTCCTTTCCATTCTCTAACCATTCCTTTTTCTTTTTATTTAATTCTAAGTTAACCATAGGCTCTGGAAATATCCATGGTGGAATTCTACTTATGATATTTTCTGTAATAAACTCTAATTTATTAATATTATACACTTCAGCTTTCTTACATATGTTCCAAACAAATCCTTTACCTATAATCTTCTCATACTCCCAACATTTTTTAATCACTGAAGATGAAAAATGTTTCTCATCCTGTATTCGTAACCAATAAGCAAGAGCTAATTTATTCCGTCTTAAATCTAGAGGAGTTTCATTACATTCCACCAATAGTGCATTAATAGGAGTAGTTTTCATTGCACCTATACTAATTCTTAATGCTCTATGTTGTATTCTGTCTAATTTCTCTAAATAAGTTTTGGCTGCAGATCCACATATCATGCATCCATAATCTAACGTTGATCTGAACAGTGCCCTATATATACTTAAAAGCGCTTCCCTTTCTGCTTCCCATTCCATGCCAGATAAACATCTCATAAGATTTATAACTTTTTTACACTTTGTTTCAATATTTTCAATATGCTTCCTTCATGAATATTTTTCATCCAACCATAATCCCAAATATTTAAAAATGTTAACTTTTTCTATATTTTCATTATATAATGCCAATCTTGTTACATAATTTAATTTCTTTTTTGTGAATATCATATAACATGATTTAGTTTGCGAAATTTTAAAACCCCATTTATAAGACCATTTTTCAACATTTTTAATTTCTTCCTGAACATTGTTATTAATATACTTAATATTTTTACCTCTTTTCCAAATTACTCCATCATCAGCATAAAGGGCTGATTGAATCCCTGATCCTGCATTGCTAAACATATCATTCATCATAATATTGAATAGAATAGGACTGACCACACTACCTTGAGGAACTCCATTATTAATATATCAGAAAATTCAGATCCTACTTTTACCATGATCGACCTATTTGTTAAAAAACTCTTTATCCAATTAATCTTTGAACTGAAAATCATTTTCTCCATCCATTTGCAAAGATTTGACGTTATATACATATATATTATATTTGACGCCTATAGTTTTCAGGATTTCCAGGATCCTTCCCTGGTTTTTGAATTGGCATAATAATTGCTCTTTTCCACATACTAGGCACTTCACCTTCTCGGCAAATTTTATTGAATAGTTCTAGAATGATCTTCAATACCTCTTCTGGTAGATTATGAAACATTATATAACTCAGCTGATCTTGTCCTGGAGCTGAATTTTTTGTTCCTATAATGGCTCTTTTTAGTTCCATCATATTAAATTCCAAATCCATAGGGGAATTACCATCTATCTTTTTATTAAGTAACTGCCTATTTCCTCTTAACATTTCTACTTTCTTTTCCTTATGAAAATCAGTGAGGTGACTACCACTATGTATTCCTGAAAAAACGTCTCAGGTTATGAATGTAACCAGGGTTCCCTGAGAACAGGGAACGAGACTCTGCGTTTGCAACGCTATGGGGAACGTCACGTGACTCTGTGTTTGAAAGCCAACTATCCAATAACTCCAAATCCTATTGGCCAGCGACAGCCTATGACGTCACACAGGCGCGACCTGGAAGTATAAAAGGGGCGCCTGGGGAAGCAGTCATTATCCATCGTCTTGAGGGACTGTTCAGCAGGCAGCCCGATGTATGGCAAGGAAACGCAGAGTCTCGTTCCCTGTTCTCAGGGAACCCTGGTTACATTCGTAACCTGAGACGTTCCCTTTCGAAAGGGAACTTCTACTCTGCGTTTGCAACGCTATGGGGAACGATATACCCACGCCGCCATGCTTGAGGAGAATGCCTGCCAAGAAAAATGGCTGAGACAAAGGCTCCAGAGCAGTAGAAACTGCTTGGCAAGTCTCCCTCGGGTCACACCAGGCAGTCAGTGACAGCATTCCCTTCGACCAACAGCCCAAGCTGAACTCCACGAAGGACCTCCTCAAAGGCCCTACGGAAGGTGCAAAGGCGTCTGGAACCAACCTTTCTAGAAGAAAAATGGTCCCTTCAAGGGAATGTGGCCAAGGAACCAAAGGGAACCTCAGCCAGTCACTAGAGGGGAACGAAGTCACCCCCAAAGCCACCAGGGAGGCCGACCTAGTCTGACCTGAGACAAACTTAGTCTGGGCCAACCCTGTCTGAATACAGAGCCTCCTAACACGCATTCTTCATAGAAGATAGTAAGTAAGAGTGACTGCAAAGAGGCAGAAACAAACTCAAATCCACACGTAGAGACGGGCATCCTGGAGAGCAGAACTCAGCTAAGTGCTATGAACCCTCGTATTGAGGGGAGTATAATCCACTCATCCTAGGATCTACCCAGTGCTTAATTAACGCACTGAGGAGGCCGTGCGCTACAGAACCCTGATCCAGGGGAGCACAAACCAGCCTGATGCTGGATCCTTAAGAGGAGGCCTGATTAAGGCCTACCACCATGACCAGCTTAGGGAGCTAAGCACTATTACAAACATAACCCTAAAAGGGAAGTACGAAACTCACCTGACAGGTAGACCATGCGATGGGCACATACTCATGGAGGCCGAAAGAGGCCTACAGCATGATAGTAGTTAAGTGAATAACAGAAGTCAAACAGAAAGTGGCCCGGTTTTCTTTCTGGGGTAGAAAGATGACTTCAGTGGCAGCCTAAGAGGCTGCAAAGTGCCCACATGACAATCCACCCAACACGATCCAACGAGCAGTGTACTCAGTAAAACCACCTTTTACTCTCTAAAGCAAGAGGAGTACAGCATACGCCAACACGCATTAAGGAAGGCCTGGAGGGGCCTATAACCTCAACAGACACGTGGCATCAGCTTGTGGCAGTGTTTAGGCCCAAAGGACGATAAACAACCAGACAAAAGGAGGTTGGTTTATCACTTAGGCCTCTGGCCAACAGAAGTGTATAAAGATAACTCTCAAAGAGAAATACACCAAAACATACTCCAGTGTGTTAAAACTAGGTGGCCCGTAGGCCTAGCAACCTCTAATACACACGGCGTAGTCTCGTGGCCGTTTCTAGGAGCACAAAAGATCCACCCTAGGCGCTAGGTGGCCCTTAGCTCAACTAGAATAGGACTCAGGGAGGCAGATATAGGTAAAAACCAACCTTCAGTAAGGTTTTGCTGCCAAACCAACCTGAGGGGCTAGCCACTCGAAATACTCGGTAAAAAGCACCTTGTCACCCTCACAGCGAGAGGAGTATATAACTGAACTCCACATATTACACCGGAGGCCGAAGTAGGCCTGTCTTAGTAAACACGTGGCATCAGCAAGTGGCTACCATAACCATACCACCCAGAGGCCATGTATTAAAAGTGTCATGATTAACACATGAAAAACACTGCCAAACACCGAGAACAGGCCTGTTAGGGCCTATCCGTCAGTGATGGGGCGTGACCGATGGTGGCATGGTTTCCCAGGCATCCTGCCAACAAGTCGACTAGAAAAAGGAGGCCTGAAGGGGCCTGCCAATTCAATAACACATGGCTACAGCTCGTGAATTAAAGGGAACCAAGCTACAGGGAACCAGCTGTAACCCAAAAAGCTAAGGGAAGCTAACTGCAACCTGCGCTAGGCTACACATTCCAACAGGCAATGTACCCTAAATACACGTTTTGACTAAAGGGAACCAAACAAAGCCAACATGGTCTAAGGGAGGCTATTATAAGCCTACTACCTCAGACAGACACGCAGCATGGCCTAGGTCAGTTAAACAGTACAGTAGAACAACCGCTAACTAGAAGGAGGCCGAATATCATAAGGCCTACAATCCGAGTTATAAGCAGTATAACCGTTAACCAGACCACTAAAAAAGGGAGCTAATAGATACCAGTTTTCTTCAACAAAGTGGCACTAACTACCCTGAATATGCAATCCAACAGGTGATGCACCCAGTGACAAGGACCTCAGACTGGAGAGTACAAGTCACCAAATACTCAAAACAAAGGCCTACTTTCACAGCAAAGGGCCTACTATTATGAGAGCAGGTGCCAACCTGTGGCAGCATAGGCTCACATACAGTGTAGGGCAAAAGTCTAGAACCCAAAGCAGGCACGAGCAGGGCCAGACCCACCAGGAGCAGATGTTGACGCCTCTTCCCTCGAGAAGAGGGCCAGACGAGAACGGAGCGTCCTCATAGGAAGACGCTCACAATTCACACAGACAGCGCCCTCAAGCACCATCCGTGCGTGTTCTTCTCCCAGACAAAAAACGCATAGAGTGTGCGAACCCTCCAGAGTTAAAAACCTCGGGCATGGATCCACACACTTCCTGAAACGTTTCTCTTTGCCCTCAGACATAACAGAAACATACTCACAGGATATGAAGAGTATATTTGATAATGGCAGTCGACACAAACAGTCCCGAAAGACGATGAGATAATGACTGCTTCCCCAGGCACCCCTTTTATACTTCCGGGTCGCGCCTGTGTGACGTCATAGGCTTTCGCCGGCCAATAGGATTTGGAGTTATTGGATAGTTGGCTTTCGAACACCAAGTCACGTGACGTTCCCCATAGCGTTGCAAACGCAGAGTAGAAGTTCCCTTTCGAAAGGGAACTATACCTAGTAAATCAGCTTTTTCCTTTTCTGTAACAGCAATTTCATCCCCGTTCGAAAGTACTGGAATTGTTTTATAAACTCTTTTCCCACACATTTTCTTAACCATATTCCATACCTCACCTAAGTCTGTTTCTCTACCAATATTTGAACAGAAGTCTCTCCATGCATTTCTTTTTGCTGATTTAACAGTTCTTCTCACTATAGCCGCTTTTTTATATATATATATATTCTACTAAATTATCCATACTCATATTTTTCCTGAAATTTTTGAATGCTTGATTTCTTTCTTTAATTGATATAGAACATTCATCATTCCACCATGGAACTAATTTCTTATTTTGAGTTATTACTTTTTTAGGAATGAATTCAGCTGCAGCACTTAAAATCATTGAAGTTACTTTATTTGCACAAATATCTACACTACCACTCATTTGTAAAAATTGAGCTTCTTTTTTGCAACGTTCTTTAAAATCATCTCATTTTGCTTTAGAGAAACACCATTTATATACATTATCACCTTTTTGTCTATACACTTCAACACTGACTTTACATAAAATTAGACAATGATCACTACCTAGATTTTCTGAGCTAACTTTCCATTCACTTGAACTAGCAAGGTGAGATGACACCAAAGTAAGGTCAATGCTCGACATTTTGTTTCTTAACATATCAATTCTAGTACCTTTTCCATCATTGAGACTAACCAATCTATCATTACTCCATTGCTATCTGCATGATCACTACCCCCATACACTATTATGAGCATTAAAATCTCCACACCAAATTTCTTTATTTCCATTTCTTTGCATAATGTCATTAAAATCAGTAACCATCATTTCTTTACATGGATTATAAAAATTAATTATAAAAGTTGAAATCTGTTTATTACATATTTCTATAATTATACATTCAAACTTATCCGGAGAATAAATTCTCCTGAAAGCTAATCCTTCTTTTATAAATGTAGCACATCCCCCTCCTTTTTTATTAACTTGATTGAATTATATCCTATTAAAACGAAGTTTAACCGTGGTCTTAACCAAGTCTCTTGTATACAGATCACATCAGGTTTTTCTTCTAAATCACATAAAAACTTTTTAAATTCCTGTCCATTTGCAATTAGACTCCTCGAGTTCCAATGTAAGATACTCAGCTCCACTTTTATCCACTACTTGAGTCATAATTTAGTGGGTTCATCATTTCAAATATAGTCTTAGTTTCCATACTAGAAATTCCTAAGTATTTCTTTGCTGCTTCAATTACTGTTTCAGTTCTTTCATCTCTGTCATTCTGTTAAATTCCTACATATACTACTTTACATATGAAAGCAACAAACTTTGTTCTATCCGCTAACAGTGTCTCTTTTTTTATTTTGCATTGATGAGATTGTTCTATCATTGGCCCTTGAATTGCTGTTACCTTTTCTTTTTCTTTTCCTGCTTTTACAGATTTGTCACCATCATTTTGTCTAGTCTTGGTTACATCTGATACTTTCTTTAGTGTTTCTATAGTATTTACTATAAATTACTATACTATTTTTTCACCTCATTGCTCATAAACAATCGTTCTGGCACCACTGGCGGCGTGACAAAATCTTGTGTCCTATTTAATGTGGCATTAAAATGTTTCCACAATAAATAAATAAAGCTGAGAATATGTAAGTAAATAACACATCTCAAATACTACTCCAATAAACGCGCTCCCTTTAGATACTGTGCTATTCCAGTCTTCATAAGGAGAGCAATAAAACCATGCAAAAACCATGGAGACAAAAGATATATGAGTATATCAAATACAAAACAAAGTAGGCCTATGTAAGAATAAATATAATATGCGTAGGGTAGCCTAATTAGAATGTCTGACTAATGTCTGTATTTTGCAGGATTCAGCTTTCTATCTGACCAGACTGTCCTCCAGACAAGATGCTTGTAATTGAGGTTGATCAGACTAGAGATATCAGACTATCTTTTTTTTCTCACAGTCTGAGAGCCCTTTAGGTGCTTTTTTTTCTGAGGGTTCTTTCATACGTCTTCTAGAAGCTTGTTTCCACCACTGAATAAAAAATAAGAAAAGCTAAGTGCGACTTTTTATCTCACAATTCTGACTTTTTTTTTTTCTCGCAATTGTGAGTTTACATCTCACATTTCTTATTTTGTAACTATATACTATAACAGTGTTGGGGAAAGTTTGAAAAGTAATGCATTACTATATTACCTTAGTCCCTTAAAAAGTAACTAATTGCGTTACTTATGGTTTGTTTCCACTGAGCGGTACGGTTCGGTTCGGTACAGTATGGTACGCAATTTGTGCCGTTTCCATTGTCAAAAGTTGTGAATAGTACCCTAATTCCGAACCGTACTGTACCACTTTTTTGGGACCCTTCCGTTGGGGTACCAAGCACGATAGTACCGTACCAAAAAGTGGCTACGCAAACATATGCAGATGTACTATGCTCCTGTCAAAAGATCATCTTTCCCATGCAAATATATGCAAATATATTGCCAAATGAGCATCTTTGACTATCTGAAACAGATATAAATGTTTGAATCTCTTTGTTTTGTATTCATTATCAGATCTGCAAGAAACTTTCCGGTGACGGAAGAGGCACAGCAGAGTGGTGCACCAACGTGGCCAATGAGCCGGGGCAGATCCTCATATCGGTCCTGACCTGTGAGGAATCCCTGGAAAAACTGCGTCCAATGGCTGAAGGCCTCATGGAGAGGTACAGAAGAGCTGGTGAGGCACCCCCTGAAATCACATACGTGGACCGTGGATGCTGTCGTGTCCACGGCGTGTCTTCAGTGGAGCAGCTCTTCGGTGAGTGACGGGGTATGCTGGTGCGCCTCAACATCTTCCATTGGATCCTTTGTTTCGATGCAGCCGTGCGGACGGATCACCACCCAAAGTATGCCCTGTTTAAGTCTGCTCTCTCTGCTGCAGTCTTTGCCTACCACAAGGATGACATTGCTGGTGCAGGCAATACATGCAGGTCACCCAACCAGCTATGCTTACCTGACTAATAGCCAAATCATTGAATCGCACATCAGCAAGTCAGATCTGAGCCATTATGTCAGGAGGATTACAGTCGGTGCCCAGGAAACCTTTGCGCGTGTCCAGATTGCCATTGCCATCCTGAAGGGAGCAGCTGGGATGGATGAAAACCAGCTGCATCTGTTCAAGGACGCTGCGGCCATCGACCACGTCTGAGAGAACCAACAGAAGCACATTGAATGCATCCAGGATCCACTGGGAAGGAACATGTACACCATCAAAAAATATGTGGCCTGTAATGGTGTGTGCCTTCCACAGTACAGCACGGTGAGAGGGAGCAACAGTCTGGAAAGCTTTCACTCTTCTCTGCCCAACATGATCCCGGGGCCCCACTATGCTGCTGTCCCCTTCCAGGTGTACCTCCTGGCTGGCATTGCATGCTGGAATTCCGACAGGGAGTCAGCTAGTGTCAAAGGCCAGAAAGGGAGAAAGCACATGGTGTACGTATCTCCTCTGGTACATCGACTGAACCAAAGGTGTCAGGAACTGTTTGGGGAGGTGGAGGAGGCAAACTACAGGCCTCCAGCTCCTGCTGGTGATGAGCGGATAGGTTTGGAGTATTTGTTCTCTCAGTCATCAGAGCCTTTCAGAGCTCCTGACCATTACGCTAAGACCAGAGAGACACTTCAAGTAGATGGCAATGAATGTGATGAGGTTTCTGCTGGTGTGCCAGAGGAGGAGGAGGAGGAGGAGAAGGATGTGGGCTACAACTCTGACAGTGACAGCCTGACACCACTGAGAAACAACCTGTGCCTCACTGACCAGGTAGTGGCTACTGAATTTGATCCCTGTGAGGAGGATGTGTGTGGTCCGAATCATCTACCTGGGTACCAACACTTAGAGGAGCTGAGCAAAGTCCTCGTTGAGATTGCCTTGGAGGAGGGAATGCTAGCGATAAGTGCCTACCAGACAGAGGGTCATCAGTGCCTGGAACAAGCATTGATGAGATTGTTCTATCATTGGCCCTTGAATTCCTGTTACCTTTTCTTTTTCTTTTCCTGCTTTTACAGATTTGTCACCATCATTTTGTCTAGTCTTGGTTACATCTGATACTTTCTTTAGTGTTTCTATAGTATTTACTATAAATTACTATACTATTTTTTCACCTCATTGCTCATAAACAATCGTTCTGGCACCACTGGCGGCGTGACAAAATCTTGTGTCCTATTTAAAGTGGCATTAAAATGTTTCCACAATAAATAAATAAAACTGAGAATATGTAAGTAAATAACACATCTCAAATACTACTCCAATAAATGGCTCCCTTTAGATACTGTGCTATTCCAGTCTTCATAAGGAGAGCAATAAAACCATGCAAAAACCATGGAGACAAAAGATATATGAGTATATCAAATACAAAACAAAGTAGGCCTATTTAAGAATAAATATAATATGCGTAGGGTAGCCTAATTAGAATGTCTGACTAATGTCTGTATTTTGCGGGATTCAGCTTTCTATCTGACCAGACTGTCCTCCAGACAAGATGCTTGTAATTGAGGTTTATCAGACTAGAGATATCAGACTATCTTTTTTTTCTCACAGTCTGAGAGCCCTTTAGGTGCTTTTTTTCTGAGGGTTCTTTCATACGTCTTCTAGAAGCTTGTTTCCACCACTGAATAAAAAATAAGAAAAGCTAAGTGCGACTTTTTATCTCACAATTCTGACTTTTTTTCTCTCGCAATTGTGAGTTTACATCTCACATTTCTTATTTTGTAACTATATACTATAACAGTGTTGGGGAAAGTTTGAAAAGTAATGCATTACTATATTACCTTAGTCCCTTAAAAAGTAACTAATTGCGTTACTTATGGTTTGTTTCCACTGAGCGGTACGGTTCGGTTCGGTACAGTATGGTACGCAATTTGTGCCGTTTCCATTGTCAAAAGTTGTGAATAGTACCCTAATTCCGAACCGTACTGTACCACTTTTTTGGGACCCTTCCGTTGGGGTACCAAGCACGATAGTACCGTACCAAAAAGTGGCTACGCAAACATATGCAGATGTACTATGCTCCTGTCAAAAGATCATCTTTCCCATGCAAATATATGCAAATATATTGCCAAATGAGCATCTTTGACTATCTGAAACAGATATAAATGTTTGAATCTCTTTGTTTTGTATTCATTATCAGATCTGCAAGAAACTTTCCGGTGACGGAAGAGGCACAGCAGAGTGGTGCACCAACGTGGCCAATGAGCCGGGGCAGATCCTCATATCGGTCCTGACCTGTGAGGAATCCCTGGAAAAACTGCGTCCAATGGCTGAAGGCCTCATGGAGAGGTACAGAAGAGCTGGTGAGGCACCCCCTGAAATCACATACGTGGACCGTGGATGCTGTCGTGTCCACGGCGTGTCTTCAGTGGAGCAGCTCTTCGGTGAGTGACGGGGTATGCTGGTGCGCCTCGACATCTTCCATTGGATCCTTTGTTTCGATGCAGCCGTGTGGACGGATCACCACCCAAAGTATGCCCTGTTTAAGTCTGCTCTCTCTGCTGCAGTCTTTGCCTACCACAAGGACGACATTGCTGGTGCAGGCAATACATGCAGGTCACCCAACCAGCTATGCTTACCTGACTAATAGCCAAATCATTGAATCGCACATCAGCAAGTCAGATCTGAGCCATTATGTCAGGAGGATTACAGTCGGTGCCCAGGAAACCTTTGCGCATGTCCAGATTGCCATTGCCATCCTGAAGGGAGCAGCTGGGATGGATGAGAACCAGCTGCATCTGTTCAAGGACGCTGCGGCCATCGACCACGTCTGAGAGAACCAACAGAAGCACATTGAATGCATCCAGGATCCACTGGGAAGGAACATGTACACCATCAAAAAATATGTGGCCCGTAATGGTGTGCGCCTTCCACAGTACAGCACGGTGAGAGGGAGCAACAGTCTGGAAAGCTTTCACTCTTCTCTGCCCAACATGATCCCGGGGCCCCACTATGCTGCTATCCCCTTCCAGGTGTACCTCCTGGCTGGCATTGCACGCTGGAATTCCGACAGGGAGTCAGCTAGTGTCAAAGGCCAGAAAGGGAGAAAGCACATGGTGTACGTATCTCCTCTGGTACATTGACTGAACCAAAGGTGTCAGGAACTGTTTGGGGAGGTGGAGGAGGCAAACTACAGGCCTCCAGCTCCTGCTGGTGATGAGCGGATAGGTTTGGAGTATTTGTTCTCTCAGTCATCAGAGCCTTTCAGAGCTCCTGACCATTACGCTAAGACCAGAGAGACACTTCAAGCAGATGGCAATGAATGTGATGAGGTTCCTGCTGGTGTGCCAGAGGAGGAGGAGGAGGAGGAGGAGAAGGATGTGGGCTACAACTCTGACAGTGACAGCCTGACACCACTGAGAAACAACTTGTGCCTCACTGACCAGGTAGTGGCTACTGAATATGATCCCTGTGAGGAGGATGTGTGTGGTCCGAATCATCTACCTGGGTACCAACACTTAGAGGAGCTGAGCAAAGTCCTCGTTGAGATTGCCTTGGAGGAGGGAATGGTAGCGATAAGTGCCTACCAGACAGAGGGTCATCAGTGCCTGGAACAAGCTTGACCTCCATGGTCGTAACATCCAGCAGTTCGACAGCCTTTACTCAGCACACTGGGGTAATGCTCTCTTCGGCCGCACAAACGGAGTCGTCTTTGGTGCAAAAGCTTAAGTACAGTAAGCGTTACTTAGCCGCCCACTTGGTTGACTCCAGAAAGAACCAGCTGATGTACTGCATAGTTAAACAGTTGTGGCTTCATCCTGATTGTAGAGGAAAGGCTCGAGGGTTGCCACTAAAGCATCAGATCACCAAAATGTACCAGCGTGTGCAGCAGAGAGTGACTGTGGATGATGCTGAACTCAGCAAACTTGGCATCCCAATCCTGAAATTAAATTCCAAGAGTGCTAGTGAGTTCATCGGGAGGCAGGAGGTCTTGTCAGCCACAAATGTGACAGATCAAGGTTTGGCTGTCCTCCGTTAAAATCTATACAATGTTTAACAGGAAGCCATTGCAGTGTTGACAGAACTGGGATAATATGGTCATATTTCCTAGTTCTAGTAAGAACTCTAGCTGCTGCATTTTGTACGAGTTGTAGTTTATTTATCAGGCGAGCGGAACAACCAGCCAGTAGAGCATTACAGTAATCTAGCCTTGAGGTCATAAACGCATGAACTAACTGTTCTGCATTTGTCATTGAGAGCATATGTCGTAGTTTAGATATACTTTTAAGATGGAAGAATGCGGTTTTACAGATGCTAGAAACATGGCCTTCAAATGAAAGATTGGTATCAAAGAGCACACCTGTAACGAAGCGGGACTCAGGGTAGGATCCATTTGCAAGCTTTATTAAACAGAGTTCGTAGTCAAACAGGCAATGGTGGAACAACAGCAAACAGGTATGGCAGAGAGCAGGCAGAATTGTAGTCGAGGAAGAGGCGATGGGTCAGGGCTGGCAGATAACAATCATAAGTCCAAAACAAAGTCCAAATAGTCCAAAGGGCAGGCAGCAGAGGATTGTATACGGGGAACAGACAGGATCAGGAACAGACAAGTAATCACAATGAAGAACGCTCAGAATTGCAACCGTAGTAAACAAGACCTCGCCAAGTATGTCAGGATGTGAGTGGCTTAAATAGTCCAGATATTGTGCTGCAGCTGGGTGTTGTGATTACTGATTGGTGAAGTGAGTGCAGGTGATGGCCAGGGAGGATTATGGGAAATGAAGTCCGGGAATGACTGGGAACGTGACAACACCCAGGTTCCTAACTGATGACAAAGACTTAACAGAGCAGCCATCAAGTGTTAGACAGTATTCCAGGTTATTACGTGAAGAAGTTTTTGGTCCAAAAATTAGAATCTCAGTTTTTTCTTTAGTGATCTTTAGTGGTAGAAGTGATGGTTCTACCATATTTATGGCAGGGAGGCAGATTAGCAGCCTTGACTAAATATAGTATACACAAGACTAGATAATGATCTGAGATGTCGTCGCTCTGCTGCAGAATTTCAATGGCATCAATATCGATTCCATGTGACAATATTAGCTCTAAAGTATGATTACGACAATGAGTGGGTCCTGACACGTTGTCTAACTCCAATAGAATTTAGAATGTCTGTAAATGCCAATCCTAATGCGTCTTTTTCATTATCTACATGGATATTAAAATCAGTATTAAAAGTTCATTGCCGTTTAATAATGGCTTATAATACTTGAAGTTGACAGCACAGATATTTCTATTTTTATACTGTAACTTGTGCATTGTTGTTTAAGGGAAAAAAGTGTGTTTTTTTAAATACTTGAATAATTGACCTGGCATAACTGACTGGACTCTGACTATTATTCTGCACCCTGACATTCTGTTTGCACTAATTCATGCTGTACTGCACTGCAAAGGTATATGTGTAATGTGATTATTGTGTTTATTATTGTTTTCATTCTATATTTTTTTCTATGCTTGTCATCCATACTGTCATGCTGCAGAGTTTGTGCAAAAGAATTTCATCATCTGCATTCATGGTATTGTAATAATAAAGTGATTTGATTTTAATTGGTCACGTCTTTTGTTCATCATTTGTACTGTACAGTGCTGTATTTATGCTGTATTCTCCAGTAAAGTTTTATATATGGTGTTGGACAATAAGTATGATGAATATTCTGTATTAAGGATGGCGTTTGGTAAATACACAATTTAATTTTGTAAAAAAATACATATAATTACCATAATTGTTTTAATTGAGACATGAACATTTAGTCATATTAAAATACATTTGAGACAATAATTTGCTAGAATGTTACCATTGCATATGCTTAGTGACATACATGCTGTGTCAAATACAGTAAATATGCCAAATTTGCACAATGAACATGATTAGATATCCCTTTATTCATTAAAGATAGAATTCCCCCCCCCCCCCCCCCCCCCCATTTTATTATTAAACGTTCTAAACTACATTACCCATAAGCCACTGTCAATCTCACAAGCATGCTCTTAATAAAGCAATATTTCATTATTTCCAAGCAGGACGAAAACAATAATGAACAAAAGAATTAATTAATGAATGAAGCAGCTTTTACTACATTGGCTAACATATCGTCATCACACAACATCTTTTGAAACACCGATAAAAATTATTTAAATTAGACTTTATTTAAATCAACACATGTCAAAATAATGCCAGCATTCACTTACAAATGTTTGTTTTGATGATGTAGCATCGAGGGGCGTTCATCTGAAGCACGTGGAAATTAACTGTGACATCACAGTGTCTATTTTTGGCCTAAACTCTCCCAACCAATCCCTTTCCGTGTTGGTCTTAAAGTCTATATCGAAATTTGCACGTCGTATGGTCCCAGGCCCCCACACAGATGTGGTCTAGGCAACGCGTGCATTGGTTATCTTCACTTCATGTAGGTTATATAACAAAAGAAAATAGAAAACACAACCCTGCGTCTTTTCATTTTCATTTTAAAAATTTGAAACCTATTAATGTGTGGTTCAGGCAATATGTGCATATGTACTCTATTTATCGTCACTGTACATGTAGCCTACATGTAGCCTATAATAAAATGAAATAAGACAAAACAACCCTCTCTTTTTAGTAAAAGTCAGTTTTAATTTTTGCTTGTGGTTTAACTGAATCCTCGAAGGTCAGCAGCAAGTACATTAAATGTATTAAAAATTATTTGTTTTATTTAACATTTAATTATTGGAAGTTTGCATACTATTCTGATTTTGTGCTAGTGAGATTAGTAAATCCATGTTTACATTTAGTCTAGAACTACAATAACCATTATGTTTACACACAATGACTCTGCACTATTGATTTCTCAATATTGTCACCACACCAGTCACACCATCTACACCAGATCTGCCCACTCGTTCACAATCACCAGAATACTGATCACCTGCACGCCATCATCAAGCCACACTTTATAAGCTCACAGTTCCCTCACTTCCATGTCTGGTCAAGACTATACAGACTCACCTGAAACTACTTACCTGCCATCCAGTTCTAATCCTGTCATTGTTATCTGCCCATCTTCCTGTTTGTTGTTCTCCTGTTCATCCCGTCAGCTTCACTGCCAGCTAGAACTTGCAACATACCAAGACCTCTGTTACCTTCAGTTAATTTCACCTGCAAGTTTCCAGTGACTGTTCCACTTACCTGCACTGCACTGTTGTCTCTGCTATACTGCTAACCTGCAATAAACTTAAGTTGTTACTTACCTCATCTGCATCTGACAGTCAATTAATGTGAAAACAAAGTAACTTGCATTACTTATTTGAAAAAGTAACTCAGATATTTTGTTGTAAATGTTAAAAGTAATGACTTTACTAGTTACTTGAAAAAGTAATCTGATTACGTAACTCAAGTAAGTTGTAATGCATTACCCCCAACACTGGTTATAAAGTCAGAATTGGGTGATATAAAGTCTCACTATGCCATAAAGTCTAGATCGCTGGAGTGTTGCAGTCATGGTAGAAACTTAACATCTGAAGAAAGACTAACATCTCCACACATGTTCTCCGAAGCTCCACCATAATGACTATTGTGTTCTTGGTCACTGGAGGCACATAAATTGTTGCCCAGCTACTCTATAAGGCGGCAACTTTGCAGGATATTAAAATATAATATGAAGGACACATCTATGCTGCCTTCAAAAATTGATCAGATGAAGGTCTTTCAGTAGACAGAATGTGACATGATCATTGGATTCGGACATCCTTGTTTGCTTTCCTAGTACCTCCATGTTGCTGCGGAGTCTACATTTTTCAGCTTTTGGACACAGCTGTTATATGGTGTGTGCCTTTCCAAATCATGTCATCAATCAATTGAATTTGCCACGGATGGACTCCACGTTAAAGAAACATCTGGTACATCCGAGCTAAATTTTAAGTGTCTTAGCAAAGAGTCTGAATATTTTTTATTTTTAAATAGGCCTATTTTATATATATATATATATATATATATATATATATATATATATATATATAGGCTAGTTATAACAAATATGTTTTCAAGTCTGCTGTCATTATGGATTGTGAGGATTTTTTTTTTTTTAAAGCATTTTAGCATATTGATGTAACAAAAACAGGGGTCAATACTTTCTAAAAGCACTGACTGTACAGTAAGTGTGTATACTGGCATATGTGTACATTATGAAAATAACTACTGCAATGCTACAAAACAAATAACTTAGCTAATGGTAACTTATTTCTATGAAGGCTACACAGGACAGCATTTAATTACTAACCTAAACGCGGGGGAGACACAGAGCGCCCGTGTAGTTTTAACTATTTGACCTGCTTGTAAATTGAGAGGGAGAGAGGCTGACTACTCAGCAAGCATGCGGATAAATGGCAATTTATTAGAGCTGTGTATTTTCTCCGATTGGTATGAATAACTCGCTGCTGCCTGCTCTGTCTTGTCTGTCGGTGCGTCAGTGTCCTCGATGGTTTTTTTTTTTTTTTTTAACCCTTTCTTTTTTCTAAAAAAGTAGCCCTGATTCTTTAGTGGAGTAACGTAGCTAATAGCGTTATAGGGTGCGATTTCTACACACGTTGGTGATTGGCTCTCTTTTTCGCTTGTATCTGCATAGTTATTGGTCCTTTCTCTAATTTCTATTTCACAATCTAGCCTTACATTTAACCTATAGAGAAAAGACACTGCTGACAAGCCAGCCGCCAAAAAGAAAGTATGTGCGCCTATTACTATAAATACGGTAATTTCAGGAACATCATCTTTATTTTTTCTTTCTAATATATAATACATCTCTTTCTTTCTTTCTTTCTTTCTTTCTTTCTATCTAATATATCTATCTCTATTTGTTTCGATTATATATCCATCTCTTTTTTCGTTGTAATGACTTTCTTTCTTTCTTTCTTTCAAACATTTTTCATTTTTCTTTCTAATGTATCTCTCTTTTTGTAATGTATGTTCTGGTGATTGTGAACGAGTGGGCAGATCTGGTGTAGATGGTGACGCAGTAAAATGAAAAGACGCAGGGTTGTGTTTTCTATTTTTCTTTCTAATATATAATACATCTCTTTCTTTCTTTCTTTCTTTCTTTCTTTCTTTCTTTCTTTCTATCTAATATATCTATCTCTATTTGTTTCGATTATATATCCATCTCTTTTTTCGTTGTAATGTCTTTCTTTCTTTCTTTCAAACATTTTTCTTTCTAATGTATCTCTCTTTTTGTAATGTATTTTCTTTTTTTCTTTTTTCTTTCTGTTTTTCTTTCTTTCTTTGAAATATTTATTTCTTTTTTCTTTCTAATGTATCTCTTTTTTCTAATGCATTTTCTTTCTTTCTTTTTTCTTTCTAATGTTTTTCTTTCTTTCTTTCTTTCTTTCTTTCTTTCTTTCTTTCTTTCTTTCTTTCTTTCTTTCTATCTCTCTGTTGTTATTTGCCTATAATTGTTAGAGATCATATAAGAAAATGGCTTTTCTCTGTTGGCCTTTCTTTACATTCACATTGTCTTTGATGGTTGTGTAAATCTTCAACTAATAGTCCCCCCCCCCCCCCCCCCCCCCCCCTCTTTTATAGGTCACAATATTAATAAATTGTTTTATGTACAGGTTTACTGCATATTTAATTGCAAAAGGCAGATAAAATACAGTTTACACTCTTTCTAAATACCTCTTTTGGTTTTACAGTATTAAAATGACAATTACTCTTGAATTAAATTGTGTTAGTGTCTTACTGCATAAGGTTACTGTCTGATTAAGGCCTATAAACACCTCATTTCAAATAAGTAGGAAAAAAGGAATGGTCTGTTTCTATAGGGGACATCCTGTACAGTATGCATACCTCATATCTATCCTTTTTACTGCAGCATTTTGGAGATATGCCACATTATTCGACTTCACAGGTCTATAAACACCTCATTTCAAATAAGTAGGAAAAAAGGAATGGTCTGTTTCTATAGGGGACATCCTGTACAGTATGCATACCTCATATGAGTACATTTTACTGCAGCATTTTGGAGATATACCACATTATTTGACTTCAGAGGCCTATAAACACCTCATTTTCTATAGGGGATGTCCCATACTCTATGCATACCTCATATCAAATCTTTTTACTGCAGCATTTTGGAGATACATCACATTTGACTTTGGAGGCCTATAAAGACCTAATTTCTAATAAGTAGAAAAAACTAATGGTCAGTTTTCATAGGAGACGTCCCATACAGTATGCATACCTCATATGGAACCATTTTACTGCAGCATTTTGGAGCACTTTTCAGGCCCGGGTTGTGGTTAGGTAAAAACCAATCATGTTTGAGCGTGGTTGCAAATGAAATGAAGTCTCTTGTCGTGGCTGGAGTTAAAGTTGAGGCGGCAAAAGTCATAGGTTAAACTTTGTGGCAAAACTCAACAAAACACAAGACTCTCAACGGAAAAGAAAGTTAAGTGAAAGAAATGAAAATTGAGTAGAAGTTGGATGGCTTGAATGAGCTGCTTGTCTGTCCTTTGTCCACTGCTACAAATGGCTTAAAGGTTTGTCTCCTCTCCTTCAGTCAGGAAGCATGGGTGCCATAAAAGTATCTAACACGGATTGTTCTGTAGACGGACTGGAGCCGAAAATTAGATTCTCTGAGCTTGGGTTTCTGGAATTATGTTTTGAAAGAATCATCTGAACGATTCATTTGTCTGGTTCGTCCTCAAGCCTTACATTGGGCTGCGTCAAGCAGCACTTTGGGAACGATATACCCACGGTGCCATGAAACCTGTCTGTCTGTGTGAAGTTGTGATGCGCACACAAAGACGATAGCACTCGTGACCCCGGGGTCAAGGTCAGGTCCAGGTCATAAAACCTGACAAACGTGTGCGGTGAGGACCAACCTGCCGCATCACACACTTCTTGAAGAGAGACTCCAAAAAGCAAAGCCTTAGAGGCAGCCATACTCCGAGTAGTGTGGGCTCTGACCATAAGAGGTGACAGTTGGCCAGCCGACTTGTAAGCAAGTGAGATAGCCTCGACTATCCACTTACTTAAAATTTGTTTAGATGCAGGGTGCATTTTCGTGAGGGAGTAAAACAATGGACAGTGTGTTATCTCTCGAGATGCAAACAGAGTGCTCCCACAGGAGTCTCCACTCCTCAGCCCTTGCCTCGACAGGATGTCTGCTCCCTGGTTCAGGCGCCCTGGGATGTACACTGCTCTGACTGACAGTAGCTTCCCATGGGCCCACAAGAGGATCTGGTGTGCCAGTTTGCATAAAGGGCACGAACGCAGACCCCCTTGATGATTGATGTACGAGACCACTGCTGTGTTGTCCGTGTGGACCTTTAGATCTGGGAGGAAATGTTTGAGTGCCAGGAACACAGTCATCATCTCCAACTGGATTATGTGCCAGGAAAGGTGATAGCCTCTTCACACACCCTGATCCAAGTGACCACTCACCCCCAACCGGTGAGAGATGCATCCGCTGTAAGCATTACACGATGACAAGGAGCCCCCAACACCGGCTTTTTTTCCATGACACAAGCACAAAGGCATTGCCGCATGATCTTAATGATGCAAAATGGGTTTCCCCTCAATGAGAACCCGTTGGTTTTGAACCACCACTGCAAAGGTCTCATGTAAAACAGGCCAAAAGGTACCACGTTGGACACAGCTGCCATCAGACCTAACAGTCTCTGAAAAGGTTTCACAGTGAGTGACTAACCTAGCTTTATGGTGTGACTGGTGTGGTGACAATATTGAGAAATCATAAGTGCAGAGTCATTGTGTGTAAACATAATGGTTATTGTAGTTCTAGACTAAATGTAAGCATGGATTTACTAATCTCACTAGCACAAAATCAGAATAGTATGCAAACTTCCAATAATTAAATGTTAAATAAAACAAATAATTTTTAATACATTTAATGTACTTGCTGCTGACCTTCGAGGATTCAGTTAAACCACAAGCAAAAATTAAAACTGACTTTTACTAAAAAGAGAGGGTTGTTTTGTCTTATTTCATTTTATTATAGGCTACATGTACAGTGACGATAAATAGAGTACATATGCACATATTGCCTGAACCACACATTAATAGGTTTCAAATTTTTAAAATGAAAATGAAAAGACGCAGGGTTGTGTTTTCTATTTTTCTTTCTAATATATAATACATCTCTTTCTTTCTTTCTTTCTTTCTTTCTTTCTATCTAATATATCTATCTCTATTTGTTTCGATTATATATCCATCTCTTTTTTCGTTGTAATGTCTTTCTTTCTTTCTTTCAAACATTTTTCTTTCTAATGTATCTCTCTTTTTGTAATGTATTTTCTTTTTTTCTTTTTTCTTTCTAATGTTTTTCTTTCTTTCTTTGAAATATTTATTTCTTTTTTCTTTCTAATGTATCTCTTTTTTCTAATGCATTTTCTTTCTTTCTTTTTTCTTTCTAATGTTTTTCTTTCTTTCTTTCTTTCTTTCTTTCTATCTCTCTGTTGTTATTTGCCTATAATTGTTAGAGATCATATAAGAAAATGGCTTTTCTCTGTTGGCCTTTCTTTACATTCACATTGTCTTTGATGGTTGTGTAAATCTTCAACTAATAGTCTCCCCCCCCCTCTTTTATAGGTCACAATATTAATAAATTGTTTTATGTACAGGTTTACTGCATATTTAATTGCAAAAGGCAGATAAAATACAGTTTACACTCTTTCTAAATACCTCTTTTGGTTTTACAGTATTAAAATGACAATTACTCTTGAATTAAATTGTGTTAGTGTCTTACTGCATAAGGATTACTGTCTGATTAAGGCCTATAAACACCTCATTTCAAATAAGTAGGAAAAAAGGAATGGTCTGTTTCTATAGGGGACATCCTGTACAGTATGCATACCTCATATCTATCCTTTTTACTGCAGCATTTTGGAGATATGCCACATTATTCGACTTCACAGGTCTATAAACACCTCATTTCAAATAAGTAGAAAAAATGAATGGTCTGTTTCTATAGGGGACATCCCATACAGTATGCATACCTCATATGAGTACATTTTACTGCAGCATTTTGGAGATATACCACATTATTTGACTTCAGAGGCCTATAAACACCTCATTTTCTATAGGGGATGTCCCATACTCTATGCATACCTCATATCAAATCTTTTTACTGCAGCATTTTGGAGATACATCACATTTGACTTTGGAGGCCTATAAAGACCTAATTTCTAATAAGTAGAAAAAACTAATGGTCAGTTTTCATAGGAGACGTCCCATACAGTATGCATACCTCATATGGAACCATTTTACTGCAGCATTTTGGAGCACTTTTCAGGCCCGGGTTGTGGTTAGGTAAAAACCAATCATGTTTGAGCGTGGTTGCAAATGAAATGAAGTCTCTTGTCGTGGCTGGAGTTAAAGTTGAGGCGGCAAAAGTCATAGGTTAAACTTTGTGGCAAAACTCAACAAAACACAAGACTCTCAACGGAAAAGAAAGTTAAGTGAAAGAAATGAAAATTGAGTAGAAGTTGGATGGCTTGAATGAGCTGCTTGTCTGTCCTTTGTCCACTGCTACAAATGGCTTAAAGGTTTGTCTCCTCTCCTTCAGTCAGGAAGCATGGGTGCCATAAAAGTATCTAACACGGATTGTTCTGTAGACGGACTGGAGCCGAAAATTAGATTCTCTGAGCTTGGGTTTCTGGAATTATGTTTTGAAAGAATCATCTGAACGATTCATTTGTCTGGTTCGTCCTCAAGCCTTACATTGGGCTGCGTCAAGCAGCACTTTGGGAACAATATACCCACGGCGCCATGAAACCTGTCTGTCTGTGTGAAGTTGTGATGCGCACACAAAGACGATAGCACTCGTGACCCCGGGGTCAAGGTCAGGTCCAGGTCATAAAACCTGACAAACGTGTGCGGTGAGGACCAACCTGCCGCATCACACACTTCTTGAAGAGAGACTCCAAAAAGCAAAGCCTTAGAGGCAGCCATACTCCGAGTAGTGTGGGCTCTGACCATAAGAGGTGACAGTTGGCCAGCCGACTTGTAAGCAAGTGAGATAGCCTCGACTATCCACTTACTTAAAATTTGTTTAGATGCAGGGTGCATTTTCGTGAGGGAGTAAAACAATGGACAGTGTGTTATCTCTCGAGATGCAAACAGAGTGCTCCCACAGGAGTCTCCACTCCTCAGCCCTTGCCTCGACAGGATGTCTGCTCCCTGGTTCAGGCGCCCTGGGATGTACACTGCTCTGACTGACAGTAGCTTCCCATGGGCCCACAAGAGGATCTGGTGTGCCAGTTTGCATAAAGGGCACGAACGCAGACCCCCTTGATGATTGATGTACGAGACCACTGCTGTGTTGTCCGTGTGGACCTTTAGATCTGGGAGGAAATGTTTGAGTGCCAGGAACACAGTCATCATCTCCAACTGGATTATGTGCCAGGAAAGGTGATAGCCTCTTCACACACCCTGATCCAAGTGACCACTCACCCCCAACCGGTGAGAGATGCATCTGCTGTAAGCACTACACGATGACAAGGAGCCCCCAACACCGGCTTTTTTTCCATGACACAAGCACAAAGGCATTGCCGCATGATCTTAATGATGCAAAATGGGTTTCCCCTCAATGAGAACCCGTTGGTTTTGAACCACCACTGCAAAGGTCTCATGTAAAACAGGCCAAAAGGTACCACGTTGGACACAGCTGCCATCAGACCTAACAGTCTCTGAAAAGGTTTCACAGTGAGTGACTAACCTAGCTTTATGGTGTGACTGGTGTGACTGGTGTGGTGACAATATTGAGAAATCATAAGTGCAGAGTCATTGTGTGTAAACATAATGGTTATTGTAGTTCTAGACTAAATCTAAGCATGGATTTACTAATCTCACTAGCACAAAATCAGAATAGTATGCAAACTTCCAATAATTAAATGTTAAATAAAACAAATAATTTTTAATACATTTAATGTACTTGCTGCTGACCTTCGAGGATTCAGTTAAACCACAAGCAAAAATTAAAACTGACTTTTACTAAAAAGAGAGGGTTGTTTTGTCTTATTTCATTTTATTATAGGCTACATGTACAGTGACGATAAATAGAGTACATATGCACATATTGCCTGAACCACACATTAATAGGTTTCAAATTTTTAAAATGAAAATGAAAAGACGCAGGGTTGTGTTTTCTATTTTTCTTTCTAATATATAATACATCTCTTTCTTTCTTTCTTTCTTTCTTTCTATCTAATATATCTATCTCTATTTGTTTCGATTATATATCCATCTCTTTTTTCGTTGTAATGTCTTTCTTTCTTTCTTTCAAACATTTTTCTTTCTAATGTATCTCTCTTTTTGTAATGTATTTTCTTTTTTTCTTTTTTCTTTCTAATGTTTTTCTTTCTTTCTTTGAAATATTTATTTCTTTTTTCTTTCTAATGTATCTCTTTTTTCTAATGCATTTTCTTTCTTTCTTTTTTCTTTCTAATGTTTTTCTTTCTTTCTTTCTTTCTTTCTATCTCTCTGTTGTTATTTGCCTATAATTGTTAGAGATCATATAAGAAAATGGCTTTTCTCTGTTGGCCTTTCTTTACATTCACATTGTCTTTGATGGTTGTGTAAATCTTCAACTAATAGTCCAACCCCCCCCCCCCCCCCCCCCCCCCCCCCTCTCTTTTATAGGTCACAATATTAATAAATTGTTTTATGTACAGGTTTACTGCATATTTAATTGCAAAAGGCAGATAAAATACAGTTTACACTCTTTCTAAATACCTCTTTTGGTTTTACAGTATTAAAATGACAATTACTCTTGAATTAAATTGTGTTAGTGTCTTACTGCATAAGGATTACTGTCTGATTAAGGCCTATAAACACCTCATTTCAAATAAGTAGGAAAAAAGGAATGGTCTGTTTCTATAGGGGACATCCTGTACAGTATGCATACCTCATATCTATCCTTTTTACTGCAGCATTTTGGAGATATGCCACATTATTCGACTTCACAGGTCTATAAACACCTCATTTCAAATAAGTAGGAAAAAAGGAATGGTCTGTTTCTATAGGGGACATCCTGTACAGTATGCATACCTCATATGAGTACATTTTACTGCAGCATTTTGGAGATATACCACATTATTTGACTTCAGAGGCCTATAAACACCTCATTTTCTATAGGGGATGTCCCATACTCTATGCATACCTCATATCAAATCTTTTTACTGCAGCATTTTGGAGATACATCACATTTGACTTTGGAGGCCTATAAAGACCTAATTTCTAATAAGTAGAAAAAACTAATGGTCAGTTTTCATAGGAGACGTCCCATACAGTATGCATACCTCATATGGAACCATTTTACTGCAGCATTTTGGAGCACTTTTCAGGCCCGGGTTGTGGTTAGGTAAAAACCAATCATGTTTGAGCGTGGTTGCAAATGAAATGAAGTCTCTTGTCGTGGCTGGAGTTAAAGTTGAGGCGGCAAAAGTCATAGGTTAAACTTTGTGGCAAAACTCAACAAAACACAAGACTCTCAACGGAAAAGAAAGTTAAGTGAAAGAAATGAAAATTGAGTAGAAGTTGGATGGCTTGAATGAGCTGCTTGTCTGTCCTTTGTCCACTGCTACAAATGGCTTAAAGGTTTGTCTCCTCTCCTTCAGTCAGGAAGCATGGGTGCCATAAAAGTATCTAACACGGATTGTTCTGTAGACGGACTGGAGCCGAAAATTAGATTCTCTGAGCTTGGGTTTCTGGAATTATGTTTTGAAAGAATCATCTGAACGATTCATTTGTCTGGTTTGTCCTCAAGCCTTACATTGGGCTGCGTCAAGCAGCACTTTGGGAACGATATACCCACGGCGCCATGAAACCTGTCTGTCTGTGTGAAGTTGTGATGCGCACACAAAGACGATAGCACTCGTGACCCCGGGGTCAAGGTCAGGTCCAGGTCATAAAACCTGACAAACGTGTGCGGTGAGGACCAACCTGCCGCATCACACACTTCTTGAAGAGAGCCTCCAAAAAGCAAAGCCTTAGAGGCAGCCATACTCCGAGTAGAGTGGGCTCTGACCATAAGAGGTGACAGTTGGCCAGCCGACTTGTAAGCAAGTGAGATAGCCTCGACTATCCACTTACTTAAAGTTTGTTTAGATGCAGGGTGCATCTTCGTGAGGGAGTAAAACAATGGACAGTGTGTTATCTCTCGAGATGCAAACAGAGTGCTCCCACAGGAGTCTCCACTCCTCAGCCCTTGCCTCGACAGGATGTCTGCTCCCTGGTTCAGGCGCCCTGGGATGTACACTGCTCTGACTGACAGTAGCTTCCCATGGGCCCACAAGAGGATCTGGTGTGCCAGTTTGCATAAAGGGCACGAACGCAGACCCCCTTGATGATTGATGTACGAGACCACTGCTGTGTTGTCCGTGTGGACCTTTAGATCTGGGAGGAAATGTTTGAGTGCCAGGAACACAGTCATCATCTCCAACTGGATTATGTGCCAGGAAAGGTGATAGCCTCTTCACACACCCTGATCCAAGTGACCACTCACCCCCAACCGGTGAGAGATGCATCTGCTGTAAGCACTACACGATGACAAGGAGCCCCCAACACCGGCTTTTTTTCCATGACACAAGCACAAAGGCATTGCCGCATGATCTTAATGATGCAAAATGGGTTTCCCCTCAATGAGAACCCGTTGGTTTTGAACCACCACTGCAAAGGTCTCATGTAAAACAGGCCAAAAGGTACCACGTTGGACACAGCTGCCATCAGACCTAACAGTCTCTGAAAAGGTTTCACAGTGAGTGACTAACCTAGCTTTAACTTGTTAAAAATGCAGCAGTAAAATGGTTTGATATGAGGTATGCATACTGTATGGGACGTCCCCTATAGAAACTGACCATTCGATTTTTCTACTTATTAGAAATGAGGTCTTTATAGGCCTCCAAGTCAAATAATGTGATAGATCTAAAAAATGCTGGAGTAAAATGTACTCATATGAGGTATGCATACTGTATGGGACGTCCCCTATGGAAACAGACCATTGTTTTTTTCTGCTTATTTGAAATGAGGTGTTTATAGGCCTTTGAAGTCAAATAATTAGAAATATCTTCTGAAATATCTTAAGATTCTGCAGTAAAAATGTACTCATATAAGGTGTTTATAGGCCTTAATCAGACAGTAATCCTTATGCAGTAAGACAGTAACACAATTTAATTCAAGAGTAATTGTCATTTTAATACTGTAAAACCAAAAGAGGTATTACAGGTTTTACAGTTAAAAAAAAAAAAAATCTTATCATCTCTAACAATTATAGGCAAATAACAACAGAGACATAGACAGAAAGAAAGAAAGAAAATACATTAGAAAAAAGACATACATTAGAAAGAAAAAAGAAATATTAGAAAAAAAAAAGAGATAAAAAAAGAAAGATATAGTAAGAGAAAGAAACATTAGAAAGAAAAAATAAAGAGATGGATATATAATCGAAAGAAAAAGATAGATAAGAAAGAAAGAAAGAGATCCATTATGTATTAGAAAGAAAAAATAAAGAAAATAGATAGATAGATAGACAGATGGATAGATATGGACAACTCAAGCGCTCTGAAAACGCGTTCTCTCTGCTGTTCCTGAAATTACCGTATTTATAGTAATAGGCGCACATACTTTCTTTTTCAAAGGCAAATATAGCCTCTTTCGCGCAGTTCTCATGGACGCGCCCACAAAGTAAAAGTGAAAGATCCTGTAGACAGACTCTTTCTGTTTCCACTTAACACAAATGACGCACGTCTCTGACTGGCAGTGTGATTTCATACACATTCGTGAGGATTTACCCGTCGGCGTTTCATCTGAATTCTCCGGGACAAGTGGACATGCATGTGCTGGTTATATTGATTTTTATGACGGCCGCTAATCAGCATAATTTTGCCAGAGCAAGCGGTAAGTTTTGAGAAACATTACGGGAAAACACACTTTTATATGTTTAGCAAACCTGAACACTGTTGCATATTGCACATATTATCTTGAGGTTTAGCATTACTTCCTGTGGACTAGCTACTACTCTTAGGCTACTAAATTGATTTGCTTGGCTAAAAAAAAAAAAAACGTTTTTCATGAATTGCTCGTGCATCACATGGCCTTCAAGTATTAAAAAAAAAAAAAAAAAAAAAAACGAAACCATGTCTTGGAAAAAGAAACTAGAGAAGAAACTTTAAATGAAGTTTTATTAACAAAATTCGGGAGCATTTTCAAATGATCCTTCCAATCATCACGTCATTCCAACCAGCTGTCAGCAATCAGTAATCAACATGTCTACCCAATCAGCATAAGTGGAGAACACTTTAAATACGCAGTCGACTCATCCATGTTCCTCGATAGTTTTTCAGCATCCCTTCACCACCCCGTCTCCTCACACTCGCACGGTTATCCCCCTAACCAGATGTCACACTCACCTGGTTTTCTTTTCTTATCTTCCTTAACCAGAATACGGGGGGAGTACTCTGGGTTCGGGCCAAATACCGCGCTCGGAGCCCTCTCCTCGGACAGCATGCCAAATATGCATACTGTTTACTTATCTGACTTATTTGCAAGTGTGAACTCGTGAGCTGGAATATTAAGTGTTGAAAACTCATTAATGTGACAGTCTCCTAGATAGCCTAATGGAAAAAAATAATTACATTATTTGTAGCTTGCTTGTTTATTTATTATTAAATACTGTCATTTTTTCTATACTGTGAAAAATTGACAGGGCAAATGCGTGATTAAAAGTCTGCTTAAAATTTGATCCAAAACAGTCAGCAATGGTTTTCAGTAGGCTGTGACCATTCATGTGCTATGATTTGTAGTCTTAACTCATTATAGTGAAAAAAAGAGTTAATTTAGAGTTTAATTAGGCTAATTGATCTAAAAACGTGGTACAGTTTTGCTACTGTGGGTCTCCAAGGGTTAAAGGAGAGTACAACATGTATGCCTGATACAGTATACAGTATTTTTAAACATATGCTTTTTTTTTTCTTTTTTTTCAAATAAAGTTATACATTTGAATAATGGCAATCCACTTAATCGACTTTTTGATGTAAGCAACTATAGGGTTCTTGAGCTGGTTATTCAGAAATTGGAAGTTTATATTGTTGAATTACAATATTTATTAGAATTAAGCTACGGGAATATACTCTCCCGCATATTCTTTTAAACCTGCATGCTAATATTGTTTATGTTGAACACAAAATGACAATTTTGAAGAGACCTTTTTAATAGTTCATAATGACCATGTCTGTCAAGCTCCAAAAAGCACCATACATGTAGTACATACACTCACTGGCCACTTTATTAGTAACACCCTGTGCTATAGCAGCAGAAGACCACACCGGGTGTCCGCTAATTACAGGAAACTGAGGCTACAGATTGTTGTCATGTGTTCTGTTCATGTTCAAGACCACCTTTTTTTTTTTTTTTTTGAATTTAGAGTTAGTGTTATAAGAAATACAGATGTGGTGTGCATGTTGCAAGTTTTTTTTCTTTTACAGGAAGTTGGATTGACGTCTCTTCCTTTTGTGTTCTATTGAAAAAGATAAACTACTTGCGAGATTTAAAAAGTCAATAAATAAAGTCAGTATTTATACACTCTAGAGCCATACACTGTTTAAAGCATGATGTACACACTCACCAGCACCTTTATTAGGTACACTTGCTAGTACCAGGTTGGAGCCCCTTTTGCCTTCAGAAATACCTTAATTCTTCATGGCATAGATTCAACAAGGTGCTGGAAACATTCCTCAGAGATTTTGGTCCATATTGACATGAGAGCATCTCACAGTTGCTGCAGATTTGTCAGCTGTACATCCATGATGAAAATCTCCCGTTCTACCACATCCCAAAGGTGCTCTATTGGATTGAGATCTGGTGACTGTGGAGGCCATTTGAGTATAGTGAACTTATTGTCATTATCAAGAAGCCAGTTTGAGATGATTTGAGCTTTGTGACATGGTGCGTTATCCTACTGGAAGTAGCCATCAGAAGATGGGTGCAATGTGGTTCTAAAGGGATGGACATGGTCAGCAATAATACTCAGGTAGGCTGTGGCATTTAAACTGTTGATACAAGGCAGGATGGATCCATGCTTTCATGTTGTTTACACCAAATTCTGACTACCATGTTGCAGTAGAAATCGAGACAACTCAGACCAGGAAAGGTTTTTCAATCTTCTATTGTCCAATTTTGGTAAGCCAGTGTGAATTGTAGCCTCAGTTTCCTGCTCTTTGCTGACAGGAGTGGCACCTGATGTGTTCTTGTGCTGCTGAAGCCCATCTGCTTCTAGGTTTGACGTGTTGTGCATTCAGAGATGCTCTTCTGCAGACCTCGGTTGTAATGAGTGGTTATTTGAGTTACTGTTGCATTTTTCTATCAGCTCGAACCAGTCTGGCCATTCTCCTCTGAACTCTGGCATCAACAAGGCATTTTTGCCAACAGAACTGCTCTTTTCTGGACCATTCTCTGTAAAACCTAGAGATGGTTGATCAGCAGTTTCTGAAATACTCAGATCACCACATTCAAAGTCACTTAAACAGTTGAACAGTGGCTGGTGAGCGTATTTTTAGAAGTGGTTCAAGATGACTCCAACATATTGCGAAAGCATCATTGCACAAAATGTCCCCCCTCATATTTTCCTTTGAATATTAGTTATGTTGTAAAAATAGGCTAGTTTCCAATTCAGTGACATTACTCAGTCACTAAACACTGGTGAGAGAGCAGCTTTTTTTTTTTAATTTAGAGTTGGTGTTATAAGAAATATGGATTTGGTGTGTGTGTGGCAAGTTGTTTTTAAATCTTTTGCAGGAAGTTGGATTGACGTCTCTTCCTTCAGTTCACATTTGCAAAAATTCAAAATAAGTTCAAGTGCAATAGTGATGATGACACCATTAATGGAAATAAACATGGATGTGAAAAGCAATGTCATCTCCTGTAAGCTAAGTAATTATCAACCTTTTTTGGGGTATTCAATTGCTGAATCTTAGATGACAGAAAATTGTCATCATTTAATCACCATAATGTTGCCCCAAACTTCCCTTTTCCCTCCTGTGTAACACAAAAAGTAGAACTTTCAAATCTTCACACTTTTTCATACGACACTAGGCTACTTAAAAAGGCAAAATTCTTTAACTATGGCAACAATGAAAGCAAGAAAATTGGCTTCAAAGTTTTTTTTTTTCTTATTGAATTTTCATATACATTTTTACACTTTGATTTCTCTGAACCTTAGCATAGTTAAAACATATGATCTGTCACAATACAGATCAGGGATACACACAGATTTGACTTTAAAGTGTGTGTAGGCTACGCTTAAATCCCACCAACGCGCATATTTATAAAAACGGTCTTTGATATGGAAAAGTGCTCAGAGGCACATCAGGGTCTGAGCAGTCGTACACACTTTTCCTTGTCAGATTACTGCAGGTTTTTGGAAATCTAAGCTATTCTTGCAGCTCGCCATTCTAAATGAAAGGATTTGGACGATGACTGGTGATAAATGATCCAACGCGGAGAACTAAAAACCATTCAGCTTCAAGTTCAAGATCATTTGCGATTTCACATCTGAAGAAGAGGCGTACACTCGTTTTCTGTGTGTACGTTCATTCTATGAATCACACGTACTCATATCTGAGAAATGATCGTAAGATCAAATTTAGGATGGTATCTGCTCAACATTTTATAAATGAGGCCCCTGGTCTCTATCATAACCAAACATACATTAACACGCAAGTTAAAATGTGTGATTTGTAGTGAGGAAGAACCTAAATTTTACTCTGTTATAGTGGAATATATGGTGTTTTTGGTCCTTTTGTAACTTTTCAGATGTTGTTAACATCAAGTCAAGTCACCTTTATTTATATAGCACTTTTTACAATGTAGATTGTGTCAAAGCAGCTTTACATTGATAACTGGTACATTATTTTGGCTACACAGCAGCTCTTAAAGAATAGTGTCAATGCAGGCAGATCAAAGCACTGTTGAAAATCGAATGTCAATTGTCAAGTGTCCCCAACTAAGCAAGCCAAAGGCGACAGCGGCAAGGAACCCAAACTCCAACAGGTGTCACTTTAGGTGGCAAACAGGTGTTAAAATGGAGAAAAAAACCTTGGGAGAAACCAGGCTTAGTCGGGGGGCCAGTTCTTCTCTGGCAAACAGTGCTTTGTTACGATTCAGGTAGCTATCATAAGTCAGATAGGATCGCAACATTCACAACTTCACAGTGGATGATCTAGTTGACTTAATCTCTGCTGATACTTCAGGGCTGCGTTGTGGTCGTGTCAAGGCGCAAGTCCTTGGTCTCACCTGGATGCGGCCTGGATCCGGTTGACTACCTCGGGATAAACAGAAAGACTAATATTAGCGTAGATGCCATTCTTCTTCTGATGTAATGAGTACACCTGTTGTTATAGGAAGTGTTCCCGGTTCCGGCAGACCTAATTTATGCAGCCTAATAATCCTTTAACGGATTTGAAAAAATAAATTGATAATGTGTTATGTGTATGGCAGGTTAAAGAGATGCATTTTTAGTTTAGATTTAAACTGACAGAGTGTGTCTGCTTCCCGAATAATGCTAGGAAGATTGTTCCAGAGTTTAGGTGCCAAACAGGAGAAGGATCTACCGCCTGCAGTTGATTTTGATATTCTAGGTATTATCAACTGGCAAGAACGTCATTCTTTTGTGTTCCACTGAAAAAAATAAACTACTTGCGAGATTTAAAAAGTCAATAAATAAAGTCAGTATTTATACACTCTAGATATACCATCGTGTATTTGTGTCATACACTGTTTAAAGCATGATGTACACACTCACTCAGGCTGAGGGCTGGTGAGATAAGCACACTGCTGAGATAAGCACTATTTTGAGGTGATGTGTTCCAGAGCTGTTTTTATCATATGTAGGTGGATGATAAATGATTATATAGTGTATATCACTGTTTCCTCATTCCATTAGAGGGAGAATACCATACCCCTTCAAACTGTAACTTTATTCTCTAACAGCTATGTGCACTGTCTTGTCCAAAAGATCGATCTAGTACGAGTTCACGGGTGGGAAGTTACGGGTTTGACTGCTGTTTCAGTGCACTTTCACGGGTAGAAGGTTGGAAAAACATGGGTTACGGGTTGCCTGCAATTCGGCATAACTGCCCCAAAAGGTTCCTTACACTGCAATGTTGCAATATTGGGTTGATTTTTGGCTTTTGGGTTGATGTAAATGATTTATCTACATGTGAAACGGGAGAGTACCAAAACATACTTAAAGGCTGTGATAATGCTGCCTGGTCCAGTGTATTACATTGATAGCAGCTTTTTTTAGTCAGGCAACAGACAAGGGACCAATCCTGTGTGCCGACGTCACTTAACGCATTCTTTCAAAACAGGGACTAAATTTGTTACAGTGTTGCATTTTCTTCTTGGTTCGGTTCACTTTCACATAGCAACATTTCAAAGCATACCAAAATGCGTTTATGCAAGTCACATGCGAGAACAACTGTCCTCTTATTGGTCAGTGTTTTCTCTAAATCATCCTTCTAAATAGTGATTGACAAGTTCACTCCATGAGCTTATTGTGGCTTTATTTGTAAAGTCCATTCCCGCTGTTAAATTATATACTACTTTCATATTAATGCTGCGGTAAATTCAAACGCTCTCTCTCTCTCTTTCTCTCTCTCTGGATCTCCCAGCGCAGTCTAGAGAGAGAGAGAGAGAGAGAAAGAGAGAGAGAGAGAGAGAGAGAGAGAGAGAGATGGATGACGCAGAGAAAACCAATAAGAGGACAGTTGTACTCGCATATGACTTGCATAAACGCATTTTGCCATGTGAAAGTGAACTGAACCAAGAAGAAAATGCAACATTGTAACAAATTAGTCCCTGTTTAGAAACAAAACAAACAATCCATAGGTGTGAAAACACCCTTAGACAACCGTGCCGAGAACGGTTTATAATCGCTCCATGTCGTACCAGGCTCCAGTGTAAATACAACTGGAACCGTTCCTTACCATTCTAAGAAACGCTCGGCCCGACGTTGGAAAAGTGGCTAATTGTGACAGGGTCACCATCTGTGATGAAATTTGTACACGATGTACAGTAAATGTATTCACCCTTTAATTTTTATTAAAGAAAGGCATATTTTGAATACACTTTTCATTGGGTCAAAGTCCAGTCTTTCTTTCCATTTTTCCATTTTCCATTCTTTTCCATTTTTGTACTAAAACATGGAGGATTATATTAACTTCCTTAAAAAGGAAAAACTGAAATTATGTCATTAAATCACTGTTATTTTTAGTTAACAGGATTGTGCATCTAGATTTGTGCATATTACAGAGAAGAAATTTATTATATCAATGCAAATATGATGCATTAGATTTCATCTATTAGTTTCTTTGTTTGCATGTTTGATATTTTTGTGACATTATTCTTACTTTGTTTCAGGTTTCTGTGAACCTCCTCAGGTACCCAACACAGTTCCTGTTAATGAGACATATCTCATTAATACGACAATTCGCATGTACTGTATAGAGGGCTACGTGAGGAAAGCAGGAACATCCAATCAGATCCGCTGCACAGAAAAAGATGGCAACATATTCTGGCACTATATCCTTAACTTCGAGTGCATACGTAAGAGTTTTGCTTGTTGCAGAGAGACGTCAAGGGCTCATGACATGTCTGCTCCCTTTTTTTATTTTTCTAAATCAGGGCCACTATATAACTTAAATGAGGGAACAAATTAATAAGTCATGGGACAGAATTCTTAATTTGTGGCCAAGACTTTTTTTTAAAATTAATAACTGGAATAAAAAAAAGGTCATTAATTCCTCAACTTGTCGTTCCAAAATCATAAGACATTTGTTCGTCTTCGAAACACAAATGTCGATATTTTAAATGAAATCTGAGCGATTTCTGTCCCTCCATTGACAGTTATGTAACTACCACTTTTTCACTTCAAAAAGTTCATAAAGAGATTAAATTAATATGGATTAGTAAAACTAATTGTTGTGTAGCTGTCAAAGGAGGGACAGAAATCTCTCAGTTTTCTTTAAAGCTGCTGTCTGTACCTTTTTTTTTTTTGTTTAAAAATTATCCATAATAAATTTTTGAGCAAGTACAAAACCAGCCAGTGTTCAAAACTATCTCCTTACCTTAGCCCGATTCACAACTGTAAGCTTGTAATAATGTTTTCTAATTAGAGTGGTACTAGTGGGTTTCCGTGGAAAATTCGAGCATGCAGCCATTCTTCTTTGCGTCATTACGTCACGTCTGTTTACATAAAGAAGGAGTCCCAGCTAGTAGGCTATATGGCATGTGGAGGATGCTGCAGGCAGTAGATCATTTATAGCATTTTCTCACAGCAGCTGGAATAACTAAACTTATCATTTTGATGCCGGACTGTAATCCAGAAAGGTCCAAATGACAATCATCAGTGACAACTGGAGATTCACCCGTAGTCAAAAAGCAAAAGACTTCAGACTGCGGAGTGGCTATAGAAATTGAAATCTACAGGTAACGCTAACACACACTAAATACACAGTCACACAATGCTGATGTTGTTAACATTAACAATTTGAGAACAAAGTATAACAATAATAATAATTTGCACGGTTTGACATGATCCGAGCTAAGCGATCGTTAGATTTAATGACCACTGGCAGCGCTATTTATTGTAATGCTTTTTTTCTCAGTCAGAACAAAAGTGGCAGACATGTTACTTGTTCAGATGACATTTGACATGAAAAATCTTATTTTGGTCATACTTCAATACTACAATCTGTAATTCCGAAGTACAGTATCCACACCGATGTGGTGACTGACAGCATTCGAACTGAGGAGCTGTGCCGATCCACAACCCACAACCCACGTAAAGATGATAATTCCGCAAATAACTGCAATTGCAGGTTTCAAACACAGATGGCGACAAAGAAGCAAAACCTACAGACTGCAGCTTTAAAATATCTTAATTTGTGTTTTGGAGATGAAAGGAAGACTTAAGGGTTTGCAATGACATGAGGGCGAGTAAATTCTGACAGACTTTTCATTTTTGGGTGAACTAATTAGTGATTTTATTATTCTTTCTTTGCAGCTGATCCCACAAAGCCACATGTGCCAAAAAGTAAGTACCATATTTCCTAATTCCTCCCTGTCTTTCTATGTCTGTTGTTGAAGTAAAAAGTGAAGTGTGTAAATTATGCACTATGGTTCCAAATAGATTAGCATACATAAAACAGATCCAGACCCAATATTGCCAATGATTGGTTACTGTATCTGTCAATGTTTTGATAGCGTTTACCACGTGTTTACACTTTTCAGGGGAATTAACCAACAAATAGTTTACTTATAGTTGTCTCTGGATATAAAAAGTATTTTAACAACAACAAAAATTGCACACATTACTTTTAAACCCTATGGCTTTACCAAGATTGGCTAAAGACTAAAGTGTCCTGTACTATTTATTTGCTTCAGCAGAGACCCAAATGCCTCATTTCACATCATCCACCACCGAAAGAACAGAAATAAAGATTTGCACAGTTCTTGGCAAAAGCATGCCAACCACAGGTATATATGTTATATTATGTTTTTATGTATTTTATATTGTTTGGGTAGGCACACATTTATGTTAATTACATGACACACTCCAGCAACAGGGGATATAACTTTGACAACAACAAATGAAGTTGTCACAACCAAAACAAGAAGAACTACCAGCCAGCCAACTTTGAAGAGCACAACAAAAGAGGCAGACTCTATTACAACAAACAACGAAATTACTTCAACATCCAGCAGCTTCACAAGCAGAGATTATATGACAGCCACATCGTCACATTCCTCATCAAGCTCTTTCACTACAATAACAGGTGAAGCCGTTAACTGTGATGGATCGAAATGCATGGGGATAACTTTAAAGGAATAGTTTATTAAAAAGAATATTAACATTCTGTCATTATTTACTCATCCTTATGTTGTTCCAAATCAGTATGACTTTTTTTTCTTCAATAGAACCCAAAAGGAGAAGTTTAGCAGAATGTTTACACGGCTCTTTTTCATACAAGAAATAATGACCAAGATTTGTTAAGCTATTTATTAGCTAATGTACATATTCAAACTTCCTAGAGCAAGATATATCACAACAAGTTTGGTAAAGTCATAGAGGTTTGGGAAAACATAAATGATGACAGAATTTTCATATTAATGTAAATTTCATAAAGCTATGTTTATGTAAATATACTAACGCTTATACAGTATATTTCACTAAACGGTTGCACCACTTTTGATACTTAACATTTACTACTACTATTATTTACTAACCCTCCGCAATCCAATTTAGCTGAAATTGTACTGCATCTTCAATATTTAAATGAAGCCATTGACTCTCCTTTTTGAGCAAACAAGCCTAAACGATATGTAAAAAAAACGTTTGAGTGCGCTTTCTAGCAATCACAGAAATGGTAATTGTAACCAGCTGAAGACATTGCCAACCGCTACTCTCTGAATTTGAGAGTAAGGCTATTTTGAACAAGAATATCATTGTTTTAGTTAAAAGAGACTGAAAGAATTCTGTTTTATGTATGTGTGTATCAATTGCCTGGTGCAATTGCCTATGTAATTCCTTTGGTGAATTGGGCACCAGTTAGCACATGCAAAAGAAAAAAAACAAAAGCAAAACAAAAAAAACCACACACACACTAGTAGCTGCAATTAATTCTTAGTAAATAGCTTTTCAATATTCTTAACAATGAAAGTATAAAAGTTCAAATAGATCCTTTTTAGCTCACTGTATGCCAATTTTCTATGTAGGTAAAATCTATATATGTTTTTCAAAATCAAAATAGTTTTTGTCTTATTTAGTGATTTGTGTTTGGTATATAAAGACCTTAGATTTGAATTTGAAGCAAAACAGGATGCAAACCAGACTTTGACTAGATCTTACTTCCTGTTATGCACAAAAAAATGTGCTTCCATATTACAAAACCAGCAATGTATATAAGTAACCACACACAACTAACACGAAAAGCTAGGTCTCGTGGGCAGTGCTCCAACCAGGCCCGGCGTCAAGAAGTTGCTCTTTTCCATACAATGAAAGTAGATGGTGACCACAGCTGTCTATAACGAAATATCTATAATGAAAACTAATTTTAGTCTGTTCCTCACATAAAGCTATTATGATTTCAGAAGACTTGGAAGAAGAATCTTATTAATTGCTTTTATGATGCGATTTTGTCATTTTTGATCATCTACTGTTATAGTGTACATTTCTAAAAAATTTTGTAAATTGCTAAATTTCTCCTTTCTCCTAAATTTCTCACACAGAAGTTAAAGGATTTTCACATGACGGTGGAGTGAACTATACCTTTAAAAGGGATCATATCGTAGGCCTTAATTTTTTGTAATTCAGGCCATCATTTTTTAAAATCTTTTTTTATGATTTAAATTAAGTCCTTGTGTATTGTTGTAAAGTATAATACCAAAACATACATTCTTCATGACATTTTCCCCTTTTTTTTGTTTGTTTGTTTTGTTTTGTTTTGTTTTTTTGCTTCTGCATCTTTATAAACTCCATCTCAAAACATTCCTCATGATATGACCTCTTGAATGTTAAAAAGTTAACAAGACTAACGCTTATGAAGAAGTTTTTGACATGGTCGATTACAATTTACCACAACATATTGACCTACAATATTTCTAACAAATGTTCTTTTATAATAATAATAATGCTAAACTTCTCTCACCCTCATACTACTGCACTCATTCTGTCAAATCTCAGTCAATGTAATTCTCCTCCCATTTTTTATTAGGAGTCAATGTATCTGTAAAGACTTCAAATGTTTCTGAAGGTAATTTCTTTGCTTATAGTTATCCATAAAGTCAATATCTTCTAACTTTTATATATTATATTATACACTTTAGAATAATAGTAAAATCATAATTTTAAACAAATCAAAACTATTATATTTGGGATTCTTCAAAGTAGCCTAGGTTATAGCTCTGGATATTATTTCAACCAGCTCCATGAGGTGGATCCTGGGATGCTTTTTATTACAACAGTATGTCCAAAATGACTGTACTTACTTACTTACTTTATAAGTACTTACTTCATGAGCACTAAAAAAGTATGTTCTATATGTGTGTAGTATAAATGTAAATGTGACTTACCAGCTGTCACGGAGTCAGTTCCCACCACCAACATTCAGCACACATCGTCACCGGATCTCCATGCTCCACCCACTCTTTCACAGTCACCAGAGTACTGATCAGCGGCACCTGCACCTCATCACACCAGCACTATAAGAACACTCATTTCCCACACTTCAGTGTCTGGTCTTGTTTATACTTACCTGGACTCCTTACCTCTTCTCCGATGTCTCCGATGTCTCCGATGTCTCCGATGTCTCCGATGTCTCCGATGTCTCCGATGTCTCCGATGTCTCCGATGTCTCCGATGTCTCCGATGTCTCCGTGCTCCTACTCCTACTCCTACTCCTACTCCTACGTCAAGTCTTGTCTTCCCTCTTTGATGCTTCTACAAAAGACAAAAGGACTCTATCATTGCTCAGCTAAGTGACTATACTCAACGTGCTCACATCTGCAAACTACTCACCAGTGTTGTTTCTGTGTTCGTGCCTCTGAATAATGGTTTCTGAATAAACCACCTGTTGAATACTTACCCTCTTGTTCCTGTCTGTGTCTGACACCAGCGTTAGTTAGTGTAGAGAGTAAGTGTCCATCGTATGCACACTTCACTTTGTACTTTTTGCCTAATCTTTTATAAGTACTGTGAATTCGGACATACTGTTTTTTTTACCTACTATATAGTAGGGAAGTATGCAATTTGATCCCGTTTGCCTCCCTGGTGAACGCGGTGCGATCTTTCCTCACAGCACCATCCATGAGCACGTCACCTGCAGTCACTCCTGACCTCGTGCATGCTGTTCGACAAGCACTCCTCCTCCCAGCACCCACTGCAACATCTTCTTCAGCTGCCTCTGCCAGTCCCATGGTCTGACCAGCGACATTCTCAGGCATGGCGGAGGACTGCAGCGGGTTTCTACTCCAATGCTCGCTGTATTTGGAAGCACAGTTCCATCTCTTCACAATGCAACGTGCTAGGGTGGCGTTTATCATCTCTCTGATGTCTGGATGAGCATTGCAATGGGCACAACCCCTCTGGGAATCTAACGCTCCGGTAACAGCCACTATTCTGGATTTCTTCAGCCATTTTCGAGAAGTTTTCGGACAAAGCACAGCTGACCTGTCCGTACACGACCAACTATTCAATTTACGCCAAGGCGAAGAAACCGTGAGTATGTATGCACTTCGCTTCCGCACATTGGCAGCTGCCAGCGGATGGAATGAAACCGCGCTGATTACAGCCTTCCGCCAAGGGCTCACTTCTAAAGTAAAGAAGTTTATGGTTTGTGTACGATGACACTATGGGTCTCGAAGGCTTGATACACAAGTCTATACGTGTGGCTCAATGCATCTCAGCATGTTCTGTACCTCCAGGACATGTCATCGCCGTGTGTCCCATTCGACCACCATGCCCAGCGGTCAGTACTGTTCAAGTTCCAGCTCGTATTGCACCTCTTACAAGAAGTAAGGTCCAACTGTTAAACTCTGTGATTCAGCGCAAACCCTCTTAGACTCTGGATCAGCCGGAAACTTCATCAGCGCCCAAGTTCTTCAGAAACTAAACGTATGCCGAAAACGATGCCAACAAGATCTACGGGTCCAAACTATCCACGCTGGGTCGTGGTCGCATCACACACTTCTTTCCCACCCTGACGCTCCGCATCAGCTGCCTGAATTCGGAGGAAATCACGTTCGTGGTGCTGAAAGGATCCACGGCTGACATCATCTTGGGACGCCCCTGGTTAACTCAACATCAACCTCAAATATAATGGAACACTGGGGAAATCCTGAAATGGGGTGACAATTGTTTCCATTCCTGCCTGTCTCCGATCCAGAAGCCACTGGCGAAATTCCAATCTACCTCCTTCCACTCCAAGTATGTCCCTCTTCTCTCGACCTCCATTGAAAGTCCAGAAACGGATCAGAAAGTTGAAATTCCTCCAGAATACTGGGCGTTCCAGGATGTGTTCACTAAGCGATTGGCTACCCAACTACCACCTCACCAGCCATGGGACTGCGCCATCGACTTGCTGCCTGGGGCTACTCTACCCAAGGGTAGAGTTTACCCATTGTCCATCCCGCAAAAGCAAAAGGCTATGGAGGAGTATGTCAAAGAAGCCCTTAATCAGCGATTCATCTGTCCATCGACTTCCCCTGCCGCTTCAAGCTTCTTCGTGGCCAAGAAGGATGGAGGCTTGAGGCTGTGCAGACCGTCCCAGACTGTTCAATTCAGTTATCCCCTTCCTCTGGTCCCAGCAGCTCTGGAACAGCTATGAGGAGCTCGCATCTTCTCCAAGCTGGACCTGAGGAATGCGTACAACTTCATTCGTATCCGCTGGAGGGATGAGTGGAAGACTGCCTTCGTTAAGCCATCTGGCCACTATGAATACAGGATTATGCCGTATGGCCTGTCCAACTCTCCCTCCATGTTCCAGAACTATATGAATTAGGTGTTCCGGGAGTTCCTCCACCAGTTCGTCATAGTGTACATCGATGACATCCTCATCTACTCCCGGAACCAGGCCGAACATCGCCAACACGTCTCCCAAGTCCTAGAGAAGCTACGTGAACAAGAAGCTTTCCTCATTGCTCTGATCCTGGTCCATCCAAACCCGGAACTCCCTTTCGTCATGGAGGTGGACGCCTCATCCACCGGGGTCGGAGCGGTGAACCACCACGACTCCATCCATGTGCCTTTTTCTCAAAGAAGCTTGAAGGCAGAACTTTCTCAAAGAAGCTTGAAGGCAGAACTATGACATCAGTAACAAAGAACTGCTCACCATAAAGTTAGCCTTGGAGGAATGGAGACACTGGCTGGAGGGAGCACTTCACCCGTTTGAAGTCATCACTGACCACCGCAACCTTGAGTACCTCAGAGAAGCACGAAGACTCAACCATCGCCAAGCCCGCTGGGCCTTATTCTTCACAAGGTTCAACTTCACAGTTACCTACCGTCCAGGAAGCAAAAATGGTAAAGCTGATGCTCTCTCCCGTCTGTTCCAGCCTTATCCTGAGAACACGGACCCTGAAACCATCCTCCCTCCAGCCATGATCGTAAGCCCCATCCAGTGGACCATCAACCAGCAGATCTCCAAGGCGACAGTACTGGTGGCTATACATGCCCCAGGATGTCTCCCGACACATGAAGGGATGCTCAGTCTGTGCCGTTGCTGACACTCCTAGGAAGCTCCCAGAGGGTAAACTCCTTCCGTTACCCATACTACAAAGACCCTGGACTCATCTGGGAGTAGATTTCATGATGGACCTCCCACCTTCCAACAATTTCACCTGCGTCTTCGTGATTGTGGACCAATTCTCCTAATCATGCAAACTCATTCCCCTCTCGTGTCTGGAAGGCGTTCTTCAAGCTCCTAGGAGTGTCAGTCAGCCTGTCCTCTGGATACCACCCGCAGACCAACAGCCAGACTGAGCTGAAGATCCAGGAGATCGGGAGATACCTGCGGGTATATTGCCGCCAGAACCAGGACAGCTGGAGCCAGTTCCTGCCCTGGGCGGAGTATGCCCAGAATTTCCTCCGGCAAACCACCACAGGGCTCACCCCGTTTCAGTGCGTCCTGGGCTTCCAACCTCCACTCTTCCCGTGGTCGGGTGAGCCCTCCGAGGTTCCAGCAGAGTTAGAGAGTGTGGGACTCAGCTCATGTACATCTCCAACAGGCAGTTCGGAGACACAAGCGGATGCCAGAAGAGGCCCAACTCCACAGTACCAACCTGGCCAGAAGGTATGGCTCTCTACCGGGGACATCCGTCTCCAACTGCCTTGTCGTAAGCTGAGTCCGGGGTCTTGCACTGGAATACCGCGTCGACTGGGAGGACTACGGCCCCGAGAAGCGTTCCTGGGTCAACCATCACGACATCCTCGATCCCTCTCTTCTGACACAGTTCCATCACGACCATCCGGACCATCCTGCTCCTCAGGGTCGAGGTAGACCCTGTCGTCGTCACCCCATTTGGTCGTCAGGAGCCGCCCGTGTAGGGGGGGTACTGTCACAGAGTCAGTTCCCACTACCAACACTCAGCACACATCGTCACCGGATATCCACGCTCCGCCCACTCGTTCACAATCACCAGTGTACTGATCAGCGGCACCTGCACCTCATCACACCAGCACTATAAGAACACTCACTTCCCACACTTCAGTGTCTGGTCTTGTTTATACTTACCTGGACTCCTTACCTCTCCTCCGATGTCTCCGTGCTCCCACTCCTTTGTCAAGTCTTGTCTTCCCTCGTTGATACATCTACAAAAGAGAAGGGACTCTATCATTGCTCAGCTAAGTGACTATACTCAACGTGCTCATATCTGCAAACTACTCACCAGTGTTGTTCCTGTGTTTGTGCCTCTGTTTCTGAATAAACCACCTGTTGAATACTTACCCTCTTGTTCCTGTCTGTGTCTGACACCAGCGTTAGTTAGTGTAGAGAGTAAGTGTCCATCGTATGCACACTTCACTTTGTACTGTGAATTCGGACATACTGTTTTTTTACCTACTATATAGTAGGGATGTATGCAATTTGATCCTGTAAAAAGTTCCTTTCTCTCTCTATCACCAATAACGTTTTAATGTAAAACATGATAATGTAATTTAAAACATGTATGTTTAAGTGAATTCTGTGTAACTTTTTTTTTTCTCCTGCTTGTATGCTTCTCTCATAGCCTTCATACAATTTTAAAGGGCTGTCAAGCTCTCAAAAGGAACCATAGAAGCACCATTAAAGTCATCCATACTCATGTACTATATTGTAAATCTCCCGAAGCCATTTGAACAGATAGAAATTCAAGTTGTTATTCATTGGAAACCTTCCCTCTGTTATAGCTAATATAATTTACATATGTGCATATTAAAACATAGAAGATGAAGACACATTGGATATCATCTGTTCTTGCATGTAATGCATCACTTAAAAACACGAGTAAGTGCACATGAGTTTTAAGATATGATGGAGGGAAGATGTTGAGTAAAAAAAAAAACATCTTTATGTCTGTTCCTCAATGGCTTCAGAAGACTTGGAATATTGCATAGACATCATAGGAGCTATATTTTTATGGCGTGTTTATCCTTTTGGAGCTCTACACCTGACCATGCTCTGTTTATGCTTTTTCCATAAAAAGAATACATTAATCATAATTTTAAGTAAAAGAAAGTAATTTGGGTTTGTAACAACACAAGTGTGGATAATGATGACATAAATATATATTATTTTTGGATAAACTAACCCATTATTTCTTTCATTTAGAAAGTAAAGTGGAAGCCACCTCTAGTAATTACACATGTGAGTTCTATTTATTGCAGTTCATTTTCTGAAACCAATAATATTTATGCGCTCATAATTCTATTTTTTTTAAACTTCTTTATTTCTTTCATCAACATTCAGCTGCAGTAAGTTCTGTTACAAGCATTATTATCATCTGCCTGGCGGCAGCAGTATTCCTTCTCTGGTGGAGGTGGAGGTATGTTTTATAAAATCTGTTGTGGAATGAAGTTTTGAATTTGTAGGCTTTTTGCAGCTTCTTAATTATTTGTTTTCACCCTCCAACCCACAGACATCGAGAAAGAAGTGATCAAAATGGGATCCAACTATATCATAAAGTCTGTATATCTGAACACTGTTCAGCTGACCCAAACACAGCAGCCAACAATCCCACAACAGTCTCTGTCAATGACACAAATCAACCACAAACAGGCTCCGCAAATGTGACAAGTGACAAGCTCCTCCCACAAACAGACTCCTGTTAAAGACTTCGCCCTTAGAACTGCATAAAATACCATCCCAACTGTACATGTCTGATAAACCTCCATCTATTGTACTTTACCCCACTCTACTCCTTTAATGTTATCATAAAATGAATAAAGTTTTTATATTGTTTTTACATAATGGTCTTTATGTGTATATTGATCAATGACAAAACACATACCATCACAGTGATGTGCAATATGTATTTTTTTTATTTATTTTTTTTAATAGTTTTTGCTCATTTTCAATATGTCTCTAAAACGTTTTAGAAAATGTCTTTAAAAATTTAAAAATGTGTGTTTTTAAGATGTTTTAAAAGATGTGAACAGCTTGTTAGCTTTTGCCCCTGCTGGGTGATGCTGGTAACTACACCATCTGGCATCAAAAAGCATCTTTCTCCATTGGCCAACAAAGGTAGTGTATTCTGCACAAAAAATAAATAAATAAATTCAGGCAACATATTAAACAAAAATATTACTGTCATTAATTTTTAGTCAACACCACTCAGTGCTCCCTCTCTCATGATTAATTATCAACTGCACCTGTCCCTCATCAGCACATCACCACAGGCCTGTATAGAGGGTGCATGTGACGTCACCATCGGCCATTTTATGACTGCGGTTACGCCCACTGAGTGGCAAAAAGACTGAATGCATTAGTTTTCAGCGTGAATACCGAATACAGACTACCTAAAGCTACAGAAAAAAAACAAATGGATTGCTGCAATTCAAAGAAACAAATGGACTCCAGGCAGAGAAACGTGGATTTGCAGTTATCATTTTGTGTCAAAAGTTGAACTCAGGTCCAAAAGGACCAGAAGGCTAAGGACACCATAATCAGAGGTGAGGAGGAGGTCGTTCACTACTTTCAGAAGAGCAGTCTCTATGCTGTGGAGGGGGCGAAAACCCGACCATGGCAACTGTGCCAGACCCACCGTCTGTTCTCCTTCCATCTGAGCAAATGAATCATCGTGTCGAGCCTTGTCTACCACCACCAGCTCCTTATTCGGGTGAGCCACAGTTATGTCGAGCTTTTTCGATCTAAGGTGGCGTTAATGACTACACTGTTATCTGGACGTGCTGCTCTATGGGGGACAGCGGTGTGGGAAAATTAACATCATTGCTGCTCCTCGTTCCAGGCAAATTAAAGAGAGTGTTTGATCGTGCGGTTGGCGGATTTACAGCAAGGTAACCGTTCAGTTACTGACTATCAATTTTCGCACTCTGGCAGTGGAAAGTAAATGGAAAGAGGAGGCACAGTGGGATAAATTCCTGCATGGGTTGGCTAACCATATCTAAAGGGAGATTTTCGCCTTGGAATTACCCACTAATCTGGATGGTTTGATCGAGCTGGCGATTCGTGTAGATAATCGTCTGCAATGCCGTGATCGCCGCACACGTCAGTTTTCGTTTCCTGAGGAGGACTCTGTGGCGATATTAGCTCAAAGGGGAAATATTAATAATTATTCATAACTCACTATGATTGTTAATTATGATTAATTATGAATATTTGAATCAGTTAATCAGATTAACTTGAAGTAGCTACATTAAAATTACAATCAATAACTTGGTTCATACTGTGAACACTCGGTATTGATTATTAATTAATTCTAAGAGAATGGTATTTTTCATGGCCACAGAAAAATAATTCTTTCTTAGTATTTACAGTGCTTTGTAATAAGCATTTACAGAGCTGGTAATCAGATCTGATCATTTAAGAGGCAATCCATTGCAGACAGAGCATGAGAACTAAATATGTATTGAGCACAAGTTTTATTAAATAAATCACGAACACATAGCTAACTAACAAACACAAACATACATACACGCAAGTCACACATAAACGGGTATGATAAATGATAGAGTGAAACTGGAAGTGGGAAACAGTAGGAAGGAGTATGAAGAAACCAAAAACCAGGGAAAGAATCATCAGTATTCATCATAAAATCTTGTAACAAAGGAGGTTCACAATTTTAACTAACTAGCAGCAATTTAATATATCGTACGATACTTGCAAAATGCCTTTACGTTGAGTAGCATCGGATTTGCAGGCTGAGGAGAAATCCTTGATGATTCGGTCCGAAGTTGCAGTCAGTATCTTCTGGCTGGGTTGCAGCAAAGGGGGTCCCTTCAGTCGTCCAAGAAGCAAGAGAGAGCGAAGGAGGGGCGTTGTGCACTGGCTTTTAACCTCTGGTCAAAGTCCCACCTCTTAGGATTGACCTGACCAATGAAAATGTTGTATTTCAGGGCAATAACATCCCTCCGGTCAGGGCTTTTACGGCCGAAGAAAGATTAACTGGCTGAGTTGTTGAAGAAGAACTATTAAAGAGTCTTGTAATACTGATGTGTGCACAGGTATCAACATATCGCATACACAAGCATTTAAATCTTCTCCATACAAACCCATAGACACTAAACATGGCATAATTCAAGTTAACTTAAATGTATCATCAAACATGTGAATACAATACTGAGTACAATGCAACAAACAGTAATAATGGATACCATTTCCTGGGGATATGCATGTTCATTTATAGAACAGTCTGTCTGTAAATTAATGCAAGAAAGTCTGTTTTCTGTAGGAAAGATGCAGGAAAGATCCAGGTTTTCTGTGTGTCTCTTTGTCTCTGCTCTTCCAAGTGGCACATACATACTTTGGGGCAGGTGTCGAGGTAGCAGGTGCCTTGACAGTGTCACCTGTCGTTCGGACACTTGTGGAGCAGGTGGTTGTAGGAAGAGGTTATGGGTGTTGTAGTGTGAAGAGTGTTTCAGACTCACCTCAACGCGTCTACAAACACGGTGAGTCATGTCATCCTCTCCTAGCATTGTTACCTGTTCCATTTGCCACATGTTCAGTATAGCTCTCTCTGTCAGCGACGAGGGATTTACATGTCATAAATGTAGGGAAATAGTCAGGCTGACAGAGAGAATCTCAGAATTAGAGACACGCATCCAAACTTTAATCGAGGATAGTAAGAACGCAAGGGCTTCAGATACTGTTTTGGATGCGATTAGCTTAGTGAACTCTGTACATTGTTCGGTTCCGGCTGTAGAGCCCGTGCAGCAGGGCACTTGGGTAACAGTGAGGCGGCCTAGCCGCGGAAAACACCACTTTTCCGTTCCAATAATAACATCAAACAGGTTCTCCCCACTCAGTGACGCACCCACTGAGAATCCTGTTGAAAGTGCCCTAGTTATTGGCGATTCTATTACACGGAACGTGAAAATAGAGACACCAGCCACTATAGTCACATGTTTGCCGGGAGCCAGAGCACCTGACATTAAAGCAAATTTAAAAGTGCTGGCTAATGCTAATCGTAAATACTCTAAAATTATTATTCACGTCGGCACTAATGATGTTCGACTTCGCCAGTCGGAGATCACTAAAATTAACATTAAAGAGGTGTGTGAACTCGCAAATACAATGTCAGGAGAAGTAATTTGCTCTGGTCCCCTTCCTGTTCGTCGGAGTGATGAGATAGTTAGCAGATTATCATCACTCAATGGCTGGCTGTCTAAGTGGTGTCCGCAAAATAATATAGGTTTTATAGACAATTGGAAAAGTTTTTGGGGCAGACCTGACCTGTTGAAAAGAGATGGTATTCATCCCTCTCGGGATGGTGCTGCTCTTCTCTCTAGTAATATGGCACTTAGTCTTAGAGCTGAAACATGACAAACTGTGGCCCAGGTCAGGAAGCAGACATACTGGCTAAACCGACCGTCTGCTAGCTGCCTCACGTTACAGAAGTCAGATAATTCCCAACACATAGAAACTCTTACACCTAGATATTATCACATAGAGACTGTGTCTGTACCCCGAATCAGTAAAAACAAAAAACTTCCAAACCCATTTAATGGTAAAAATTTAATTGATGTTCAACAAATAAAAAATAGAGATAGTAATGATAAACAAATGATAAAGCTTGGGTTGTTAAATATTAGATCCCTTTCATCAAAATCACTTATTGTAAATGATATTATCACAGACAATAATCTAGATATGCTGTGTTTGACAGAAACTTGGCTAAAACCGGACGATTACATTACTTTAAATGAGTCTAGCCCTCAAGGTTATGATTATCGACACAATCCTCGTCAGAAAGGCAAAGGAGGAGGTGTTGCTGTAATTTATAGTAATATTTATAGTATTAGTCAAAAGTCTCTCAAATATAATTCCTTCGAAGTGATGGTACTTTACGTAACATTATGTAAGTTGACATTTGTGTTGGCTACTGTATACAGGCCACCAGGACACCATACAGACTTTATCAAAGAATTTGCTGATTTTCTATCGGAGTTAGTACTAGCAGCAGATAAAGTACTTGTTGTTGGTGACTTTAATATCCATGTAGATAATGAAAAAGACTCATTGGGATTGGCATTTGCAGATATTCTAAACTCTATTGGTGTTAGACAACACGTGTCAGGACCCACTCATTGTCGTAACCATACCTTAGATCTAATATTGTCATATGGAATTGATATTGATGCCGTTGAAATTCTGCAGCAGAGTGACGACATCTCAGATCATTACCTAGTCTTGTGTATACTACATTTAGTCAAAACAGCTAAACTGCCTCCCTGCCATAAATTTGGTAGAACCATCACTTCTACCACTAAAGAACGCTTTATAAATAATCTTCCTGATCAGTTTCATCGCCTTAGCATGCCAGACAGCTTAGAAGACCTCGATGTTGCAACGGAAACTATTGCCTCTGTCTTTTCAAGCACATTAGACTCAGTTGCTCCTTTGCGTTTAAAAAAGATTAAGGAAATTAATCCAACGCCATGGTACAACGAGCACACTCAGGCCCTAAAGGTAGCAGCCAGAAAAATGGAACGCAGCTGGAAGAAAACAAAACTAGAAGTATTTCGCATTTTGTGGAGGGAGAGAATGGTTGAGTACAGAAAGGCCTTAAAATCTGCTAGATCTGCCTATTTTTCAAAACTTTTAGAAGAAAATAAACAAAACCCTAGGTATTTATTTGATACAGTGGCTAAATTAACAAGAAATAAAACTTCAACTTCTGATGTTTCCAAAGAGCACAGCAGTGATGACTTCATGAACTTCTTTACTTGCAAGATTGATAATATTAGAAAAAAAATTATAACCACGCAACCGTCTACTACAGTATTGCGTCAGACGGTGCATTGTAGTATCCCTGAGGAAAAATTCAATTCATTTACTCCTTTAAGAGAGGAAGAACTGTCTAAACTTGTTAAATCGTCAGAATCGACAACATGTATGTTAGACCCTATACCAACTAAGCTATTGAAAGAGATGCTTCCAGAGGTCATAGATCCTCTTCTTAATATCGTTAATTCATCTTTATCACTAGGATACGTACCAAAAACTTTTAAGTTGGCTATTATTAAACCTCTTATTAAAAAACCACAACTTGATCCTAGAGAATTAGTCAATTACAGGCCAATCTCAAATCTCACTTTTCTGTCAAAAATACTAGAAAAGGCAGTATCATCACAACTATGTTCCTTTTTAGAAAGAAATAGCATCTATGAGGATTTCCAGTCAGGATTTAGACCATACCATAGTACTGAAACTGCTCTCATTAGAGTTACTAATGATTTGCTCTTATCATCAGATCGTGGTTGTATCTCTCTATTAGTGTTACTGGATCTTAGTGCTGCATTTGACACTATTGATCATAATATTCTTTTAAATAGACTCGAAAATTATGTTGGCATTAGTGGAATTGCATTGTCATGGTTCAAATCATACTTATCTGACCGTTATCAGTTTGTAGAAGTAAATGAAGAGAGGTCATATCGATCACAAGTTGAATATGGAGTACCGCAAGGCTCGGTACTAGGACCATTGCTTTTCAATCTGTACATGCTACCCTTAGGAGATATCATCAGGAAGCATGGTGTTAGTTTTCACTGTTACGCTGATGATACTCAGCTCTATATTTCTTCGCGCCCTGACGAAACTTACCAATTCACAAAATTAACGGAATGCATAGCTGATATAAAAAATTGGATGACCAGTAATTTCCTACTACTAAATTCAGAAAAAACAGATATTCTAATTTTTGGACCAAAAACTTCCTCACGTAATAACCTAGAATACTGTCTAACACTTGATGGCTGCTCTGTTAAGTCTTCGTCGTCAGTTAGGAACCTGGGTGTGCTCTTTGATACCAATCTTTCATTTGAAGGCCATGTTTCTAGCATCTGTAAAACCGCATTCTTCCATCTTAAAAATATATCTAAATTACGACATATGCTCTCGATGACAAATGCAGAACAGTTAGTTCATGCGTTCATGACCTCAAGGCTAGATTACTGTAACGCTCTACTAGGTGGTTGTTCTGCTCGCCTGATAAATAAACTACAGCTCGTACAAAATGCAGCAGCTAGAGTTCTTACTAGAACTAGGAAATATGACCATATCAGCCCGGTTCTGTCAACACTGCATTGGCTTCATGTTAAACATCGTATAGATTTTAAAATCTTGCTAATTACCTACAAAGCACTAAATGGTTTAGCTCCCCAGTACCTGAGCGAGCTCTTAATGCATTATAGTCCTTCGCGTCTATTACGATCTCAGAATTCAGGCCAGCTAATAATACCTAGAATATCAAAATCAACTGCAGGTGGTAGATCCTTCTCCTATTTGGCACCTAAACTCTGGAACAATCTTCCTAGCATTGTTCGGGAAGCAGACACACTCTGTCAGTTTAAATCTAAACTAAAAACACATCTCTTTAACCTGGCATACACATAACACATTATCAATTTATTTTTTCAAATCCGTTAAAGGATTATTAGGCTGCATAAATTAGGTCAGCCGGAACCGGGAACACTTCCAATAACACCAGATGTACTCGTTACATCAGAAGAAGAATGGCATCTACGCTAATATTAGTCTTTCTGTTTATCCCGAGGTTTACCGTAGTCAGCCGGATCCGGGCCGTATCCGGGTGAGATCGAGGACCTGCACCATGACACAACCACAACACAGCCCTGAAGTATCTGCAGAGATTGAGTCAACTAGATCATCCACTATGAAGGCCTCATCAACATGACAACCAGTGGCACATCTCCTCAACAACCGTCCATACCGGTGTGATGAATACGATCCTCAACTGGATGGAACTGAATTAAACACTTTGAATGTTGCGATCATATCTGACTTATGATAGCAGCCTGAGTCGTAACAAAGCACTGTTCGCCAGAGGAGAACTGGCCCCCCGACTAAGCCTGGTTTCTCCCAAGGTTTTTTCTCCATTTTAACACCTGTTTGCCACCTGATGTCACCTGTTGGAGTTTGGGTTCCTTGCCGCTGTCGCCTTTGGCTTGCTTAGTTGGGGACACTTGACAATTGACATTTGATATTCAACAGTGCTTTGATCTGCCTGCATTGACACTATTCCTTACGAGCTGCTGTGCAGCCAAAATAATGTACCAGTTATCACTGTAAAGCTGCTTTGACACAATCTACATTGTAAAAAGCGCTATATAAATAATGGTGACTTGACTTGACTTGACCTAGGTCTGATGGCAAAGGGGCAGCAGGTGATTGTTACCTCTGCTCTCAGTCAGAAGGAGTCTGAGGTTTGCAGTGTCACTCTGCTCTCGTGGCGGCGCCGACTTAAGCAGGTCTAAATGGTGTTGTGCGAGCGGTCAGAAGCTTGTGCTTCTGAGTACTTTTCAGGTAAGTAGTGTTCCAGGACCTCTCTTAGTAGTGTTAGAAGCTCCTGCAGGTCCGATGCAGGCATGTCCAGTCGTCCTTGTGCAGCCTCTGGATGGCTGCTGTGTGAAGGACATGGAGGTTATTGCTGGAGGTCTTTGAATGTCACTTCATGTGCTGTTTCAGGGTTCATCTGAATTAATCCTTCTCCTTCTGTGGCTGCAGAGGATTTCAGGAAATGGGCAGATAAGGTGTCAAACAGAAGGCTTTGGCTCCTCCCTTTGTAACTCTGTGCTTGGCTGGGGGAGGCTCTTCTACTGATTCCATGTGGGGCAGTGAGATGTCTCTCCTGCTGTAGTTCTTTCTGTAACAGGTAAGAGTATCTCAGTTCTCTTTGTCAGAGCCTTTTGAAGTCTGTGGATTTTCTTCTGTGACTCCATTCTGCCAGGGACCTTGTGTCTATCCTGAGCCTCCATCTCTAGCTGGTCTAAGTGGCTTTTAGCATGTGTCAGCTCCTTGTGAGATTCTGCGATCTGGAGTTTGAGGTTGTTTACCACTTGTTTCAAACCTGTGAGGTTATGGGCCAGCAAGAAGTTGACCTCAGTCAGATCTTTGTGATCATACCTCTGGTTTGAGTCATCTGCCTTTACTTATCTCCCATCGTTGTCCAGTTGCTTTTGGCTCTGGTGCTGCAAGTGATCAGCAGCCTGGGTTAGGAGGGTGTTCCTCACGACACCTAGCCAGTCCTTCTGGGCAGTTAGGCTGAGCATTCTGCAACATTTTGGCACACTTGTGGTGAGAGTAAGGGCAAAAGACTAATGCTAGATCAAATAGAATTTAGAGCTGAAGGCACAGTGGGCAGCTAGGTGTATAGAGTACAGCTAGGTTTAATAAATGACTTAAGATGGATCTTATGGCCAAATTATTTCTCAGAACTTACTGAACGCTCACAATAGGCTTGATCTCTGAACAATGGAAAAGAGAAAGAAAAAGGAAGAGGAGTGCTTTCCTATTAGATTGGGTTTATTAGTGGTGCTCAAAATTATGCCATAGCAATCGTTTAAATTACTTCTGTAACTGGCTCATAAAATTGAAGCAACTGTTGTAAATAAACAAAATCAAGAAAGAAAGTATGTCTAGTTACTTGTGGTTCAATTGGGAAATTAAACCACACGAGAACAAAAAGGAAAATGTAAATGAATCAAATAGATGAGAGAAATAATACTAGTAAAAACAAATAGCTGACTGCTGTTATGATTATAATCAATAAAAAGATTTAAAGAAGTGATTAAAACAGCAGAATGACCTTGTATTGGGAATAGTCAATAGCACTAGTGATTAACAATTGGATTAGCTTTGGAGATCACTCTATAGTTGGTCACACCTGAAGTTTAGTCAACATGCTATTGAAAAATCTCAAATCCTAGAATTCTTCTTTCGCTAAACATGTAATTAAATTTACATTTAATTACCCTAGTAACTGCAGATTTAGTTGAACAGCGTTCAGGTAGAAATGCACCTAAGTGCAGGTGAAATTAGCTGAGAAGAAATCAGAAAACCAGGAATGTGGTTAAAGGAAATTGGTTTAGATCAGTTCACACTGCATACATACAAGCTGTAGTTAAAGGCTTCAAGTAAATAATGCTAACCGTTAACTGTAGAAGTTATTAGTTAGCTTAGCCTGAGTGGAAGAGCCGCTAGGTGGGGTTAGCTTAGCCACCTAGCTTGGTTTGTTTACAATATGGTGTCACAGTGTGGCGAGTTAGTACTTCCTGTGACAAGTTGTTGTCATGGGAAGCAGTGCACGTCAGAGCAATTCACCAGTTCATTAAGAATGTCTACACATCTGAAGTCCTGCATCAAGTTAAAATATGGCGCTTATACTTCAAGATATTCAAAAATCATTCAGTAAAATGCAAATATGGTTTGGCATTTGCAAATGTTACTTATGTAAACCCTTCTCTCTACTTTAAACAACTTCTTGTACTTGTTTCAAGTGTAATTACACAGATGTGCTGTAAATCAAAGCTTGCTGAAGCATACATAGCTTTGTCCGTCTTCTGCATGAATACTGATCTTCCTTTCAGCAAGTGAAACAATGTTGGTCACTAGGTAGCTATGCTTGTAGATGCAGCTAAAGTTTAGATGAATGACATCAATCTAGCTATAATTTTTAAGGCCGTTACATTGTAGAAAGGGGAGCATCGGTGGTTTAAGTGAGTGGCGCAAGACCGTGTTAGCATAACAAGCTCCATCTGGTGTCACGGTGACATATGTGCTATCTGGAGTTAGCGTTTCCTTTGACAAGTCGTTATCATGGAAACCAATTTGCTGCCGTGCCAAGTCAAACAGTGTATATCAAATATCTGCATGTTTCAACATATCCGTGCGTAGTCATAGACTGTCATGGGCATTTGAGGCTTACACATTCATTCAAGGTTTTTTTTTCAATCAGTGAAATTCATATTTTTACTAATGCAGACTCCTGCTTTTCTGCCAACACACGTTTTCACCTACTTTAATAGCCTCATGACCTATGTGTTTGCAGTTCAAAGTCACTGGGGTCTTAAGAACCCCTTCTGAGGGGCCTTGTGTGTTACAGGCCTTCTGTGTTAGGTCACATGAATGGCATTGTGGAAAAAGGTGACTAACTGGTGTAGGTGTAAAAAGGTGATTAACTGGTGTAGGCGGCAAAGGTGTTGGTGTCCTCTTGGTGTCCTCCATTCATTCCAGGTTTGTCTGAGTCTGTGGCAGTAACATTGGGACTTTCAGATCTGCCCCGCTTGGTGTCGAGGGCAGCACTCAATCTGCATTCAGACTTCTGGGTCTGAGAAATCATTTATGCCGGCTGGTTTCAGCTGCTGGTAGTCTGAGAGCATTGCGATTCTGGCTGGTGGATGTGCTCTAGAACAGAGAGTTTGTCTTGGTGGGTCACCCCAGTCAAAGACTTCAGGCGAAATGTAATGTCTCATATGTTGGCATGGGCGTTGTGGTCTGCTAAGCAGCGGGCTCTGGTTTAAAAGATAGTTTGGGACGACGTTCTCCCTCGCTCTCTCAGAAGGCCTCATAATTCTTGAGAGGTTCTTAAGAGGTGAAAATAGCGCCTCGCTCCCTTGTTAAATAATTGGCATAGCTAACCAATAAAGTTACCTAGTGCAAATTTAATCCGAAAACGGTTTATCTGATTTATCCAATTGATGTGTAAAATTGGGAGCTTATCGACACCCTGATCCAGTGTTGATTTGTAACACAGCGAAGAAATCCGGCAAAGTTACATACTTGTGTGAACTAAGTTTGCACAAAAAGGATCCACTGATCCCCAAAATTGTGTGCCCGTGCTAAAAGGTTGCATATTCATGTCCAGTGAACTGGCACAAAAGAATCCGCCGAGATTCTAAATATTGTAAGTGATAAGTTGCAGTTAAATCGGCCGTGCGCTAGATTTAAAAGTCACAATTGTAAAGTAGGTGGATGCAGTACCTCTGACTAAACGCCAGAGGGCAGTCTGTTCAGGTGTGTGGCACACCTCCCTACATCACTGTTGTGTGGACTCATTGACGCCACCTTGTGGCCGTTCTGGGTTAGGTCTGCTTTCCTTGCCTTGGTCTGAATTGTTTACAACTTCCCCTTGGCTATTTTTTCATGGTTATCCTTTTCATTTGTATTTGGAATGTGGTTTACTGATTTTAAATTAGTTTAAACATGTTTAAATTTTTAATTTGAATTAAGTTCCCCTTCCAACAAGAGAATTCACTTTCTGGAAGCGCTCCCCCTTGTGGACACTCCCCAGATAAGTCAATTCCCTCCCCTTTGCGTTTTCGTTTTTGTTTTTCTCCTTTTCCTGTTTTACACTTTTACTTTATTCTACTTTATTTATTTATTTATTTATTTTTTGAGCAGGTCATAGCATTCTCACACCCAAGCCTCCCTTATTTTATACACTTATTTTAGATTGAATTAAACCGTTTAACTGAAATTTAAAACTGAAATTGTCATCAGCCGGCATTTGCTCATCAAGAAGCACACCCCCTTTGGGGAATTCTCAAATAGGGAAGGCTTTCTCCTCTCTTTTCCTCCCATTCTGTTATTCTATGCACTTATTTAAATTCAATTAAACAGAGTTTAAGTCAAATTTGAATCAAGTGCCTCTGAACTGTTTTTACTTTGCCTTATTGTTTATCCCTGTTCTGCTTTTCAGCTAGTTCATTCTGACTGTCATTTTGGACCCCTATTCTTTTGCCCCACACACTTAATTATTTAAATTTGGTTTAAACAAGATTTAGATTGAGATTTAAATTTACAATTAAGCTGTGTTTACTTGACCATTTGTGTACTTGCAGATAGTGCCCCCTCTAGTGCTCAGTGGTGAGTTTACGGTTGTTTCAGTGAGTTCCAGTGAGTGAAGTCACCTGGCCTGGCGGATCCGGCGCTGGCTGTGTGTGAATCGTGGACATTTCTGACCTTGTACCACAGGCAACACGCAAGACAACAGGTGTAGGGAGGCAACGAGTCCAGGCTGACAACAAAGGCAATTTTGGTTTAATTTCCCTGTTCAGGCTTCTGCATGACAGAACCACCCATTTGGAGTAACTGCCCGTTGAGGGGACAGACTCTGGGTTCAGGGAAAACTCAATTTTGACCTGCCAGCCTGGCCGTTGGCAAAAACACCTCGTACAGTTGCAAATCTAACAATTGTGCTAAAAGTCACTGTTTGAGTGGTTGTACCGTGGTACAAAGGGTACAGGGTGCCCACGGACACCGCAGTCGAGTGTTGGAGCGTCTAGGAAAGGTTGACGCTGCCATTGAGTCCTTATCTGAGCAATCACAATTCACCCCAGGCCTAGAATAATGACATACAGTCCACTCACTTATTAAAAGCCCCAGAATATTAGATATATTCTCTGAGTGTTTGGCCAAACCCCTTTTACTCTTAAACCATACCATCTCCTTAGGTTTGATAACTCAACAGCGCCCTCATCAGGCCTGCCATAAACCCTAACTTTGGTAATAAGTTTAAGCTCCTTAACTCCCCTCTATCTCTTTCTGCTCTTATCACACTTTTGTTAATTTACTCGTTAATCGTTCCTATTTTGTCCTGGTCTATTTGCTTCTCTGTTGTGTTTTGTTTCTTTCAGTTCACGTAAAAGCAGTACCTGCGAGAGCCATCATGGAAGCTGAATAATAGATAAACAACCCGAGCAGCCAGAGTCACTAGAGGACCAACTGAGTTACCGCCTGTCAAAATCTTTATTTAAACCCGGCACTCACCCCCACAAATTGGTCCCGCGTGGCCATACCCGGCCATTGACGATAAGTGTCTGGCCTACATTCCACTAACTGTCTGCACCAATTAGTTGGAATTGCACACAAAGTGTACCAAATCATGTATTATCGTAACTCGTTAATCCCGTACGTGCTTGCATTGGTTCTGTTTGTGCTGCCTTTCTCTCGCCAACAGCAAGCCAACGTGTTCAGATCATCTAGCCCCGGCACCTGCTGGGACCATCTCAAGACCTGGTTGAGCGCCCTGACCAGCACATTCCTGCCCAACGCGGCTGTGGACCTTCAGCACCCGAGCAAAGAGCAGCTGGATGACAATCTGAATTAACGAATGGCCCACAACCTCAGCCCAGGCGGAGCTTAGCGAAAGGAGCAACGCCCTTCTGGAGCAGGAAGCGGCAGCGTTCAAGCTCCAGGCCGAGGATGCCTGGAGGAATCAGGCCCAGACTCGACATCGCCTCAATCAGCGACTCATCGAGACCCAGGACTAGCGTGGGACAGCAGATAAATCCAAACCTGAGCTACAGGAGGAGCTGCAAAGACTTCAAAAAGCCCTTGCAGAGTTCAACCTGGAGATGGGGCGTAGAGAGCAGTTGGAGAAGGAACCCAGAGAAAAACTAACTGGAGAACTCCAACAAGGTGAAGCTTTCCGAGCCAGAGCAGAGACTGAGCTGAAAGAAAGAGACGCTAATGCCAGGGCCTGTGAAAATCATCTTAAACAGGCCTGGAAAGAAGTCATTGCTCTGAAACAACAAAGAGACTATTTTAAGGATGAACTTGATACTCGTTACAGAGAACTGCAAAGTGGCATGGGAGGGGAAACACCCATCACAGAGTTTCCCCTGGCCAGTCAAGAATCCCTAGTTCAAAAGGGGGTTGAAAGTCCACTGCCCAAGACGTCCAGCGTCCAAGAACCTTCGCCAGCAGCTGTCAAATCCAACTGCCAGCAACTGCGACAGGCTTTGATCCAAGAGTTTTCTGACCCTGAATCGGACCAATGGCTCCCTGCTGCCATGGACCTTAAACCAGGCCAACTGGAAAATCCACAAACGTACTACAACCGACTACGAAGGGCCTACTTCGGAGCACGTAACGAGACAGGAATGGAGGAAGATTTCATTTTCAAAACTCTGTTTCTCCGAAATATGCAGCCTGCGGTGAGTCATCATCTGGGAGTCTTGGCCTGCCCACGCAGTATGTCTACTCAGCAGCTGCGAGACTTGGTCCACGAAGCTTACGCCAAGCAGAGGACTGCTTCTGAAAAGACTGTAGAAAACCCAGCCAGCTATCCAGTCTCTGATCATTGCCCAGAACTGACCCTAGCCGTTATTGTGGAAAATGATGTGAGAAGTGAAGCCCTGGTAGACAACAGAGCAGATCTAACTTTAATGTCAATTAACCTTTTTGAAAGACTGAGAGATGAAGCTAAGAGACAGAATCGGACTCTCAAATCACAAAGATGTGAGCTAAATGTGCAGTCATACAGCCAAAATGAGGTCCACCTTAAACAAATAGCTCCCATCCACCACACAATTGGTCCAATGAGCTTGGTACCTCCTGTGTGCATATCACAAATGGACATGTTTTGAGCCCTTTTGAGCCCTTATTGGACGCCAGACAGCTGAAAATCAGGACTCAAGTGCGAGAACCTCTGCCTTTCCAGTCACCCAGACCACCTGATCCAGACTGTCAGGTCACAGAGGTCACAGACAATCTCGCAGCTAGTCGCGGGAACACCGTCTCAGCACCAGAGCAAAGTTCAAGGTCTGCATCCGGGTCAACGAACAGAAGGCTGTAGTACCAGTTTACACCAAAGGGGTCACTGTTTGGTTCAACATGCAATGTGGTCAAACCTTAAACCACATGATGGTCTTCTTCCAACTTTCACCCGAAGGCACTGAACTTGGACTCGCTCTGGAAGCCACACCCCTCACTGAAGTGTCATCCTGTATAGCCCACACTTTGCTCAACAACTGCATGGCCACAGACATCAGAATTCCCAAGACCTACTGGCTGGGATGGCTAGTGAGCCACAACTTCCATGTCTTTGAACTTAGGTTACCAGTCATTGGCTCAATACCAGCTGCATTGATCCCAGAAGGGAGCTCAGACAACACAGTGTTCACAGCACCCTTCAAGATCATCTCCATAACTTCCATCATGCCGATAGCCACAGAACAGGTGTGCAGAACAATGCTGGTGGAGGACCAACACCTCGCAGTATACACAGTCTCTAACCAACCTGTCTGCGAAACTCATGAAAGTGCTGCACCTATGACTGCCCATATGACAAGTGACACCACAACGGAGGAGCCATTTTCAGGATTTGAGACTAAAGTCCAACAAATTCTGAAAGAGGCAGATGCTTGAAAGAACGCAGACCATCCAAAACTCAGACAGGTCCTGTACAAGTTCAAAGCGTCATTTGCAAAAGACTCTTTATACTGTGGCCTCTCTAACCTCCACACGGTGCATATTCCAACACACCCAAATGCTCCTCCCACCTTCGTCAGGCAATACAAAATTCCTAGAGACCTGTCACCAGCCTGTCACATTCCTCAACAGCCAACGCATCCGAGATGGCGTGGTCACCAACTCACGCATAGCCACGTGGCTGATGGCCCTTCAGGGGCACAACGTTGAGGCACGATATGCCCATAATCACAAGTCTGCACGGGGCGACGGCTTGGCTGCCTGTCAAAACTGCTCCGATGACACACCAGCTCCGACACTGGAAGTAGAGGTACTCCAACAACAGCAACCAACCTGTCACAGGTACTTTGAAGAGAATGCGTGCCAAGGTATGCCCACTGCCTGCATCGAGGGATGTTCCTACAACCATGAGGGCATCCTAAAAGCAGGTGCAGGGGTGCTATGGTTAAACGACCAACCTTGCCCACCACGACACTTCAGGTTGGGGCCCCAGTCATTGCAGTATGCGGAAGTAGCAACTATTCTCATAACCCGATGATTCTCATATGCCTCTGCCCATAACATCAGAGAACTCCTCATCTGCACAGACTCAAACTATGCTAGACACAGTTTCACATGCCACCTTCCGGGCTGGAAACAAAATGTCTTCAAGACCGCAAACAACAAGCCGGTCAAACACCAACACCTGTTCCAAGCATGTGATGACATCACTCAAATACACAACATGATTGTTTACTGGAAAGAGGTGAAAAGACACTCAAAACAACCAAGCCGTGACAAAGACTTGAATGACCAAACTGATGCCCTTGCCAAGACTGGCGCACTACAGGGTAATCTATGTTCACTCCCACCCCATTCGCCCACCCTTACTGTGGCAGCAATAACCCGCAGCCAGCGAACTGTGCCTGCAACAGATCCTTGCAAGGCATTGTGGTGGTTCTCAATATTTACAGTTTCCTGCTGAACCAAACAGTGAACTCAATGAAGCAACTGTTTACCGCCTTCCCAGGTGACTTTGCTCAAAATCAGCTGGTCACAGCTCTGATGACAGACATGGTTAAGCCTCTATGGAGAGTGTGGCTATGGATAGGATTCCCCCGTACCCTGTACAAACTGCGCTGGACTACTGGCAGACCCACCGAGCCTCTTTCAACCCACCGAGCCTACTCTCTGGGTAGTGCCATCCTACTGCACGTCGACCCTGAACAGAGTGAGGTGGCCTTCCTCCTAAGTCTACCCATCATTGAATCAGATAACATCTATCGACCCAAAGACATTCACTACTTCGGCCCTAACAAGCCTTTCCTCAGAGACAACATTGAAGGAATCTACCGGTTGCAGCCCATGATCAGTGACTCACGCTGCCCTGCCAAGGCCAAGCCTTGCACCCAAGTCATAGGAAAACACGAGCAGAGATTGTGGGCCATATCTCCAAATATGACTGTGCCAAAGTGTACCTGTCATTGTATTCCAAGGTGCATATATATATGTATATATATATATATATATATATATATAACCCTAGTATATAAGCTTAGTTATGACTGTAGTGCGTTAGTTCTATCATAAACGGTATAATTCAAGTATAAACTGTATCTCCCCTTTTATGTATTTGGCATCTGACAAGTTTGGTCTCACCGTAAAGCTGTCATTATGCCCTAACTGAAAATGTATGTCACATTCCTGTAAAATGTACTCTTCTGTTTGTAATGGTATTTTGAAGAAAATGTACTCGGATATGACACATCATAAACCATGCAAATTAGGTCATAAATGGAGACAAAGGAAAAAGTGTGCACCAAAATTGCACCCTCATCATTGGCAGATGTACCCAAAGAGGTGTGCTGGTCTGTTGTCCTTAAAACACAATGACACGCATCTCTTCGTTGCACAAGTTCTTTCTTTTGTCAAGCCTTCATCATCCTTCATCACCTAGGAGATGGACTCTCTCTCTTCTTTATTTTCTGTTTATCTTACTCTCAAGTAAAACCTTGTTTGAAAATCCCGCAGAAGAACGCACATTCCTGGAAAAGGACCAATCGCCCAAACCACGTGTACGGAAACTCCTACAGAAAGGCGAGCAACCACAGCACCTGAACTAATGCAAGTACCGAACAATTTCTTTCCACGCGCTTTAAGCTCTGAGTAAACTGAGTTTCCTTGCTGGCTCTCAAAGGTTTTAACTGTTTGTAATTTTGCCATTTCTTTGATCACCTCTGTTTTCTTGACTTTACTTTCATTTTATTTTATGTATGTTTCGTGTTGTATTTTAGTCATATATTCGTAGTTCGTATCTATTAAATACATTATATTCATGCTCGATTGTTTCTGCTGCTCATTCAGAAAACCAAGTCAATTTTACGAACTGCTTTACGGTTTAATGCTAGAGGGAAGTTAATTTTCGTGGCCAGAGAATAAACTTCCTATTATAATAGTCTATGAGAAAACGTATGGTTTGCTGGACAAACTAGGATAGTCCTTCTCAAACAACTCTTAAACTAGAACTAGTCATATTTGTAATTAATTATAATCCATTTTAATTAATTGACAATATATGTGCATAATTCCCTTTTTGGTCATCTATATTATAATTAATCATAACGCGTTATGATCTGATTATAAATATATTTCACCCATGATTTGAGCTAATTGATTAAATACCTGTAATTTGCTACAAAACAGTAATAATGGATACCATTTCCTGGGGATACGCATGTTCATTTATAGAACAGTCTGTCTATAAGTATTGAAACTGCTCTCATTAGAGTTACTAATGATTTGCTCTTATCATCAGATCGTGGTTGTATCTCTCTATTAGTGTTACTGGATCTTAGTGCTGCATTTGACACTATTGATCACAATATTCTTTTAAATAGACTCGAAAATTATGTTGGCATTAGTGGAATTGCATTGTCATGGTTCAAATCATACTTATCTGACCGTTATCAGTTTGTAGAAGTAAATGAAGAGAGGTCATATCGATCACAAGTTGAATATGGAGTACCGCAAGGCTCGGTACTAGGACCATTGCTTTTCATTCTGTACATGCTACCCTTAGGAGATATCATCAGGAAGCATGGCGTTAGTTTTCACTGTTACGCTGATGATACTCAGCTCTATATTTCTTCGCGCCCTGACGAAACTTACCAATTCACAAAATTTACGGAATGCATAGCTGATATAAAAAATTGGATGACCAGTAATTTCCTACTACTAAATTCAGAAAAAACAGATATTCTAATTTTTGGACCAAAAACTTCCTCACGTTATAACCTAGAATACTGTCTAACACTTGATGGCTGCTCTATTAAGTCTTCGTCGTCAGTTAGGAACCTGGGTGTGCTCTTTGATACCAATCTTTCATTTGAAGACCATGTTTCTAGCATCTGTAAAACCGCATTCTTCCATCTTAAATATATATCTAAATTACGACATATGCTCTCAATGACAAATGCAGAACAGTTAGTTCATGCGTTCATGACCTCAAGGCTAGATTACTGTAACGCTCTACTAGGTGGTTGTTCTGCTCGCCTGATAAATAAACTACAGCTCGTACAAAATGCAGCAGCTAGAGTTCTTACTAAAACTAGGAAGTATGACCATATTAGCCCGGTTCTGTCAACACTGCATTGGCTTCCTGTTAAACATCGTATAGATTTTAAAATCTTGCTAATTACCTACAAAGCACTAAATGGTTTAGCTCCCCAGTACCTAAGCGAGCTCTTAATGCATTATAGTCCTTCACGTCTATTACGATCTCAGAATTCAGGCCAGCTAATAATACCTAGAATATCAAAATCAACTGCAGGTGGTAGATCCTTCTCCTATTTGGCACCTAAACTCTGGAACAATCTTCCTAGCATTGTTCGGGAAGCAGACACACTCTGTCAGTTTAAATCTAAACTAAAAACACATCTCTTTAACCTGGCATACACATAACACATAACACATTATCAATTTATTTTTTCAAATCCGTTAAAGGATTATTAGGCTGCATAAATTAGGTCAGCCGGAACCGGGGACAATTCCAATAACACCAGATATACTCGTTACATCAGAAGAAGAATGGCATCTACGCTAATATTAGTCTTTCTGTTTATCCCGAGGTTTACCGTAGTCAGCTGGATCCGGGCCGTATCCAGGTGAGATCGAGGACCTGCGCCTTGACATGACCACAACGCAGCCCTGAAGTATCAGCAGAGATTGAGTCAACTAGATCATCCACTATGAAGGCCTCATCAACATGACACCCAGTGGCGCATCTCCTCAACAACCGTCCATACCGGTGTGATGAATACGATCCTCAACTGGATGGAACTGAATTAAATACTTTGAATGTTGCGATCCTATCTGACTTATGATAGCAACCTGAGTCGTAACAAAGCACTTTTTGCCAGAGGAGAACTGGCCCCCCGACTAAGCCTGGTTTCTCCCAAGGTTTTTTCTCCATTTTAACACCTGTTTGCCACCTGATGTCACCTGTTGGAGTTTGGGTTCCTTGCCGCTGTCGCCTTTGGCTTGCTTAGTTGGGGACACTTGACAATTGATATTTGATATTCCACAGTGCTTTGATCTACCTGCATTGACACTATTCCTTAAGAGCTGCTGTGCAGCCAAAATAATGTACCAGTTATCACTGTAAAGCTGCTTTGACACAATCTACATTGTAAAAAGCGCTATATAAATAAAGGTGACTTGACTTGACTTGACTATAAATTTATGCAGGAAAGTCAGGAAAGTCTTTCTGTGGGAAAGATGCAGAAAAGATGCAGGTTTTCTGTGTCTCTTTGCCTTGCTCTTCTCTGCTCTTCCATGTGGCACATACATACTTCGGGGCAATAAAACTTGTAACTGAGAACTTCTCGGGGGATGGGGGACAGACCCCAGAGTGAGCTTTAAACAATTATTGGTTAACTATAACAAATAATTGTGTCTGATTTGTCTCAGTCGTTACAACTCGTCCAACGTTATGGTCAGCTCCGCCCTCGATCCAGAACCCATGCAGGTGGGCAGAACCTGACTGACCAGGGAGAAGAATCGTCGGAGAAGCAATGGACTGTGTCTGTATTGTGGAGCGGCTGGACATTTTGTTACCAAATGCCCGGTAAAAGATCAAGCCCGTCAATAGAACAGAGGTTATTGACGGATGGTGTATCTCTAGAAAAATCCTCTTCAGCTACTCTTCTCCCGGTCAGACTACAATGGGCCAACATTTTTCACACCTGTCAGGCTTTATTGGAAATTTCATAATATTTCATCGACGCCTCTTTTGCTTTACAGCTCAAAATTGCTGTGGTCGAGCTTCCTCATCCCATTTCTGTTCATGCACTCAGCGGAAGTTCTGCCATCAGTCAACTGTAGTACTGGTCTCATCAACCTCATCACATCTGTTAATCACACTGAGGAAATTTCTCTTCTGTTAGTGATTCACTCCTTGTTCCCGTGGTCCTTGGACATCCTTGGCTTTCCCGTCATAACCCTCACATTAACTGGCAACAGAACACTGTTTGCTCTTGGAGCAAGTTTTGTCATGCGTCTTGTTTGTTTTCTGCTTGTTCTTCAGTTTCATGTTCTGTGTTACAGGAGGAACCCGTGGACCTGCCTAACATGCCTGAGGAGTACCTAGACCTGAAGGAAATGTTCAGTAAGTCTTGAGCAGCTTCTCTTCCTCCGCATCATCCTTATGACTGTGCCATAGACTTATTGCCAGGTACGTCTCCGCCTAAAGGCAGGTTATATTCACTTTCTGTTCCAGGAAGGGAGGCCATGGAGAAATATATTTCTCCTTCCTCTTCCCCCGCTGGAGCGGGATTCTTCTTTGTGAGTAAGAAGGATGGTTCTCTGCGACCTTGCATTGACTATCGAGGGCTGAATAACATCACGGCGAAGAATATGTATCCTTTGCCATTGATGTCTTCAGCTTTCGAGCCGTTGCAAGGGGCGTCTTTTTTTACGAAGTTGGATCTTCGCAACGCATATCATTTGGTCTGCATTCGGGAGGGGGATGAATGGAAAACCACCTTTAATACCCCCAGGGGGCACTTTGAATATCTGGTTATGCCGTTTGGGCTGTCCAATGCTCCCGTGGTCTTCCAGGCACTCGTCAATGACGTGCTGAGAGACATGGTTGATCAATTCATATATGTTTACCTGGATGACATTTTTTCTCATTTTTTCTTCATCTCTCCAGGAACATATTCAGCATGTCAGACGAGTGCTTCAGAGGCTGCTTGAGAATGGTCTTTTTGTAAAGGCGGAGAAATGCGTTTTTCATGCACAGTCTGTCCCTTTTTTGGGGTATATCATCTCGTCTGAGGGGGTGCGCATGGATCCCGACAAGATTCAGGCTGTGGTTGATTGGCCAACCCCAGATACCCGCAAGGCCCTGCAGAGGTTTCTGGGCTTTGCCAATTTCTACCGATGTTTTATTTGTTTATTCGCCAACTGGTCGCCCCTCTGATTGCCTTGACCTCCACCAAGGTGACGTTCAGGTGGTCTAGTGCAGCTGAAGTTGCATTTTCCAACCTGAGAAGTTGCTTTGTTTTGGCTCCTATTTTTGTGACACCTGATCCTTCATGCCAGTTTGTGGTGGAGGTCGACGTGTCGGAGGTGGGGGCCGGGGCGGTGCTTTCCCAGCGTTCCCTTACAGACGGCAAGATGCACCCTTGCACGTTTTACTCCCATCTTTTGTCACCTGCAGAACGTAACTACGACATTGGTAACAGAGAGCTGTTCGCTGTGAAGCTGGCGTTGGAGGAATGGCGTCATTGGTTTGAGGGCTCAGGGATGTCTTTCATTGTCTGGACCGATCACAAGAACTTAGAGTACATTAGATCCGTCAAACGTTTGAACTCTGGGCAGGCTCGGTGGGCTCTTTTTTTCGGTTGGCTCTTTTTGACTTTTCCATCTTGTACTGTCTGGGCTCCAAAAACATCAAGCCCAATGCTTTGTCTCGCATTTTTGATCGTTCCGAACATCCATCCTGTCCCGATTCCACAGTGCCGGAGAAACTGGTAACACAGTATTTTTAACCATGGTGGACTGGTTCTCGAAGGCGGCTCATTTCATTCCCCTGCCCAAACTTCCTTCTACCAGGGAGACAGCGGTTACTGTCACTGACCATGTTTTTCACATTCATGGCCTCCCGATGGACGTGGTCTCTGACAGTCCATTTATTTCCAAATTCTGGAAAGAATTTTGTCGGTTGCTAGGGGCAAATGTGAGCCTTTTTTCTATGTTTCATCCCCAAAGCAACGGTCAAACTGAGAGGGCCAACGGGTGTTGCGATGTTTGGTCTCTTAGAATCAGTCTTCCTGGAGCCAACAGCTCTCACTGGTTGAGTATGCGCATAACTCGTTAACCAGTATTGTCCACGGGCCTCTCTCTGTTTGAAGGTAGTCTAGGTTACCAGCCACCAAATTTTCAGAACCTGGAATCCGAGGTCGCGGTCCCCTCCGCTCACGCTTTTGTCCAGAGGTGTCATCACACCCGGAGGAAGGCCAGATTGGCTCTCCTCCAGGTGCGAGAGCGCACTAAGGCTCAGGCTGATCGCCACCAGTCTAAGCCTCCCGAATATGTCGTTGATCAAAAGTGTGGCTTTCTACTCAGAACATTCCTCTCTGCACCGTTTGTAATAAGCTTGCTCCCAAATTTATTGGCCCATTCACTGTCACTAAAATCATTAGTCCCGTGGCAGTCCGCCTCAAACTTTCTCCGGTATACAGGAGAATTCATCCGGTGTTTCATGTATCCAAATTAAAACCTTTGTTCACCCATTAATCCGCCTGCCCTGGTTCCAAACAAAGCTTCAGAAGTCTGTGACATATGGATTCACTCTTGTCTTAGATCAATACAGTTCTACCTAATCTGATCTAATCTCATCTAAAATAATTTGTGACAATAAAACCACAACTTGTGTCATGTGTAGCCTGTTCAACGGATTCACATATTGATCAATAATATAAAATATACAATGATGTGATCATAATTGACATGAGTACTATAATACTGAAGATTATTTTTAATTTCAGTGTTGGTTCAAGGGCAGTTATGTAGAATCAATCACAGTGTAATGTTGATTCAACAATATTACTATTGATTATTTTTGTTAATTTCAATATTGATTCAGCATCAGTGATGTAGAATCAACCAGTGTAATGTTGATTCAATAGCATTACCAATGTTTTTTGTTTTGTTTTTTTACCATTGTTTCAACATTAAATGTGGATGCAAACATACTGAACCAACATCACTTCATAATGTCGATTCAATAATATTATGATTTTTTTGTCATTGTTTCAACAGTAACTGAGGGTGCAAAAGTGTTGTTGATAAAATATCACTTTGTAATGCTGAATCAATAATATTACCATTGATTTGTGGTTGAAATCTCAGCATTGCTTCAACATTAACTGAGGGTGCAAGAGTGATACTGAGGCAACATCACTTTGTAATGTTAATTCAATCCAATTAGAATTGACGCATCAACACTGACTCAACATTGTTTCAATGATGACATGCTATCTGGGTTTGCATATGTTCATAATTTCTTTGCATGATTTGGTATGTTTCATTGCGTTATCACAAATAAAACAATTGACTCCAAGCACAACTACACAATATGCTTTCAAAATCTTTAACACATTTTTAATAATATTTGGATAAAGGAAGAAGATGTCAATTTTCCTAGGCTGATCAATACTTTTGGCCACTATGACTTGTTGGAGCAGTTGATGGCACTCATGTTCGCATCATTGCTCTAACAATTGCTCTAATAATGAGGAGACATCAATAGAAAAGGATTCTGTATCATCAACTCTAATTTGTGATAATTTTGCACAATGCAAATCCATTTTTTAAAATAAATTTAAATATTAAAATAAATGGTTCAGTGTCTTAATTAAATTATTTTATTACAATTATTAATTTTTATAATTACAATTTTTATTACATGATTGGTGTCCTGCTGCTGTGACTTCACACTTGCAGGCTCACTATTGGATAATTCAGAGGTTGAGGGCGGCCATTTTGAGTTCTTAGTTTGCAACATTTAAGTGCCTCCTTAGTCAGCACATAAGAATCAGCCTTAGAAAGGTTACTGAAAGGTTTAACTCCTTTATTAAAGTCTCCTATTCATAGACAAGTCCTACTTTTTACGAATAATTTTTTGACACTTAAGTCAAAGCTTAAGACTATTCTTCAGAGCATTTCTGAGAGGTTTTATACATATAAGCCCAGATGAAAAACAATATAAGCAGAAGTGGACAAAAAGTCTCTGATGTCCCCACAGTGTGTATGGGAAGTTTTAGCTTAAAATACCCCACAGATAATTTTTATAGCATTTTAAAATTGGGGGGTGAGCAAAAACACACCATTTTAGTCTGTGTCTAAGCTGGCTAAGAGGGCGGAGCTTCAAGAGCTCATTCTCCGGTGTCGGGAGTTAGGACGCACTAATAATGTCAGAAACTGTCAGTAACAGTGTTCAGTCCAAACCGGATTCAGACAAATAATGCCTACAGAGCCAGAGAATATATGCTGCATGGAGATAGAACAGGTATATTTTAGTTTAATTATGGTTATAGCTTTATATCCATAAATCAACTAAAATAAAGTGCGTGCTCTCCCTTTCATTACTGCCATATCCAGTATCGCTCTGTAAGCTGAATCACAAACTGTTGGTAGCGATCCATCCTTTAATAACAACTTTTTAGCAAAACCTGTGTTTTGTATTGTCTCTTTTTATTGACATTTATTCACAAAGCAGTCTAGTGTAAAATGATTCACGCAAACATAAAGGAATTTAGGTATATGGGAGTGCATTCCCTTTAAAAATAAAACTAATCCACTGCGTCTTCAGTGGCTCTGATGTCAGGAGTACAAAAAGATTGTTATGTTCACTCTTACATCCAACAACAAAATACCTCAATTGCTTACAAGACATTCTTGTCGCTACAGCTGCTCCAGCCAGTCGTGGGTGGGGCCTGTGCAAAGTGACGTCAAGGTAGAGAAAGAGAGAGGGGGCTGACTCTTTAACCCCCTCGAGTCGGTGGTCACGCCGGCGATACCACCTCGCTCTTTTTCTTATTAGTGTGAAAGAGACTCAAAATACTCAGTCGAATTTGGTCACACATACCAGTGTTTTACATTATTCTAAAGTGTTATGTGTGCACTTTTATTTGTGTACACTCACCAAAAAAACTAAATGTTGTGCTTTTCGCAAAATAAAGAAAACAAACATTATGTGCGATCTGATGTCTCCCTCTCAGTGAAGCTAATTCTGAAATTCGTTTAAAAATGAACTGAAACTCAGCAAATACTTGCCACACAGACATGAGAGACATGTCTACATAATGCTTAGAATGTCTACTTGTAAATGAAGTAAGTCAAATCAAAAACAAATATTCTCAGTTTATGTAATTCGTTTAAAACCAAGGTTCCTTCTTTTTCTTCTCACTTCATTATCTGTAATGAGCTGAGAGTTTGGGTGAACTATATACATCGCACAAACATCAGATTCACTGAACGTTCATCGCATTTTGAGGGTGGCACGCTACTCCGTTAAAGAGGCCCTTCAGATGATTCTGGACAGCGAGGAAGAATTCACCTTTTCCTCTGAGGAAGATTGAGATGACAAACGGTTGCATTTCGAACAGCAAATTGACGCTGAAATTACAATAAAACAGATTAAAATCTTTGAATCTTTGAAACATTCTTTGTTCAGGCTGCTTCACAGCATTCCACTTTGATGGGCCATTATCCACTGGGGGAATGTCTTTTGTCTCCCCTAGTGGGAATCACATAAATATTCATGGGCATCAACACTCTCACACATACAGCAGTGGTGACACAAAAACTTACAAAATTTAAATTATTATATTGTAAACTAAAAGTATTTAGTATTAAAGTATCATATGTAAACTGAAAAGTATTTAATAGGGTACTCAATCAAAAGAGTAAACACAACTACAAGCCAAGTATACTTAGAATAATTATACTTTTAAGTAAATCTTGATCAAAAGATTGAGCACAAGTATAGGCCAAATATACAAATATACTATACATAAAGCATATTTCTGAGAAGTACATAAAAAGTAGACTGAAAGCATACTTTCTTACTTTTAGTTTAAAATAAGTATACTAATAGCAAAATTGAATAAACTTTTTTTTGTAAGGGTTGATAGATGCTTAAAAAAAAAAAACTTTTAGGCCTGGTTTCACTTAGATTAAGCAAGGAGTAGGCCTTAGTTATTTTAGTACATTTCAGTAGCTTTTATTAAAAAGCCTTAGAAAATAAAGACATGGTGTGCATCTTAACCCTTACGAAAAAGAAGTTTATTCAAGTGTGCTATTAGTATACTTCTTTTAATCTAAAAAAAAAAAAAAAAGAAAGTATACTTTCAGTCTACTTTTTATATACTTCTCAGAAATATACTTTATGTACTTCTGAGAAATATACTTAAAATTGCACCAAAGTATATTTGGCCTACACTTGGACTCAGTCTTTTGATCAAAATATTCTTAAAAGTATATTTATAAAAGTATAGTATAAAAGTACATTTTTTGAAAATATAGATTTATAAAGAAAACATATGTTCCTTATTCTGACTATCTGAATTTTTGTGTTGGTCAGTCCACTGGTAGTGTATTTACTTCAAATCTACTCTTTCCTCGCCATGGACTGAATTTTACATGCTGTACGGTAGGGGGTGCTGTTAGGCATCTTGTCAGGCTTCTGAAAAGTATGTTAATTTCTATGCACTCAATACTTGGTTGGGCCTCCTTTTGCATGAATTACTGCATCAATGCGGTGTGGCATGGAGGCAATCAGCCTGTGGCACTGCTCAGGTTTCTTTGATAGCGGCCTTCAGGTCATCTGCATTGTTGGGTCTGGTGTCTCTCATCTTCTTCTTGACAATACCCCATAGATTCTCTATGGGGTTCAGGTCTGGTGAGTTTGATGGCCAGTCAAGCACAGTAACACCATGGTCATTGAACCAGCTTTTGGTACATTTGGAAGTGTGGGCAGGTGCCAAATCCTGCTGGAAAATTAAATCAGCATCTCCATAAAGCTTCTCAGCAGAAGGAAGCATGAAGTGCTCTAAAATTTCCTGGTAGATGGCTGTGTTGACTGTGGACTTCAGAAAACACAGTGGACCAACACCAGCAGATGACATGGCAGCCCAAATCATCACTGACTGTGGAAACTTCACACTGGACTTTAAGCAACGTGGTTTCTGTGCCTCTCCACTCTTCCTCCAGACTCTGGGACCTTGATTTCCAAATGAAAAGCAAAATTTACTTTCATCTGAAAAGAGGACTTTGGACCACTGAGCAACAGTCCAGTTCTTTTTCTCCTTAGCCCAGGTAAGACGCTTCTGACGTTGTCTTTGGTTCAGAAGTGGTTTGGTACGTGGAATGTGACAGTTGTAGCCCATTTCCTGAAGATGTCTATGTGCGGTGGCTCTTGATGCACTGACTCCAGCTTCAGTCCACTCCTTTTGAAGCTGTCCTAAGTTCTTAAATCGGCTTCGCCTGACAATCTTCTCAAGCCTGCGGTCATTCCTTTCACTTGTATACCTTTTCCTACCACACCTTTTCCTTCCAGTCAACTTTCCATGAATATGCTTTGGCACAGCACTCTGCGAATAGCCAGCTCTTTCAGCAATGACCCTCTGTGGCTTACCCTCATTGTAGAGGGTCTTGATGATCGTCTTCTGGACAACTGTCAAGTCAGCAGACTTCCCCATGACTGCTGTTGGGATTACTGACCTAAACCCAGTATTTATACCCTGAGAAGGGTAATTTAATAGAAATTGAAATTAAATATTCTAATAATTTGAGATACTGATTTTTTTATTTTGATGAGCAGCGAGCTGTAATCATCAAAATGAAAACAAAAAAGTCTGGAAGTATTTTACTTTATGTCTAACAAATCTAGAATATGTTTAAGTTTGCACCTGTATAAAATAAAATGATCATCAAACATTAAACAGCATATAAATCAAAACTGCCTAACATTACTGAATGAGGACTATGAAGCTTTCTGGGTGTTTATGGACTCGATCTACTCCACCTGTGTTTGATCATCGTTCTGAATCCCATCTGGACATAGTCTTTGACAAAAATGCAATTTCTCAGCTTTTCGTTTAAAATGTTTCTTCTTTTTTTAAAAAAAAAAATTTAAAACTTACCCACATTTAAGTGTTGATAAAAAAGAATTCATGAAGCTAGAAAAAATAAAATGTTTTTAAAATAGAAAGAGTTAAAGTGCAGTTAAAGGTATTTTAAGTATAAAAAAATAATACCTAAATAGGAACATAGTAGTATACTTAAAGTGAAAAAATAATATATAAAAAGTAAACTATAAGTGTGATGTTATATTCACTTAAAGAAAACATATAAGTATACTTGCACTAAACTAGTAGTTTACTGAGAGTATATTTCAAAGTGTACTTTCATATACTAAAAATGTACTACTAGTATTAAAATAGTAAACTACTAGTATACTTATAAGTTTACTTGTAGTACAGATGCAGTACAAATGAGAAGCATAGCTGTGAACTAGTTGTGTACTTAAAGTTTACTACTGTTATACTTATAGTACACTTAAATGTATACTTTAATTGGTCCCAAGCGGTATTAAAATAGTACACTTACAAGTTTACTACTAGTACATTGATACTAGTATACTTACTACATAAAGTATACTTAAAAAAAATATACTTGAACATTACTTAAGTATACTTGATAAAATTAAATTGAAGTAAACTTCTTTTTCGTAAGGGAAGACAAAACAGTGCAAGTTGCTTTCAGTTAAAACAGCTCAAACATGCATTTTAGTTTGGGACAGCTTAAGTCTTGTCTGTGAAACCAGCCATAAATGTCTCATGCTTAAACATAAACTGCATTTGCAAAGAGATAAGCACTATTACACTTGGATTACACTAACAGAATGTATCTGTCTAGAACTGGGTTTGATCTGTCTCTCTTCTCAAATTTTTGTTTTTTGTTTCTTTCTATCTGTCACATTCAGCTGATTGCTGCTTGATCGCTACACACCTGTTTCTTCTTTCCTATGCTTTGTCTAAGGGTACGTTTATATGACAACAATGTACTAAAAATGGAAAAGTTTTTTCTTTTTACAGATGACGTTATCAAAACTATGACTAAAAATGCTGTATTATGCATGCTAGAGAAGTAGTTGGCGTAGTCACTTTGTAAAGAAGGATTACACGCCTGCGTATACGCATTCTTATACAGAGCTCTTGCGCCAAACGCACAGTTTTCATTCCTGGTCTTGGGACCCACTTGAGGACTTGAGCCAGGAGAGGAGGGGTAAGCAAGTAGGTCAATTGCAATATGATTAACACCAGTTTTTCATTCCAGTAATCGGCATGGAGAGACAGGATAAAAGACAGAGTAAGAGAGAAGAGTGCCATACAAATCACTTTTCAATATCTCCTGTAATCTCTTTATAGAACTGTGAGCATTCAGAAGAGGACATGTCCACTGCTCTCTGTCCAGCCCAGTTGAGGTCTGGTGGACGAGATGTTTATATTGTTGTAACAAATTTACCACCAAATCAAAAGGTGACACTACACTCTCTAGTTCAATCAGAGGACAAGGACTTCTGGGAGGCATTTGGACACTACATCAGTGATGAACACGGAACAGTTACAGGTGCATAGTACAGCCTAAAGCATGACTTTTGCAAAAGTTACAATGGTAACCATAGTTTCATTGTAATAATATGGTTACAGCAGTTATTGTTACTGTTAGAACTAAAAGGTGCAGATGACAGCTAAAATTATTACTCTGAGTTACTTAAACCTCTCATGAGATGTGTGTACAGAGCAAAACCAGGATTTTATTGTAAATGAAAAAAATAAACATATTGAAATTTGGATGATGTAATACTAATGTTGGACAGATGCCAAGATCTAATGTCAGACTAGTGTTGGACGATATGCTATAAAGTCATATCGTCCTATTGTCAGCCTGTAAAATCGGCGATACACAATATTATTATGTGCGAGGGTTTGATTTACTTATTTATTCAATTATTTACTCCGTTTTATAATCAGTGAAAATGAGAATCTTTTTCTGTCATTTTGCAAGCAAAGAGTTGGTGATGAAGAATAATGTCACAATGCATAGAATTATTTCACCTGAAAAGGTGAGCCTGTCGATCACACAACCAATTTGCAAACTTTGCACCAGAGTTACGCCAGTGAAGGAGTCTCAAACCAACCGGTTTACAAGCAAACCAAAAACCTGGCAACGCAAGTAAACCGCGTTTACAAGCCTTTATTAATAAGTCAGGTATTTTCCCAGTAGTGAGGTCAAAACATCGCCTAATCTGTCACAGAGGCTACACCATCTGCCACACCAGATCCTTCAGCTCCACCCACTCGTTCACAGTCACAGTCATTCTAATTAGTCACACCTGCTCCAGCCAATCACCTCACCACATATAAGCAGCCCTCTTCACACACCTTATTGTCTGGTCTCGTTGATACTTACCTGTTAACTTACTTGATTCTCCATGTTCCTGACCCGTCTTCATCATCTGTCATCATTGGCTGCTGCTTTATCCAGACTGCAACACATTCTCTCCTCTCCGTTTTTATAATTTCTTGGGTCAAGAAAGAGTTTGCGATATATTTCCCCCTCGTTATGGTACCGTGAAACGCTCCCTCTGTCTGGATGCACAGTAAGGAAATACCCGTAGATGCTACCAGCAGGGAATTGTGGGAATATTCCACCCACGTCAACTGTTAAGCTCTTTCGAGATACCGGTTGGTTTGCTCACACTGCCCATTGGTCTGGGGATGGAACCCTGAGGACAGACTCTTAGAGGCCTCGACTCGACTTCTTCCAAAACCAGGAAAGAAACTGAGGTCCCCTTTTGGAAACTACATCAACCAGAAGGCCATGAAGATGTGGTTGACCACCACATGGGCTGTTTCCTTGGCTAATGGAAGCTTGGAAAAGGAATGAAATAGGTCGCCTTAGAGAAGCAGTCCACCACCATCAGGATCACATTGTTACCTCTCAAGGGTGGAAGGCCAGTGACAAAATCAAAGAGCCAAATGTGACCAAGAACGAGAGGGAATGGGTTGGGGCTGGAGCAGACCAACAGGTGGATGGTTTGAAGTCTTGTTCTGGGCACAAGTAGAGCAAGACAACACAAACTGTCTGACGTCCAGGCCCATGGAGTGCCACCAAAACCGCTGGCAGATGGCAGTCAGCAATCTCTGAATTCCTGGGTGATAGGTCAGCTTGGATGAGTGTCCCCACTGAAGGACTTAAGGGCACAGTGCCGCTGGCACAGATAGTCAACTGACAGGACACTTCTTCTGCAATTCACAGGACACTCCTTCGGCACTTTCTTCTCCCCTCCAGGGGCCCTGAACAGCCGAGAGAGGGGTCAAATATGACATTCTTAGACCCTGGCCGGTACCAAAGAGTAAAGTTAAACTGGCCAAAAAAGAGTGCCCAGCGGGCCTGGTGAGAATTTAACCACTTGGCTGAGTGAATATGTTCAAGGTTTTTATGGTCAGTCCAAACTAAAAAGGGCTGCACTGACCCCTCGCAACTAGTGGTGCCACTCCTCCAAAGCCAACCTGACCACCAACAGCTTTCTGTTACCAATGTTGTAGTTACTGTCTGCTGGGATCAGTCAATGGGAGAAGTCACCTCAATGGGAGGTGGCTCAAGGTGGAGGTGAGAACCATTAAAGAAGCAGCAATCTGACTAAAGTTCCTGATGAATCGCCTATAGATATTGGCAAATCCCAGGAACCGCTGCAAGGCCTTACGGGTGTTGGGGGGTGGCCACTCGGCCACGGCCCTTACATTAGTGGGATCAGCTACCACCCCATCAGCTGAGATGACATACCCCATGAATGTGACCGACTTGGAGTAAAACTTGCACTTCTCCACCTTAACCAAGAGCTGGTTTTCTAGCAGTCATTGTAGGACCTGGCAGAGATGCTGAGTGTGTACCTGTAAGGATGGAGAGAAAACAAGTATATTATCCAGGTACAAACTTATTATTCATGTCTCTAAACACATTGTTAACCAGAGCCTGGAAGATTTGTCCTCTGCGCGGGACTGTTTTTTTTAAACCCACACCCGCCTGCTCCCGCTGAATGTCTGACCAGGACATGTGAGTTCCACTTCCGCCCGCACCCGCAATGTTTGTGTCCACTCCCGCCCGCTCCCACGGACTTTCTCTCAGAGCTTGTGAAAAATGTAGGCCTACACAAATAATCAGACTAAATTCGTTCAAGTTAACATCCAGAATAACAGACTTTAAACATGATTGCATTTAAATAAGATTAAGTAGCTGCTAAACTAAAGCACAACACGTGATTAAAAACATTGGGTATTTTTTATTAGCATTATAAAACATTAACCGTTAAAATAAAACCACAACTAGCAGCACCTCAGTTTTTAAACGCAGGCTACTGCATACACACTCACCAAACGATTAACTAAACAAACAGTTCAACGGGTATGATGCTAAAAGTTTGGAAGACCGAATCCATGGTTCACGTGGCGCATTCAGATTTTTTTCCCCTATATAACTGCTGGGTGTGAATAGTACTCAAATGTACTACGCACATGCAGCTTACATAAACCACACTTTCAATAAACTAAGAAAAAGAAAAAAGTGATTAAGTGTTTTCTGTGTTGACAAATCTTTTTGCGATGTCCTAATAACAGTCGCGATTTGCACGCAACGCGTCCACTAATGTCCGATTTGCGACCTAACGACTCATTTAAACAGATTAATTTTAATGAATCGTGAAAACAACTGATCTGTCCAACACTGAACTCACTGTCTGAATCGGTGTAACAGTTAGAACAAATAATTTACTTTGAAATGGGAACGCAAGTGTGCTTACCCCAAGAGTGTTTAGTAAGATTTAGCCTTAATTATCCACAGTATTTTCAGGTTATTTATATGCCAAAGTGTAGTAAATTACCTATAAAATCAGTTAGTTTAGACTGGAGTGAGGTGAAACCAGAACAAAGCAAGTTGTTGTTAGCTAGGTGCATTCAATTGTATATGGTAGAAAATGAGGTTATTAGTTAAATAACTTTTTAATGCTACATTTTAATACTGATTATTAATTATTATTATTATTATATATACCAAAATAATTTTCAGGTCTAGCAAAGAAGCATCTTCTCTTATAAAGCTATGAAATCACAGATCATGTGGTAGGGCACTTTTTACTGTTTGTGTCGATGACCATGTCTGTCAGCCACCACCAAAGACCATTTTTGACACAGGAAAAACCCTGTGATTCTGAAAAAATGTTAACGTGAAGATGATGCTGATAACGGAAACCAATGCTAGGCAAAGACTTCAACTACTACTAAAGAAGAAAACTAAATGAAGAAAACAGAAAACTATAGCTAGGGAAAAAAAACAAGAGAACTTGTAAAACAATAAACAAAGACTAGTTACTAAAGTAAGAAAAAGAAAAAATACTAAAGTAATCTAAGAACTAAAGTAAAAACTGAAAACACAAAAGGGAAAAAATACTAAATAACATAAAGGATACTCAGGAACAAGGCAGTTTAAGACACAACTAGAATAACAAGAAAGACTAAGTAAATACTACAGATAACACTACAGACGATTGCAAGAGAAGAAAAGTACTAGGAATAACACAGGTACACGGTAGAACAATATTTAACAAACTGGCAAAGACATGAGGGAAAGAGAGCACAATATAAAGAGAGCAAAGAACATGAGAAACAGATGACAACACTCAGACTAACGAGGTCACAACAAGAAAGGGAGCAGGGAACATAAGGAACCATGGAAACATGGAGTCGGGAACAAAGGAGCACATGGCCAACACAAACACAGACAGAGCCATGTGCTCAAGCACAACATAAACAAAGACACATTGAACAAAGACAAGACTGATAGAACTGACAGAGGAGTATTTATAAAAATACATTTAGACTGCTTAACAGTGATTGCTATCAGGATATGATAAGACTTTTAACCAGCATTACAAAAAATGTTTCTGAAGAGAATACCTATTGCACCTTAAAGTATCCCCTACCCCTTTTTAAAGAAGGGGACGTAAGAACCAAGTAACTGATGGTTTGCTCAAGGCTCTTGATTTGCTGAATTTCAAACAATGTAATAACTTCTTGCTTTCCTGTATTCTGCTTCAGCTCTCTTTCCATTGCTAAACTGTATGCATGTACAGTATATGTGTGTGTCAGATTAGTCTGTGTTTAGTGTTTAGTCTAATACAATGTTTAGTCATATACTTGAGTCCCTAACACTGAACAAAAACAGATACTGTTAAGTTAGCACTTTTAAACATCTGCTCACTTAAAAATAATTCACTTCTAGTCAATGACATCATCAACACAAACAACCTGGATTTTATGTCTCTAAATGAAACTTGGCTAGATGACAGCTGCAGTGCAACAGTCCTCAATGAAACTATGTCTGATTTAAATTTATGGTAAAATCTTGGAAGAAATTGTACAGCATCACAAAACATCAACCTGCCCCCTTGACACACTCTCCACATCTTTTTTCAAAACTGTGTTTAACTGTTTAGAAGCACATCTCCTAGAAGTAGTTAATGCCTAACTTCTTCCCTGAGGAAAAGTCCCAGAATGACATCTGAGGAGTGAGAAGCCTGTTCTCTCTCCTCTGCCTATTTTTCTTTCTATCCCTATCTGCAAGTTTGATACTTGCATGTCTCGCCAATTCATCAGCGTTTTTTAGTAAAAGAGCAAGAGGGGGTCTTGATCTTGTGATCAGTGATTTTAAAGTGTGAAGATGCCACACCCTCTTGAGGTGCCTGAGCTAATAAGGAGGGAACTTTACGAGTCTTTGTTCTGTAGCAAGATATTAGCATAAGACATTGGATTGGATGTATGAGAGAAGAACCTTCTAGATATTCTTCTATAATACTATTGTGTCACAGAGTTAGCAACATGTATAAATTACCAAAATTACCAAATAGGAAACGAAAGTTGGAGTCCATCAATACCAAACATGCTACCCATGTAATTTTAGTTAACCATAGTATGCAACTCCTAGTTCTGCATGTGTGTTAGCTAAGTTTGGGATGCTAGTTGCAGTTTTAGGGGGATGGGTTCACAGAACTTTGAGAGAGTGAGTTTCTGGATTATTTATTAAATATAATGTGTGTCTGATTGGTCAAGACACTACATATATACATCCCCCCTTTCGATCGTTGTTGTTCCTCCTATAGACAACAGCGAGCGACGACGAAGGTGCAGAAAGATCAGACACACACCTGGCATGCGGGGTTGGAGGTTGTGGTGGTTTCCCTGGCCGCTGGTATAGCTGGTAGCATGTGTCAAGGTAACAGGTGCCTTGACAGTGTCACCTGTCACCCTGATGTCAGTTGGTGTGAGGTAGGTGGTTGTTTGTGGTTGCAAGAAGAGGTTATGGGAGTTGTAGTGTGAAGAGGGTTTCAGACTGACCTATTGCTGATGGCCTAAGGGCAGCAGGCATTTGTCACCTCTGCTCTCAGTCAGAAGGAGTCTGAAGTTTGCAGTGTCACTCTGCTCTTGTGGCAGCGCTGACTTGAGCAGGTCTGAGTGGTGTTGTGCGAGTGGTCAGAAACTTGTGCTTCCGAGTACTCCTCAGGTAAGTACTGTTCAAGGAGATCTCTTACTACTGATAGAAGCTCCTGCAGGTCCGATGCAGGCGTATCCAGTCTTCCTTGTGCAGCCTCTGGATGGCCGTTGTGTGAAGGGCATGGAGGAGGAGGTTGTTGCTGCCTGTTGTTGGAGATCCTGTGGTGTCTGCAGGATGAAGATGCTCCCATCCACGGCTTCTTCCCGTGGTAGGTCTGGTACCTGGGTCTGTTGCCATGGTGACAGTTCCGTCCTCGGCTGACTAGGAGCCTTTTGGAGAAGGATTTTGCATTGTAGCAATGCTGTGTGCCTTCTGGTACCAGCTCTGGGTTCTGGGTTTTGCAGTTCACAGTTGCTAGTGTGCTGCAAACACTTTTTGATGAGGCTTTGAGTTTGTTAGAGGCCTTCTGTGTCAGGTTGCGTAGTTGGTGAATAGGCATTGTGTGGGGACATGTCGTAATGCCTAAATGGTGACTTACAATCGGATAGAGGTTTCGGAGGAAAAGGCTCTTGAAGCTGGTGTCCTCCTCCATCCCAGGCTCATTGCGAGCTCTGAAGTAAGTCTGTGGTAATAAACATAGGGAGTTTCATGCCGCCCTTGTTTAGTGTCTAAGGCAGCAATCAGCCCGTTCTCAGACTCTTGGTCTGAGAATTCTATCATGATGGTTTGTTTTAGCTGCCGAGCGAAAACACGAAAGTGTTCCTGCCAGAACTCTCTAAGGTAGTAAACATGACAGAAGGGGCTATCACTCCCAGACACTTCAGAGCCCATTCATGATTTACATGAAAAGTTCAAGAAGCTGAAAGCTTTCACGAAATTTAGAGTTTGTTTGCTAATCTAGCATCTGTAAAACCGCATTCTTCCATCTTAAAAATATATCTAAATTACGACATATGCTCTCGATGACAAATGCGGAACAGTTAGTTCATGCGTTCATGACCTTAAGGCTAGATTACTGTAACGCTCTACTAGGTGGTTGTTCTGCTCGCCTGGTAAATAAACTACAGCTCGTACAAAATGCAACAGCTAGAGTTCTTACTAGAACTAGGAAGTATGACCATATTAGCCCGGCTCTGTCAACACTGCATTGGCTTCCTGTTAAACATCGTATAGATTTTAAAATCTTGCTAATTACCTACAAAGCACTAAATGGTTTAGCTCCCCAGTACCTGAGCGAGCTCTTAATGCATTATAGTCCTTCGCGTCTATTACGATCTCAGAATTCAGGCCAGCTAATAATACCTAGAATATCAAAATCAACTGCAGGTGGTAGATCCTTCTCCTATTTGGCACCTAAACTCTGGAACAATCTTCCTAGCATTGTTCGGGAAGCAGACACACTCTGTCAGTTTAAATCTAAACTAAAAACACATCTCTTTAACCTGGCATACACATAACACATTATCAATTTATTTTTTTCAAATCCATTAAAGGATTATTAGACTGCATAAATTAGGTCAGCCGGAACCGGGAACACTTCCAATAACACCAGATGTACTCATTACATCAGAAGAAGAATGGCATCTACGCTAATATTAGTCTTTCTGTTTATCCCGAGGTTTACCGTAGTCAGCCGGATCCGGGCCGTATCCAGGTGAGATCGAGGACCTGCGCCTTGACACGACCACAATGCAGCCCTGAAGTATCAGCAGAGATTGAGTCAACTAGATCACCCACTATGAAGGCCTCATCAACATGACAACCAGTGGCGCATCTCCTCAACAACCGTCCATACCGGTGTGATGAATACGATCCTCAACTGGATGGAACTGAATTAAATACTTTGAATGTTGCGATCCTATCTGACTTATGATAGCAACCTGAGTTGTAACAAAGCACTTTTTGCCAGAGGAGAACTGGCCCCCCGACTAAGCCTGGTTTCTCTTAAGGTTTTTTTTCTCCATTTTAACACCTGTTTGCCACCTGTTTGCCACCTGATGTCACCTGTTGGAGTTTGGGTTCCTTGCCGCTGTCGCCTTTGGCTTGCTTAGTTGGGGACACTTGACAATTGATGTTTGATATTCAACAGTGCTTTGATCTACCTGCATTGACACTATTCCTTAAGAGCTGCTGTGCAGCCAAAATAATGTACCAGTTATCACTGTAAAGCTGCTTTGACACAATCTACATTGTAAAAAGCGCTATATAACTAAAGGTGACTTGACTTGACTTGACTTAATCTGATCCTGTGCAGAGAGGCTACATTTGCGACGATAAACTCATTCAAACTCATCTATCTATCTATCTATCTATCTATCTATCTATCTATCTATCTATCTATCTATCTATCTATCTATCTATCTGTCTATCTATCTATCTATCTATCTATCTATCTATCTATCTGTCTGTCTATCTACCTATCAAACTAAATCTATCTATCTATGCATCTATATATCTATAAATCTATCTATCTATCATCTGACCACTTCTATCCATCTATATATCTCATAGCAACCACCCAGAACAACCTAGGAACCACATAGCAACCACCTACAACACCATGGCAACCGCCTAGCAACTACACAAATTACACTGGCAACATCCTAGCAAATAGCCCGATTACCAATTACCCAATTAAACACGTTTTTGTGTGGGGTCATTCTTGTATATCTTGCTATGGCGCACTGACAGGAATTGTTTATGTATTAATTAAATGGTATTTACACACTTATGGCTTTAATTTATAGACATGTTTAAAAATATATAAAACACTTTGAACTAATTAAGTTTTAAACTTTAGTACACACACAAAATCATTTTTTTAAATAACATCTGATAACTGTTATGAATTACGACATACAATAGGTATGTACAATGTCCTCTGACAGGACTATTCTTTTAAATCAATTGTAAAAATGACATGTTTATTATTTGCATTATGCATTGTGTATTTTTCTCTTACCCTCAAGATGGCAACACCAAGCCTCTATCACGCCCAGGACCGATTGCTGCAGATGTGTGGCCAACTGGACTACCTGCAAAGCAGCTACCTTCAATTTAGATGAAGGAAAAATAAAAAGCTTGTGTTTTACAATTAAAACAACTATTGTGCTCAGTGACGGAAAAAATATATATCTGTTGTCGACCTATGGTGACGCACCAAATTTTAAAGAGGGTGTGATGTATTTTCTAAAAAACGTCACGGTCAGCAACAAATTTGGCTGCCAAAAGTTATATTTTGCCAAATCGTCATGTAAATTCAGTCAATCTCCAAAGAGAGCAGGACGAAAAGGCTGCCAGAGAGGCTCTATGTCCTTCATCACAACAAGTCCCGCGGACCCGCACTGACTGACTGAGCACGTGGCAAAAACTCCCGCGAATATGCAGTTTTTTAATTTACCTGTAATAATCTGACTCATTTGATTGGTCATTGCATCATGAGCTCAACAGAAACGCGTATGATTGGTTATAATGTTCAACGGTGGGAAAAAAAAGTATAAATCATAATCTTGAATGCCACGTGAGCATTTACTTATTCATTTATTTTCACATTTCACTTTAATAAATAATCGTAATAGATCTATTTTTGATTGTGTAGGGGCAATTCTTAATCCTGGTCCAGGGTTATGCAAAAATACATCAAACTGTATTTTAAAATAAAATACCAAATACCTTATTTTTAAATGTATCAAAATAAACTACAAAATACAGTAGCCACACTATGTATCAGAATAAACTACTGTATTTTTGTATTTTAAAAATACTAAAAAATACTTTTACAAGGGAGCATGAAATTTCTTCACAAACCTTCCATCAATTGGCCTATTTCTTCATCATGACTCAGTTGATTAAGTAAACAATGTTTGATAGCAACATATTTTCTCTGCCAGTCATGCCATAAATCTGACATATGCAACCAGTTAACAGATCAAATATTCTGCATTACTGCACTACAGCTAACGATTTTAAAGAGGCAGCGTTCACTTTTACCTTTAGACGACAAATTTATTTTTTAAATTCAATACTGATTTATACAGAACTGTTAAACTAATTTACAGTATGTAACACAAGTACATTATAAGTAACTGTAATTAAATCACCTAAAAATAAACAGTAATCCCTTGCTTTACTTTTTCAGTGGATAAGTAATTTAATTACAATAACGTGTTACACCCAACACTGCTCACGAGACAGTAGTATGTCGCCACTTGGCAAGAGATTGTTGTTTCTTGTGAGTTTGGTGCCAGTGCTTTAGAAATAACTCATGATCAGTTAGAAGAGCATGTATCCACTGGATAAAGCTGTTTTTATACAGTATTCAGCAATCAAATATTTATTAATCAGTTACTGGACACTTATTTGGAAGTTAAATTTGAAGTTGAAAACAAACATTTTAGCAATTATTAAATGATCAATATGTTTTGATTTTAAATGTAGTCATAAATGTAATCAGAAAGTAGCAACAGAACTTGTCAAGGTGTAGTAAGAACATTTATTTAAAAATTATAGCAGTTTATGGAAAGCTGGCAGCCTGCACGTTTCTTCCATATGGATCAATTTTCAGTTCTCATCTCAAGTCTGGGCAAACCACTGAGTAGGCATGAATCAGTGCCACATTTTTATGATGTCATCATGACTTCTTACAAATTATTTTACAGTATTTTAAAACTATAAAAATACAAAACACTAATGTTACAGTATACACGGGCCGGAGACAGAAGATGTCAGAGTAGGTGGTTTATTGGAAACACAAGCAGAGCAATAGGTGTTAAACAGAGGTGACAGAGATGATAATATAGTCCTTTACGATCAACAGGAAGGTGGTGGAATGATAACAGTTGCTGGATGATGACAAAGAAGGCTGACGACACTCACACACGAATTGGAGAACACAGGAGGAAGATCGAAGACACTGGGGTAAGTAACATAGGAGTTCTTCAGGTAAGTCAGAGGTAAGTTCCTTGACGTAAACGAGACCGGACAATGAGAGTGAGTGTCTTGGTGTTGATGGGTGAGCAGATAAGGTGCAGGTGTGCGTGATCAGTACTCAGGAGATGGAGTGCGCTATGATTGGAGGTTGTTGGAGCCTGGCGTGTCTGTGACAGTACCCCCCCTCCACGGCCCGCTCCTGAGGGCCGAGGACCCCGACGTCGTGGTGGTCTTCCTCTTCCACGAGGGGCAGGTCTGTTGGGATGAGTAGAGTGGAAAGTGTCCAGCAGGCTAGGGTCGAGGATGTCGTTATGTGGAACCCAGGAGCGTTCCTCGGGACCGTAACCCTCCCAATCCATTAGATACTCGAGCTGACCGCCACGACGTTGGGAGTCCAAGATCTCTCGCACCTTGTAAGCAGCTCCGTCATCAAGTAGAAGTGGAAGGGGGCTCGGCTGAGGTCACACCAGGCTCTGTGGAGAAAGGAACAGAAGGGTGGTGAGGCTTTAGAAGTGAAACATGGAAAGTGGGATGGATTCGATACTCAGGTGGGAGTTGAAGTTTGTAGGTGACCGGGTTGATCTGCTCCAGCATGGTGAACGGGCCAATGAACCTGGGACTCAGCTTACGGCATGGGAGACGCAGTCTGATGTCCCTGGTGGAAAGCCAGACCTTCTGTCCAGGTTGGTAGGCAGGAGCTTCGGATCGACGAAGGTCTGCAGCCATCCTGCGCCTCCTGAGAACACGTTGAAGTTGGTGGTGTGCTGAGTCCCAGACCCTCTCGCTCTCTCGGAACCAGTAATCCACAGATGGTATGTCCGAGGGTTCCCCTGACCAAGGGAATAGTGGGGGTTGGTATCCGAGTACGCACTGGAAAGGAGTAAGTCCGGTGGAAGGTTGGCGAAGGGAGTTCTGTCCGTACTCGGCCCAACCCAGGTACTGGCTCCAAGAGTCTTTGACTTGACTGCTAGAAGTTCTCGGTTTCTGATGTCATAGTTCACCTCCGCCGGGTTGAGCTTGCGGGAGACGAAGGCACATGGATGGAGGCGGCTTGGGTTCCCCTGCTGCTGTGACAGGACTGCTCCTACTCCTGTAGTGGAAGCATCCACCTCTACAATTAAGGGTTTGTTGGGATCTGGATGGACCAGGAGAGGAGCAGCGGTGAAGGCCTCCTTAAGAGAGTTAAAGGCTTCAGTGGCGGCTGGGGTCCAGGACAGAGACTTGGGTTTGCTATGGAGAAGATTGGTAAGTGGACTGGTGATGGAGCTGTAACCCTGGATGAAACGTCTGTAGAAGTTGGCGAAGCCGAGGAAACGTTGGAGTTCTTTTGAAGTCTTGGGAATGGGCCAGTTCTTAACTGCTTCCACCTTCCCCTCGTCCATCCGGATGCCACTGCTGTTGATGGAATGTGCATTTTTCAACTTTGAGGAATAGCTGAAACTCTCTCAGGCGTCTCAGGACCTCCGCAACATGACGGTAATGTTCGGCCATACTCCGGAAGTAAATTAGGATATCATCGATATAGACTAAAACAAACTTATGGAGGAACTCCCGGAGCACCTCATGGATGAAGTCCTGGAATATGGAGGGGGCGTTGACCAGGCCATACGGCATAACCAGATATTCGCAGTGTCTAGTGGGCATAACAAAAGCTGTCTTCCATTCATCCCCCTCACGTATCCATATGAGGTTGTACGCGCTGCGGAGGTCCAATTTAGACAAGGGGTAGATCTTTCCCCTGGGCACTGACACACCCGGAAGCAGATTGATGGCACAGTCCCATGGCCGGTGTGGAGGCAGCTTGGAAGCTCTCTTAGGGCAGAAGATGTTTCTGAAGGGGGTGTAACAAGGAGGGATGTTAATTGTGCGTTTCTCAAGTGGACATTCTATGGACGTGGTGCACACGGGAAGATGACTGGAACTGGGAGAGAGAGGAACAGGTAGAGCTGAGAAACAATCAGGGAAGCAAGTATCGCCCCACTTCAGGACTTCGCCAGTCTTCCAGGAGATGATGGGGTTATGTTGTACCATCCACGGACGCCCTAGGATTACATCAGCGGTGGACCCTTCCAGAACAGCAACTGGATGTTCTCCATATGAAGTATTCCAATCTGAAGTTGTAATGGTCCTACAACACGGTTGACCAGTTTACGGCTGATGGGTTTTCTGGTCACTGAGTGGATCTGGTAGGTTGACAGCGTTGACTTAGATTTGAGGTTAAGTTGGCGGCAGAGGGTGCCGGAGATGAAATAGTGAGTGGTTTCATGGAGTTGGAGGAGGAAATGATGGCACTCACCAAAGAGCGGGGAGAACGAGTTGGGCATGCAGATATAACATGCCCTGGAGTACCGCAATACAAACAGAAATTTAGGGTCAGCCTTCTCTGCCGTTCTGCAGGAGTTAGACGGGTGGACTCTACTTGCATGGGTTCGCTAGCTGGTTCTGGGGGGCTGACGGATTCTGGTCGGCAGAGGTAGGTGTTACGTTGGGGCTGTCCCTGGTGTTCTTCGAGACACAACTGCATACGAGTGGCGAAGCGGATGGAAAGCTGGATGAATCTTTCAAGGCCGATGGTGTCCTCGTATGCAGCGAGATGCAACCAGATGGATCCAGTCCCTGACGATATGTAGCTTGTTCATTCCATCCACTCTTTGCAGCCAGAATCCTGAATAATAGAGCATATTCGTTCACTGACATGTTTCCTTGTTTTAGATTATAAAGTTTCTCACCAATAGAAGAGTCAAAGGCAGGTTCTCCAAATACTTCTTTAAAGTGATCAACGAAACTGGTATAAGAGTGGATAACCGGGTTATTCTGTGACCAGATGGAATCGGCCCATTGGAGCGCCTTGCCGTGTAACTGAGAAATTAAAAATGCTACCTTGGTTCGGTGGGGAACAAGTGCGGTTGCATCTCAGGAGATGGAGTGCGCTGTGACTGGTGGTTGTTGGAGCCTGGCGTGTCTGTGACAACTAAAGTATTTTAATACAAAATTTTCATCAACCCTATCAAATACACATTACAAAATCCTATTTTATATTTGAAATACGTATTTGAAATACTTATATCATAACTACTGCCCATCCCTGCCCTGGTCGAATATGCATTCTTGTCAAATTTGTATCATTTGATCTATCTATCTATCTATCTATCTATCTATCTATCTATCTATCTATCTATCTATCTATCTATCAAAACTACTAAACTAAAACTTAAACTGAAAACTTTCAAACTTTTAAAACTACTTCAAACTTTCTGGACTGGCTTTTTCAAGCCAACTTAAAGTTTGTCTCAACAAACTTTTTAATCTAGTTTAATGTTTAATGTTCTTGATGATCTTGGAGAGCTGCTTTCTAGGATTTTAACTGACTTTGAATACATTTTAATCACTGGTGATTTTAATATCCATATGGGTGTACTCTCTGATGCATCAACTGTTAATTTCACTGAGCTACTAAGCTTATTTGGCCTTATGCAGCATGTAACGAGCCTCACACACAATCATGGACACATAATCAATCCGGTGATCTCATTTGGTTTAACATTCAGCCACCCACAGATTGTAGATGTTGCCATATCTGACCACTATTGTGGGTTATTTTTTTTTATATTTTTTTAATATATATTAGAGGTGCACTGATACTAAATTTCATTGCTGATACCGATAGCCGATTATTTAGAATGATATCCTCCGATGCCAATGCCGATACCGATAGTTTGGTTTCTCCTAAGGAAAAAAAATATCTCCCAAATAATGTTGCAAACTATACAGGGAACCCTCTCATTTGGTACACTACAATATTAGAGGTTGCAATTAACAACAAGTTTTATATTCAACTGCTGTTTATTTTCAGATATAATAATTACACTCAAATAAAAACTGAAATGTTTGTATAAAACTTAGTATCACATAAGGTCATAAGCACTTGTTTTTTTCATGGCAAATTTACACAAACATAATTAACAGTAAATAGGCTCTCTAGTGTTTTATATATATATATATAAAATATTTTTTTTTTTTTTCAAGATACAACTTGTATTGAAGAGGAAGAAAAGACTCGCACTCCGCGCTGCCGCCTGAACTGAGGCATTACAGTGATCTGACACGTCACATTTAAGAGCATCAAAACGCCATTTATTGTTTGAATTTTATGATAAAATGGACAGAATTTGAAAACTGAAACTATTAATGATTATTCATAACTCACGATGATTGTTAATTATGATTATGAATATTTGAATCAGTTAATCAGATTAACTTGATGTAGCTACATTAAAATTACGATCAATAACTCAGTTCATCCTGTGAACACTCGGTATTGATTATTAATTAATTCTAAGAGAATGGTATTTTTCATGGCCACAGAAAAATAATTCTTTCTTAGTGTTTACAGTGCTTTGTAATCAGTGTTGGGTAAGTTACTTCAAAAAAGTAATTAATTACTAATTACATCATTAATATTGTATTTAAAATACTTTTCTAATTACTCTGTCTGAAAAGTAACTGAATTACTCAATAAGTAATTCAACTCGTTACTAATTAATTCTTAAAATCCCTATAAACATTGACCGATAGACAATAGAAAGGAAACTCTTTAAATAATTTAAATATTAGTCAAACATGGAATAGTTTAGCCATTTATAGCTTTTTAAAACATTTTAGCTTTATTAAAACATACTATAAAATATACTGGCCAAAACGATTTTTTACCAGCCATGAAACAAAAACAGTCAGTGACACCAATATTTTGGATACTAGTGGAAATTCACAATCCTCTAATCCAATTTCGATACCACGGCTAAAATTACTAGCTTAACTAATATAATTTTAATAGCCTACATTTTTAAAGACAAGTAAACAGTCAGTAATAAAATAAGAACAAATAATCAAATTACAAGCAATAGCACAAATAAATATAATGCAACAAAGATACAAATGAAATAAACTGCTTTTAAGACAGGTCTAACACCCAGAGCAGTGGGCAGTGGACACCCGGGGAGCGATTGGGGGTTAGATGCCTTGCTAAAGGGCATCTCAGTTATATCCTGGAATCGAATCAGCAACCTTTAGGTTACCAGTCAGACTTGCTTATATCAGAGTTTTAATAGGTATTCATGTTGTCTTAGGCATTGTTGCCTAGGCATGTTGTCTTAGGCATTTCATTCCTGTTTTAGTGTGTGTATGTCTTTAAATGATACTGGGTCTGACTGTCATGTGAGTGATCACAATATACAGTTTACGTCAATATACAGCAGAAGCTGAAAGACATATAGCCCAGAATTACTTTGAGAAGCATTATCCAGAATCAGTGTTTTTACTCACAGATAGATCCAAATATCCTGATACAGGATATGCAGGTGCAGCAGTATATACAGGTGCTGGTCATATAATTAGAATATCATCAAAAAGTTGATTTATTTCACTAATTCCATTCAAAAAGTGAAACTTGTATATTATATTCATTCATTACACACAGACTGATATATTTCAAATGTTTATTTCTTTTAATTTTGATGATTATAACTGACAACTAAGGAAAATCCCAAATTCAGTATCTCAGAAAATCACTCAGCAGCAGTCCAGTCCTTTTTGTCTTTAGCCCAGGTGAGACACTTCTGACGCTGTCAGAGTGGCTTGACACAAGGAATGCGACAGCTGAAACCCATGTCTTGCATACGTCTGTGCGTAGGGGTTCTTGAAGCACTGATTCCAGCTGCAGTCCACTCTTTGTGAATCTCCCCCACATTTTTGAATGGGTTTTGTTTCACAATCCTCTCCATGGTGCAGTTATCCCTATTGCTTGTACACTTTTTTTCTACCACATATTTTCCTTCCCTTCGCCTCTCTATTAATGTGCTTGGACACAGAGCTCTGTGAACAGCCAGCCTCTTTTGCAATGACCTTTTGTGTCTTGCCCTCCTTGTGCAAGATGTTAATAGTCGTCTTTTGGACAACTGTCAAGTCAGCAGTCTTCCCCATGATTGTGTAGCCTACAGAACTAGACTGAGAGACCATTTAAAGGCCTTTGCATGTGTTTTGAGTTAATTCGCTGATTAGAGTGTGGCACCAGGTGTCTTCAATATTGAACCTTTTCACAATATTCTAATTTTCTTAGATAGTGAATTTGGGATTTTCCTTAGTTGTCAGTTATAATCATCAAAATTGTAAGAAATAAACATTTGAAAAATATCAGTATGTGTGTAATGAATGAATATAATATACAAGTTTCACTTTTTGAATGGAATTAGTGAAATAAATCAACTTTTTGATGATATTCTAATTATATGACCAGCACCTGTATTCCAATGAGTGATTTTTATATTAAGAGTAACCAATCATTTGTCAGTATATGCCACAGAACTATTAGTAATATTATTGGCCCTGCAGTGGATAGAGGAGAAGAAACTAAATAACACTGTCATTGTATCTGATTGCTACTCAGTACTTGAAAGTATTAGATCTGCCAGGTCATCATTTAGGATGGATATTATCAATGAAATATTCTGTGTGATGTACAATATAAAAGTTATGGGTATATCTACACACTTAATTTGGGTTCCTGTTTATGTTGGTGTGGAAATGAGAAGGTGGATATTCTGGCGAAAAAAACTCTAAGAATAAAGCAAGTACAGGTGCAGGTCATATAATTAGAATATCATCAAAAAGTTGATTTATTTCACTAATTCCATTCAGAAAGTGAAACTTGTATATTATATTCATTCATTACACACAGACTGATATATTTCAAATGTTTATTTCTTATAATTTTGATGATTATAAAATATCTTTTAATTTGGATGATTATAACTGACAACTAAGGAAAATCCCTAATTCAGTATCTCAGAAAATTAGAATATTACTTAAGACCAATACAAAGAAAGGATTTTTAGAAATCTTGGCCAACTAAAAGGTATGAACATGAAAAGTATGAGCATGTATAGCACTCAATACTTAGTTGGGGCTCCTTTTGCCTGAATTACTGCAGCAATGCGGCGTGGCATGGAGTCGATCAGTCTGTGGCACTGCTCAGGTGTTATAAGAGCCCAGGTTGCTCTGATAGTGGCCTTCAGCTATTCTGCATTGTTGGGTCTGGCATATCGCATCTTCCTCTTCACAATACCCAATAGATTTTCTATGGGGTTAAGATCAGGCGAGTTTGCTGGCCAATTAAGAACAGGGATACCATGGTCCATAAACCAGGTACTGGTAGCTTTGGCACTGTGTGCAGGTGCCAAGTCCTGTTGGAAAATGAAATCTGCATCTCCATAAAGTTGGTCAGCAGCAGGAAACATGAAGTGCTCTAAAACTTCCTGGTATACGGCTGCGTTGACCTTGGACCTCAGAAAACACAGTGGACCAACACCAGCAGATGACATGGCACCCCAAACCATCACTGACTGTGGAAACTTTACACTGGACCTCAAGCAACGTGGATTGTGTGCCTCTCCTGTCTTCCTCCAGACTCTGGGACCCTGATTTCTAAAGGAAATGCAAAATTTACTTTCATCAGAGAACATAACTTTGGACCACTAAGCAGCAGTCCAGTCCTTTTTGTCTTTAGCCCAGGCGAGACGCTTCTGACGCTGTCAGAGTGGCTTGACACAAGGAATGTGACAGCTGAAACCCATGTCTTGCATACGTCTGTGCGTAGTGGTTCTTGAAGCACTGACTCCAGCTGCAATCCACTCTTTGTGAATCTCCCCCACATTTTTGAATGGGTTTTGTTTCACAATCCTCTCCAGGGTGCGGTTATCCCTATTGCTTGTACACTTTTTTCTACCACATCTTTTCCTTCCCTTCGTCTCTCTATTAATGTGCTTGGACACAGCTCTGTGAGCAGCCAGCGTCTTTTGCAATGACCTTTTGTGTCTTGCCCTCCTTGTGCAAGGTGTCAGTGGTCGTCTTTTGGACAGCTGTCAAGTCAGCAGTCTTCCCCATGATTGTGTAGCTTACAGACTTAGACTGAGAAACCATTTAAAGGCCTTTGCAGGTGTTTTGAGTTAATTAGCTGATTAGAGTGTGGCACCAGGTGTCTTCAATATTGAATCTTTTCACAATATTCTAATTTTCTGAGATACTGAATTTGGGATTTTCCTTAGTTGTCAGTTATAATCATCAAAATTAAAAGAAATAAACATTTGAAATATATCAGTCTGTGTGTAATGAATGAATATAATATACAAGTTTCACTTTTTGAATGGAATTAGTGAAATAAATCAACTTTTTGATGATATTCTAATTATATGACTAGCACCTGTATATATATATAAGACAAAATACCAGGCCAAAAATGCCCCATATGAGTTGTCGTCTCATATGCACCTGTACCCAGCACCTGTATATCCACAAGTCCCATTAAGTAAAGCGGAAGCTAAAGTACACATTAGAACATATGCACAATCAGTATGGCAGGTATATTGGGATGACAATGAAACAGGTAGACATTTATATAATATACAAGTTAGTTGGTGCTGGGAAGAAGGAGAGCAAGAATCGAAGGAAAGGAAATTTCTTAACTCAGCTGATAATAGGTCATACTGGACTTAGCAGTACATTATATAAAATTGGCAAGCACCCAACTGGGGAATGCATACACTGTAGCAAACAAGAATCAGTTGATAATGTACTAATTCATTATAGGAAATACAACAATGAGAGATGTCACCATATTCAGTCATTGAAGAAAGTAAAACACCATGACTTTTCTTTAGGGCCATATTCACAAAACATTTTATCTTACCACTAAGAGTCTTACCACATATTTTAAAGCAAATATGTGACTGAAAAGGGGGAAGCATACATCCCTAGCAATAGTTTAGTACAACGAGTGTTACAATAGCTGGTTGTAAGTACGCACAACAAGGAAGATATAAGTATAACAGGCTTTAATAAATCCAAAGGCAGGTTCACAGGAGAGACAACCACACAATATACAAATGATACCGGACAATACTGAACAGGAAACACAGGGCTTATATACACAGGGATACAAGGAGGGTGAATGAACACAGCTGAATGTGATGATTGGGGTGATCAGTAACCATGGAGACAAACTAGTGGCGGGAAATGGAACAACACAAGTCCAAAACAGAGTGCACATGTAACATATCGCCCCCTCCCGGAAAGGCGCGTCCTCGCGCCATGGAGAGGGGAAGATGAAGATGGGATACTGAAGATGGTGTAGGAGGCGGCTTAGGAGGTGGACGGCTAACCGGGAGGAGGCAGAGTACAGGAGTCCAGGGTGGTGCGGGTGATCTAGGGAGGTGTAGATGGTGGTGAAGACCAGGGAGGTGCCTTAAGCAGGGGAGTCCAGGTGTTGCCTCAGGCCACAGCCAGAACGGCGACCCACGGCGGCATTGCTGGAGGGAGGAGCCATGGTGGTGAGAATCTCCAAGCAACCTTGGGGACGCGTGGAAGCAGCGCAGCCGATGGAGGTGGAGTTTTGAGCGAAAACAGAGAGCCGAAGGAGCGGAGTGATGCAGAGGGTCTCGGAATCCGCGACAGAGTCGCAGCAAGGCGGAAGCAGGGTACCGGAGGGCTGAGGTGGAGCTGGAATGACTGAGGGCTGAGGCGAAGCCTGAGGGAAGGCGGAGCCAATCCAAGCCATAGGGGTGGAGGGTCGGAGAGCCTCGAACGTAAGTCCGTGGCGATGTAGAGGCAATGTCTGACCCAGCTCGATGGTCTCTGATGTAGACGAGGGTGGAAGGAGCAGAGGTGGAGGAGTCAGGACGATGAGCCGAGGTGTTACGATGGGATCTGAGGCCGGGGGCGGAGCCTCAGGATCTTCATTGCCTGAAGCTGGCTCACAGCAGGCCCCAGATGTAGCCACGCCACTGAGAGGAGGCTGGTGTAGAGCTGAGGGAGTGATGGGAGACAGCAAGGGCTGGGTAGCAGGCATGGTTGAGGGCTGGAGAAAGGGCTGATAAACAGAGGGACTGAAAAATAAATCTTGAGTAGGGGTTTGGAGAGGAGTTGGGAGAGGGAGGCTGGACGGGACCAGTTCATCCATTATAAAACAGACAGTTTCAGGAGAACTTAACAGAGGTAGGGAATCCTCTCCAAACTCAAAACAAAAGTCCATAGTGGTTGCCTGGAACTCACTCTCAGTGGTGGGAGTGTGGGCGGGGCTCCATTCCAAACCCTCGTATCCCTCACTGACTCCCTTGGCGACGGCTGATGTTGCAAACTCGCACACCTGGTCAGACACGCTGTGCTCCGGCTCCGCGGCGATGTTACGCTCAGTCGTTCCACTTGTCGCTGGCTCCTGCATCGCAGTGGAGACGGGCTCTCTGTCTCCGGTGGCGTCGCGCTGACATTCCACGCCGTCTGGAGGTTCCTGGCTGGGCACTGGAGTGGGAATGGGGCTGGTGTCGTTGTCTCCCTCGAGGCCCTTCCCCGGACAGCGGTGCTTTGGTGGCGGTGTTGAGGCCGGCATACAGGAAGCTGCAGAGGCTGCTGTCTGGGAAATTTGTAGCTGGTACTAGGAACAAAAAATCATCCAAATGTGCCTCGAGGGAGCGGTCCTTCTGCTCAAGGACGATTAACAGCAATGCGGGTGTGTACATGGTGACGGGAGGAGTGAAACACGAAAAAATACTGACATGAAAAAATACTGACACGAGAAAACAAAAACACGCCGCAATCTGTATAACTGTATAATTTCGGTCCGGTATTCTGTTACAATAGCTGGTTGTAAGTATGCACAACGAGGAAGATATAAGTATAACAGGCTTTAATAAATCCAAAGGCAGGTTCACAGGAGAGACAACCACACAATATACAAACGATACCGGACAATACTGAACAGGAAACACAGGACTTATATACACAGGGATGTCCAAAACAGAGTGCACATGTAACAATGAGCATATTAATATGTATTTATGTATATATGTATAATGTGGGGAAATGTTGAGAACGCTGAGCAACGAGGAGCAAGTAGATCTACAAGTCTACTTAAGCAAAGAATACAGGCTACGATGACAGAATATAACTCTAACAGCGCTGTTGATAGTGTGTTAGTAGGAAGAGTTGACAATTCCTTTGGCCAAGTGCTAGCAAACCAATGATTATTGAAAAAACCTCCGATAGAAGGCGCGGCGTCAGTAAAGAAACTGATGTTGATAGAAGTCTCTACTAAATCATTATTAAAAAAAATTCCTTCACATAGGAGAAATCAAAAATGCAGCTCGGATTTGCAGCCTAATCTAATTTGATAGAATCGTGTATGTAGGGTTACATACATAATGTATGTAACCCTCGTTCCCTGAAGGAGGGAACAGAGACGTACGTCAGTAGTGACCAACAAATTGGAATGGGAATATTGCCAGAGAGCCCTATCAGCTTCGAGTAAACTAAAACAAGCCAATGGAATTGGCGTGCGATATTTGCATAATGCGCACCGCCCCCGCCAGGTGGTCTAATAGGGAAACAAATGCAATCACACTCTGTTTTTTGCTGAGGAGACAACCTTGAGTCTGCACTATAGCGAGGGTACAGAAACTGTGGCGACGGGACGTACGTCTCCGTTCCCTCCTTCAGGGAACGAGGGTTACATATGTAACCGAGACGTTCCCTTTCAGTCAGTCACGTTCGACGTACGTCGGTAGTGACCGATGAATTGGGATCCCAAATAAAACGCCACAGTTATGGACCCCTTCCAGCGCAAGCTCTAGCAACCCGGCACACCAGAGGGGCGGAGAAGTGGGCGAGCTTACACCGAGAGAGTCTACTGCTGTTCCGCAAGACCCACTAAGTAAACTAGACAACACTGGGGAAGCGAACCCATATAGGACGCTGCGGAGACCACCACCTACCATGCAGGGGAGGAATTTACGTGGAGAATACACATATGGACTGGCCGTGGGCATTACGCATATGGAGTCCCAGTGCTTGCAGGTTCACTACCTGATCTCTGAAGGGAGTGGTAGGAACCTTGAAACAGAGGATGCCCCGTCTCTGAGTCAGAAGGTCCTTCCTCCGAGGAATGTGCCAGGGAGGTGCTGTCGCAAGGAGTGTCAGATCCAAAAACCAGGTCCAAGTGGGCCAATACGGAGCCACTAGCAAGACCTGCTCCTCGTCCTCCCTGACTTTGCACAGGAGCTGTGCGAGAAGGCTCACTGGGGGAAACATGTATTTGCGTAGGCCCCGGGGCCAGCTGTGTGCCAGAGCATCCGTGCCGAAAAGAACAACTGGCAGTGAGCAGTGTCCGGGGAGGCAAACAGATCTATCTGTGCTTTGCCGAAGCACTGCCAAATCAGCTGGACCACCTGGGGAGTCTCTAGGGAGGCTGCCGTGAGAGTTCGTCGGCTGCACGGTTGAGCACGGCTGGGACATGAATGGCACGAAGCAACCTCAGATGCTTCTAACTCCATAGCAAGTGATGGCGGCCGAGTTGCGACATGTGGCGGGAGCATAGACCACCCTGATGGTTGATGTACACAACGGCCGTAGTGCTGTCCGAGCGGACCAGTATGTGCTTGTCTGTCAACAGCTCCTAGAAGCAGCTCAGTGCAAGACATACTGCTAGCAACTCGAGGCAATTGATATACCACTACAGTTAAGGGCCCCGTCCACAGACCCGACACTGCATGCTCCTTCAGGTCGATCGCTGCAAACCAATCCTTTTGGCAGAGTACTGGGACTCGACTCAGACGGCATAGTGGCCCGAAGTGGGGTCGGACTCTGCGAGGTGGCAGTGTGTATGGGAGATGGCGCAAGGGAGGCGGCCTCGACATACACACTGGGACCTGCTGGCGAAGTGAGAGGGGGCTGAGAGTGGCGATGCGGGGCCTCTTCCAGCGTGCCCTCTTGGGACCTGGAGAATTGGGAAACAGTTCTAATTTGTGGGCAGAACAGAATGAAACCAAAATTCTCCACCCGGCCCTCCTCCGGGGGAGGAACTGTCTACCTCTGCTTCAGGTCACCCGTTCTCGCTAGCCAACTGGCTTGGCTGCGGACTGAGCAGGCTGGGTTTTAGGGCAGCTTGTGAGATGAGAGCATAGAGAAAGCGCACTTTGACGACAACTCACACCTCTGCAAGGCTAACAGGGACACCCCATGTCAACATCACAACCGTGGGACGCTCAGCCTCATCTTCATTTCCAGAGCCCAACAACCCTCTCCCCAATGTAGCAGTCGACATCTGATCCTCTGCTGGAGCCCTGACTGAAATGCTAGGTCCCCCATGAGAAGGACCAGCAATCCACCCAGAAGCTACCAGCCATGTGGGACAGTGAACGTGGCCATCTAACTGGATGACACACGGCGCACTGAGCGCCGACGTGGCCATGTTGTTACTAAACATAAACCACCCACGAACAGAGTCACACCATGTTTGCGATGAGCTAGAGGAGTGGGGGGCCCACGGAGATTGGCTCGGCGGGTATTGCCCCACTGTGATCCTCTGGTCACCCTGGCTTATTCACCAAAGTAGCACTTTTCTGATTCAGAAAAAGAAACTAGATCGGGGAATAGGTGAGGGGACTCCACCTCATTTGAGGCACTCAAGTCTCAACCACGCATCTAGAGCGCCGAACAACGTGCTGGGTTGCCATGGCAGCCCACGCTGTCAGCTGGCAGATCGACGGCACGCAGAGCGCTCAAGCCCTTACGAGAAAGGCAAGACGAACAACGCGCCGATGTGGGCATGCTCTCATGAGAGAACATGAACCACCCACAAACACAGTCTCAGCACGCTAAGCAGACATGAGAGAAAGAGATTGTGACCGCCAGTGAGGATAGGAAACAACCGCCTCCAGAAACGCACAAACGGAATGACGTCTTGAAAAAGACGCAGTGTCCGTCTGTGAAGCTCTTTTCAAAGAGGGAAAGAGGCAGCTCTTGTTCTTTGTGCTGAAGCAAACAGGGAACAGCCGCGATGTGACTGCAGGTACACCACTCCCTGAGTCACACGCACAGAGGAACCGGCCCAAATCACAAACCAAACGGGGCAAATAATGCTGTGAAAACAGCAGTTGAGAGCTGTATAAATAGCTCAAAAGCTCACTCTGGGAAAGCTCGCGGCCTCGCTGTAAGGTGCCTTAACGCCAGAACTATAGAAGAAAAGCTCTTCAAAGGCTTGAGAAATCACTCTCAGTCTAATAGCAGGAACACACAGGTTGGCTCCGAAGCGAAAGACAGAGTGTGATTGCATCTGCTTCCCTATCATACCACCTGGCGGGGGGCGGTGCGCATTATGCAAATATCGCACGCCAATTCCATTGGCTTCTTTTACAAACCCGATTCCAAAAAAGTTGGGACTGTAGGGAACCCCCCATTGGCCCAAAAACGGAATCCGATAGCCTGGGCGAAGGTTAACGCGTGTATGTCTTTTCAGCGCCCCGTGAAGTTCACTTAATTTCACTCACTTAATCTGACTCCAGTTTCAAATGATGATTACTCTTATGTTGTGTTTCCAATTAGAAATTAATCATTGGTTATGCATTAATTTAGATTTTTGATTATTCTGATTACCTTATATCTTCAATTATTCATTCACTGCGGTCCCGGTATCGCTTTAGAAAAGTCACTTCGGCCGATTTGAGTGCTCTTCCCGGACACAAACTCATCAGTTCTGATCTTAAACATTGGATGCAGGGTAAATATCTACCTTTAAGTCGGTCGCGCTCTGCTTACTCGTAACAAAAAGCATAGTTTTTATATATTTACGAAAACTGCAACTTATTTAAGGCAGCGATCGTCAGAAATCGAGATGGACTTAATTGACATGCCCTATGCTCCATCTATTAAGCCCTCCGTATGATCAATCCTGAACACAGATTTGAGGTAATACCTTCGCTTTAATCTACTAGAAATAATGAATTAAGAATAATACAGAATAAACCAAATATAATATTTTATTGGTCAGGTAAAAATGTATCATGCCAATTACACAAATAACCAATTAGAAGCCAATTCAGAAATCATAAATACACAACATCAGTTGCTCAAAGATGACTCTAAGAGTTACAATTAATTGCATATACACACAGTGGTGGATTAGTGTTTTTAAGACACTTGTCCATCACTGTATGGGGGTTTCTGGCTACAGAAGATCCCCCTGACTGCTTTGCACTTTACCTTATATACCAAGACCAGAACAAAAGGATTGTAAAATTTTATTACACCAACACCTGTTTTGGGGGGAGAGGAGTGGGTTTTCACAACACCACCCAAAAAGAGGACAGAATTCTCCTTAGTTTTCAATCTTTTTCATAATACCAGTGACTGCTGTGAAACTGAGACAATTTACCAATCGCACATTTAAAATGATACCAAACATGAAAGGACACCAGATACCCTATACATCTTGAAGAACTTTCAGTGACTTGTGTCAGGGGGAAAGGAAGGAGGGTGTATTTGTGTGTGTATGTGGTGGGGGGGTTGCATCCTGAAGACGTGTGAGGATAGATCTCCTCTCCAGATTAGCTTTATTGCTTTATTGCAGGATGCTTGTTCTCAATTTTTGTCTTAGCAGGAAAATCAAGTCTTACAGGACACTGTACCATTTGTGAATAAAAAAGGAATGTAATAATTTACAAATCTCATATTTTATTCACAATAGAATATAGATAACATATCAAATGTTGAAAGTGAGACATTTTGAAATGTCATGCTAAATATTGTCTCATTTTGGATTTCATGAGAGCTACACATTCCAAAAAAGTTGGGACAGGTAGCAATGAGAGGCCGGAAAAGTTATAAGGAACAGCTGGAGGACCAATTTGCAACTTATTAGGTCAATTGGCAACATGATTAGAATAAAAAATAAAAAAAAAGCCTCTCAGAGTGGCAGTGTCTCTCAGAAGTCAAGATGGGTAGAGGATCACCAATTCCCCCAATGCTGCGGCGAAAAATAGTGGAGCAATATCAGAAAGGAGTTTCTCAGAGAAAAATTGCAAAGAGTTTGAAGTTACCATCATCTACAGTGCATAATATCATCCAAAGATTCAGAGAATCTAGAACAATCTCTGTGCGTAAGGGTCAAGGCCGGAAAACTAGGACGCCAAATAGGACTCAAAACTGAAGAGGACAAGGACAACCCAAGTTGTTATCAGCGATCAGTTCAGAAGCCTGCATCTCTGATGGTATGGGGTTGCATGAGTGCGTGTGGCATGGGCAGCTTACACATCTGGAAAGGCACCATCAATGCTGAAAGGTATATCCAAGTTCTAGAACAACATATGCTCCCATCCAGATGTCACCTCTTTCAGGGAAGACCTTGCATTTTCCAACATGACAATGCCAGACCACATACTGCATCAATTACAACATCATGGCTGCGTAGAAGAAGGATCCGGGTACTGAAATGGCCAGCCTGCAGTCCAGATCTTTCACCCATAGAAAACATTTGGCGCATCATAAAGAGGAAGATGGACAAAGAAGACCTAAGACAGTTGAGCAACTAGAAACCTGTATTAGACAAGAATGGGACAACATTCCTATTCCTAAACTTGAGCAACTTGTCTCCTCAGTCCCCAGACGTTTGCAGACTGTTATAAAAAGAAGAGGGGATGCCGCACAGTGGTAAACATGGCCTTGTCCCAACTTTTTTGAGATGTGTTGAACTTATTTTTCAACACATTTTTTTATAAAATGATTTTATAAAATAAAACATTTGATATGTCATCTATGTTGTATTCTGAATAAAATTTTGAAATTTGAAACTTCCACATCATTGCATTCCTTTTTTATTCACAATTTGTACAGTGTCCCAACTTTTTTGGAATCGGGTTTGTAGTTTACTCAAAGCTGATAGGGCTCTCTGGCGATATCCCAATTCCAACTTGTCGATCACTACTGACGTACATCAAACGTGACCGACTGAAACGGAACAGGTGGATTTGATATGCTGTGATTTATTCACATACATATTGTATTTATTTACATAACTACAAGATTAATGTTTTAAATATAGCTTTTATAGATATAAAATTTATAGATCAGGGATAGGCAACATTAGTTCTGGAGTGTCGCTGTCCTGCTGAGTTTAGCTCCAAAAAAACTCACCCGTCTGTAGTATTAATAATCCTGAAGACACTGATTAGCTCGTTCAGGTTTGTTTGATTAGGGTTGAAGCTAAACTCTGCACTCCAGGACCGACATTGCCCATCCATATTATAGAAATATGAATTTAAATGGCCAGTAGGTGGCGGAAAGTTACTGTCTTTATGAGTGAGTCTTTCATTTTAACATCTCATTCAAATCGGGAATTCATTAACGAAACACTGCTGTGTTGCTCAGAGACAAGCGACACTTCTGCTGTGGCTTTGTTTGATACTCTTTTCATCAAAATAGTGCAAAAACAAAATTAACTTATTGCTATACTGATTTATACAACAGCTCAATAAACATTTGCAATCGCTCTAATATTGGGGAAAACGCTCTTGCTGGTGTGATAGGCTATTGCTTAACTTTATAATCTCAGTGCTAAAATGTGATAAAATTCATAAACCAACAACTTTGTCAATGACAATGATATATACAATGATATATCATTATACAGTTTACAATATACAATGATCTAAACAGTTGCGATGGCATATCTTACTTTAACTGTAATTCAAGAGCAAATATATTAGTAAGGTAGGTTTCATATGTTATATTCTCTTGTGCAAAAGAGGAATTGAAGAGACAACAAGCAAGCATATTATTATTGTTGTATGAATACTAAAAATATCTAACAGTAATATAACAGACATAGACGAGGCAGGCACAGACAAGCGTGACGTTGTGAGGCCGCTGCATAGTGGCAGTTGTGTTTCGCGGTGCAGGTCCAGTGGTAGATGCATTAAAGGTGAATATAACAGTGATGGATAGTCAGACAGGTACAACTGTGACAGGTTGACGTTTGGATGGTGAATTTAACAATAAAAGATTGTCCAGGTAGATGTACAGGTGCTGGTCATATAATTAGAATATCATCAAAAAGTTGATTTATTTCACTAATTCCATTCAAAAAGTGAAACTTGTGTATTATATTCATTCATTACACACAGACTGAAAATCCCAAATTCAGTATCTCAGAAAATTAGAATATTACTTAAGACCAATACAAAGAAAGGATTTTTAGAAATCTTGGCCAACTGAAAAGTATGAACATGAAAAGTATGAGCATGTACAGCACTCAATACTTAGTTGGGACTCCTTTTGCCTGAATTACTGCAGCAATGCGGCGTGGCATGCGGCGGAGTCGATCAGTCTGTGGCACTGCTCAGGTGTTATAAGAGCCCAGGTTGCTCTGATAGTGGCCTTCAGCTATTCTGCATTGTTGGGTCTGGCATATCGCATCTTCCTCTTCACAATACCCAATAGATTTTCTATGGGGTTAAGGTCAGGCAAGTTTGCTGGCCAATTAAGAACAGGGATACCATGGTCCTTAAATCAGGTACTGGTAGCTTTGGCACTGTGTGCAGGTGCCAAGTCCTGTTGGAAAATGAAATCTGCATCTCCATAAAGTTGGTCAGCAGCAGGAAGCATGAAGTGCTCTAAAACTTCCTGGTATACGGCTGCATTGACCTTGGACCTCAGAAAACACAGTGGACCAACACCAGCAGATGACATGGCACCCCAAACCATCACTGACTGTGGAAACTTTACACTGGACCTCAAGCAACGTGGATTGTGTGCCTCTCCTCTCTTCCTCCAGACTCTGGGACCCTGATTTCCAAAGGAAATGCAAAATTTACTTTCATCAGAGAACATAACTTTGGACCACTCAGCAGCAGTCCAGTCCTTTTTGTCTTTAGCCCAGGCGAGACACTGTCTGTTGTTCAAGAGTGGCTTGACACAAGGAATGCGCCAGCTGAAACCCATGTCTTGCATACGTCTGTGCGTAGTGGTTCTTGAAACACTGACTCCAGCTGTAATCCACTCTTTGTGAATCTCCCCCACATTTTTGAATGGGTTTTGTTTCACAATCCTCTCCAGGGTGCGGTTATCCCTATTGCTTGTATACTTTTTTCTACCACATCTTTTCCTTCCCTTCGCCTCTCTATTAATATGCTTGGACACAGAGCTCTGTGAACAGCCAGCCTCTTTTGCAATGACCTTTTGTGTCTTGCCCTCCTTGTGCAAGGTGTCAATGGTCGTCTTTTGGACAACTGTCAAGTCAGCAGTCTTCCCCATGATTGTGTAGCCTACAGAACTAGACTAAGAGACCATTTAAAGGCCTTTGCAGGTGTTTTGAGTTAATTAGCTGATTAGAGTGTGGCACCAGGTGTCTTCAATATTGAACCTTTTCACAATATTCTAATTTAATCATAGATAAAGATCTAAATAATCATCAAAATTAAAAGAAATAAACATTTGAAATATATCAGTCTGTGTGTAATGAATGAATATAATATACAAGTTTAACTTTTTGAATGGAATTAGTGAAATAAATCAACTTTTTGATGATATTCTAATTATATGACAAGCACCTGTACATGCATGTCGCCCACTGTTCACTGTTTTCCTGAGGCCAACGGGTGAGCCCAGGTGCGAGGGCCCTTTCATCTCTGCTTGCAGCTTTAATGATACATGTAACTATCCACTACCTTAAAAGTATGTTAATTTAGTTTATTTCTCAAATGAGAGAATTCCCACTGTGAATGTGGTGCACCAACTGTGTGGCACAGTTGATCTCTATATATGAGCTCTCTCATAGAGCTATAGTGGATATAAAAAGTCTATACAACCCTGTTAAAACAGCTGATTTTTGTTATGTAAAAAGTGAAACAAAGATAAATCAACTAGACTTTTATACATGGTTTGGCCAGGGGGTGGCCAAGGCTACATTAGGGGGTCCATAGACTGTGAAAGAATATCATGAGTAATAGTTATTTGTTTTCACTGTTTTGACGCTTATAACATTGTATTATAATAAGTAAGCTACCAAAATTGTAGATACCAGTGAAATTTCACAATTCTTGATTCCAAATTATTGTCATAATCCCGGTGTTGTTCCCCTATCTTGTGTTTTAGACTTTTAAGTTCAAATGTCCTTTACCATTGTTTCTCTGTTCCCTTCCTATATTAATTTCTAGCCTATAGGTATATTCGCTGTCTGTCCCAGAGGTTGTTCCCCTGTCATTGGTACTCTCTCTAATGGCAGCAGCCCTTCCCTTCAGCCCATGAACCTGCTCCTGCCCATAAATCTGCTCCAAAGCCCGCTTCAGCCCATGAGTCCGATCCAGAGCCTGCTTCAGCCCATGAGTCTGCTCCAGAGCCCGTTTCTGCCCCAGAGTCCAGTCCTGTGTCTACTTCCTGTATTAATTTCCTGTTTCCCCTTGTTTTGCCTGCCTTGTTTGTTACCAAGGGTTATCTTACGGACACAAGGACTGGATAAATTTAGATAAGTACGAGCAGGCTCTGATGCATATTCAGGGGTTAGAGTGGGCTCCAATGTAGCTTCAGGGGTTAGAGTGGATTCTGATGCAGACTCTGGGGCTGGAATGGGCTTGATACAAAACTCTGAAACTGGAGTGGACTCTCTGGACAAACAGGAGACTTAGGAACCACCACCGTGGTCACATCTAGACAGAAGACTGGGAAACGACTTTCATGGTCGCATCTGGACAGATTAAAAACTCAGGAACGACTCTCGTCTCTGGGCAAACAGGAAACTTAGAAACAACCTCCATGGCCATGAATACCTCCACTTCAATATGAGTGGGAGAGCAGTGTGCAGCCCAAACACACATTATGGCCACCGCCATAACAGGGAGAACAATCATTGGTAGAGGAGTCTCTGAATCCTCTGGGCTATCTGGCTGGGTTTTGGCTATGTTGGCTGAGGATTCTGGCTGTAGAGCAGGCACTGCGACCGACTTAAAGGTAGATATTTACTTCACAAACATCTTCAAGTGGAGGAACAACCTTTTTTGATGGTTAAACAACTTTTGTTAACTCTTTCCCCGTCATTGACGGAAATTTCCGGCTAGGGGTGTCACGGTATACCGGTATTGACAATAACAATGATATTTTAAAAAATGAAACATAGTTATTGTGTTAATTAGGGGTGTTGTAAACCGGTATTGGCGATAACTATAATATTTCAAATGAATAGTACATGGCACATAAATTATCCAGCACCAGTATCTGGTTGATATCTCAATGTGAATGGTTTTCCTCATTCACACGCAGGTTTCGGTATTGCACCCTAACGCTGGTTGTCATTTCTCATAAAACACAAGCAGTCACAGTGCGCAGCTGCTACTGTCACGTAAAAGCATGTCATCAGATAAGACGGATGAGACACTACCTGGACTCCAAAAAAGTTAGCTCACCAGTGTGGAAGTTTTTGGATTCCCCAAAAATGACTTGTTAATCACCCCAGTCTGCAGGACTTGTCGATTAACAGTGAGTGCACAATGGGGCAAAACCACCAACCTCTTCACCCACTACTGCCTCTGTTATCTTGCAAATTTAGTCACTGTATAGAGAGTAAATTAACCTTAATTTGCTAGTTCTGAAACGTGAAATATTACATTAACCTGTTAACTGCTGATGCCTTTTAGTAGGGATGTAACGATGCATCCGCAACCGGTTGAAAATCTATTAAAATGTGACGATTCATTTTAACAGAAATCAGATAATTCCCAACACATAGAAACTCTTACACCTAGATATTATCACATAGAGACTGTGTCTGTACCCCGAATTAATAAAAACAAAAAACTTCCAAACCCATTTAATGGTAAAAGTTTAATTGATGTTCAACAAATAAAAAAAAAGAGATAATAATGATAAACAAATGATGAAGCTTGGGTTGTTAAATACTCGATCCCTTTCTTCAAAAGCACTTACTGTAAATGACATTATCACAGACAATAATCTAGATGTGCTGTGTTTGACAGAAACATGGCTAAAACCGGACGATTACATTAATTTAAATGAGTCTAGCCCTCAAGGTTACGATTATCGACACAATCCTCGTCAGAAAGGCAAAGGGGAAGGTGTTGCTGTAATTTATAGTAATATTTACAGTATTAGTCAAAAGTCTTTCAAATATAATTCCTTTGAAGTGATGGTACTTCATGTAACATTATGTAATGGAATCGATATTGATGCTGTTGAAATTCTGCAGCAGAATGACGACATCTCAGATCATTATCTAGTCTTGTGTATACTACATTTAGTCAAGGCTGCTAAACTGCCTCCCTGCCATAAATTTGGTAGAACCATCACTTCTACCACTAAAGATCGCTTTATAAATAATCTTCCTGATCAGTTTCATCACCTTAGCATACCAGACAGCTTAGAAGACCTCGATGTTACAACAGAAACTATTGCCTCTGTCATTTCCTGAGAGCATAGACTGCTCTCCTTAGAGTTACTAATGATTTGCTCTTATCATCAGATCGTGGTTGTATCTCTCTATTAGTGTTACTGGATCTTAGTGCTGCATTTGACACTATTGATCACAATACTCTTTTAAATAGACTCGAAAATTATGTTGGCATTAGTGGAATTGCACTGTCATGGTTCAAATCATACTTATCTGACCGTTATCAGTTTGTAGTAGTAAACGAAGAGATGTCACATCGATCACAAGTTCAATATGGAGTACTGCAAGGCTCAGTACTAGGACCATTGCTTTTCACTCTGTACATGCTACCCTTGGGAGATATCATAAGGAGGCATGGCGTTAGTTTTATATTTCAGCTCTATATTTCTTCGTGCCCTGACGAAACTTACCAATTCACAAAATTAATGGAATGCATAGCTGATATAAAAAATTGGATGACCAGTAATTTCCTACTACTAAATTCAGAAAAAACAGAGATTCTAATTTTCGGACCAAAAACTTCTTCACGTAATAACCTAGAATACTGTCTAAAACTTGATGGCTGCTCTGTTAAGTCTTCGTCGTCAGTTAGGAACCTGGGTGTGCTCTTTGATATCAATCTTTCATTTGAAGGCCATGTTTTTAGTATCTGTAAAAATGCATTCTTCCATCTTAAAAATATATCTAAACTACGACATATGCTCTCAATGAAAAATGCAGTACAGTTAGTTCATGCGTTCATGATCTCAAGGCTAGATTACTGTAATGCTCTACTGGGTGGTTGTTCTGCTCACCTGATAAATAAGCTACAGCTCGTACAAAATGCAGCAGCTAGAGTTCTTACTAGAACCAGGAAGTATGACCATATTAGCCCAGTTCTGTCAACACTGCATTGGTTTCCTGTTAAACACTGTATAGATTTTAAAATCTTGCTAATTACTTACAAAGCACTAAATGGTTTAGCTCCCCAGTACCTGAACGAGCTCTTAATGCATTATAGTCCTTCACGTCTATTGCGATCTCAGAATTCAGGCCAGCTGATAATACCTAGAATATCAAAATCAACCGCAGGCGGTAGATCCTTCTCCTATTTGGCACCTAAACTCTGGAACAATCTTCCTAGCATTGTTCAGGAAGCAGACACACTCTGTCAGTTTAAATCTAGACTAAAAACACATCTCTTTAACCTGGCATACACATAACACATTATTAGGCTGCATAAATTAGGTCAGCCGGAACCGGGAACACTTCCTATAACACCAGATGTACTCGTTACATCAGAAGAAGAATGGCATCTACGCTAATATTAGTCTTTCTGTTTCTCCCGAGGTTTACCGTAGTCAACCGGATCCGGGCCATATCCAGGTGAGATCGAAGACCTGCACCTTGACACGACCACAACGCAGCCCTAAAGTATTAGCAGAGATTAAGTCAACTAGATCATTCATTGTGAAGGCCTCATTGACACGACAGCCAGTGGCACAGTTCCTCAACAAACCGACTGTACCACCATGATGAATACAATCCTCAACTGGATGGAAATGGAATAAATACCGTGAATGTTGCGATCCCATCGGACTTATGTTAGCTACCTGAATCGTAACAAAGCACTGTTCGCCAGAAGAGAACTGGCCCCCCAACTAAGCCTGGTGTTTCTCCCAAGGTTTTTTTTCTCCTTTTTAACACCTATTTGCCACCTGTTTGCCACCTGATGTCACCTGTTGGAGTTTGGGTTCCTTACCGTTGTCGCCTTTGGCTTGCTTAGTTGGGTACACTTGACATTTGATATTCAACAGTGCTTTGCAGCCAAAATTATATACCAGTTATCACTGTAAAGCTGCTTTGACACAATCTGCATTGTAAAAAGCGCTATATAAATAAAGGTGACTTGACTTGAGGAAAAATTACCGTACCACTCCACTGATGCGATACAACAGAGTCGTAAAGCATTGGACCTAGCCTACTGAAGCAGTCTAAACACACGTCGCAGGGCTCGACACAGGGGCGGAGCCACAGCCACCCTTGGCCTAAGCTTGGCCACCCCTTTGGCCACCCCGCTCACAACTGTTATTTCTGTCTCCTTTATTTTTTTGTTGACAAGAATTGTGTTTATTTCAATGCAGAATCGTCTCTTTAAGACCACAAAAAACAGAAGACTTTTCAGACGCACACTCTAACTTGGCCTCAGCGCCAGGCGCAAGTCAAATGCACGCTGAAATAATACAGGTGCCGAATGAGCTTCAGCAGAACAACAGTGAACGCGATTATATATAACTTACGTAAATGTTTCTCAACCAGTGGGTTGCAAGACTGTGCACTTTTCAATCACGCACAAATACGGCGCGCTGTATATTACTCGCTATAAATAAAGCACAAAAGAAACTACGAGCATGCAACATTGTAGTTCTGTCGTCAATTCTGTCATCAATTAAGTCATAAATAACCAGACGATTAAAGCTGCGTTGAAACTGTGCATGCATAGGCCTATTTGATATATATATATATATATATATATATATATATATATATATATATATACAGTGGGTACGGAAAGTATTCAGACCCCCTTAAATTTTTCACTCTTTGTTATACTGCAGCCATTTGCTAAAATCATTTAAGTTCTTTTTTTTTTCCTCATTAATGTACACACAGCACCCCATATTGACAGAAATACACAGAATTGTTGATATTTTTGCACATTTATTAAAAAAGAAAAACTGAAATATCACATGGTCCTAAGTATTCAGACCCTTTGCTGTGACACTCATATATTTAACTCAGGTGCTGTCCATTTCTTCTGATCATCCTTGAGATGGTTCTATACATTCATTTGAGTCTAGCTGTGTTTGATTATACTGATTGGACTTGATTAGGAAAGCCACATACCTGTCTATATAAGACCTTACAGCTCACAGTGCATGTCAGAGCAAATGAGAATCATGAGGTCAAAGGAACTGCCTGAAGAGCTCAGAGACAGAATTGTGGCAAGGCACAGATCTGCCCAAGGTTACAAAAAAATTTCTGCTGCACTTAAGGTTCCTAAGAGCACAGTGGCCTCCATAATCCTTAAATAGAAGACGTTTGGGATGACCAGAACCCTTCCTAGAATTGGCCGTCCGGCCAAACTGAGCTATCGGGGGAGAAGAGCCTTGGTGAGAGAGGTAAAGAAGAATCCAAAGATCACTGTGGCTGAGCTCCAGAGATGCAGTCGGGAGATGGGAGAAAGTTGTAGAAAGTCAACCATCAATGCAGCCCTCCACCAGTCGGGGCTTTATGGCAGAGTGGCTCGGCGGAAGCCTCTCCTCAGTGCAAAACACATGAAAACCTGCATGGAGTTTGCTAAAAAAAACACCTGAAGTACTCCAAGATGGTGAGAAATAAGATTTTCTGGTCTGATGAGACCAAGATAGAACTTTTTGGCCTTAATTCTAAGCGGTATGTGTAGAGAAAACCAGGCACTGCTCATCACCTGTCCAATACAGTCCCAACAGTGAAGCATGGTGGTTGCAGCATCATTCTGTGGGGGTGTTTTTCAGCTGCAGGGACAGGACGACTGATTGCAATCGAGGGAAAGATGAATACGGCCAAGTACAGGGATATCCTGGACAAAAACCTCAGGACCTCAGACTGGGCCGAAGGTTTACCTTCCAACAAGACAATGACCCTAAGCACACAGCTAAAATAACGAAGGAGTGGCTTCACAACAACTCTGTGACTGTTCTTGAATGGCCCAGCCAGAGCCCTGACTTAAACCCAATTGAGCATCTCTGGAGAGACCTAAAAATGGCTGTCCACCAACGTTTACCATCCAACCTGACAGAACTGGAGAGGATCTGCAAGGAGGAATGGCAGAGGATCCCCAAATCCAGGTGTAAAAAAACTTGTTGCATCTTTCCCAAAAAGACTCATGGCTGTATTAGATCAAAAGGGTGCTTCTACTAAATACTGAGCAAAGGGTCTGAATACTTAGGACCATGATTTTTCAGTTTTTCTTTTTTTAATAAATCTGCAAAAATGTCAACAATTCTGTGTTTTTCTGTCAATATGGGGTGCTGTGTGTACATTAATGAGGGAAAAAAAAGAACTTAAATGATTTTAGCAAATGGCTGCAGTATAACAAAGAGTGAAAAATTTAAGGGGGTCTGAATACTTTCCGTACCCACTGTATATATATATATATATATATATATATATATATATATATATATATATGCGTCACATGTCTCTGGACTAAAATATTCTGCATGTGAGATCACAATATAAAGCACAAGCTGATATGTAATTTTTTGAAAACATAAATAAATGTGAGAACTGTGCATTTGTACTAGAAAATGCTCGTTTTGCCTTAATTTATAAAGTACAAACAAAAATGTATCACATTTAAATGCATAAAATAATTATTTGTTCATTCTGGCATTTATGTGCTGTTGGCTTCTGCTTCCGCAAATGGGATTTTGTTTTTCTTCTTTGTACTGAGTTTAATTTAGGTATGATAGAACTGTTGCAATTATTTATTTTGTCAGTATAGAAAGTTAAACATGTAGTGTTTACTTTTTTCGATTAGCTATAGTGTGAGCCCCTTTATTAATATGCCTGCAAGTGAGAAATGATATTTTTATTTATTTATTTTTTTTTATTTTACTTTAAATGGTCAAATTCACTCCGCATTCCATGATCTAATTTACTCATCTCATTTACAATTAAGTACAAATTAACTGTATTTAGTTGTGTTGTAAGCACAGTCCTGTAGCCTACATTATAATCAGACTCATTTTTATGTTGAAATAATGAAGATTTCTGTGCCACCCCAGACTGGTTTCTGGCCCTTGCCTGGCCACCCCTATGAAAAAAATCCTGGCTCTGCCACTGGCTCGACATCAACGCTTGAAAGAGAATTGAAAGAGAAAGAGAATTTTACTTGCCCGACCGGACAAATAGCCTAGCCGGATTAAAACGCCAATAACAAAAATAACAAGGGAATAATGATTCTGCATTAATTTAGTCTAAGTGGTGATCGATAGTGCATAACATATATAATGTACTGACGCTAACAAGGTTGCGCAGTTTAGGCGCTCGCGCTGCCTCTCGAGGAGAAATCGAAACAAATGAGCGCAGCATACACGAAGAAACTCAGTTAACATACTGCCAGTAGCGGCTTCTGGACAAAAATTTAGGTAGGGCAGATACTGGGTCTTAGCGCTTTATGATAACCATTTTGTAAGCTTTATTCTAATCGCTGAACACAGACACATATTTGGCAGAATTCTAATGTCCTTGCGTTATTCAGCCTGAGGGTGGCGCTCAAATGATGATTGACAGACTTTAGTACACACGACAAACGTATAGAATGCCATCTTAGAATTAGTATTTATTGCGTCCGAATGTTGTTTTAGAATGTTACAAGTTGTGTAGGAATTCGAGTTTAGAAAACAGTCATGTCTATTCTCAGAAAAACAGAAAACACAACAGAACTACTGTATATAAAATCTATTCACATGAGCACATAGAACAGATATGCTAAGTAGTTACTGACCTGATGCAGACACATATCTGAAGCGGACTGATATCGTCTTGGTCTGGAGCGAGGTTTACGTGAGGTAACGTCACGTGGAAATAAAAGGGGCAGCCAGAAATCTGCCCCAAATCTGCTCTCTATGAGAACGCGCTGCAGTTCCATCTTTCACCACAGATTTACATTGGAAATTTGTGGGGCGCTGTAGAGCTGGGGAAGGCTGTGAGACCGGCTGCCCCGCTTAATATCATGATTCGTGCCTGCCTAATGCGCTACATTTTAATATATCCTGCTCACTTTAGGTCTTAAAATAGTCTATAAAATCTGAAAAATATTTGTTGCAGAATGCTGAACACAATTATAATTTATTATTAATTCAGTATGTATAATGGTCTATGTTTGGATGAATATTTTGGGTGAGCTGCGGCTGCATACTGCGGTAAAATGTGGAATTCAAAATGTGTTTTTATATTTATAACATATGATACAGTTAAGCAACATCACACGACCAAGAGTGCCGAATTCCATCTCAATTGAAAATGTGACACTGATTTCATTTGACAGATCAATAAACAATAATTAATATTAAGTCACTTATATTTTAGATGCAATATTGACTGTTTTGTTCTATTTTAGCAGCGAAAATAATGACAGCTAACGTTAAGCGGCAGCGTTATCACACAACCAAACATTTCCGCACTCACTATCAAACCAATCAAATCAGTTGTTATTATTATTTTTTTTAATCAGACCAAACACATTTTATTTTTATTCAGGAGTAACAAAAGGATAACTTTTGATAACATTAGCCTATTGATTAAAAAAAATAAAAATAAAAATAAATGGTGCAAACAAGCAAGGACTGGTGATTGGTGGGACATGGAGTTGGCTCGTCCAGGGCAGGCACTAGTGACTCACAGGGCGGGCCAGGCCCCCCAATGCCGCCCATGGCGCCGGGACTGTATGATTGTATAGACCTTATGCGCCAGAGAAACAAGCACGCCGCCATCTTTATAAAATTGTCTTTGAATTTCCGTTTTTGTGGTAGCTCAGTACATTTCTATGGTATTGCTGTCAAAGAATAATTAGCTGGTGAAGTGGATTTACCTGTTGTACGGTTAATGAAAGTTATAATGAGCACTGTAATGTTTAAACCAGTAGTCTTAACAAATGTCAGTAGACCGAGAAGATTTTAAAACGAGCAGTTCATTCATTCATAAGATCGCTGTGGAAATACAAACCGAAAGTCAAAAGACAACGAGCAGAGCACAGCGCTGAAAGGGGGCGAAGCTACATAAGGTGACTGTGTTCAGAAAAGTTTAGATGGTATTGTCCAGAGATTGTATATTATAGGGAGATGAGAGGGTCTGTATCTCTTACCATTGGAGAAAGCGTAACGACTAACTTAATCAGGTACGGCACCTCTCAGCCTATCTTGTAACGGTCTCCTTCCCTGCTTACTGCCTCTGGTCTCCTTCCCTGCATACCGCCACAGCTGTTTGCAATAGTTGTTATGCTTTTTTGGCTAAAGGTTGCAGGCTTGCCTTCCAGTGGCTTTGGTATTTTCTTTTCATCTTACTTCCGTACAATGCGTTTTAAAGTAGTTTTAGCGCTGCTTTGTTTACAGTGGTAACTATGGAAGCGCTGTATTGCCGCTGTTATAGAAGCGCCCCACCTGCTATCGCGTTCTCGTGCAGCCCATCTGCTGTTATGAAGTTTTATGTAAAATAATTTCACAAAGCTAAAGTCTGAACATTCTTTTTTTTTTCTTCAAATGTAAGAAATAATATAATCTAATTTAAATTAAAAGCTGCTCTTGTTGCATGTATGCAGCATCTTTGTTGGGATTGCGATTAAAATGCAGTGGTTGCCTCTAATTTTAAATGGCTAAAGATAGTTCAGCCTGTAATAGAGCAAATAAACATCTTATTCATGTACTCATAGGAAGAGATTTCTTTTATTTGTATTATTTATTTGATTTAGGATTTGTTTTAAAATTTCAATTTAGTTTTGTTATAAATATATTTCAGTTTCACAAAGAAATACGCAACATTTCGTCTGAGAAATAATAAAAAGACACTTTCTCATTTAAATCTCATTTTATTAAAAAAAAAAAAAAAAAAAAAAAAAAAATCGTGAGAAAATCGAATCATGAAACCAGTATCGTGAATCGTTACATCCCTACCTTTCAGTGTTTTATTATATGTAGGTCCATCTGGGCTTTTAGTCCAAAAGTGTACTCATTGGGATAAAAACGTATGGATTATGTAAGGCAACTCGGATCAATTATAACTCAAAGGTAATTAAATTACAGTGAATAAGAACCGAATTAGAGTGTAAACGATTCCGAATGAATATTTAACACTATCAACTATTCTTCCACCGAAAAGGTGAGGTTAGGGTATTTGACCAATTCTAGACAAAATGTTATCCCGTGGCCAACGGTTATAATATAAAATTATGATTACTGATTATGAGCGAGGTAACAAAATCGAAAGTTTAAAGCAGTAATTTGTAAGCACACAGCACAAGACACTTGATATGTGAAAAATCTTTATTGAACTACTCTAATAGGGCCTACACACAAACTAATTTAACGAAAACACACACACATATATTCATACAGTTACAGGGGAATTGTGAGATTGTTAAAGGAAGGTGAATGAAGTCCCCAAATGTCTAGCCTTAAACACTCTTTCTTTGACCGTAAGCTGAGAGAATTAACAGACTTAGCAATTCAACCTTAGTTCATTTGCTTAATAAAAGTTGCACCAGCTCAGTAAAAAATTAGGAGACTGTATTAATTGCGTGTGGGATGCTCCTGTAAGCGTGTTCCCTTCGTGACGTAGTTAACAGGAGGGAATCTCTGCGGCGGAGGTCAGTCCTTGAGTTCTTGCAATCTAATAACAACTAATGTTTGTGGATCGGTCGCCAGGTTACGCGTTGCTGCGTAGGCCTAGTTAACTGATGTTAACTAATGAACCTTATTGTAAAGTGTTAGCGAATATGAGATTAGCAGTCTGTTAAATTCATTTTACAAGAATAATATACACAAAAAGGACTGTATGAGTTGAGTATTGTGCATTTTTCCCTTACTAATATTTTTTTATTAGTTGTTTAATTAAAGCATACTGATTGTTAGAAGAAAGCTGTCTGACTCTGAGATAAAGAACGGGAACATGGTTTGTGTAACATCAGCAACACATTATTAGCTGTTTGATGTAGTCAAGCAAAAGGCTAATCATATTAATTACTGTGTCCCGACAGAACCGTAGCAAGGGGTGTGCCAAGTGTGCGAGCTCATGAGGCCTCGCGCCAAAGTAAGTGACAGCTGACTTTAAGTAAAGTCAATAAAGTTCATGTTTTTGTCCTTCAAAATATTTTAATATTATAAAAACATGGCTAAAACAATATTGCTCTGAGCGTGTGCGTGTGACCGTGATTAATGTGCAAATGTCAGTGTGGCATTGCACGTCAACTTCTGAGAGAGCTATTCCATTTTAAATTCTGATTTTGGCAGCCTCTGGAATGGGTCAAACCATAGATATTACCTGATAAGTTCCGCGCTCATTCAAATGTGCATTTATTGCATGTATTATTGCATATGGATTTCATCTGACGGTACGCACAAAGGGTTTTTATTTAACATTTATAAAGTTAAATAAGCATATATAGCCTATTACGCACCTTTCGGACCATCACTGAGAACAACGGTACCGCAGAACGAGTGTAGCTCTATCTCTAGACGTTTTAAACATTTTTACATCGGAAAACTCCAAAAAGCAACGAATTTGTCTGACATCCATTTAGCTTGAGCCCCTGCCCATTTGATCGCGAAAGTGAAAGTGCCCTTTGCGGTCGCATCGCGGTGCCCCCGCGTATGATTAGTTTATATCTTTGGCAGCAATTTTGAGGTTGTTTCTGTTTAAAACAAAAAGAGTGAATTCATTGTCTGCCAGGGACATTACGTGACGTTGTTACTTGGCCATCTGCTCTGAGAAGTTTGTGGAACAAAAGAGTCCCTTGTTGAGTAGCTCTGATACTACACATTCTGGTTTCCAAATGGCAGACATGGGAGAGCCGTGGGTTTATTTTTTATTGCTTTAAGCAATCCCGAATGGGTCGGTGGAGGTTGACTCTTTGATCTTTGGGAATGTGGTGGCGTGTTCATGGATAATCCTACAATTATCATGTTAATTATCATGTCAGCATACAGTTCGCGTTATGCGTTCGGCATAAACAGAACAGACCGCAATGCATGCAAGCTACAGCAACAATGGAGGCCTACACAGATGAGATTGTGCAAAGAGGTTAGAAAGTACCCTCAGGTGTACAACTCTAGCAAGAAAGAATACAAAGATGTTTATATAGGTTGTAACTCGTAGAGGTATTGCAATTTGTCGCAATACGCGTGCGTTGAATTCCTGTGTATTCCTGTGTATACAGTTCCAGTGAACTATACTTTGCAAAGTGTAAAAAACGAAGTATACTTTCTGCTTTATGACGCCAGAGGGCATCGTTGAGCAGAAAGTCCCCGTGAGACTTTTCAGTAATAAGTTCCAGGAAATCCCTAATATGGAGAAAAACATCCATCGCTGAATAAAACGCAGATAGACATTTTGACTGATTAAACCTTATTAAGGTTTATCTGTGTTCTTCAAGCCATCTCGGGTATTTTTATAAGGATAATGTATATTTATAATGCAATTTCAATCGACATAGCCTTTATCATTGTATATAATACTATGTTGATGGATGTTATCTACTTTATCTTTTGATCATCATTCAGTATCCGATCTGGACGTATGGTCTTTGACAAAAACATGATTTTCTCAGCTTTTCGTTAAAAATGTTGCTTTATTTAATGAATACCCACATACCCACTATAAAAAAGGTATCCTGTGTCTGGTCATCTAATTGAACCACCATATTCACCTCACTTTCGTGCAACTAACTTCAACCTACAGCTAACAAAACAGAAAGGTATACATGCATAATCTACTGTCTCATTTAATCTTTGTTCTGCTTCTTTTTTTTTCTTTTTTTTTTTTTGGCTTGATACCAATTCTAGATTTTGTGACCGTGTGTGTTTTACATCTGAATGTATTTTTGTATTGTTGCTGCATTCTTTGGGGTAGACAAACCAAACCACACGCATTCGCACAAGAGAACGCATTCATAAGATATTAGCATTTCTGTGGAAGCACCTCTACTTCAATTCAGTACTGCATTAAAGAAGCACATCTAGCAGTGTCATTTCAGCTGAGTAATTTTATTTGAAGTTTACCATTTAACCAAATAATAATAATAAAATGTCTTAATTTTTAAATGAATTTTAATTTTAATAAAATAATCAACAACATTTAGCGATTAATCACGTTTGCGTAATGTGCACGGAAAACATTTGCCATCACTTTACAGTCAGAAGGAACATTGTCTGCGCTTTCTTTTATCTTACCCCCACATTTAACTCTAAATGATAATCAAAACAGTATAGGGGGAAAAAAGGGTTAACTCAGACAAGAACTAGACGAACAATAGATAACCTCCCACCACCCATAAACCCATCAGGAGGATTAACAAGAAACTACAATATCTATAATAATAATAACATATGAATGTATATAATCTTTAAAATGTATAATAATAAAAAAGGGAAACTGCATACATTCAAAACATATAAATATACATACATAAGTATACCTACATGCACGCAAACAAACAACCATACTGTACTGTACATACAAACATGCTCACACACTGAACAAACGTAATCAGAATCTAGTGAGGTCAGAGAATCAAAGTAATTTAGAATGGGGTTCCAAGTTTTGTAGAATTTATCAGTTGAGCCCCGGGTAGCGTACTTCAGTTTTTCCAGAGAAAAAAAATACATAAGATCTTTTAACCAAGAGGTAATTGGGGGTGGGGTTAGACACTTCCAATGTAGCAAAATGCTTCTTCTAGCAACCAGGAAGTCAAAAGCAATAACAATCTGCTCATGTTTATTGAGAAGAGAAGAAAAAAACAGACACATAGGACATGGAGAGAGAGAAATATGTAAAGCCCCTGGAAGAAAGTCAAAAAAGGAAGCCTAGTATAAGGCCAGTTTATGGCAACTGAAAAATTTATGTACATGGTCAGCTGGAGAAGAAGAGCATCTAATACAAGAATTGTCTGTTTCTGGGAACAATTTGTGGAGTCTAGCTTTGGTAAAGTGAATTCGGTGTAAGACTTTTAACTGAATCAAACTTAACTGGGCACATGCAGAGGTAGAATCAATTCTAACAAGGGCCTCGGACCAAAGCTCTTCAGAAAAGCTGACTTCTAACTCTTTCTCCCATTTTGACTTCAAACAGGAGAGAGATTAAGTTCTAAATGAAAGCAACATGAAATAGATAGAAGAGATAAGGTTGCCATTTGTAGGGGCCAACAAAGATTTCTCAACTAGAGAAATTAGTTCCTGCAAAATTACAGTTAAAAATACCAGAATAAGCCTGTTTGTGTATAAGGTCATTGAAAGTAGCAAAAGAATTATCAATGACAAGATCTGAAAAACAAACAATGCCTTTATCACGCCATCTTTTTTTAAAGGTGGCAAAAACAAGTGATTGTTGCAATTATGGCTGAAAACAGAGAGCGATTCCAACTGAAAATGTTGTATGTGTGTTTCGTGTTTATTCTGAAACCTTCAGTTCAACTAATGCTCTCACATCTGTATTTTTATAACAGTAAAAGCTCTTCATGTAGTCACAATTTGGGAGTTTTGGAGATGCTCTGACCCAGTCGTCTAGCCATCACAATTTGGCCCTTGACAAACTCGCTCCAATCCTTATGCTTGCCCATTTTTCCTGCTTCTAACACATCAACTTTGAGGACAAAATGTTCACTTGCTGCCTAATATATCCCACCCACTTACAGGTGCCGTGATGAAGAGATAATCAATGTTATTCACATCACCTGTCAGTGGTCATAATGTTGTGACTGATCGGTGTATATCGTGTAGTGCTGGGCGGTTTGACCAAAAATCTGTATCACTTTTTTTTTTTAAGATTCTGGCGGTTTCACGGTATATCACGTTTTTTCACTGGACCTTTATTTTGGCATATTTTACTGTCAGGAGTACAGGGAATAAATTATATAAACATTGTAAGGACAAATCAAAATTTATTTAAAAATGTAATCAAATCAGTTCATAAAACTAACAGTTTAGTTTAAAATGTAATCAAATAATTTAATAATTTAATTAAATTAATAATAATATTAATAAGTAGGCTACATTTTTACTGTGCAATTTCTGTCATTTCAATGAAGACCTTTGAGTTTGTTTTAATAAACGGTGTTATTATTATTATTGTCTCTATTAAAGTATAATCGATTGTACAATAGTATATTTCTGTTATTTCAATTTATACCGAACTTTAATTTTGACAGGGTCGTGAAGACCTTTGACTTCCTGTGTATATGATACAACAAATGTCGATAGTTTTATCAAATTAAACGGTGAAATGTTCATAAAGTGACCCTAAGAGCAAGCTCTTCATGTACGAGTGAGACAGCAGACACTGAAATCATTGCGAGCGTCACGAATGCTTCAGTATGTGTAGTAGTAGACAGAAATGCGGCGCTCATTCATACAGACTTCAAATTTCAATAGCAGTCTTTTTTAGCTTTAATATTCACAGACACTAGTCCGTATCGATATCTGATTTATTGTACAACCCTACTTTTGATTTATTCATCCAAAAATTGCCAAATTCTGTGACGTTCCGCTTTATACAGTAAGTTCTAATTGTGACTGGATTCTGTGATTTCATCAGTGTTTTCTGCATCACAGAAATCATATGGTATATCATATCTACATGGTATTTGCAGTATTAAAGAGAGATAGTCTTGTGAGTTATTTATTGTTGTTATAAAGTTGTTTCTATTAGTGCAAGAAGGGTATGCAGTTAATAACTGCATCTCTATACACTCTACATAGCGCTTCATGGCCACTGAATAGAGACAGCAGCCGTTTCAGCTATGCACCAGTATGGCGTTTTTTGAAAAATATATATCGGTTTTGAAATTGAAACTGGTAAACCATATGAACTTGTATACTGCTCAGCACTAATATCGGGTATGGGCCGCGATACTGCACTTGTGTACAGCGCTACAATGAAAAAAAAAAAAAGGCTAAAAAAAGAGCTAAAACCCCGAATTAATGTCGGTGTTGCTTTTCCACGCTGGAGACAACTGTGGGAGTCAAAGGATCTGAAAGATGATACCATGGTTGCAGTATTTCTTTTAGACTGGTTGGTACATGGTATTGTCACAGTTTATGGTTGTAGATAAGCACACGACAAAGGAGAATTCAATAAACAGACTTTAATGATGATAGTCAGGGGAATGAGAAGCAATACAACACCATAAACACAAACGAGAACCGACCAAGACTAAGGGAGAACACAGGGTATATATACACATGGCAAACAAAGGGAGAAACTAACTAGACACACCTGAAATGAGGACACTAATCAAATCAGAAACCATGACAACTAAATAATGGCAGGAAAAACTAAACAAAGGAAGACATGTGACAAACAGAACAGAGTCCAAAACAGACATGTGACTTCGCGCCAGAAAGAGTAACAATGTGTCTTTCTCTTCCTGGATGTGAGGACTTGGATGTGTGGGTTATAGCATAGCCGGCAGTTCAGGGACAGCCTCCTTGGCCATAAACAGGTAGCCCCCCCTGCTAAATTTTCTTGGGCGGAGCTACGGGTATCTGGGCTGGAGTGGGCTCGTTAGCTGGAGTGGGCTTGTGGGCTGGAGCGGGCTCTGGAGCAGACTCGGGGACTGGAATGGATTTTGGAGCCGACTTGGAGGTGACTTTAGCAGACTCTGGAGAAGACTCAGAGACTGGAGCCATCACTGGACACTGGTCAGGGGCTGGAGCCATCACTAGAACAGATTCAGGGCCTGGAGAAGACATTGGAGCAGACCTTAGGGCTGGAACCATCTCTGGGCTCCAGAACATCCCTTCATACTCCACCAAAATGCCTAAGAGCACAAGTGTGGAGACCATAACGACTGAGGGTTTAGGCATGGCGGCCATCTTGTTCTCTGGACTGAGGACCCGGATGGTCTTAGGAACTGCAGATGGATTGAGAGGGGCAGACTTCAGCACTCTGGCCCCCAGGTTAGCACTGTTGGACACTAAAGGGGTAACACTCCCTTTCTTTAACTTCTTCTACTTCAAAATTTTAACCATTTAAATAGAGAATGAGATTAATCGACTCGACTAGAGATAAATAACAAGCAGGTTTGCTATACCGAATTGTATTCTCATCCAGTCCCATACGAAAACACACACTGAGAGAGGTGTCAGGCCAGCTCACCTGATGGGAGAGTTTGAGAAACTCCTCCACATACCTCTCCAAAGGACGACCATTCTGCCTCAGTTCCCACAGTAGGTCCTCAGCCAGTATCATCTCATTTTGGTCGGTTCTTCTGTCACAGTTCATGATTGTAGACAAGTGCACGAAGAAGGAGAATCCAATAAACAGACTTTAATGATGATATTCAGGGGAATGAGAAGCAATACAACACCATAAACAAATGAGGACTGACCAAGACTAAGGGAAAACACAGTATGTATGTGTATATATATATATATATATATATATATATATTGCGAACAAAGGGAGAAACTAACTAAACACACCTGAAAAACGAGGACGAGAAATCAAATCAGAAACTATGACAACTAAATAATGGTGGGAAAAAAATAAAGTCCAAAACAGACAGACATGTGATAGGTATGATTCGATTTCCCCGTGTTTCAATAGTAAATTGTCTTTACATTGTAATGTTGCTGAAATACTATCACCTTTCTGGTTATAAAATAAAATAATATAAAATCTGGTTAAAAAAAAAAAACAGTGATGTGGTTTATTTTGTGCTCAATGCTGCTAATTTTTTCATCAGCTGTCATGTTAGAAATGTCCAACATATCCTTGCTGTATCCGTTTTTAAAAAGTTGTTTACGTTCATTATTGTAGTACCTTTACTCACTGTAACGTTACTGTAAAGTTTCCTCACCGGTGAATGACACTATGTAATCCAATAACGTTGTCTCTGGTCGTTTCACTTCTGTTCTGTGCGCATTCATATGTTTTGGAGGAGGCGTGTCTTTGGACTGCGATTTGCAGGGAGGGTGGGATGTACACTTTCAATGCTAATGGGCTAAAGTTTGCATTTTCCAAATCACCTAATGCACCTTTAAGGCACACATTTTTATTATGTAAAGCTCTTCATCTTTTACCATAAGCGAGTCTCTTTTGAACTTCACTAAATGAATGCGCATGTGCCACTCAAACCAGCAACAGATAAAGGAACAAACAATCATATAAATCAGACTGTACTTTGCCGTTTCATGATCATTCAACATCAAACAACAATTACAGTATAAAAACTGTAGACTGTCAGGGTTGAACAGACGCAGGTTATAACACGTTTTAGGCTTCTCATCATGTAAACATATGTTATCACTTTGAGAAAGTGTATGTACAAGTGTGTGTGCGTGTGTAAATGTCCAGTTCTTCGATGTATGAACAGTGTCCGTAATCAACTGAAGTCAACAAGTCAATCAAACAGTCTATAGTCAAAGTCTTCAGTAAGTCATTTGAGAGCTCTCGTAAGTCAGTCAATCATAGAGCAGTTAAAAGTCCTCCGTTTCAAGAAGGCAAATCTTAGTAATGGGTCTGGTCAAGCAGGTGGTCTTGATTCTTACTTGACATGTCAATCCCCTTTTATCCTTTATGATTTGAATAATCCTGCCCATAATCCATGAGCTCCTTGGGGCAGTATCATCCACTACAAGCACAATATCTCCCACTTGAAAATTGCATTTCTTCACCAGCTACTTCTGGTGTTCTTGTAATTGAAGTAGGTACTCCCCGATCAATGTCTTCCAAAATAAATCTGCCATAAATTGGACCTGACGCCATCTTTGTTGTGAATACAAATCGTCCTTATTAAATAGTCCAGGTGGTAAAGATCTGTGTTTTCAGCAGAAGGAGATAGATAGGATAGGGCTTCCAAATCATTAACATCCATTGATGCTCTGGATATAGGACGATTAAGGATGGATTCAACTTCACAAAGGAGTGTGTAGAGACCCTCCTCGTCCAAACTTTGTCCTCTAAGGATAGAATTTAGAATCTTCCTTACTGATCTTATAAGCCTTTCTCAAATTCCTCCAAAGTGCGAACCAGCCGGGGGATTAAAGTTACACTTAATTCCTATTTTGAAGCAGAAATGAATTGATCTGATTATGATTCCAGTTTTTCATAGCCTCCTGCAGTTCGCGTTGGGCACCAACAAAGTTAGTACCTTTGTCTGAACGGATCTCAACTACTTGTCCTCTACATGCAAAAAATCTGTATCAAATGAAGCTGCTATTTCAAGGTGAACAGCTCTTATAGTCAAACATGTGAAGATTACTCCATAACATTTTACAATGCTCCTTACCCGTTTTACTTCAAAGGGACCAAACATGTCCACCAAACAACTGTCCACTCCAACATGCGTGAATGGTGGTTTGTCAGGTGTGACTCTTATCTTGTGGCACTTATATCCATCGGCAGCTGTAAGCTCTTTCAGCTGTGGTCTACTCAAAGGCACCAGGGCTTGTGAAGAGAACAAAAATGCGGATCTTTAGGAAGTTTTATTCGTCCACATTCTTCACAACTTCCCATTCTTTTCTCCTCTTATCGCTAGTAAAGCAGTAAAGACTCTCTTGTGGCTCATCGACTGAAAATTACAACCAAAAGCTGCACAATGTGGCATTGTATATTATATTCTGTGTTATAGTTGTGTTGCATTAAAAATAGCAATAGGACAGTGTCAGTAGCTCAGTGAGTGCAACCATTTGACGTCATCGACATAGAACGCAAACAAAATGGCGTCGCCCATTGTCCAAAACGGTCCAAATATGTCATGGATTTTTTAAATAACGTACATTTTTCATGGGTTTTCTACTACATATTTCAGTAAGAGACATCATTTACATTATATTAAGCCATACAAGTCTTAACACCAGGGGTTCCCTTTAATGGTGTATGGGCCATTATCCTGACTGCGAATAATCTGCCATGGCTCCAATGCTTCTGGAACATTAGCACCAATAAACAACTCTACATCAGCATCAATTGAAGGCAAATATAGGTAACTTAAACGAGGCCAACAAGCAAGACTGTTTTGTGTGGCGATGTTGGCTTTGTTTACAGGCATGGTCTTCTTACTTCTGGTAAAGCACAGTAATGCTCTTGATTCAATCCTGACACGTCCAAGTCCTTGAGAACATAACAGAAGATGGATTTGTCCTGATTCATGGTTCTCATTAGAATGTTAATTTTCATTGCAGAGAGATTGAGCTTGGACATCAAACTCTCTGTGCAGAAAGATGCAGAGCTCCCAGAACCCAGGAAAGCATAGGTGGTCACAACTTTACTTCCTTTCTTTGATTTCACACATACAGGAACAATGGACAATGCACAATTATCTTTACCAGCCTCAGTAAGAGCACTGGACTGGAGCGAGACCAAAACACTTCCCACTGTTGACTTTGACTCATTTTTATTATACTTAATGCCTTTTTTCTCTGATGAAAGAATATGAAGAAGGCTTGGGTGTTTGAGGTGGCATATTTTACATATGCTTCTCTCCTTACAATCATGGCTGATATGTCCTGTACATAAGCAACCAAAACAAATCCCCTTCTTCAAGCAACTCATCTTTTCACCATTGGATTTTCCAGCAAGCCTTTTACAGGAGTCCAAAGCATGTTCTCCTTCACAGAAAAGATAGATGTTGTTTACAGTCTTCCCACTATACTCCACTGCACCCGTTGCAGTGACTTTAGTGGCAAAACTGCTTCTGGGTTTTGAACGAGGTGATTTGCTATTCAAGTTTCTACCTCCACTAGGCAGAACATCTTGAATGTTTCCAAATACTGGATCTGTGACTATTTTCACTATTTTCTATCATAAGCCACTATTCTCCATTTTCCCAAAGCTTATAAGTAAGTTTTGCAAGAACGATTTGCATGTTAGAGGCAAGATTTAACTCATTCATGTAACAAATATTCTGCATAGCATTACAGCAACTTCTAAGAAATAAGCTGTAGTCCTGCGGAGCCTTAGCATCCTCAGATTTTTTTGTTCTCCATGAAAGCACCTTTTCCATGTAAGCTGAGGCTATCCTCACCTCATTGCCAAAGTGCACCTTGAGCAAAGCCTTAGCCCTTATGTACCCTTGTGATGGAACCATATGCTGACATAGGCTGCCCTCTAGTATGCTGTTCAAGGAAATGCAAGTAATCTGCAGTGCCACTTGTTTTCTTTTCCACAACCTCTTCAAATTTCTCATAAAGTCATGATAACACAATGGATCACCATCAAAGAATGGGACCTCCCTTGGTGGAAGTGAGGACAAATTCTGTTGCTGAACTAATAGGGCAGCGATTTCATTTTGGTTGTCAATAAGCTTAAGGATACTTCCTCCTTCCAAACCATCCTGTAAACTCGATCCATGTGCACCTTGCAGTCCAGGTCCATGTCCACAATCATGACTGATGCTGGGCAATGCAGAATGCGTAGACTTTGTTTTAGATCTTACAATCGGTTGTTGTTGAGCTGGCTGAGTTGGAAAATGCCTTAAATCCTCTTGTGTTGCTTGAGTCTGTGAATAAGACACAGGTGGCTGTTGTGGCATTGAATGTGAACTTTAAGGTAAAAATGATTCCACATTAGGGTTAAGAGAACTGGTTCCAGTATGTTTCATCCATAAGGCACTGGTATCAGGAAGGTTTGTAAACTCACTTGATTCTGATCTTGCGTTGCTATATACTTTCATCTTGGCCATTAATACAGCAATTTTTAGTGTCAAGCTCCATTTGTTCTTTTTTCCTCCTTAGATCCTCCTTTTCTTTCTGTAATGCATGTTTGCGTTGTAACATTTTCTGATGTGCCAACAAAGCTGCCATTTCTGCCTCAACCTTAAGATGAGCAAGAATGATAGAAGATCGACTGGATTGAGACCCATGAGTTGTTGTTGTTAATTAAATTTTGTTCTGCAAGGGTATAATATTGTAAGGAAAGATAGAAAGTCAGGCAATGGAGGTGGGGTGGCCACTTTTATAAAAAATGAATTAGAATTCAGAGTTATTAATGAGACTGAAGAATATGAATTGGTGGTTGTAGAAATATATGCAGAGAAACATAATATTAGAATAATAAATTATTATAATCCTTGTAACAGATTAAGTAAAGATTTAGAAAAGGTTATAGGGTCAGGAAATCATAAAATAATTTGGTGTGGAGATTTTAATGTACATAGCACTTTATGGGGAAGTAGTAAAGATGATCATAATGGGGATGTTGTTGAAGAAATAATAGATAGTAATGGGCTAGTTTGTCTAAATGATGGTAGAAACACAAGAATAGATTTGGTACGTGGTATCGGGTCAGCTATAGATGTAACATTGGTTTCTGAAGGTATAGCTAGTAAATGTGTATGGGATGTTTGGGAAGATAATAGTATGGGTAGTGATCACTATATAATTGTATGTAAGGTAGGGATGAGTGTAATAGAACATAATGTGATTTTTGCTCCAAGATGGAGATTTAATAAAGCAAACTGGGAAGAATATAAATATCTAAGTGAGGTAGAACTAACAGCAGTAGATTTAAATATGATGGAAGACATAGATGAATGTAATAGGATAATATGTAAATTATTATATGATGAAACTGATAATATTATAGGAAAAAAGGGTCAATGTAAAAAGAGAAAAGCAGTTCCTTGGTGGACAGAACAGTGTAGTGATGCAATACATAATAGAAATAAAGCATTTAGAAAAATCAAAAAGTCTAATTTATTTGAAGATTTTATTAAATATAAGAAAGCACAAGCTGAAGTAAGAAGAATAGTACGAGCAGCTAAAAAGAAGTACTGGAGAGATTGGTGTAATACAATAGGAGAAGATATCGATATAAGTGAAGTATGGGGATCAATTAGGAAAATGGGAGGAATTTATAGAAATCAAACTTTACCTGTTTTAAAAAAGGATGAAGGAAGAATAGCTGTGACAGATAATGAAAAAGCTGAAATGCTGGCTAAAGTTTTCGTTAAAGTCCATAGTGATGATAATGTATCAGAGGATATTAAAAAGAGTAGAAATCAGAAAAAAATCAATATCCAGATTAAATGATGAAAAGAAGTTCTTCTGATGAAGCTTTAGATGCAGATTTTACTATGTACGAATTAAAGATGGCTCTAGGGGGAGTTAAACATTCATCTCTTGGAAAAGATGATATATGTTATGTAATGATTCAACATTTATCAGATAGATCTTTAAATATTACTTGAAATCTTTTTTAACAAGATATGGAATGCAGGAAAGATTCCTTCTTCATGGAAGCATGGAATAATTGTACCAGTTGGTAAACCTGGAAAGGACAAATCTAATCCAATTAATTATAGGCCAATTGCTTTAACTTCTAATTCATGTAAATTGATGGAAAAAATAATAATTCGTAGGCTAAATTATATATTAGAAATAAAAGGTCATATATCGCCATATCAGAGTGGATTCAGGGCAGGTCAGAATACTATGGACGCTGTTTTAAGTCTAGAAGCCGATATCAGGAAAGCTCAGGCAAATAAAGAAGTATTGGTAGGGGTTTTATTTGATATTGAGAAAGCATATGATATGCTCTGAAAAGAGGGACTTTTAATTAAACTTGAATGCATGGGAATTGGAGGAAAATTATATAACTGGATTATGGATTTCCTACTAGAAAGAACAGTTCAAGTTAGGATAGGAGTAGAGTATTCTAAGACATACATGATAGATAATGGAACTCCGCAAGGAAGTGTATGCAGCCCAGTATTTTTTAATATTATGATTAATGATATTTTTAGTCATTTTAAGGGTGACATTGGAAGGGCATTATTTGCAGATGACGGGGCAATATGGAAAAGAGGACGTAATATTGCATGTGTGTCCCAAAGATTACAAAAAGCAGTAGATAAAGTGGAGGTATGGGCAAATAATTGGAGCTTTACATTATCTGTGGCTAAAACTCAAGTGATATGTTTCACAAAAGGGAAAAAAGTACCAGAGGTTAAGTTAAAGTTGTACAATCAGGAGCTGGAGCAAGTATCGGTAGTTAAATATCTCGGTGTTTGGATGGAATCTAGATTGACATATGCTACGCATGCTACAAAGCTGATCAATAAATGTAAAACAGGAGTAAATATTTTAAGATGTTTAACTGGGGTAGAATGGGGAGCTTGTAAATTATCTTTGAAAAGAATTTATTGCACAATAATTAGACCAAGTTTAGATTATGGTAGTATTATTTATGGTTTTGCATCTGAAACTACTCTGAAAAAGATTGAAACAATGCAGAATCAAGCTCTAAGAATATGTTGTGGTGCGTTTAAAACATCTCCCATTGCAGCCATGGTAGAAGTTGGGGAAGCTCCTTTATACCTTCATAGGTTTAAAATTAGAATGAATTATTGGCTTAATTTAAAAGGACATAAAGGGTCTCATCCAGTAAAGGGGGTGATTGAAGAATGCTGGGAGCATGGAAATATAAACATCAAAAGCTTTGGATGGATTGCTAAAAGGGAAGCACAAGAAGTTGGTATTGCAGATTGTGATGTTAGCCCAACTGTGATAGTATCCAGAATTCCACCGTGGATTTTTCCTATGCCTGTTGTAGATTTTCAAATACAAATAAAAATGAAGAATGAGAAAGATACCCCTAACAACATTATTGCGCAGCAGTATTTAGATCAGATTTATTCATCATGGTTACATATATATACTGATGTTTCTAAAGACCCTAACTCTGGTAGAACTGCTGCTGCCGTATATATTCCTAAGTTTCAAACTAGTATGAAGAAAAGAATAACTGATCATGTATCTGTGTATGCAGCAGAATTAATTGCTCTGGTGGTAGCACTCCAGTGGGTAGAGGATGTAAAACCAAGCTTAGTTGTAATTTGTTCTGATTCTTATGCAGCATTATCGAGCCTTGCAAGTGGACTAAAATCATCAAGGCAAGACATTATATATGAGATTCTTGCAAGTTTGTTAAGAATAAGTAGAGTAAGCTTAATAACATTTTTGTGGGTTCCTGCTCATGTGGGAGTGGAGGCTAATGAAGTGGCTGATAAGCTAGCTAAGCAAGCTCTTAAACATACAGAAATAGATATTAAAGTAACTCTGAGTAAAAATGAAGTTAAAGGGAAAATTAAAAAATTCATAAATAACAAATAGCAAGAAGGATGGAACTGTGATAGCAAGGGTAGATTTATGTATAATATTCAGCAGCAAGTAGGAAATGGAAGAAGTGTTTTTAGGAATAGGAAAGAAGATACAATTATTTCACGCACCTGAATAGGGCATACTAGATTAAATAATTCTCTGTTTAAAATTGGAAGACATGAATCAGGACAATGTATTTATTGTAATCAGGCAGAAACAATTGAACATGTTTTAATAAAATGCAAAAAATATGAAAAAGAAAGATTAAAACTCATTAATGAAGTTAAAAATATGGGTGTTGAATCATTTAATATGATAAGCCTTTTGAAAGAACATGCAGAACAAAGTAGAATCTATGGTGCTATTATAAAATATATTAAAGAAATAGGAATAATTAATAGAATCTAATTGTTTTGTTTTGTTTGGTTTGGTTTTTATGGGTGTATGTATGGTAGCTGCTTATTAGTGCTTCACACTCCAGTCCAGTTGGTGGCGGTAAATGCACCAAAAGTTGGTTTGCCATCCGCCATAAAAAGTCATTAGAAGAAGAAGAACCCCTGCCGCCATTTCACTTTGTGAAGTGGATGAGGGAAATTTATATGGACAGACCCTCGCTCCCTCGATTCGATTTTTTTTTTCATATGTACACCATATAGCACAATGCAACACGATTGTGAGCGTCACTGCATATCGCATCTAATTTACCCACCACAAACAACTCTATGATATATTATTTTAAAATATCTAAAGCAACACATACACACCTATATACATATAGAATGCTGCATTAAAAAGTTTCGTAAGGGGAAATTTTTTTTATGAATAAATCAGCTCCATAGCAGATTCCAAGTAATCAATGAAGTTAGCGAGGGAAGGGCATAAAAAACGATACATAATTTATAATAAATACTTTATTCCATAATAATGACAAATTGTCAGATTTGATTCCATTGTCACTTTAACAAGTGACTTTAACGTATTCTTTACGTCTTGTCGAAAGTGATTTATATATATATATATATATATATATATATATATATATATATATATATATATATTTGCAAATTTGCATAAATCACTTCCATTGTAATGAATTGCAGAGTAAATAAAGGGCTTAACTTGTATTAAACACGAAATGTTATTTTAAGCAATTACATTTTATACGTTACATTTTAAAGCCACCCACATCTTCGCAAAACAAAAATGTGTCCACCTGCACTGCACAAATAGCCCTACTTCCCCCAGCCCAGCACAATTCAAACAAACAAACAAACAAACAAAAAAAAACAGCGCAATTTCAGTGGGTATCCGCCCAATCTGGCATCCCTGCCTTTACGTGATGCTTTGCGTGACTTGAGTCAACAGTGGACGGAAACAGAGAAAAACTGGATTGGTCCTCGAATACACTTGGATTGGAATGGCATTCCTGTGGTATGAAATTGTCATTTAATGTGTGCATCATGGTAAATTACCATTTTAGAATTTATCTAAGTAAAAAGTAATTAAATAGAAAATGTATGCCCTCTAAAAGAGTTATAAACGACATTTGCTGGAGTAAGCACATAAACATCTGTGTCAAAGGTAACATTTCGTCACCAGCATTAGCCCACGAGCAGCACTCAGCCAGGTATTTAGACGACAGATCATTTCTTATTATTAACACCAATTTTCTTGAGGTAAGATTTAAATAATTTGGATTAAAAGACTTCTCTTCTCTCCGTGTGGGTTTTACAAAACACCACCCGAGCACAACTTCATGCTAAAATTGTGATGGTTTTCATTCAGTTTTCTATTGTGGTAACATGTTGTGAAGTTTTCGGAAAGTGAAGACCATAACTGCGATTTATCATATGTTGTTCTTTTTGTTGTTTCAGACATCATTTCTGACCTTACGCTGTTCGGATCAGTCTAATATCTGAAATCCATCACAGAAGAAACACCTGATCTAATCTTATCGGACTATATCATGTTGGCACCTGTTAGGTACGGACTTCTTTTTTTCAGGCAAAACCATAAACTAATGCAAAATCATAAACCAACGTCCTTTTTGCCAATTATTAATTTTTTTTTTTCAAGGACAGTTTTGGCTAATAACAGGTAACATTAACCATGGTTTATGTACAGTCTATAGCATTGCTGTGGGAATTTCACAAGTGCTTAATCGCACCACTGTCAGTCAGCTACCAAAATTTATCATTTACTTACTTTAACATTATTCCTTTTTCTTCTTGTGTGTGTGTGTGTGTAATTACGTGAAACATTTTATCTTTTCATTTCATGACAATTAATGGTGACTGGATATGTTAAGCTTCAAAAAGGATGGAAAAGCACCACAGAGCTATCATAAAAGTGGTCCACATGACCCTTGCCTTATATTCCAAGTCTTTAGAAGCCATATTGTGTGAAGAACAATAGTTGTTGAAACAAAGTTATTCACTAAAAATCTTATCATCCACAGTAGCTCTACATGGCACACTATTGATATCTATGCCCAATTTATAAATGTCTGTGAGTCAGATCTTTTTAATGAATCGGTTGCCCCATTTCAGAGTCGATTTGAACTGGCTGATCAACTCACTTCAATAATTGTGTTTAAATATAGTGTGAAGTGTTCATTTTATTTTTGTACACAATCTAATTTTCTATATTTTAAATTGCATTATAAATCTAATTGTTTATTTTAAAATGGCAGTATAATATATAAATTTGCTACTGCATATACAGTATGTATCTCGCACTTACTTATAACAACCTGTGGATTGTGGGGGAAACCAGGCCAACTGGAAGCTCATGCAGACATAGGGAGAACATGCAAACTCCACTTTTTATATCAACCATTCAAAAACCCATGTCAACCATTAATTTTTACCAATATGTCAGTGGAAGTATATACACTTACGTACCCTGGCTACTCCATCTTTGAATTGCTGCCTTCCAGAAAACGGTTCCGGACATTAAAATGTTATCCGGACGATAACAGAATGATAGACTTCTATGCAAGAGCTGTAGCTTCCATTACACATTTTTCACAGCAGTGAGAAGAAATTGTGAGCTCTCTTTTATATACTCACACACTTAATAAAGATGTGTGACTCACACACAATGTACTAATGATTAATGACTAAACAACATTAGGCACTAAAGTCACTTTAAGGACGTGCAGCTGTTCAAATGTGCTGCTATGGTTTTTGCACTTCTTTTACTTATTTTATTGATATTTATTTAATAATTATGAGTATTGCTCTTATTTAGTTTTTTCTTATTTAATTACATGGAGAAGCCAAATAGAGTTTCATTATAACTGTGTATAATGACAATAATGATTATTCTATTCTACACAACAATGCAATTTAATAGAGAAAAATTACATTGTTCACATACTTTTCAATCTCTCATTTAATTCTGTATAGGACTATAAGCACTGAGAAAGGGACATGTCCTCTGCTGACTGTCCAGCCCAGTCGAGCGCTCGTGGATGAGAAGTTTCAGATTATCATAATGAATTTACTGCCAAATCAAGAGGTGACTCTACACTCTCTACATCAGTCAGAAGACAAGGACTTCTGGGAGGCGTTTGGACACTACATCAGTGATGAACTCGGAATAGTGACAGGTGCTTAGTGCAGTCTAATGCATGACCCTTACAAAAGTTACCACAGTAAACAGAGTCTTTACCAACATACACCACCATTCAAAAGTTTTGGGTCAGTGAGATTTTTAGACTGCTTCTATTCTCATTTGTAAGTCGCTTTGGAGAAAATGTAATGTTTTTGAAAGAAGTCTTTTAAAGGGTTAGTTCACCCAAAAATAATGTAATTTATTAATCTCTTCGTTCATCTTCGGAACACAAATTAAGATATTTTTGATGAAATCTGATGGGTCTGTGAGGCCTCTGTTGCCAGCAATGTCATCAAACCTCTCAAGATCCAGAAAGGCACTCAAAACATATTCAAAAAAGTTCATGTGAGTACAGTGGTTCTACCTTAATATTATAAAGCAACGAGAATACTTTTTGTGCGGCAAATAAAAAAATAGTGACCTTTCAACAATATCTAGTGATGGCCGATTTCAAAACACTGCTTCGAAGCTTTACGAATCTTTTGTTTCAAAACAGTGATTCGGATCACGTATCAAACTGCTTAAAATTACGTGACTTTGGCACTTCGAACAACTGATTTTTGGGTGAACTAACCCTTTAAGGGTACTAAGGCTATTTTAAAATGTAATTTCCTGTGATGGATAAAGCTGAATTTTCAGCAACCATTACTTCAGTATTCAGTGTTACATGATCCTTCAGAAATCATTCTAATATGCTCATTTAGTACTCAAGAAACTTTTCTTACTATCAGATTCTGCTGCTTAATATGTTTGTGGAAACCGCAATACTTTTTTTTCAGGATTCTTTGAGTCTGAGATATGATTGTATTGAGGCACAGATCTGGGAAAGGGTACAGAAAAAATTCTGCAGCATTGAAGGTCCCAATAAGCACAGTGGCCTCCATCATCCGTAAATGTAAGACGTTTAGAACCACCAGGACTCTTCCTAGAGCGGGCTGCCTGGCCAAACTGAGCAATTGGGGGAGAAGGGCCTTAGTCAGGGAGGTGACCAAGAACCCGATGGTCACTCTGACAGAACTCCAGCGTTTCTCTTTCAGAAGAACAACCATCTCTGCAGCACTCCACCAATCAGGCCTGTGTGGTAGAGTGGCCAGACGGAAGCCACTCCTCAGTAAAAGGTACATGACAGCCTGCCTGGAGTTTGCCAAAAGTCACCTGAAGGACTCTCAGACCATGAGAAACAAAATTCTCTGGTCTGATGAAACAAAGATTGAACTCTTTGGCCTGAATAGCAAGCATCATGTCTGGAGGAAACCAGGCACCGCTCATCACCTGGCCAATATCATCCCTACAGTGATGCTGCCACCACCATGCTGTGGCAATGTTTTTCAGTGGCAGGAACTGGGAGACTAGTCAGGATCGAGGGAAAGATGAATGCAGCAATATACAGAGACATCTTTGAAGAAAACCTGCTCCAGAGCGCTCTGGACCTCAGACTGGGTCAAAGGTTCATCTTCCAACAGGACAATGACCCTAAGCACACATCCAAGATGACAAAGGAGTGGCTACGGGACAACTCTGTGAATGTCTTTGAGTGGTCCAGCCCGAGCCCAGACTTGAACCCGATTCAACATCTCTGGAGAGATCTGAAAATGGCTGTGCACTGACGCTCCCCATCCAACCTGATGGAGCTTGAGAGGTCCTGCAAAGAAGAATGGGAGAAACTGCCCAAAAATAGGTGTGCCAAGCTTGTAGCATCATACTCAAAAAGACTTGAGGATGTAATTGGTGCCAAAGGTGCTTTAACAAAGTATTGAGCAAAGGCTGTGAATACTTATGTACATGTGATTTATTTATTCATTTTTTTTTTTTTTCTTTTTTTTTTTTTATATATAAATTTGCAAGGATTTCAAACAAACTTCTTTTACGTTGTCATTATGGGGTATTGTTTGTAGAATTTTGAGAAAAATAATGAATCCATTTTGGAATAAGGCTGTAAGACAACAAAATGTGGAAAAAGTGAAGCACTGTGAATACTTTCCAGATGCACTGTAATTGCAATAGTTAGAAAAGCCTGATTCATCTTAATGTTTAGTTCCCATCCTCTCTAGTCTGAGTTTCAGTTTATACCCTCAGGATCTCAATTTACATTTCCCTCTGTTAGTAGTAACAGGTATAAACATTCATTATTTCCCACTGTTATTTCTCTGTTAAATTTGGGCATGAGGGGAGTAGGGGGAAGTAGGTCGTTTTTTGGGCCTGTTGTTGTCTTGTGTAGTTTTTTTTTATTATTATGTTTTTAATGTATTGTGAATTGTCTTTTGTATGCTGGTCTTGCTGCAAAACCAATTGCACTTCGGGGACAAGAAAGAAAGAAACTATGTTTACCATAGTGAATTGTTTTAAGGGAGGTAATAAATGGAAATCCCCAGCCTGGCTGGCTAGTTTTAGCTGGATTTTCCAGCTGGGCACAAAAATATACTGTCACAGAATTCACAAGCTTATCATTTTGCAGAGTAAACAATGATCTAGACCAGTGGTATCAAACTGCCGGCCCGTGGCAGTACAGTGTTCAGTTCAGTACAGTGTTGTTCAGTGCAAGATTTTGATGTTATTTAAGCTAAAATAAAATAAGGGAAAATATTTGCACTAACTGTTAAAAACTAATACTGTATGATAGAGACACTGCTGTTTACATTTTTTGTTGAGTATGGTAAAAAACATTTTAGTAATGAAATTTGAAGTAAATGAGAAATAATGCAAAGGAAAGTAAATTTTCAGAAATTTTGTGCTTTCTTGTGCTTGAATGTTAAAATGGTCCTCCTATGAGGTGTCAATCACAGCAACAGCCCCCAGCCAATTTGAGTTTGAGACCCCTGATCTAGACAATAATAACATAAAACATTGTTGCTGTATGCATGAATGACATGATGTGTATATATTCTGTTGAAATGTAGTGGCAAAAGATGTAAGTTTGGGAGGCACCTATGAAGGCACAGAGCAGATGGGGTTGCTATGGAGCATGAGGCCCATACCAGGAAGCAGATCTGGACTCAGGTAACTTAGATTAGACTGTTCTCACTGCAGCCAATAGCGCTGGGGGTGTATTGTATTTAGTCCAGTATGTAATCGTGATACAGGCTGCAGCGAGGACATATTTGACTTAGATTAGCAAAATCTCATGGTGTGTTTTTATTGCTGTTTCTTTTCAGTTTAAATTCCCTTTTTTGCCAACTGAATCCAAATTGTGAGATATAAGTCTTATTAAAAGTCATCACTTTCTCAATTATTCTAATAATCTTTCCTTCCGGTCTCTTTTCATTTAAGGTTACGTAAGACAAATGTTCTTACACCGATGGTAATTCACATTTCAGTATACACTGGGCATCTATCTCAAGGATTCAGTGAGACAACACCCCTTGCATCTACTGTCACAGAACGCTGGTACGTTGCACCAAGTGTGGAGAGGGTGAACGTCAGGGAGAAAGGAGTACGAGGAACTTTATTTCTTCCTCCAGGTATATACACAATGATGAAATGCTCATAATACATTAAAAATACAATTGATACATGCAGCGTTTAAAATACACCTCTTCTATGATACCAAGGTTTATTCACTTCTGAATTAACATTTATTTAGATTTTTTTTGGCAGGGCACAAAGTCACAAAAATGTTTTATTTTCAAGACCTTTATTATTTTAATAAAGACAAAGTTGGAAAAAGATAACAAAACTGCTTCACTTAATTAGTATTTGAAAAAAGTTTTGTCTGCCAAACCAAAGTCATGTGGCACAGCCAACAAAATCATGTGGTAAAACAAACATGCAAACATATAGAAAAAAAAGCAAAAAATTGCATCATTGTCAGGTTTATGTTCTGTTATGTGGACTCTTTATTTTTAATTTCTGTTCTTTTACCTTTAATTCCTGTTACCCACCCTGTTTAGTTTCTGTTTAGTTTACTTGGTTTCTTATTATGTTAACCTGTGTCTTGTTTAGTTCCCTTTGTTTGCCCTATATATTTATAGCCCTTTGATTTCAGATGCGTTTGTTAATTGTCGTGTATGCATTTAGTGTGGTTAGCATTCTTACTGTTTCTCCAGCGATCTCACGTGTATTTCTGTTTTATTAAAAAGATCTTTTTTTTTTTAGTACTCCAGCGTATTTCTCTTAATGCGTGGCTTGCAACCACACATTACTATCATAGAGAGGACCCCTGCAGACCCTCATGAAGGTCAATAATTTAACATTTTTATGATGAGGCAAGGATAGTTCAGGTTGTAAATGTCATGTGAAATAATATATTCATATGCCTGATATTCATAAATACTATTTTACCTTGAAAAATATATTTACAAACAGTTTTTGATAAACAAAATTAAGATTAATTAACAACCAATGTATAGAACCAAATGTCCAAGTCCCTGCTCTATTTTTTATTTATTTTTTATAAAATCACTCAGGATGCACATCACAATATGGAAGAAAATATGTGTGGCTACTTTCATTAAATCACAACTTTAAATTAAATTGCTTGTAAATAACTTGCTTTTTTCGTTTTTTAGGCCCAGGGCCATTCCCAGGAGTGCTGGACCTATGGGGAGGAGGTGGCGGTTTGGTCGAGTATCGTTCAGCCCTGCTTGCATCTCATGGCTTTGCATCCATGGCACTTGAGTACCTCGGTCCACAAGAGCTGAAAACAGCTGATGTTGATGGGTCGTACTTTGAGGTAATTCAGAACTTTTGACAGTCGCCTAATGTGGACCAAATTTTATATGACATCTTTGCTGATCTTCACCAAAGATGTCATCAACCTTTGTCATTTAATTTGTTACCCATGCATTGCATTTGTTTCCAGATGAACTCTATATCCCACTTACTTGCATATACATTGTTTCTGTAGAAAGCATACCAGATTTTGCAAAATCATCCGAAGGTACAGAAGGATTGCATGGCAATGCTTGGGCTATCTTTTGGAAGTGCCATCACACTCAATATGGCAGCCTACTCCAAAGTCATCAAGGTTTGCTTGACCTGCTTACGCACATATACGGTTATCTACATTTTAAATGCAGCTTTTTAGTATTTAATATCATTTTACTGTCTTGTAGCCCCAGTGCTGTGTGTGCATCAGTGGAAGTCATGTGATTCCTATTGATAAATCTCTTTTTGAAGTCTTTGAGGAGCTAAAAAAGTGAGTGGATGTAAAACATTGATTTACAACCTGACTGAGCCTAATCTAAAGCAATAGTAATATAGCAACAGTAGTAATATATTCTTTATTTCTCTCCATATTTATTTATATTGTGAATGAACAAAAATTTAGGAACTGGCAAGGCACTTCCTGACCAATGCAGTAGGGAGCTGATTGAAATACAAACATTATAACTTAGTAAAAAAAACTAAAAACTTTGGAACTTACTGAATGGTGATATTTGACCTTTTCTGCACACTATTTATTTTGTCTTCCTGTCAGCCTAATTTAACAAGTGCCTGAGGACCATAACAAGACCACTCATATGACATCCTACAATTTTGGAAATAGAATGGGATGTTTCAGTAACAAATAATGTTAATTGCAGGCATATGGATAAGGTACGTTTGAATAAAGAGAACCAGGTAATACAAAGAGACCTCATCTTGCCGATTCCCTCAGACCCAGCTCTCAAGGTGGACGTGAGTATGACTTTGTCATAGCTTTGTTCATATATAGTTTGTTTGCATGTTGTTGTTGTTATTATTATTATTATTATTTTTGTAATGTCAGTTCTCTGTTTTTTAAATGCACATAGGTTGGGAGAATAAAGTGTCCTCTACTGTTGGTGAATGCTGGTGATGATCAAAACTGGGCTTCTGTTGAATCTGCTGCAGATGTGAGTCATATATATTTTAGTTTGACCAAACTGAACATATTACTAAACATTTATGATTTCAGCAGATACCGCAAAAGGACAGCTAATGTAAGACAATATAAACAATAGACAATAAGACTATATTAAAAGAATAGTTGAAAAAAAGTGTTATTATTGATTACTAAAAACTACAAAAAATATTTAACTATTTAAATATATTTACTAAATATTAACCTATATTATTAACTATATATTAAAATTAAAAATAATTTTGCTAATTGAAATAAAGCTGAAATAAAATAAAACCAATATTAGATAAAAAAAAAAAAAAAAAACTTGCTGGCTTGACTACTAACTGAAATAATATAAGTTTAAGTTGAGGTACTAAATTACTAAAACAAACAAATTATATTGGTGTTGGTTAACATTGATTTTCATTGAATTAATAAAAGGCTGAAACATTTCTGAAAATATCTTTTGTGCTCTGCAGAAGAGAGTAAGTCATACAGGATTGGAAGGACATAAGAATATATGATGACAGAATATTTAGTTTTGGGTGAGCTGTTCCTTTAACATGTCAACCTCGACCACCACTATCAGTATCTACACGAAATCTAATGCTAAATATGTGTTACTTTATGCTATGATTTATAGGTCTGTAAAATAAATAAATAAATAAAACATTAACAGAGAAACAGCACTTACATTTAATTTAGAAAACTATTTTGGGAGGAAATAACTCAGGAAGCCACTAAGACATTAAAAATTTTTCCACCTTTTCCATACAATGGAAAATTTAGTTTTACAATAAATGGGGGATTGAGTTTTCAAACTATAAAAATTACAAAAACAAGGCATAAAGGTAGTCCATATGACTTATAGTCCATATGCTGTTACACTCAATCTAAGGAAGACAAAGATGATGCGAATATAACAAGGTTTATTAAATAACTCTAAACTAGATGGCCAACATGCATCTAGTGTGTACTAAACACAAACAGTACCGGACAAATGAAGAGTGCTCAAGGAGGAACTTCAGTACACAGTGATGATGACAAAATAATGAACAGCTGTGATGATAATCTGTGTCCATAGAAACTAATAAGTGGCGGGAAACAAAGACAAAAACTCATGTGATGACAAACTAAAAGTCCATGAAAGCAAACTAACTTAACATAAAGGTGACATCTGCATTATATTACAAGTCTTTAGCAGTCATATGAATGCTTTATATGAGGAGCAAAACTAAATTTATGTTGTTATTCACTGATATTCTTAATCTCCAGTGAGCTGTTAACTGCTGTGAGTGGATCATTGAATCAGTGAGCTAATTCTGCTTTTGTGAACTGGATCAACTGATTCATTAAAAAGAACCAATTTAAAAGAATAATTTGTGCACACTACTTCTTTCATGAACTCTTGTGAATGTGGCAAAGAATGTAAGGATGGATATTAAGATTTTCAGTTATACTTAAAATTGGCCTGTTTGAAAGCTTGAAAACAGGCTTCTGTCGCCTTAAAAAGCAACATAATTTTCACTTTTGGGTGAACTGTTCCTTTAAATAAATGTGGTGTAATGTTCTCAACTATGATTCAAGTGGTCTGATGTGAATTGGGTCTTTGATTTGGATCTTTATACCCAGATGGAGATGATGATGGAGAAAGCTGGAAATCGGCACTTGTTGACAGTCCTAACATATCCTGATGCTGGTCATCTGATTGAACCTCCGTACTCACCTCACTTTCGAGCAACTAACTTCATGCTTCAAGTAGAGAGAAAAAAAAGTATGCAACCTCTTTGCATTTTTCATATAAATATAACATATTTGCAGAACTTTTTAATTGTGTAATTTATCATTTGTTTGAATATACATCTGAATGTAAGTTGTTATTGTTGCTGCAGTTGTCATGCTATGGGGTGGACAGACCAAACCGCATGCTTACGCACAAGAGGACGCATGGAATAAGATATTAGCATTTCTGCGGCAGCACCTCTGCTTAAGTTCAAACTTTACAGTAAAGGCCAAACTGTAGTTCTGTCATTTACAATACTGATATGAGTTTGCAGTAGCAGTGTATATAAATATAGCTTTATTACATGGTTTTGATAATAAGACTAAAGGAATTACAAACAGTCTAAGTTTGGGCAAGATTTTAATTTTTTTTTTTTCCTTCTCATTTTTGTACCCACAATCCACCTTTTTCTAAGCATGAGTTTAGTTGATTTCATTATCTAATTTAATTTTTTTGATAATGATTTCTATTTTCTAAAGTGAATTATTACATAATTATGATGGTCAGTATTTTAAACAAAAGAATGGATGCAAAAGCCTTAAGATTTTTAAATATTTGAGTGATTCTGTAACTACTTGCAGTAAAAAAAAAAAAAAAAAAAAAAAAAAAAAGTGTTGTTTTTGCCATGTCCTATTTCATGTTTTTACATTTACAGATCAGTTGTGGATGAATAAAAATGCTGTATTAAAATCCTTTTCTTTTAAAAAGTGTTAAAGGGTGTTAATTGTTTTTATGGTTTGTGTTTGAAGTGGTTACATTTGTATTTTTCACTATAAATTTCAGAAATGTAATTACTGTAACATTGGCTTTGGTGGGATTTGATGAACATGATAAAATGGTAATAAAGTGTTGTGGGAAAAGGTTTAAATGTATAAAAATCAAATGTCAAATGTCTCAAATGTCTTTGTTTTTGAAATTATTTTAATAATAATTAAAAAAAAAGGTCCAAGTCATTTTTAATTTGTTTGGTTTTAAAGATTTGTACTTGCTTTTTAAAGTAAAACATAATAATAATGTTCGTTGCCAATAACTAGTTTTACTAACATCACCTGTAATGACGTCGTTTTTTTTTTTTTTTTTTTTTTTTTTTTGTAGCCTATAAGGAGACTGATCATTTTAATTTGTGATGTTTCACATTATACATTCGCCAAATTGGATCAGAAAGTGTGTGGAAAGCATAGCCTAAAAGTTTAAGTTAAAAACACGTGTTCTTTTTCATTACGCTGTTTTAAAAAAAACAAAACAAAAAAACAAGAACGCGTCCTGTGTGTGGTTTGTTCGCGCTCGCGCCTTAAGATTCACTTTTATTTAGACATACTGCCCCTAAATGCTGTATTGGTAGGCAGCTCACATGGATTTGAGCCATAGCCAGACTGGTTTGGCGTAATACGGGGTTTGTAGCAGCACTAAGCATAAATCAGCGTTGTTTAATCTCATGGGCGGGAGCTTCGCTTCTCCCACGTTCCACACACAGTTATTCAGCTCTGGAAAACACTGCTAGAGGACAAGAGCAACAATGTGGACTTTCCAGATTACAGCTTTAACGATATGTAAGTTTTGTTTATCAGTATTCTTCTAAATAAATACAACTGCCATCGGTTTTTATTTGTTACAGCTTATGTTTGACTTTGAGTTTTATGATGTCCCAGATTTATTATGGTTTTTAACATTACCAGATGTCTTTGGGTTTGGGTTAGTACATGGAGTAGCTACAAAGTTGTTTGTGGTGCTTAAAATTCTTAACAGGATTCAAAACAAATTTTAGTTATAACCTGAAACTTTATTTTAGTTATTATTTCTACTTTTTTTTAAGTATAAAACTTGGGAAAGAAAGGTTAAGCATCCATTATAAATGTCAGGTTTAGTGTCTAAAGGTTTGTGTGCATCCCATCCGATTTCCCGCATACCACATTTAACTGTCCATCAGGTCAATAAGAGTTCCCATGTGATATTAATTTCAGTAATTAGGAACAGACTCTACTGTAACCAGAAGCCAAATAGATTAATTGTGTGCATAGTTCACACAATGTTTCAGTAATGTAATAGTTTACAAATTAAAATGAAATAGAATGTATGAGTTACATAATTTTCTTACTGTTGATCTTTATAGGGGAGTCCGGGGCTAGTTGTCACAAGGGTTGAATCACTGAGATTTTGAATCAAAATCCAAATATGCAAATACTTATTTTCTCTAGCAGTGGATTTGTTCAATCAACCAATGCTTGTTCAATCTATCTATCTATCTATGGCTAGACTTTAATGCAAGTGATTATGTAAACTAAAAAAAGAAAGAAAAAAAACCCCATACCCTTAGAAATATTTACTGAAGCAATATGTGTGACAACTGGCCTCAGTCTCCCCTATAAATGAACTTTCATTGTACTTTTATTAAAGTTTATCATTTAAGTTTAATCGCACTTGTAATGCCACTCATGTCCATAAGTATTTTAGCACAATGTGATAAATAAAATCAATATGATTCTCCCAGCCATTGCTTTGCACACCCTGGCACAATTACCTGATCACAATGACAAGTGTGCAGAGGGGAGCTGTTACCCCTCTACAGGTGATTTGCTGATAGGGAGAGCACATCGGCTTACGGCCTCCTCCACCTGTGGACTGAATGGACCGGAGAAATTCTGCATCGTGAGCCATTTGCAGGTAATGCAACAAACCTATGTCATGTACTATCAAAGTCAAACATGCAAATATATCACATATCCAATGACATGTTAAATTGGTTTAAATACAAAATACTGATAAAAACAATATATACGTGAGAAATAATATAGAAAAATATTTTAAAAAATATTTAAAAGATATTTTTAAAATATTTAAAAGAAAAAAATAATAAAAAAATATTAAAAGAAAAGCACAAAATTAAAATGTCCAAACGCATTTCAGTGATGACAGTTTTGGAGGGTAATTGATTAATTTTCATACAATTAATGTCAGAATTCATCAATTATTAAAATAGGCTTATTTTTCTTTATGGACAATATAATTTAATGTGAAATCATGTGATGCTTAAAGTTTTTGTTAGTAAGTAAAACATCCAAACACACTGCAGTAACGAGCATTTTGGGGTAAGGAAATCTGATTGTCATGAAATTAATCACAATAAATCAGTTCTAAAAAAAAAAAAAAAAAATATATATATATATATATATATATATATAAGGCCGTGTTTACGTATAATCCACAAGACAAAAACAAATAGCTGAATTTATTAAAATGACCCCATTCATAAGTATGTGAACCATTGATTCTTAATACTGTGTGTGGTTACCTGGATGATCTACGACTGTTTTTTTGTTTTGTGATGGTTGTTTATCAGTCCCTTGTTTGTCCTGAGCAGTTAAACTGAGCTCTGTTCTTCAGAAACATTCTCCAGGTCCTGCAGATTCTTCAGTTCCCTTTCAGTTGGTCACGTTCGACGTACATCAGTAGTGACCGACGAATTGGGATATCGCTAGAGAGCCCTATCAGCTTGGAGTGAACTAAAACAGGCGGAACAATGGAGTTGGCGTGCGATATTTGCATAATGCGCCCCCGCCAGATGGTATAAATAGGGGAGCAGATGCAATCGCACTCTGTCTTTCGCTTCGGAGCCAACCAGTTGTGTTCCAGCTTTCAGACTGAGAGTGAGACTACAAGCCTTTGTGTAGTGACAGAGTCTTGTGTTGGTGTGAAGGCACTTCAGCGAGGTCGCGAGCTTCCCGAGAAGCCTGAGCTATAAGCTCTCAACTGCTGTTTTCACAGCAAAAATTCCCAAACTTTCCAGGTTGTGTCTGTTGCGATTTGGGCCGGTTCCTCCGTTGTGTTTGGGGAGTGGTGAACACATCGTGACACTCCCTGTGGGAGCAGGATGATCTGAGGATCAAATGTCGATCGTGGCATCGGAAGGTGAGCAAGAGTCCTTAGGAGATGAAGACTCGGCTGCGTTACCTCCCTCTGGGACAGTAGCGTTGCCAGAGGCCGATCCTGAGTTGACGGCTATGCTTTCCCAGGCTGCCAAGAAGGTCGGGCTCGCCTGGAATCCTCCACTGTGTCCTGGCCCGTCTCGGCTTGATGATCGGTACCTCGGGACGGCCCGCGCTGGTCTCCAGCGCCCCGCCCCGATGCCTTTCTTCCCGGAGGTGCATGATGAGGTGACCAAGTCCTTGCGGACGCCTTATAGCGTTCGTGCTAGACCTGGCCCCTCGTCCGCCTTCACCACCCTGGATGGCGGAGAAGCTAGGGGATACACGCGGATTACCCCGGTCGAGCGGCCTGTTGCGATGCAGCTGTGTCCAACGGCCGCCGGCTGGCGCGTTGAACCGCATCTCCCATCCCGGGCCTGTAAATTCTCGTCAGGACTGACTGAGAAAGCTTACAGAGCCTGTGGACAAGCTGCCTCCGCCCTGCATGCCATGGCCCTTTTGCAAGTCTATCAGGCAAAAGCATTGATGGAAATGCCCCAGGGAGGTCTTGATCAACAGTTGCTTAGCTGCGTGCCGCCACCGGGCCGTCCCGAGGGTTACCGATCATCAAGCCGAGACGGGCCAGGACACAGTGTAGGATTCCAGGCGAGCCCGACCTTCTTGGCAGCCCGGGAAAGCATAGCCGTCAACTCAGGATCGGCCTCTGGCAACGCTACTGTCCCAGAGGGAGGTAACGCACCAACTTTGCCCAGCAGTTTTCGGCCGCCCAGAAGCAGGCTGAGGCCATAAAACACAAAACACTCCGCTGCTGCCTCCACCCCACCGCCGGTGGCTCAGTCTCAGTCTGCCCGTCGCCGAGGGCGCCCACCTGCGTCGTCCTCCGCCCCTGCTAAGTCGGCAAAGCAGCAGCCCACACCCGCCGAACAGCAGGGAGTTGATTGTGGATGCGGCGCCCAGCCCGCTCAAGCCAAGCCAGGTGGCAAGAGGTCGAGCAAGCGGCCCTGAGACAGGCGACCTGGAGGGGAAGGATTCTGCTCTTCGGGAGAGGATTCCAGCACTTCCCCCAGTGAGCCTTCTCGCACAGCTCGGGTGCAAAGTCAGGGAGGACGAGGAGCAGGTCTTGCTAGTGGCTCCGTATTGGCCCACTCGGACCTGGTTTTCGGATCTGACGCTTCTCGTGACAGCACCTCCCTGGCCCATTCCTCTGAGGAAGGACCTTCTGACCACCCTCTGGCACCCGTGTCCCGACCTGTGGAAACTCTGTGTGGTCCCTGGACGGGACGCGGAGGTTCTAAGCGATCTCCCCCAGTCGGTTGTAGACACTATCACTTCTGCTAGAGCCCCTTCCACTAGGAGCCTCTATGCGTTGAAGTGGAACCTGTTCGTTGAATGGTGTTCCTCTCACTGAGAGGACCCCCGATCGTGCTTGATCAGATCTGTGCTCTCCTTCCTGCAAAAGGGCTTGGAGCGAAGGCTGTCTCCCTCCACCCTTAAGGTGTATGTTGCCAACATTGCCGCACATCACGACGCAGTCAATGGTAAGTCTTTGGGGAAGCACGATCTGATGGTCAGGTTCCTGAGGGGGGCGAGGAGACTAAATCCGCCTCGCTCTCCCTCTCTACCCTCTTGGGATCTCACCCTGGTACTTACATCTCTCCGGGGTCATCCCTTCGAGCCTTTGCAATCAGTCGAGTTAAAAGCACTGTCTCTAAAGACCGTCCTCCTGGTTGCATTGGCCTCGCTCAATTCGAATTCAATGCCTGGAATTCAGGCCCGGTGACTCTCACGTTATCCTGAGATATGTGCCCAAGGTTCCTACCACTCCCTTCAGAGATCAGGTAGTGAACCTGCAAGCGCTGCCTTCGGAGGCGGCAGACCCAGCCCTAGCTTTGCTCTGTTCCGTCCGCGCTCTGCGCCTGTACGTGGACAGAACGCGAAGTTTCAATACCTCAGATCAGCTCTTTGTCTGTTATGGAGGCCAGCAGAAGGGAAAGGCTGTCTCCAAGCAGAGGATGGCCCACTGGATAGTGGATAACATCGCCCTGGCGTATGAATCCCAGGGCGTGCCTTACCCGCTCAGGTTGAGAGCCCACTCCACCAGAAGAGTGGCCTCTTCCTTGGCGCTGGTGCACGGCGCCTCGCTGACAGATATCTGTAGAGCTGCGGGCTGGGCGACACCTAACACGTTCGCTAGATTCTATAGCCTTCGTGTAGAACCGGTATCTTCCAGTGTACTCGCTTCCAGGAGCCGGTAGACGCGAAGAGCCCATTCTAGTGTCGGCTTGCAATGCCATTCCCGCCCCCTGGGCCGGATACGTGCATCCTCTACTCCAGTCAAGTTCCCCGCTTGGCGAACCCTGTTGAGTTCCTCCGCCTCCCCTTGTGGCTCGGACATTACAGAGTGTTTGATGCCAGGCCAAACGTCTGTCTCCGATGTTGATGTTTGGCTGGGTGCCATATGTTGTGACCCCTCCACATGAGTGGTCCCATATGTGTATTGTCCACGGTCAACTCCCCACGGTGAGCCCGTGTCTTTCCTTTAGCAGAGCCAGCTCTGCTGTCACCTGTCAGATGAGTCTCCCCCTATGTTTAGGCTGGAGCCATCCCAGGGACTCCAAATGCGTACTGGTCACGGCCAGTCCATATGTGTACTCCCCACATAAATTCCTCCCCTGCATGGTAGGTAGTGGTCTCCGCAGTGTCCCCTTGGGTTCGCTTCCCCAGTGTAGTCTAGTTTACATAGTGGGTATGTCGGAACAGCAGTAGACTCTCTCGGCGTAAACTCACCCCCTTCCCCGTCCCATTGGTGCGCCTGGTGGCTAGAGCTTGCGCTGGGCACTGGAAGGGGTTCATAACTGTGGCGCTTTGAGATCCCAATTCATCTGTCACTACTGACGTACGTCGACTGAAAGGGAATGTCTCGGTTACATATGTAACCCTCGTTCCCTGAAGGAGGGAATGGAGATGTAGGTCCCATCGCCACAGTTTCTGTACCCTCGCTGCAGTGCAGACTAGGTTGTCTCCTCAGCGAAAAACAGAGTGCGACTGCATCTGCTCCCAAAAATTGATGCACCTCTTGATGGAAATAACATCACAACAATTATTTCCATCAAGAGGTGCATCAATTTTTGGTCAAGATCTTGTATTGACAATGCAAGAGGTGAGCACTCTGTAAAGTCTTCTCCAGCACATCCTAAAAATTACATTGAGGTTAAGGTTAGTGCCAATTCATGTGTGAAAAATGATTCCTCATGCTCCCTATTAAAATCCAAACAACGAAATTTCTTTTTTTTTTTTTTTGCCAAGCAGTGTATATATATCCTAAAAACATCTGTGAGATTTGATCTTTCTATATGTTGTTGGGTGGGTAACACAGCATTCATTTTTTCTTCCCACACTTATATTCACTGTCTAAAAAACAATCGGATCTCTGTGTGAAGAGTATGTGGTGGGAGGATGAAGGACCCTGTCAGATGTTCCAGATCCCCTTAGGCCACTGTTTTGCCCTTTACACACTATCTGTGTGGCCCTCAGAATAAAAGTCTGACTGTAAATGCCAACAAGCAATATGCTTGCAATCTGAACAGTGTGTAGATTGGATCTGGAACACAACAGCCCAAGACATCTAGGACATGCAGTTTTGGTTTTCAGGATTTGTAATTATGAGATACTATCAAACCTTAAAGAAATCATTTACAGAAAAATGAAAATTCTACTCAACTTTGATATTCCAAATCCGTTAAGACTTTTTTTCTGTGGAGCTGTTTTCCTTATAATGAAAATGAAAATGATCCATTAAAGTATCATTAATTAGTCTATGGGTTAATGCTATATTTCTTTTGAAGTTATATGCTATAGGTTTTTGTGAAGAAAATACCAAAATTTAAGTCAAAATCTTGCCATCTGCCATTGATTTCAAATATCATTTATACTTAAGCATATTCAAACTTGCAAGTGGACTTGAGAGAATCAATGGCATTTGTCATAATTGTGAATAATATTTCAGAGCGTCAATGGGAGGGAATATCATCAGTATCAATATTACAGCAAAATCCAGACACAGCTAAATTACTTAATAAGGCTATAAAGAATATAGCAAATTAATATAGCAAATATAGTCATTTAGATGGTCTTTTATAGTGTGTTTTGTCCATTTTGGAGCTCTGCAGCACCAGTGCCTATTCACTTTCATAGTATGAAAAGAAAACAACGAAAAGAAATTCTGATGTCGTTTTGCTTGACCAAGTTAGTTAGATTTAGCTTGTGTGAGTTTTGCTGTGTATATAAGAGTTTATACTGGTGAGTCATGTGCATTAGAGGGTGATAATAACAGGTGCACATCCAGAACATCTGGATTCCTGCTGTCCGCATGAATTTGTTTTTCATTCCGCTAACCCCCAAAAGACTATATGTCTCACATGCTCCACTAACATCTGCATCTCAATCTCTGTCCATTTTCAGGGAAACAAGAAGTGTTTTAGATGCGATTCCAGACGGATGTACAGTGAGTTCACTAACCCCAACAGCCACACTATTGAGAATGTGGTGACAACCTTCACTCCCAACCGCCTGAAAACATGGTGGCAGTCTGAGAACGGTGAGTTCTAGGCTCAGATTTACGAAGATAGCTGCGTTCAAAAGTTAGATCTCATATGAACTCAAATATTTCTCATCAAATTCTTCCAAGGCCAGAATAACTGAGCTTTGCTATTCACATTTGTATGGCTCTATACTCTGACTGTATGCCAGCAGTTGTCTCATTTGTGTGTATTTTTATCAGGAATTTTAGGAGGAAACGCCTGAGACAAAGTTGAAACTTCAAAGGATAGTTTACCCAAAAATGAAAAATCTATTCTATATCTACATATCTATTTTTAGAAATGTTTTTTTAACATATTGTCAACAGTCACCAAAAGTTTTTCCTTACCAACATTTTTCCAAAATTTTACCATAATGTTACAAAAATGTATTCTTTTGTGTTCCAAAGAAGAAAGAAATGCATAAAGTTTTGGAATGACATAAGGGTGAGTAAATGATCATTTATTTTTGGGTGAACCATCCCTTTGCATGAAATGTAAATGAGACTTCCAAGTCTCCTGAGCTATCAAAGATCAATAACATTGTCAACTTTCACTTACATATTCTAAAGATTAATAATATACACATTTATACGTCACAATTCTCATATCATTAGTCCCAAAAGAACATACTGTGTCTCATGGCAGAAATTTGGATAGACAAATAGAGAAAGGGATAGAGAAAAAGGAAAGCTCAGAAGAAGCGCTGACAGGAAGTAGTGGGAATGAGAAAGTGAGAGCTGGGCGTGGGAAACAGCTGGCCTGCTTTCTCCCTAGCGACTGGTTTCAACAACAGTCACGCTACCAGATTCAATCCATGGGTGTGGCACGGCATCACTAATTTAGGGAATTTATGACTTTGGATGCTTTATTTAACACAGTGCTGCACTTTTGTCATGCCCTTGTTCCCTGTAAATGTAAAAAAGAAAAAGTGAACATGCTTGAAACGTTATAGATAATGTTCACAGTGATTTTAAACAAAGACAGTACTATGAATTCATATGAATGTTTTTTGGTCAACAGTGGCAATAGTTTACTTATGGACCACTTATAATGTTAGTCAAGTGTTCTTGCACTTGTAATTATTTAGTTTTTCATGACTGTTTTCCAATATCTGACTAATATAATTAAACTGACTTTTTTTTGCTACTGTACCTTTAAGAATATAATATGTAGATTACCTCTTTGTATGGAGCTCTAAAGGGACATGGTAATGAGAAAAATTTCCATATCTTTCCAGCTTTTGCATTTTCTTTGGCGTTCCCCAGAGGCACTTTGTGTTCGCTCGCAAAATGTTTGCGTTCACTACCAAAACTCTTGCTCTCCCTGAGAAACTTCGCTTGCAAAACTGTTGTGATGGAAATTATATGTGGTGGGAGGAAAGACTATATTGTTTTTTGTGAGTGAATGGCAAGTTTCTCGAGGGAGCGCAGTACATTTTGCAAGAGAATTCAAAAGTTTAGACCAAATATAACAACATTGAATAAAGCAATAAGCCCCAAGAAGCCGTGGTTTACAGTCAGGGCCGTCCCATGCATCCTTGGGATCCTTGGGCCCACTCAGTCCGTTTGCGATCGTGTTTGCGGTCCATTCGCAGAGGTACAGTCGCACTGGTTGCACTGCCCTAAGGACGGCCCTGTTTACAGTGTCTGTGTAGCTATTACATTGAATGAGAAATGAATGTTGTGTCTGTTAAAAGTTTACTTACTATATAGTACAGTATGAATGCAATTTGGATGTACTACATCTGCCATGTTGTCATTTTCATGTGACCTACAGCGTCATTTGGGTTGCCAGTGTCTAATGGATGCACACTTTAGAATCTTGGCAGAAGTAATAGGTCAAGAAGAAACAATAGGTCTGGTTAGATCTCGCCTGCTGTTTTATAAATACTACAAATTCTGACATACTACTAATTTCATGTAATGTTTTACACCTGCTATATACTAGGGGAACAAACCTATCCGGGTGCAGGAATGGTCTTTTTGAACTCAAGAGGAAGTTGACTTCTGAAACTTACAGTGTGTTTACATACATGACAGTGAACCCTTTTGTTTCAAAAGATCAAGAAGATTTTATTTGTTCATGAAACAACCCACCGTCTTTGATATTTTGAGTGAGGAAACTATTCGTGCCAGATTCCTTGGAGTGAACAAATATTTAAAGGGTTAGTTCACCCAAAAAAACGATATTTCTGTCATTAAGTACTCACCCTCATGTCGTTTCACACCAGTAAGACAAATTAAGATATTTTTGATGAAATCCGAGAGTTTTTTTTATCTCTCATAGAAAGCAAGGTAATCAAGGTCCAGAAAGTAATCAAGGTCCAGTGGTGCAACCTTAATGTTATGAAGTGATAATACTTTTTGTGCGCAAAAACAAAACAAGAATAACAGCTTTATTCAACATTATCTTCTCTCTTTGGTCTTACTGCTATGCTGTTTACATCAACCGCTTCCAGGTTCTACGCCAGAGCGCCGACTCATAATTGGCCGGCTCCTGCATCAGCAGCACACGTATGCGTTGTGCTGCTCACGTTACAGCTTCAGCCAATACGGAGTCGGTGTTCTGACTTAGAACCTGGAAGCGCTGGGCGTAAACAGCATAGAAGATATTGCTGAATAAAGTCATTATTTTTGTTTTGTTTTTGCGCACAAAATGTATTATCGTCCCTTAACATTAAGGTTGCACCACTGTAGTCACGTGTATTTTAACAATGTTTTTACTACTTTTTTGTACCTTGAATGATAGTAATTAAGTTGCTTTCTATGAGAGATTTCATAAAAAATATCTTCATTTGTGTACCGAAGATAAACAAACGTCTTACGGGTTTGGAACGTCATGAGAGCGAGTAATTAATGACAGAATTTAAATTAACTTAACATATTACTATGCTTTTCTAAAACTGTATTAAAAATAAGTACTTTTGTTGGACTCAATAGCCTCGTGGTCAGCGCTCCAGCCAGTAGCGTGTTTGCACCTCATTCATTTCTTTCCTCATTCATTTATTTATTCCCCTCCATCAGGAGTTGAAAATGTGACTATTCAGCTGGATTTGGAGGCCGAATTCCACTTCACACACCTCATCATGACCTTTAAGGTGAGTCACTCTTTCACACACATAAACACACAGAGCTAGAACACAGTCTTGTGGAATGTAGAACATATATGTGTAGATATGTTTGAAGTTTCTTCAAGTCCAGAGCTGCATTTCTCAAAAAAGCATGAGAATATTGTAGAAACCTTTGGCAACAGTGGTGTCTATGATCTATTTTACAAATATATTTTTTTTTACAGAATCCGATCCTCAGTAAATGTAAACATTTTGCTGTTTTCCGCAGACCTTTCGGCCCGCAGCCATGCTGATTGACCGTTCTGCAGATTTTGGGCGGAGCTGGCAGGTGTACCGTTACTACGCTTTCAACTGCACTGAATCCTTTCCGCACATCCCTCTCGGGCCAATCAAAAAAGTTGATGATGTCATTTGTGACAGCCGCTATTCTGGCATTGAGCCATCAACAGAGGGCGAGGTGTGTGATATACATGCATATAGACAAAAATACTGTACATAAAAGTGCTTATACATACTATTTAAACAGTATCTAGATTCTTGTAAATAAATTCATATGTCACTGTTCTTGTGTACTTGTGAACAGGTCATTTTTAGGGTACTTGATCCTGCATTTAAGATTCCTGACCCTTACAACCCACATACTCAGAGTAAGTAATTAGCACATCACCACAGCAACTCTCTTGACCAAAAGAAAGCTTTGTGGTGCTATTTGTGCCTGACAGTTTCACTGAAATGAATTTTTTAAATGATCATTTCATTATAACCTTTCACACAATTATTTTTTTTCCCACCTCAATCCCAAAAAATGCCACTGAATATGGGTTCAACCCCCATGGACATTTGGCCACTATGGGTCCCCTCCCCAATATTCTTATTAGTGGTCTACAAAAAAGGTGTTTTCATTAGCCAAATTTATTAACTATTACCTATAGACTTAAAAAATGTCCAACAGTTATTTATCAGTACTAACCCTATGCTTAACTCCACAGTGCTACAAACTGTCTGAGTATGTTCTACATTTGAATTTGAATTTACTTTGCGACTGTTAAAAAAGTATGTTTTATATGGTATGAATGTGTGTAGTATGAATGAAATTCTGATGTACTGCATCCGCCATGTTGTTACTGTCATGTGACCTACCAACGTCAGTTGCATCGCTGCACTGCCATTAATAAATCCCCTTCTGTGGCCTCATGGGATAGTAAAGTGTCAATCGAATGCGCACTTCAGAATCGCGGTAGTAATAGGTCATCTGCGTCCTGTTTTTCGAGTACTGTGTATTTAAACATACTAATCTTTTGGCATACTGTTTTTCCTCATACTTCTTAGTAGGGAAGTATTCAGTTTCGGACGCGACATTGGAGTCTGTACTAATGAGCTGATGAGTTGAATCAGGTGTGTTTCTTTAGGGAAACATCTAAAATGTGCAGTGCAGTACTCCAGACTTGGGAACCACTGACCCAAGAGGACATGGTGATGGAAAAATACGAGATTGGAGGAAAAATTATATTGAAATAGTTTTGCGCTTACTTGCAAAATTTTTGCATTCCCCCAAAAAACGTTGTGTTTGTTCACGAAAGACTTTTCCTCCCACCTTATATTATTTCCATCACCAGTTTAGCAAAAAAAGTTTCTCGAGGGAAGGCAAAAGCATTGAAATATAAATTTTTCTCCCATCTTATCATTTTCCCTATCTCCATTAAGGGCTCAGAATGAAACAATAAGTTGGTATATTCCATTTACATCAGAATAATATCATTTAAATAGGTAACTGACTAAGGGGCCATTCACATAGAACGTATTTTTCCATTCCAATGCATTACTTTCCATTGTTTTTCTATGTAAACACATGCTAGACGGACGTGTATGACCGTTCTAAAAACGCGGCACTCAAGTTCTGTGTGAAATTTGCTCAGTTTTTCAATGTGCTTTGCTTTCTGGAAATAACTAGTACACTATGAATTTTGCTGTAATAGAGCTGAACTATTGAGCTTGTAAAGGCTAATATTAGTGTAAACGTACTTGGAGGTTAGGTGCCTTGCTTAAGGGTACCTCAATCATTTTCTGCCAGTATTGAGAATCGAACCCACTTTTATACAATTAATACCCCAACTAAATCTACAACTAAACCTACAATAACCACTTGTGTAAAAAAGTTGTGAAGTGAATTAGAAAAAAAGTGTATGTGTACATTGTCTGACTACTGATATTTCTTCGTGTGTCTGTTTGTGCATACAGACCTACTGAAGATCACAAATCTGCGTGTACGTATGGAAAAGTTGCACACTCTAGGTGATAATCTGTCTGATGACCGAGAGGAGGTGAAAGAGAAATACTATTATGCTCTCTATGACATGGTCGTCCGTGGCAACTGTTTCTGCTATGGCCACGCCTCCATGTGTGCACCAGTCGGCACTGAGGCAGGGGTTGAGGGCATGGTAAGTAAATGCAACAACAACAATCACAAACCAATCACTCAAGCTGCTCACCTGTGTGTATGTGTGCAGGTTCACAGTCATTGCATGTGTAATCACCACACTACTGGACTCAACTGTGAGGAGTGTGAGGACTTTTACCAAGACCTGCCCTGGAGACCAGCAGTGGGCCGAGAGACAAACGCATGCAAGAGTATGACAAACAGCCCGAAGTTAATCACAAAAAATAAATTAGATCTATTACATTATATTATAGTCAGATGCCATATTGAATATTATTCACTAATCTGGTGTTTTTTCTTTTTCTGTCATTCTTTCAGGATGTGAGTGTAATCATCACTCAAGTTCCTGTCACTTTGACATGGCGGTGTATCTGTCATCGGGAAACAGGAGTGGAGGAGTATGTGATGACTGTCAGCACAACACACAGGGCCAATGGTGTGAGAACTGCAAACCCTTCTACTACAAGCACTCTCACAGAGACATCAGAGACCCCAGGATCTGCGAGCGTAAGTGTGTTTACAGGGTTAGTTCACCCAAAAATGAAAAAAAAAAAAAAAAAAAATTAATTACTCACCCTCATGCCATTCCAAACCCATAAGACTTTCGTACACCTTTGGAATACAGATGAAGATACTTTTAATGAAATCTGAACGATGTCTGTCCCTCCATAGACAGCTACGCAACTACCACTTTGACGCTTCAATAAGTTCATAAAGAAATCATAAAACTAAACCATAAGAATTGAGCGGTTTAGTCCAAATTTTCTGAAGAGACTTGATTGCTTTATATGATAAACAGATTGAATTGACCCTTTTTCACATATAAACATTCATCAACTCACACAACAGTTGTGGTAAACGGAAGCTCAAGCATGTTTGCTTGACGTGTGAGAACCAATGAGGTTCATTCTTGTGTGTTACGAGGCATGTTTGTTCTCGCGTGTCAAGTAGGTTCAGTCCTAAATTCTTTATTTCTTTCTTTTGAACTGGATACAATTCAAGTTATGGACAATACAAATGCTCCACGGGCATTCCTAAAAGACTTGATGAATCCAGCTAAAAAAAAAAAAAAAAAAAAAAAAAAAAACTTCCTACACATTAAAGGGTCATTCGCTGAAAGGACTGAGTAGTTATGAATTTGTAAATGCTTTGTATATTTGTGTTCATTTGCCATGTTTGGATTTATTGTACTGATGGAATATGTGTATGGGTATTATGAACTTTGTATTTCACTTCATGAATATGTGAATATATGTTTTTTTTTTTTTTTACTTGCTTTGGATTGTGAAGGTTCATTTGAATTTGTGAAAAAAAAAAAAACTAAACTAAAGAAACAGAATAAGATAGGGATCATATAAATTGATGAGGACATGTATTAGATTCCTTTGGGACGGTTTAATTTTTGACAACCTAAAATTCGTCCTAAATTCATGGTTTATCATATAAAATGATAGTGTCTCTTTAGAAAATTTGGACTAAACCGCTCAATTCATATGGATTAGTTTTACTCTCTCTTTATTTACTTTTTGAAGCGTGAAAGTGGTAGTCGCATTGCTGTCTATGGAGGGACAAAAAGCACTCAGATTTCATTTAAAATATCTAAATTTGTGTTCTGAAGATGAACAAAAGTCTTACGGGTTTGGAATGACATGAAGGTGAGTGATTAATGATTAATTAATGCTCTCAAAATAGATACTTTTTGTTCTTATGCAGAAAGGAAGCTGTAAAGTGTTATTATATGCATTACTTGAAGGGATGGTATGTGATGAATGCGGTTTAATAGCTTAATTAAATTAAAATTCAGTTAATTATTAATCAAATTAAATAGTGTATGTATGTGTTTAGCCTGTGACTGTGACCCACGTGGTTCTCTGAACGGAGGCTTATGTGACAGCGCTACGGATGTCTTAAGAGATATGATTGCTGGCCAATGTCGCTGCAAAGCTAATGTGGAGGGACAACGTTGTGACCACTGTAAAAAGGGACACTATGGCCTCAGCGACGACCCATTAGGCTGTCAGCGTGAGTAAATACACACACATATACGCAAACAAACAGTTTGTTTCATGTTCTTTCGAGGCTTTGACCTCTGTGTATGATCATATTTGTCTTTCTTTTGTGTGTGTTTGTGGTCCCAGCATGCAGCTGTAATCCTAAAGGCACACTCCAAACAGGAAGTCCTTGTGATAGTCAGACAGGAAGCTGTTACTGCAAACGTCTTGTGACTGGACGAAATTGCGACCAGTGTGTGGTAAGAGAGCATTATGAGTATGTGTGTTTTGGGTTTGTGTTTTTGTGCTTGTGTATAACAGTTTTCCCTTTCAGCCTCAGCACTGGGGTCTCGATAATGATATGGACGGCTGTAAACCATGTGACTGTGACATCGGTGGGGCTTTGAATAATATGTAAGTTACCCGTATCAGGATTTGTTAAAAAAATGTTTTTATTATTATTATAAATGTATTTATCCAGGCCAACATAAATATTCTTCTATAAACTTTGTTTGCTCTGTAGTTGTTCTCAGGAGACAGGGGAGTGTGCTTGTAAGGAGCATATGTTTGGTAAGCGTTGTGACCAAGTGCATTCCGGGTACTACTTCGCAGCACTGGATCACTACATTTATGAAGCTGAAGATGCTTCCTTTGGACCAGTAAGTGTCACTCAGGAACACTTGCCCTCATTTATGAAACAAGCAGAAAAATGGTAACACTTTACAAAAGATTTATTAGTTAACATTAGTTAATGCATTAACTGACAATAAGCAATTCATGTGTTATATTTCTTTATCTGTTAATATTAGTTAATGAAAATACAACTGTTCATTGTTAGTTCATGTTAGCTCAGGTCCATTAAATAATATTAGATACAACTTTTGATTTTAATAATGTGTTAGTAAATGCTGAAATTAGCATTAACTAAGATTAATAAATGCTTTAGAAGTATTTTTCATTGTTAGTTCATGTTAACTAATGTAGTTAACTAATGTTAACAAATGAAACCTTATTGTAAAGTTACCAAAAAATCTTTTGTAAACATTTTAAAAATGTAACATTTGTGACCATTTACATAATAATAGTTCCGTCAAGACAACTCTTGGGATATTGGTATGGTAATTGAAATTGCATGGTAATGGAAATTACAACGTTAATGTATTTGGTCTTGGTGGAATAGATCTGCTACGCTGCTGCAGAACAAGTACCAAGACTTGCTACTGCCAATACATTCACAGACACTGCTGTGAGCATGTATGACATGCTGCTGCTGCACATGTAACATACATGAATTAACCCCCCAACAAAGCAGGAAACAGAGAAAAGGGCAGAGCCTTCTTCAACACAAACATCTAACAGATCATTACAGGTATAAAAGCAAATCCAATTAAGCTGTGGTGCAACAGCTGAAAAAGACTATTACTATACATTGTAAAGCACTTTTAACCCTACACAGTTAAAGGTGGGGTATCCATTTTTTCAATAACGCTGTTGGACAAACAAACCTACCCCTCTCTTCATTACTCCGCCTCCAAAACTCACTCTCCAATCCTAACCACCCTGCTCCGAGTCAGTCTGGAACTCCGGCCCGTCCGCTTCTAGCATGCGAGGCAAGTGCACTAATAATGACGCTAAATACCGCATTCTCTAGCGGTCGTCAGTGTGCAGTGGTTTACCTGCACAACTCTCACTATCTAGCCACTTTTACACACGCAATACAAGAGTGGGTGTCTGTAGATCACAACTGACGTGCAAAATGCTTCACAAAAAATTAACGCACACACACATTACACAAGAGTAAATACAAACAAGAGTTTGTTGTTAATTGCCAACAGCACAGCAGCTTCAGACAATCATGACACTCAAGCTTAGTTTTACTCACATGAGAAGGAATCAAAGCAGCCTCCGCATCTGTTTCCAGGCCTTCCCGCTTAACTCACTTCAGCGCTGGAAAGCTTTTCTAATATTAACGCGGGTCCTAAAGCACTTGCCCAGTCATAAACCTTCATTCCAGTGATATTCTTTTGAGCTCTTTTATATTGTGTCTCAGCATTTCTCCTTCTGCGTTTTTTTTAATTTGTTTTATTTCTTCTCAAATCTCCCTCTTGCTCGTTCTGTCTCTATTCTGGCACTAATGCAGATTGGTTAGACGTTTGTTGTTGGTATCGGCCCGACTAACTTCCAAACAGTGTAGTTGAAAAAATGAATATATATACACATGTGCTTTTGAGTGAAAAACAAGCTGCTGCATTGACAGATATGCATAAATCTGCACAATGATAATATACACAGGAAGGAATAGAACAAACACCCCCCAAAACAAGACAGGAAGGGATAGACAAACCCGCCAAAACAAGCAGATCTATTGCCAAGACATATGTACTGCAATTTTATTTTATTTTATTTATTTTTTATGGGACCGCATTTTTTACTATCTTTGTGTGCCTTGGCTACCTTGTCGACAGGCTTAACACTAGTGACCGAAGACTATGTGCGCTTTGGCTACCTTGCTGACTGGCTTGGCACTAAGAGTATGTGTGCCTTGGCTACCTTGCTGACCGGCTTAACACTAGTGATCTAAGGCATTGTGTGCCTTGGCTGCCTTGCTGACCGGCTTAACGCTAGTGACATAAGGCTATGTGTGCCTTGGCTACCTTGCCGACTGGCGTGGCACTATTGGCCTAAGGCTATGTGGGCCTTGGCTACCTTGCCGACCGGCTTGGCACTAGTGATCTAAGGCTATGTGGGCCTTGGCTACCTTGCCGACCGGCTTGGCACTAGTGATCTAAAGCTATGTGCGCCTTGGCTACCTTGCCGACCGGCTTAACACTAGTGACCTAAGACTATGTGCGCCTTGGCTACCTTGCCGACCGGCTTAACACTAGTGACCTAAGACTATGTGCGCTTTGGCTACCTTGCCGACAGGCTTAACACTAGTGACATAAGGCTATGTGCGCCTTGGCTACCTTGCCGACCGGCTTAACACTAGTGACCTAAGACTATGTGCGCCTTGGCTACCTTGCCGACCGGCTTAACACTAGTGACCTAAGGCTATGTGCGCCTTGGCTACCTTGCCAACCAGCTTGGCACTAGTGGCCTAAGGCTATGTGCGCCTTGGCTACTTTGCCGATCGGCTTAACACTAGTGATCTAAGGCTATGTGTGCCTTGGCTACCTTGCCGACCGGCTTGGCACTAGTGATCTGAGACTATGTACGCCTTGGCTACCTTGCCGACCGGCTTGGCACTAGTGATCTAAGGCTTTGTGTGCCTTGGCTGCCTTGCTGACCGGCTTAACGCTAGTGACATAAGGCTATGTGTGCCTTGGCTACCTTGCCGACTGGTGTGGCACTATTGGCCTAAGGCTATGTGGGCCTTGGCTACCTTGCCGACCGGCTTGGCACTAGTGATCTAAGGCTATGTGGGCCTTGGCTACCTTGCCGACCAGCTTGGCACTAGTGATCTAAGACTATGTGCGCCTTGGCTACCTTGCCGACCGGCATGGCACTAGTGGCCTAAGAATATGTTTGCCTTGACTACCTTACCGACCGGCTTGGCACTAGTGATCTAAGGCTATGTGTGCCTTGGCTACCTTGCCGACCAGCTTCACACTTGTGATCTAAGGCTATGTGTGCCTTGGCTACCTTGCTGACTGGCTTGGCACTAGTGGCCTAAGACTATGTACGCCTTGACTACCTTGCCGACCGGCTTGGCACTAGTGATCTAAGGCTATGTGTGCCTTGGCTACCTTGCCGACTGGCTTAGCACTAGAAGTGCATGCTTTGTGTTCTCATGAACAATAGATATAATGTTGCAAGCTGAGAGATGGGAACCCAGCAACTACCTGAGCAAGTATGATCAAATAGTCAGTTGATAATGATAACATAACCCTTATGTTTTATTTAATAATTAAAAACCATTAGGAGCAATAAAGAATGACTGAGCTGCATTGCATGTTAGCATAGCTAAGAAAACATAACCCTACAATAACAATGTGTCATTTATGCAGCTAAATATGTATGTGAAGGCTTATTTACTTTACCTCCTCATCCATGCTTAGACAGCATACTCACAGAAATACAAACAATAAACCATTTGCTGCTGCATAGACAAAACTGCATAACGATCCAGCTATACTTGGACTCAACCAGATTATAAACAAACATGACGCTTAATATTAACTGTATTGATGGTTCTTTAATGTGACTCAGACACACAAGCATCTAAATCATCCACACACATTCAGCATCGCTAATAAACATTGCTCTTGAAAATGAGGAGTCACTGAATAATACCGCTAAATATGGTGGATGCCGATAAAGCGCAATGCTTAGATCACCTTAACTGTTTTCATATCTGTGCTAAACAGCGTATAAAACAGTGGTAACAACAATAGACAGCTGCTGCATAAAACATGCAGTAAAACCGCTGCTTATATATGCTTCAGTGATACACTCACGCATCTGTTGACATGACGCTAGTTTAAAACTTGTAAAGATAGTTCCATTTAGGAATTGATAACCGGACCACACAAAAGCGCATATGTGGAATAAAAGATCATTTTTACTTATCTTAGATGTTGATTCAGATGCCATCTGGAAGCGGGCTGTGGACTGCTAACAGCAAACAATGCCAAATATTTGAATGTTTGAGCAGCAAGCTCATTGGCCGCTGATGCAACAGCAACCAATCAGCTGTGCTGTGTAGATAATGATGTGTTAGCTAGACCCATCAGCCTGCATTGTCAGAGTTTCTTGCCAAAACTAGGTAATTTTACAAACATATTGAATGTGACAGTTTACATAAGAATGGTTTTACGAGCTAATTAAAAGTGACAATTTATGCAACAATGGTTTTACAAAAAATTGTATGTGATAGTTTACTGTAGAATGATTTTATGAACTGAATGCTAAATTTTACAAGAATAATCTTATAAAGAAATTAAATGCAAACATTCACTTAGAATGGTTTTTCAAACAAATTAAATGTGTAATTTAAAGTATTTCATTTGACTAAATAATTGAAATAATTTACATAAAAAAGGTTTATACTAATTAAATGCAAAAATGTACCTACAAGAAGATTCTATGAACAAACTGAGGACAACTATTTGTTTGCTTTTATGAAAAATGTTTATTAGAAAATTAATGTAAAAATAGTTTTATGAAAGATATACACTTAAATTTGTTTTGCTCATGCTGCTGTTCTGATACCCGAGTGTTTGATTTCTTCACGGTAACATGTTAACAGAACCAAATTTACTGGTATGCGTAAATGCAAGTCTTTATTGATTGTATGCAGGCAGTAAAAGTGGTTCAAAGACCATTACCTCTGGATCGTAAACCCACCTGGACGGGTGCAGGATTTGTCAATGTACCAGAGGATGAAACACTGAGATTCAACATTTACAATCTCCCACAATCAATGGAATACAACTTAATGATCCGCTATGAACCACTGGTAATAAACATGTATACAGTATTCAATTTATAACTTACATACATGGTCACAAACAAGCAAGTACATATGTTTGATGCATTTATTCTAGTTGCCAGATGAATGGGAGCAGGTTGAAGTAAAGATAGAGCGGCCCAGAGCCAGTTACACAACAGCACACTGCACTTCTACATACAATGATGAACAGGTTATCTCACTGCACCCTGGATCCAGGTAAGGTTGCATTAGCATGTGTGTAGTTTAGTTTTGTTTATTGTGTATTTGAATCCTGATTGTGGGTTTGTGTGTTTCAGATATGTAGTTCTGTCTAGTCCAGTGTGTTTGGAGAAGGGTCAGAACTACACAGTGAAAATTAGCTTCAAACAGTACTCATCATACAGCTATCACTCTTCTCCTCACACACTTGTTGATTCAGTAAGGTTATTTAATTTTCACTCGGATATTGCTGTTATATTTCAGAAATAATTACATATTATAAACATTATTGAAATAAAACCACTGTTTGTTGCAATAATCATGGCTAATGATTTGAACCTTTACTTCTGACTTCTGTAGATAGTGCTTCTGCCAGAGGTGCAAGACCTGGAGCTATTTTCTGAGGGACCCCGGCAGCAAGAGGACTGGGAGATGTTCAAGAAATACAGATGTATGGAACGGAGCCAGAGTATTATTAAAATCCCCTTGACGGATATTTGCAGAGACTACATTTTCAGTGTGTCAGCACTACTACACAATGGAGCTCTGGGTGAGACAGTGAGAAGAATAACAAATGTAGCAAAAATTATTAAAACTAAGCAAGAAATAGTCTAAATAGCTTGAGAAGGCATTGCTTGATAAGACAGCGATTCTTTCGGACGCAGCCATTATATTGCTATTTAGTTTGGTGATGCTAGTGGTGCAGAAATTACACAGTGTAACTTTAAAAGTACATACTTTATCATCAAAAGCAAGTGCATACTTTTGTCCTAAGGTTGCCAATCAAGCATATTTTTGCTGCCTGTCTGAATAAAGCCCAATTTTCTTTATCACTGGCAGAGTGTAGGTGTGACCCACAAGGTTCTCTGAGCACAGTATGTGACGTTATTGGTGGGCAGTGTCAGTGTCGACCCAATGTTTCGGGCAAGAACTGTGACACCTGTTCCCCAGCCACATACCAGTTTGGACCCTCAGGATGTAGACGTATGTGAACATTACACACATATACACAAGTCAACAACACAACACCAACATATTCATTAGCAAAGAATAACATTAATGTTGTATCTTTCCAATCTCATCAGCGTGTGACTGTAACCCGCTGGGCTCTCAGAACCTTTTCTGCCACCCCACTACGGGCCAGTGTTTATGTGTGCAAGGGGCATATGGACGCCAGTGTGGCAACTGTAAGCCCAACCATTGGGGCTTCCCTCAATGCAACCCCTGCTCCTGTAACGGGAACAGCGAACAGTGCCATCCGCTTACGGGCGAGTGTCTGAACTGCAGGGGTCACACCACAGGCCGAAACTGTGAGAGGTAGGAGAGGATAACATTGTTTAACAGGTCTGATATATATTATTTTACAGCATAATGCCATTTTGATGGCATAGGATTTTTTATACTACAGTTAGCCTTGTCTTTTTAAAACCAGAGTAAAGACCCGTTTTAACCCTTGATTATGAAAATAAGAAAAAAATAGAGTGCAACAGTCGGGATCCGGAAAGTAAAAACTTTTTTCATTCATTTTCTCTATAGGGAAATTAATTTTGAACGATAAGTTGTATACCTTTAAAGACAGACCTACAATAAAGTTATGAGGTTGTTAATCCATGGTATTTCAACTTATTTTTAAAATAATCGAATTCCTGATAAAAACTACATACCCATGATTCCGTACAAAAAATTACACCAATCAGAGAGTCGAAAAAGTAACACATGCCAAAATAGCTCCTAAACTCCACCCTCTCCCATGAAACACTGTGAATTACGTAAATGAGTCGATCTGTCTTCGCTCTCAAATACTTAATTTGTTTATATATATGCATATTTTGCTATAAACTTTTGGCCCAAACCCAGAGTACTATCCCCCATCTTTGACTAGGATAGGAACCAGCCAATTAAATATTTACAAATGCTGTTGTACTTGATTTAATCTTATAGATAGACATCATTGTTTATATTAAAAGTTCATTGCAATGAAAAAATATTTCCATCATTAAATCACTCTAAAATGTGGAAATATCCCTCTGGAAAACATTCCAGCACTGACATGATGTTTAGTGTTTTGTATGTGTGTGTGTTTATATCAGGATGAATAATTTTTTGAATAATGAATTGAGTAATCCTTGTGTTCATTTGGCTGATATTTTATCCAAAATTACATTGCATTTTTTTAGTTCATGCATTCCTTGGGAATTTAATCTATGATGTTGCTCTACTTTTTTTTAACAAAACACTAAACACTTAATAAAAATAACTGTGTTTCCTGCAACCCTCTGTTCCAGGTGTGAAAGTGGTTATCACCGTAACAGATTGCTGGGCTTCAGAGAGCCGTGTCGCCCTTGTATGTGCCCCAACGGACCTGGAAGCGGAATGCAGTTTGCTGAGAGCTGTTACCAAAACCCTCTCTCTCTTCAAATGGTCTGTGTCTGCAACTCAGGCTACAAAGGTAAATGCATCAGTTGGAGAAATGAACAGAAAAGATTTTCTTAAATTTCTCACATAAAACACTTCTCACTCCTACTCCACCTTCTAGGACCTAAGTGTGAGGAATGTGCCTCTGGTTATCATGGTAACCCTCAGGTACCAGGGGGGCGGTGCCAACCATGTCAGTGTAACGGAAATATTAACATGCAGGACCCTGAATCATGCGATGTCCGCACCGGTGCCTGTCTCAATTGCCTGTTTCACACCGATGGCAATGCGTGCCAGTACTGTAGACGTGGTTATTATGGAGACGCCCGTACACAGAACTGCAGGAGTGAGTATGCATTGTAAACAAGCGCATTACTGTGCTGCATTTGATTGGCTACATGTGTGCACATGCAGTGTTTTTGTGTTTAAAAATCCATCCATTCTTCCATTCTCTTTTTAGTATGTGATATACGCTTGTTGATATACGCATGATTCCCTTTCTTCTGCAAAAAAAAATATTTTTGATGAATGTTTTTTGTCAAAGAACTGTTTTTGTCCATATAATGAAAGTCAATGGGGTCCACTGAAGAAATCTTAATTTTCAGCCTCTAAGCAACATAGTGTTACACTTCACGTATGCATTTTTTTTTTTTTTTTTTCAAATAACCATTTTTTTTTTGTATAATTTTGTCTTCAGGTTGTATGTGCCATCTTTTGGGAAGTTCCAGGCACAGCTGTGTTGATGGCCTGTGTGAGTGTGACAGGGATAGCGGGCAGTGCCCATGTCTGCCTGGTGTGGAGGGTCAGCACTGTGACCGCTGTGCCCCCAACACATGGAACATCAACAGTGGCAAAGGATGTCAACCTTGCCAGTGCCACCCAGAACACTCGTACAGTTCCTCCTGCGACCTGGTATATACACAAACACCTACATTTACGTATCACAAGTTGACAGTATCAACCATAAGTCAACTGAATCACAAGTTGAATTATCCACTTGTCTTAGATGTCAGGTCAGTGTTCCTGTAGGCCTGGTTTTGGAGGCAGGACGTGTGAGGAGTGCAGAGAACTGTTCTGGGGCAATCCTGAGGTCCAGTGCCACGGTAAGTCTGCACTGCGTCATAGAAAATGGCCCGCACCGTGGGTCATGTGAGTGAAGTCAATTACTGCTGCACTAATATTTGTGTACACTGTGCAGTTCAGTTGAGTAGCACAATTTCACCCTCAATTTCATAGCACACATGTACTTCCTCAATAGCAGACTTTTTTACAACAAATTTTATGCATAAAAATGAGTGGATAGAAACACCAAGATGAAATTAATATTCCAAAATACAGACAAATAAAATCCCCTTTCCTTTTCATTTCCATTTTGATTCTGTTTCTCAGGAAATGTTTTCTTGAACACACTGAATGGAAACACTGCTTCATTCGCAAATAGTTTTTGTTATATTGCGATTAATTCAATTTGCAAATTAAAATTCTCATGCATTTGTTAACATGACCTGAATGCCAGGTAAAGATTTCAAATCAGACTTAACCAATTTGTCATGTAACAATGATGAAAAATTGTGCATTAAATTTTTGTTGCTTTGTGATATTATATTGCGGTTTGTGGAGCCCCAGACATGACAGGAAAAAAAAATTGTAGGCTAAATCGTGCGCACAATTTACTGATTCGTTCCCTCGATTTACTAAATCGTGTACACATTATAGTAAATCGAAGGAACAAAAGAGTAAATCGGAATGAAATAGTATTCATGCACACATTTTAGTAAATCGAGGGAACAAAATAGTAATCGTGCGCATGTTTTAGTAAATCGAGGGAAAGAAATAGTAAATCATGAGCACGTTTTAATATATCGAGGGCATGAAATGGTAATCGTGCGCACGTTTTAGTAAATCGAGGGAACGAAATAGTAATTGTGCACATGTTTTAACAAATCAAGAGAAAGAAATAGTAAATCATGTGCACGTTTTAGTAAATCGAGGGAACGAAATAGTAATCATGCGCACGGTCTAGTAAATGGAGGGAACGAAATAGTAAATCATGAGCACGTTTTAATATATCGAGGGAACGAAATAGTAATCGTGCGCCCGTTTTAGTAAATCGAGGGAACGAAATAGTAATCGTGCGCACATTTTAGTAAGTCGAGGAAACAAAATAGTAAATCATGAGCATGTTTTAATATATCGAGGGAATGAAATAGTAATCGTGCGCCCGTTTTAGTAAATCGAGGGAACGAAATAGTAATCGTGCGCACATTTTAGTAAGTCGAGGAAACGAAATAGTAAATCATGAGCACGTTTTAGTAAATCGAGGGAACGAAATAGTAATCGTGCGCACATTTTAGTAAGTCGAGGAAACGAAATAGTAAATCATGAGCATGTTTTAATATATCGAGGGAATGAAATAGTAAATCGTGTGCACGTTTTAGTAAATCAAGGGAACGAAATAGTAAACGTGCGAACGTTTTAGTAAATCGAGGGAACTAAATAGTAATTGTGCGCACGTTTTAGTAAATCGAGGGAACGAAATAGTAAATTGTGTGCACGGTTTAGTAAATCAAGGGAATTAAAAATAGTAAACGTGCGCACGTTTTAGTAAATCGAGGGAACTAAATAGTAATTGTGCGCACGTTTTAGTAAATCGAGGGAACGGAATAGTAAATCATGCACACGGTTTAGTAAATCGAGGGAATGAAATAGTAATTGTGCACATGTTTTAGTAAATCGAGGGAACGAATAGTAAATCGTGCACACGATTAATTTTTTTTCTTGCATGCCACATGCGGGGCTCTGTAGCTGTTATTTCTGTGTTTGAATGTTTTACTTTTGAGGTTTTGTTGTTATCCTTAGTGACAACTCTTTAAATGATTCTAATTTCAAAATAAAATTAAAAATGTAAAAAATATATATTTTATAACTATAAAATATAACTATTATTTTAGTTTCTTTGAAAATGACAATCTTGGTCTCTGGAACAAATGGAATGGAAACAGATTTATTCTCAAATTGTTTTTGCGATATTGTGATAAGTCTGAAAAAACAGCTATTGTTTCAGAAAATCCTCATGCATTTGTTAAAATGTCAGACCAGGTTTAACCAATTAATACGAATGAAGAGTAGAAATAAGATCCAATCCATGCCTAATATCTGTGAAAAAAAATTAAACAGCTGACAGTGTATATGCGGCCTATAAAGTAACCACACACAAATACAAACTAACACAGTCTCACAGGCAAATATCACTCTACCATTGTTGATTTGCACATTCATTCAACTAACATTTTAACCTTATTTTGGAAAATTACAGAAAGTCTTTATGCTCTGATCTTTTTTCAGAGAAATCTCTGATATCTTTGCCAGCAGTTGATTTTCTGTGGGAAATTATCAGTATTTCTTATTCTTCCATCTACTTTTCTCAAAGACACGTTAGCATCCAAAGACTTGGATGGAATCCTTCCATACAAGGTTAAAATTTTACCAGACAATGTTTCTGTGGTACGCTGACTAAGTTTTTCCTAATGAGACTGGGCTGCTACAAACAAACACATGCACACAGCATAAATAAACTCCCAGAATGTTTGGAAACTGGTTGGAAAGTATATGCATAAGTGTTCTCTCTGATATTCTACAGTTTATTTGAAGAAGGTTCTGCTGTTACTTTAAGTATGAGCGTATGTGATTGTTCTTGTTGAACTACAACCAAACAAACACTATCTCTCTTTATAACTTTCCCTGCTTTTTATCTTTCTGGTGCACTAAAGTAAACACTTATGTGAAACATCATATGCTTCAAGTGAATTTAAATGGTTTGGGAATAACTGTATTTACATGCACAATCTTTGAATCAGCCAAATAAATACCTTTGTTCTTTTGGCAGAAAAGTTCCTTTCGTTTAGATGAAATCTGAAATATACCTAAAATTAAATGTTTATGTTTCAAGGTCAAGAGCCAAGAAAAAAATTCCAGTATGGAGACACAAACTCTCATCATTTTCCATAATTCCCATAATGTTCCAAAGGAATCCTCTGTTATGAACGAAACACAAGGTCACATTTCATCCCAATGACATGCAAAAAGAAAATATTAAATTATGTTTGAAGGTATTTTAGGACCATTAAGATTGTATTGTGACATTATTTTCTTGACAGTATCCTCAATGACAAATTAAATTAAAAAATATTTTCCAATATAATTATTAAAATATATATTTCTTAAAATGTAAAAAATAGCATGTATTTTTCATCATTAAAGTCAGCTGTTTTCCCTGTTTTTCCACCTAGTATATCATGCGCGGTAATAAACAGATGTTTTCTCACACATGCCAGCACACACATGCATACAAGAATTCACTGTTCCTTCCAGGGCTTGCATCCAAGATTTTAAATCATATATGAAGAATTTTGGCATCATTTCATTTTTTAAATCATTTGTGCATATTTGTGTTCCAGCATGTGACTGTGACCCACGAGGCATTGCCACTCAACAGTGTAATAAGCTGTCTGGCGAGTGTGTCTGCGTAGAGGGCGTGGCCGGGAGAAGGTGTGACTCATGTGGCCGTGGCTATGTGGGGACCTTTCCTGATTGCGAGGCCTGTCATCAGTGTTTCCGCGAATGGGATGTTAATGTGGGAGAGCTGACCAATTACACGCAGAGGCTGGTGAATACAGTAGAGGAAATGGTAGAGACGGGCGTGGCTTCACCCTATAAAGACATCATATCGAGTCTGGAGGATGAAACCAGACGGCTCAGAGAGATACTGGAAGATGACAAGGTTCAACAAACTCTCTCACACACACAGAGGATGCTGCAGCAAGCCAAGTATGTATAACACATCCACACACATATCGCTCCATTGTTTTCCTTTTCATATACTCTCTTCTATCTTTTAAAGTGAGTTTATTCACCCTGAAGCCATTACAAACACATATTGTCTTTCTTCATATTGTGCAACATTATGGTTTAAGAAGTAAAAATCCCATTCATTTTCTCCACAGGGGAATTGATTTTTAACAATAACTTGTACAACGTTAAAAATCTTTACACTGTAAAACCCGATAAGTTACGGTAACTCAAACCATTTGAGGAAACCGATTGCCTTAAACCACTGAAGTTTTAAAACAAATAAGTATGAGTACTGTAAACTCATATACATTAAGTTACAGTCACTTGTATCTTAGTGTTGGTTTTGTCAATCATTAGAGTAAACTCAACTTAAAGATGTTTAAGTTTATTCCACTCAGTTTTAATTCAGGTAACAAATCTAACTAAGTCTTAACAACTATATACACTTTCGATTTCTATTTCCTGATCTTAGTGAGACAGTATCAGTTCTGCAAAAGTCTCTGGACCGATCTGAAACCGATCTGGAGAAGGTATCTGCTGACAATCAACAGGCCGTGGAGAACCTGGAAAGTCTGAACAAGGAGGCCCAAAACCTACAAGAGATCTCCTCTGACAAACAGCAGCAGGTTCTGAACATTAAACATTCAGACCCCAGAGGTGAGATGAGCACACAAACATACTGGTTTAAATTCAACACACATATGGTGTGTCTGAAGTGTTTGGTGATTATTTCCTGTAGGTGCGACGGACGGCATCAGAGAGTATTACAGGGAATCTGGTGTGGCGGAGTTTCGTGTCAATAAAGCTGTCTCTGAACCAGGAAGTGCGGTCAAAGAGTCTGCCTGGCTGCGGAAAGCTGCAGAAGCCAAACTAGATGCCACAGAGAAAGAATTTAACCTGAAACATCAGCTGCATATACAGAGGCTGGAAAAAATTGGATCTGAACTGGACTCCACAGACCTTTCACGACTAAGCCGTCAGGTAACTAAAACTACATTTTAAAAAAAATCAAGTGGTCAGTGGGTTATTTGAATGGCTAATCACTTAGTTAAGCCAGTGGTTCTCAAAGTGTGGCGCACAGGCACTGGGGAGGTTGAGTGTGTTAATGCTGGTTGGCCTTTTATGAAGCAGCACTGAATAGCAGTTAGTTTTAGTTAACAACACTAATCTAATTAGTTAGCATAAAGGAGCTCATGTTAGCGTGTTAGTGGCATGCTAATAAGTTCTCAGAAACACAGCCTGAGAACCTTTGAGAAATATTAGTCGAAATACAACAATGTGCTCATTGTTTTAATGTATGAAAGCTATATTGTCATGGGTTATAATATCAGATGTGTAAATGTGTGTAGGTGTGCGGAGGGGTGTCAGGTCTTGATGGTTGCGGTGACTGTGGTGGTCTAGGCTGTGTGAGCGAGGATGGCGTGTCCCAGTGTGGTGGAGAAGGATGTGAGACTATTGTGACCCAATCTCAAGAGGCCTTGAACAAAGCCAAAAACTTAGACCAAGAGGTCCTGCATGCTTTAAAAGAAGTGGACAAGCTAAACAAGATGGTATGTATTCACAACAATAGTAATGACCATAACTTATTAAGTTATTTAAATTCATGTATATATACATATTACCATTCAAAAGTTTTAGGTCAGTAAGATTTTTTTGTTTGTTTGTTTTTTTGCAAGAAATTAGTACTTTTATTCAGCAAGGACACATTAAATTGATCAAAAGTGACAGTAAAGACTTTTACATTGTTACAAAAAATAAGTTTCAAATAAATGCTGTTCTTTTGAGCTTTGTTTCATTAAAAAATCCAGAAATAAATGCATCACAGTTTTCACAAAAATATTAAACAGCACAACTGTTTTCAACACTGATAATAACAAGAAATGTTTCTTGAAAATTAAATCAACATATTTGATTTCTGAAGGATTATATGACACTGAATACTGGAGTAATGATACTGAAAATTCATTTTTTTACTACGATAAGTGTGTTTATTGTGTGTTGTCTGGTAGGTGTCAGATGCTCGAGGACGTGCGGATGAGGCTAAGATTAATGCTCAGGGAGTGTTACTGAGAGCCAATCAGAGCAAAGCACGAGTGGAACAGACCAATGAGGAGCTCAGAGACCTCATTCAGCAAATACGAGACTTCCTCACAAGTATGAAATGTTACATATAGTAAACACTCACAACTCAGTTGTGATCAGAATACTCACAATCTTTTCTTCAAAACACATGTATATATAGATCTGCATGAAATGTCCTACACAGTATTTCTGTGTACTTTCTTTTTTTGTAACAAATAGACCACATGATACAGTATATACCATTGCTTATGGGCTATAAGAACATGGTATATCATATATAAATTGATTATAATGTGATGTCGCAAATAAAGAATGGAAATCGAAATATTGATGTTAAAAACTTGAATCTGACTGTCTGTGTAGACGAAACGGATCCAAAGCGTATAGAGGAAGTAGCTGATGAGGTGATAAAATTGAGTTTGCCAGTGTCATCTGGAGCGCTAAAGAACATGACCTCAGAGATCCGAGAACATGTGGCCAGACTGACCAGCGTGGATGATATTCTGACTCAGACGGCAGACAAGGCCCGCACTGCAGAGAGACTCCTGCAACAAGCACAGGCTGCCAAGTGAGTAAACACACACACACACCTGTGAACTTTTGACATTTCTAAATACACTTTTAAAACTCACTAGTTTATTTAATTTGCCCACTAACAATGTCCACCATTGGACATAACTCAACCTTTTTTACTTCTTTCTTTTAGAAAACAGCCCTCAGAGGCCCGCCTATCTAATCTAAATCTGGTACTTCTGCAATAAAAATAATAATAATAAATATTAAATTTAATAAAATAAAACAAAATATGATGTCTACGGAGCCCCACATGTGACATTTGGGGGGGAAATATGTATGTCGTGGCCACAAATGAACTTAAACAAGATAACAATTTCTTAATTCATGGCCACGATATATATATTTGTCCGCATGTCATGTGCAAGGTTCCGTACACATCGGTTTAATGTTGTACATCTTTATTTTTATCTTAACTTTTTTACAATTGTTAATATAACTAATAATTGTAAGACTTACTGGAGCCCCCTATAAGTTTGCAGAGGCTCGCTAGTGGCCCCGGGTTGAGAACCACTTAATATAAATGCATCACTGGAGAATTGTCTTTTCTTTTTTTCTTTGTTATTCTTTGTCTCATTTTTCATCTCAAGCTTGTGCTTCACTTGCACTGTTGTCTAGTCGGTAACCAAGTACACTAATTTAGCAACCTTTTTGTGGCAAAATTGTTGGTTGTGGCGCCACAACTAAGGGATAGTCATAATTTGTGTTAAAATTTTATAAATGATTTTCACACAGTGAATATTAAAATAATGCACAACATTTATAATGCACTCTTTGTTTAGATTATCATAGTTTAGGCCCATAGTGGAAGAAATAAACATAAAACCTCTTACTTTATTGTGTGTATATCAGTGAGAGAGCTACAGCACTGAAACAGACCACTGATGAGGTGAAGGAAACTCTAGAGGATACTGAGCGCGCTCAGACTGCTACCAGCGAAAAACTGAAAGAGGTCGAGAGCGACATGAACCAAACAAAAGAACAAATTACTGCTGTGAGTATATGTATCTTTAAAAATCCTTATGTGCCCTTTAAACATTATCAGATTTTTCTAATTTTATTGATTCTTTTTAATGAAATCTTTCTGTGTCTACAGGTACAATCAAAAACTGAAGCGACGGAGTTCAAACTGAGTAGCAGCACAGGAAGATTTTTGGATCTTGAGAGAGAGGTCGACGAACTCCAACAGAAAACTCAAGAAACGTCCAGAAGTGCAGATCAAACTCAGAAACAAACTGACTACATCACAGAGGAAATTGAGCACACCGCACAGGTAACTAACTGCCTTTTAACTGTTAACTATTTATTCAAAAATACATTTGAAAGAAATGATGACTTGAATACTGTACTATTTTTTTGGATTTTTGATATTGTTTTGGGGGGCTTAAATTCAAATATGTAAGGTTGATACAATTATCTATCTATATATAACTTTAAAAAAACATTAAGATGTATATGCTGTAAGGAAAATGTATTACTTTTTACTTGATTGATGGTAACACCACATTCATTAACCACAGGCATTAAACTGTTACTTTTCTTAAATATATCATAGGCCTATGATTATAGCTATATAAATATAGAGAATATAGCAGGTTTGGTTACTTCTTTTGGTTTCTTTTTATTTATTTATTTTGATCTGGGACACTCTTGTACATCATTAACTCTTAGACACTTTGAAATAAGCCTGCATGTGTACATTTGTGTATTTTAGGATATTGACTCGATCGTGCAACCTAAGTACCAACTGGCCAGCGGTCTGATAGATCAAAATGCAGCAGGTGTGATTGATGCACATCAGAAGGCCGAGCAACTACAACAGGAAGCAAAAGATCTATTAATAGATGCCACCAACAAACTACAGAGACTAAGAGGTAACTATGCTCACAAACTCAAAAATTAGATTATATATTTAACTATGATTCCTGACTTTTCTTTCTCTTTATCTCTTCCAGAGCTGGAGAGATCATTTGTGATAAATCAGCACACTCTGGTGGAGAAAGCTCAGGAGCTGGAAGGGCTGGAGAATGAGGCCAGAGATGTACTGCAAGAACTCAGTCAGAAAATCACCATCTACAGCACCTGCGCTTAACTATCAGGAACTAATAAATAAAAAGCTCAGACTATAATCAATCGTCAGCTATGTAAATGCAATATTGTATTGCCAAATATAAGTTACTAACTGCACGAATGCAATTCATTTAAGACATTTCATTGAAAAACAATATAAGATTTTACTAAGACCACTCAATATATTTTTGCTTTTTCTGAACTATGAAAAAAATATCAGTTTATTGTGTACTGTATATGATATTAGAAATCCTACAGTCAGTTTAGGTGGATAGCCAGGTATGTTTCAGTTTAGTTTGCACCAACCCTGGGTTTTAACCACCATGAAAGTGGCTTGGGTTTAGCGGTTCCACGGCTAACCTGCTCTGGGGCAGGTTATGTTCCTGGTAAGAGATCTCAAACCAAAATTGGACCAGTCATCTGTGAGCAAAGTGACATGTCTGACACAATAAAGTCGCTCCCCCAGTTTCTACTGCAAATTAAAGGTCACTACATGGCAAATGATTTTTAAAGACAAAATCGTCTGGCTTTTAGCAATGCTTATTTATAACAATTACATATTATTTAAACTATTATTATACCTTTAATCCATAACACAAGTACAATTTTAGTTTATCAATTATTATTAAGCACTTAGTTGAAATGAATATACATATATAAAGGTAATATAAATAAGCTTTAGAATCAATAGATAAAGCTATAAAAATTACTATGTGAGCTTAAATTTTTAATTCTCTCTACACCTCTATCAACTATATAAACTAACTTCACAACTTTTATTTGCACTGATATAGCAAGATTTTTTTTAAGTTGTCCTCTTTCAGACAGCTCTTTTCGTCTTGCTGTTTCTTAATATTTTTCAGTCTCGTAATATTCTGCAGAAGAGCGAAGTGAATTGCGCTGCTTCTCTCAATAGTTTCACTGTTCCACAGTATATGATTGGCTGTTTGCTACTGATGTCACACCTAAACAGGATCAAAGATCAAATGTTACCAACAAAGCCTGATTGGATTGGTTTGGTTTTTTCAATGCAAAACTAATCCTGTAACCTTGAGTTTGTTCAATTACCATCATGGTACAGGCCTCTGGTCTGCAACAATCTTTAGGTAGGTATAGCACGTGTCAAATTTATTTCCACATGAATAGCCTGATCCAGGGTTTCCTAGCAGAACATTGCCCAGAGCATCACACTTCCTACATCCTACACTTGTCATCGTCCCACAGTGCATCCTGGTGCCATCAATTCCACAGTTAAACAGCGCACGTGAACACGGCCGTCTATGTGATGTAAAAGAAAATTGGACACATCGGATCAGCCAACCTTCTTCCACTGTTCTTGCACAGTTTTCACACTCATGTGCCTATTGTAGTCTCTTCTGACGGTGGACAAGGGTCATCATAGGCACTCTGAATGGTCTGTGGCTATCCAGACCCATACACAGTAGAGTGTGATGCACTGTGTTGACACATTCCTCCCATGATGATCATTAAAATTCAGTGTGATTTGTGCTACAGTAGACTTTCTGTTGGCTCAGACCAGACCCTTTGTTGCCCTCGAGTACTGATGAGCCTTGGGCGTCCAACATCCTGTCGCCGGTTTGTGGTGTAAATTCTCAACACTGCTGACCGGGACCAACCCACAAGCCTTGCCGTTTATAGGCCCACTCTGACCTTATAGGCCTTGCCAACAAATTGCCTCTTGTCAAACTGGCTCAGATCTTAATCTCCTGGATGCAGGAGAAATTGGCAGGAATAATGTTTATTAAGAGAACTGATTGTTTGCTTACCATTTAATCTACCAAGACCTTAATATGTGGCCTTGTTGAGATGATCAATGAAATCCACTTCACCTGACTGGTCATAATGTTTTGGCTCATCAGATATATAATAGTTCTTTTATATATAATACAATAACAATAATAATATTAGAAAAAGAAAAAAAAGATGGAGTCAACTGCATTAATTACGTAAGTATGGTCGTTAAGCAATTGGTTTTATCGACGATGTCGACAGTCGTTCAAAGTTTATGTTACTGATGTTACACTGGACACGACAACCAAACCTCATAGGCTAAGTCAAGAAAACATCGCTTAGAAATAGTAGTTCAATCTGAGAGTCGGTTCTTTTCAATGAATGCGTCAGTAAAGCAAACAAAATAGGCTACATCGGATACTCATCACTTCACTCAAGTATTGTTTGGGTGTAAAGTTGAGCTCTGACAGTCTTGTCTCGGTCTGTATTCTAATGGAGAGGACTGTCATGCCTCCACTTTATTATTTTACTTATATATGGAGTCTGAAGTGACAACATGTTCATTGAAGCTTTTTTTTCTATAGTTTCATACCGGAGTTCATCATGCTCCGTTTCCTGTATCAACCACAAGAGGGCGACAACCATCTGAAAGTCGCTGAAACACCAGCGTCATCGGTGACCTTTGAAAATAATGAAAGCTATTCAAGCCTTCAAATCTTGCAAAGGATTATCTTTCAGATAAATAATGCCAAACAGCACAGGTAGGGATGTATAAAAAAAGAAAAGAATGGAACAGCTACATTTTCACAAGAAATAGTTTCTTAGTTCACAATAAATGGTTCCACACAATGAGAGATACATCAGGTAGTTGAATAAAGAAAGAATAATAAAATAAGAGAAAAATCAGGCCATTTATTTTAGGTTTTGACCAGTTTCCTACCAGATGGACACTGAAGCATGTATAAAACAAATAAAATCACTATCCCCATGCTTAAAGATAAAAGGCCTCTAAAACTAATTTTACACCACATCTTAGTTCATGTTCATGGGTAAATTCAGATTTTGTGACTTATACAATCTTCAGTCAAAACCACCACAGACAGGCACACACTCAAAAGGAACAGTGGTAATAATGATGTTTAAATCAGTTTGCATTGTGGATCATTAAAGCATACATTAAACAAAGCTAATTAAAAATATATAAAAATAATCATTCTAATTTCCACAAAGAACAGTTCAGAATGTTACATAAACTTGACAGAGACTTGTTTCCTTCTCTTGTTCTAGTTTCTATAACCCCTAAGGCATTTCTATTAGCAAACAAAAAGAAAGTGTTTGTTTCTATAGTTTGTGGTCAGCTCAGACTAAAGATTAATTAAAAAAAATAAACAAAAACCCACACAGAATCTCAAACCTGGGCGCCGTGTTTAAAGTGCCGGTGAAAAGAACTTCAGGTCATTTCAATAGTACAAATAATGCTAGAAAATGTAGTTTTAGTAAACGATGAAACTTACAAAGCATATCAAAAACACATCTGGCTTGTATTTCACCCTAAATTTGGAAAATAAACATTTTTTGCATAAAGAAAATCAAGCCCTTAAAGACAATGACATTTTCTGCATTCTAACATTATTTAGAATTAATCACATTTCCCCAAATATCTCATTACTGCAGTGAAATTTCATTATTAAAATGAAAAAAAAACAAAAAAAAAAACACGTCATATATTAAAATTACTGTAAATTGTTTCCAGAATCCCATTAATCACAGACAGTAATAAGAACCTAATGAGAATCAAGAATGGGAATTACTCAAAAGTAAAACACCCATAAAAACTTATCATCATGACAATGTCACAGTACAAAAATGGAAAATATGTTCCCTAGTCTTCATTTTCTTTATGCTTATATATATATATATATATATATATATATTTATTATATATATTTTTTTTTTTCTTCTTATGATTGATTGTGGGATGAAATATGACCCAGATTTTTGTGAGCACAAACATGCCATCACCACCTAAGAAAGCACATTAAATTTGTAAAAAGGTGGACCTTTACTTTTAAGACACAGCTGACAAATGGAAACATGTTATTCAAAATAACACAATGAAGTCACAGTGATGGACCCGTTTCTGCTACAGTACATCATGAATACTATCTTGCTCACATAAACACAAAAACAAAATAGACAAAAAGTGTATGTTAAAGCCATTGTCTTAGAACAGTCACATTGTGAGGGGAAAATCCCTGGAGGAGCACTTGATCTGACGAGAAAGTTGTTGAACATGCATACAAACGCATGTTTCACGTCCCTCATCTAGGCAGTAGCATTCGTTCTATTGCGCACTGCAAATGCTCCCAGTTGCTCCAGCCATACACCAGTAGACAAACACATACGAAAGTCCCGAACACATGTAGACGACTTCGCATTAGCGGAGCGGAAAACTTAGCAGCGGTGGAGACGCACACCAAGATCACAGTGACGATGGCCAGCATGATGTTAATGCATTTTCCAAGCAGCACTTTGGCGTCGGCACCTTCCAACTGCAAGACCTGCTGCTGCTGTTGCTGTAACTCCAACTTACTCACTCGCGTCTGACAAACTTCTAAAGCATCCTGCAAAGAGGGAAAGACAGAGATACTGCAATTCCAGTTCTGAAATCTGATTGGCCAAGCAGCATTTCAAAGTTGTTGATATTTCATACAACAGCAACTGAAAAACTAGAGTGATTATAGAGCGCAGGCAGAGGAAATTGCTTTCGCTGCACTTAGTCTGTTTTTCAAAGCTTGTTTCATTTGGAACAATTTTTGTTGAAGTAAAAATCTACACTTAGGTTCTCGAGAATAACTTCTTATTAAACTAAAATCAATAATCACACTTGTGATCATCAGTATCCCAACCTGGTGTGCTTTCCCAAAAGCATTATTAGCCAACATTGGTTGTAAGTTTAATCATTATCAACATAGTTCAATGATTCAGTGTTTCCCAAAACCATAGTTCCACTCAAAGTTGCCAAACAAAGGTTGTGTGGTTAGAAGTAAAGCTCATGATTTGTGATTAGAAGCATAGATTCATGTTTCAAGTCCATCTGACATGAGCATTTTTTTTGTATTTATTTTTTTACCAGTAATTTCACTTTAATGGCAATGAAAAGTGACCTTTCAGTTATTGAAATGCCTTATTTTTAAAAATGTCACTTGGTATTTAACAAATTTGATTGTCTTTTGCTGCAAAACCAGCAAGTACATGTGTGCTTTTTTTTTTTTTTTTTTTTTTTTTTTTTTTTTTTTTTCGCAAAAACCTCCAAGTCTACCTCTTTGGACAACAAGACGTCCATTTCTGTCAGTTTTACAGCAGCAAAAGGAACACTGTTGTGTTTACTTGCTACTCGCGAAATCCTGCCACTGTAAACGATGGACAAAATATAAAAACTGACAAAGGGAAGTGGCATTTAGCAGTTTCTGCCAACGAACCGGTATTTCTGGTATTGTACCGGTATTACCCACAACAAAAAAAAAAAAAAAAAAAAAAAAAAAAGACATCTTTATCGGTCATAACAGCGAGAAACAGCGCAGAGAGAAGTGTTTGCACACGCTATCAAATGAAGTATACTTTCAATGGCTATGCGTTCAGCTGCTTGCATCCAATAAGCATTCGTACGGAGCCCCGCACATGACCTGCAAGAAAAAATATTAAATCGTGCGCACAATTTACTAATTCGTCCCATCTATTTATAAATCACGCGCATGATTTTTAAATCAAGGAAACAAAATAGAAAATTGTGCACACGTTTTAGTAAATCGAGGGAATGAAATGGTAAATCGTGCGCACGTTTTAGCCTACTGTCTTTTTCCTTTATGTCATGTCTAGGGCTCTGTACAGTATTTGGGGTTAACGTTTGAACTGTAGTGTTTTTCAGATTACCAGTCAGACATAGCCTGACTTGTGTGAAGTCTTAAATCCAGAGTCAAAATCAGAACATTTTTGTTGTCTACAATACATGTGGAGTAAGATTTTACTGGGAGTTGTAGTTGTGGCTGGTTAGGATTAAAGCCCAAATTAACATGGAAAAGATAACCTAATTTCTTTATCACGTTGTGGCTGGTTTGGACATAGAATAACACTAGGCTGATATTCCTTTTGAGTGCTGTACATAAGTTTAGGATGAGAAGTCCTCATGTCCATAGTGTTTGAGTGTTGTTGTATGTGTGTGTCTGTATATACCTGTATATCTCGGGCTCGTTCATAAGCCTGATAGGCCATTTTTTCCTCAATGCTTGCTAATTCCTGTTTGAGGTTTGCGGTCTCGTTCTGATGCAGCTCAGTGAGGTCATTCAGTTGGTCTTCCAACCGCTCGCACCTAATATACAAGAACATGAATATTAATTTTGATATTTGTTAAATATTACATTTAAAAACATTTAAGTTTAATCCTGGCTTAAGCTAAGCCCTGTCTGTGAAACCTGGCCGTAGTGTTTTTAAAGGATTAGTTCACTTTGAAATGAAAACTAGCCCAAACTTTACTCACCCTCAAGCCATCCTAGGTGTATATGACTTTCTTCTTTCTGATGGACATTGATACATCAGAATATTTATTAATATTTCTGCAACTGAGCTTTATACTGGCAGTGAATGGGGTCAATGAGTAGAAGCTGAAGAAAGTGCTTCCATCCATCATAAATGTGTGCTCCACATGGCTCCGGGGGGTTAATAAAGGCCTTCTGAAGCGAAGCGATGCGTTTGTGTAAAAAAATATCCATATTTAAACAAGTTGTAAAGTAAAATATGTAGCTTCAGCACGAGCCGCCTTCTGTTTTCAAAGTACGCAGAAAGTGTAAAACTCTTATTTTATTTCATCATACTTTCTTCAGCTCATACTCAATGATCCTTGCTCACTGCCATTATAAAGCTCGGATGCGTCAGGATATTTATTAATATTTCTGTGATTATGTTTATCAGAAAGAAGAAAGTCATATACACCTTGGATGGCTTGAGGGTGAGCAAAGCTTGAGCTAATTTTCATTTTTTAAAGTGAACTAATCCTTTAAAGAAGAACTTTAAGTGAGATATGAGAGAAAAGGTAATCTAAAATGTATAAATGATAAATGAGCGAACACAACAAAATGTCAAATGCCGACCATTACCGATAAATTAAACTAGTATTAATTTTAATAATATTTCTAATATTTACCAGTAACCGTTATGGTACAGATATATTGTGTATCCCTGTTAATACTATATTCTGTAAAACCATTTATGAACACACAGTTGTGTTGCACACTAACATGTTTGTATTAAAAAATATGATTATAAAAGACTATTAACCTGAACCGCTCCTCTTGTAGTGTCTGTGTGATATTCTCAAATTCACATTTAAACTGGGTCTTTAGAGTCTCAATGTCTTCTGCCAGTAGATTCTGAGCATCCCTCAACTCCCTGATCTCCTCCCAGGCTTCCACTAGCCGGCTGCTGCTTTCCCCTTGGCCTCCTTCTCTCCCCGACCCGCTGTGCTGTCCAGTCGCACCTGATCCAGTCACATGACCATTACTCTCAACCGACACCGATGTCCCTGTGGAGCACTCGTCATCGCTCGGGTATTTGGGTTTAGGGGTTAGTGTGGCGCTGCCGCTCAGAGTTCGGGCTCCCCCTTCCGCCTGCAGCCCACTTCCCGTCTCCATGGAGCTCTTCAGCTGTGCAATGTTGTCCGCGCTACCAAACTTGTTGCGAATGAGGTTTGCTATCTCTCGAGGCTTGCTGAAGAAGAATGGTGGCGACAGCGAAACTCCTGGACCAATAGTTCTGACTTTGTCCAAATGTACGTGGCGCCCACTTCCTGTGACAACGCTTTCCTTGAGGTTGTCTTTGGGCATTTCATTTTCTTTGGAGTGTGTAGGAGTGTGTTTGGTCCCATTCGAGATGTCACACTCCTTCATCTTGCGTTGATACTGCTCTAGCTTCTTCTGCAGCTGAACAATATTGTGTGCTGTTTTCTGGTTCTTTTTCTCAAACACATGTTTGATGCGGCTGCTTTGCTGCTTGTCTGCGTTGTTAATGAGTTTGAGATACTCTGCCACGTTTTCATCCTGTAAATTTTGCTCAATTCGCAGCTGCTCTTTTACTTTTAGAACTTTCTGCTGCAGGGTGTCCAGACCAGAGCGTGATCGTGGGGTGTCCCGTACCACCAGATCAGAATCCAGGTCTAAACAAGTCTCAGAACCACCTCTGCGCATGACCAGTGGCACGCTAAGGGTGTTCACGTCACCGCCTCTCTCCGCCTGAAAGGAAACAGAGAAAGAATAAAACGAATTAACTTTTAAAAGGATATGATAAAAGCGTGCTTCTAAAAAGTTCTTGTGTTCAGTACTGGTCAAATATTTGATATTACACTGTTGGTTGTATAAAAGTGTTGTTTTACAATTTTTATATACTATAATATTTTTAATTAGCTTTTGTTTTTATATTTTCAATTTATTTTAGTTCATTTTTTTTTTATATTTATGCTTTTGTTATTTTTATTATTTCTATTTTTGCTTTCATTTTTATTTCAGTCTTAATTGTACTTATTTTATTTCAGTTTGTTGCCAAGGCAGCATTTCTGTTTTTCATCTAATATTTATATTTTATTTCAATTAACAAAAACCATTTTTAATAGTTTTAGTCATCTTTAGTTTTTTTTTTTTATTAGCACTGTTAAGTTTTAAAGTGCCTGGATCTTGTGTTTTAACTCCTATGAAAGAGTTAAAAGTGCAAAAAAAAAAAAAAAAAAAAGACAAATATCAGCACATTTCAATTAATTAAAAGAACTAGCATCATTGCCATATGTCTAAAGGTAGTCAATTAGAAGAAAAAGGCTTTAAGAAAATATTGTAGCTAGCCAATAGATGACGGGCACAAATTTTGAGAAAATCCAGAAAAGTCATGAAACTGTAGAACAAAAGGATACATCGTTTCTTAGAACAGGAAATAAGCCGAGAAGTCAATGTTTTTCAGTCACTGCCCAGAAATGAAAAAAAGACTTAAGGGACATAAGCAACATAACGATTCAGGATTTCTCAAATGTAACAACCATGGATGAAGAAAATGGTTCCATTTTTTCTTTTTTTTCATAGTAGTAAAGATTTAGGTCAACATTTTTTGGCCTGAAATAAACTGTTGACCCAATGAAGTGTAAATAATCAGATTAAGCCGGAAAATAAAACTCCCGAAATGCGGAATTGAATAAAGCTCTTCATAAGGTCACTTTATGAACCTGTGCAATAAGCTGACAATAATAAGCCATCCCTAGAGTTCTAAAGGACATGAAATGCATTCAGGCAAACTAAAGGGGTAGTTAATCCAAAAATGCACTCATAATTTACAGGTCAATCCATCTCAAGTGTTTCAGTAGAACTGGATTTCTTCACTCACACACTTCTTACAGTTCGTACACACACAAAAAAAGCAACAAACCCAAAACAAGCGCTGACCAACAGAAAGATGCTTGGTTTGAATGTGACCTCTGTGTGAGCTGTTCTTCATGTCGCTACATTATTGACACTATGGACATGTTCACAAAATTTTGCTAATGTAACCATACCTTAACATAATTTAAATAAATTCTGATTACTACATTAGGCCTTCAGTGAAAATCAGCTTTTGTTCCAAGGAGTTAAGACCATCCTGAGCAGAGATATTGGAGGTTCCCATAAATATCTAGCGATATTTGTTGTGCACCATGACACAAAAACAGTTGCCATGGTTAAACCAAATAAAATAAAAAAACTGGTGGTTTTTCAATACCAATACACAGAGATCAATCATTTGGGGAAAATAAAAAAAATAAAATTTTAAAAAAATTAATACACAGACTCATATGATTCTTTTTCATCCTTACAACTCAAAAGGAGATTTTACTGTAGCACAATGTCTTAGGTGCCAAAATTGATGCCAATTTAAACTGTCAGATTCCAAAAAGGCACCATAAAAGTAGTCCATACCACTCATGTCTTTTAAAGCTATTTGATCGCTTAAAAGGTTATTCATTCTTTTCAGTTCTGAAAAATCTCCATGGCAATTCTAATCAGTTCAAAAATGGTACCTTCAATTACCTAAAATTAGATTTTTAAGCTAAGGTGGAGATGAGTATTTTTAGCTAATAAGAAAAATAATAAATGATAACAGTAGATTCATTTTTGAGTGAATTATTCTGAATCAAATTTCTCTTAAAGGCTGTGAAGATTACATCTGGCCATTCTCCAGCCTTACTAAGAGCTACATTCAGCATCTCAACACGTACAAACACGCTAACAAGAGACAGATGGAGGCTGCAATTTCCTAAGTTATGAGCCATCAGTAATGGCTTTAGAAAAAGCTCTTTTCAGAGCAGAATACTTATTATTATCAGTTCATAGGGGTGAATTATCTGTCTATGCTTACATAAAACTTTATTCACATGTCTAAAATGTCAGATATTTACATTGAAATCATATTTGTCGGTTACCATGGCAGCTAGCCATCAAGTGGTAACAGGCCGACAGAGATCAAGGACATGGGCTTTTATGACTCGACTGCAGTGAAAGAGAGAGAAGATAAGACAAGCAAACGCAGACCACAGGGAGCAAATACACCATCAACTCAAGCATTACTGGCACAGTTAATGAATCTGAATAGAAATTTTTCCATATAATACATCCAGTGAATCATAAATTGGTTTCAAGCTCTGTGGTTTAATCTGTGGTGTATATGATGACAAAAGGAATTTTGCAAACTCATCAATTTGCAGACATCAGTTCACTTAGTTTCATTTCACTATTACTTAACCATAAAGAGGGTGCAGAGTTTCGTGACAGTTGACTGAAGCGTAACTTGACCTATCAGGCCAAATGTACAATCTCAAAAAATCTTAGGTTCATTAATCATTTTTTTAAGGTATATTTGCATCTGAAAAACAATACTATGTCCATTCGGTGTCTGAATGTGTGTTTTTGTTTTGGTCTGTGTGATTCTGCCCACTGCCAATTTACCCAATAGTATTTTGACACACCGGGTTGCCAGTTGGCGAAGGAGGAAACAGCATATTGCGGCCATAGAAGCCAGCAAATGAACTGGGTCAGAGGTCGCAGATTCTACTCAAACTTAAAAAACTTGACATCCATTTAAAAAGCTCTATAACCAGAGGCATATTAAAACATGAATAAATCAACTCATCAATTTACAGTGTAAGGCTCATTGCCTTTCATTGTCAATAACACTCATTTCTGTTGCATGCTCTCAATCCGGCAACCCATATGAGCATTGAGTCTGAAAAGTAGGCAGCGGGGGAACATCTCTCTCCATTTTTAATTTGGACTGCAGTACCTAGTATTTCAACCACTAGTTGTCAATATTACTGCACCTTTAAAAGAGATAGTTCACCCAAAAACAAAAATTATCCCATGATTTACCCACCATCAAGCCATCCTAGGTGTATATGACTATCTTCTTTCAGACAAACACAATCAGAGATATATTTAAAAATATCTTTAGTCCTCCCAGGTTTATAATGGTTGTAAATGGGGGTAAAAAAATAATGCATCCATCCATAAAAAAAAAAAAAAAAAAAAAGTATCCATATGACTCCAGGGGGTTAATAAAGGCCTTCTGAAGCGAAGCAATGTGTTTTTTTGTAAGAAAAATATCCATATTTAAAACTTTATAAAAGTTTTTTTTTTAAAGAATGCGTATGCAGAATGCGCAAGTCGACTTGCGCCAAATGAATAACCCTCTGATGTATGAGGCAGGATGAAGGAGTATCGTAAGCTTAGACGCCTCCCCAAAATAGGGCTGTGCAACAAATTTAAGATCCTCTTAAATCAAAATCCTCCGAAATTAATCTGTGACCGGTGATTTGTTTTGCTCTATCCTCTGCGCCTCCGCGTTCATTACTATGTTGTTCGTCAGGTTAAAGGATACTCTCCCGCCGCAAATCGACTTGCGCATTCTGTGTACAGTCGTCCACCAGAAGCTTGTTATTTGAATTTATAAAGTTTTAAATATAGATATTTTTCTTACAAAAACGCACCGCTTCCCTTCAGAAGGCCTTTATTAACCCCCTGGAGTCGTATGCATTATTTTTTACTTCAAACGCGGCCCCCCATTCACTTCTATTATAAACCTAGGACAAAGGATATTTTTAAATATATCTCTGATAGTCATATATACACCAGGATGGCTTGAGAGTGAGTAAATCATGGGATAATTTTCATTTTTGGCAACTATCCCTTTAAAGCCTCAAACATTTTTGTAATGTGTTGAAAATGGTTCTCAAATTCTCCGAATTTATTTCACTGATGCATCTCTGAACCTCTTCTGACTTGACCAGACTGTATCAGTGTCTTCAGGGCAGAAACAGTCCTCTGGAGAACTAGGTCAGTCAGATCAAACGTGTAACAGGCCGTCTGCTCATATAACCTTCCTTACTTTCTCCTTCCTGTGACACACACACACACACACACACACACACACACACACACACACACACACACTTGGCGTCTGACTTGCATTTTTTTTTTTTTTTTAAATAATGATTTAATAATAAAAAAAATAATACTAAAAAGTATTATATATTATATAGTTTACAATTTAAAAAGTACATCATTTTTTTTCTGTACAGCTAAAGTCTGACTGAGCTTTACACTACAACAAATTAAACAAAGAATGTGTGTACTCACTGAGATTGTATAATCCAACCCTGGATTATAACGAGAGAGAGGTTAAGATAAAAAGATTAGTTAGCATGTGGCTCTTGGAAGTGACCTCACAGTGGCCTATCATGTGAAGAGCGCTCAGCCTTCGAGTAGAGAACAATTCTGTACACAGAAGACTTATAAAAACCCTTGTGTGAGTGAGTGAGTGGCTTGTCTTGTTCAGATGCTTTATATAATGCTGAGGTCTACAGAAAGAATACTGTTGAAATGAAACTATCTACATGAAATTGAAATCAAAACATCTAATGGAACTTTCTGTATGTCACACACACACAATCAACTGTGAAAAGCACAATTTACCATATGGAGAGAATGAGGAAATGAAAGACGACAGTAAAAAAAAAAAAAAAAAAAGACTTAAAAAAAAAAAAAAAAATGCTGAGATGCCAGTTTCTGACAGACACAATGCTTAAACTACATCCCAATGCAGCTGGATAGACACTTTACGTATTACACACACAGCACAAACAGAGTACGAGAGTAGATCTAAGATCAGTTTTCCGTCCTCATAGGAGAGCCAGTGTTTTCTAAACTCAAATCTAATCTGAAATCAAATGATCAAAAGGCTTGGGCTCTGTCGGAATGAAACAGGTTTTTCTATTGGCAATCCCCTAAGATAAATGATAAGACTGGTTTAACTGCCCACACAAGGCTGTGTAACTAGTATGCATACTTTAAAGGGTTTTTTTTTTTTTTTTTAGATGAACAGATTGAATTTAGGCTTTTATTTACACATAATCATTCATCAACTGACACAATAGTTGCGGTAAACAGGAGCTCTAGCATGTTTGCTTGTTGTGTGCGAGAACCAATGAGGTTCATGTGTTATGCAGCACATTTGAGCTTCCGCAAGAACCAATGAGATTTGTTCTCACTCGTCAAGCAGGTTCGGCTGAATTTCTGTTTATCTGTTTGTCAATGTTTAAGTGTGAACAAAAGCCTAAATTAAATATGTTCATCATATAAAGTGATCGAGTCTCTTCAATAAATTTGGATTAAACCGCTCAATTCATATGAATTAGTTTTACGATCTCTTTATGAACTTTTTGAAGCATCAAAGTGGTAGTTGCGTAGCTGTCTATGGAGGAACAGAAAGCTCTCAGATTTAATCAAAAATATCTTCATCCGTGCTCTGAAGATTAACAAAATTCTTACGGGTTTGAAATGACATGAGTGTGAGTAATTAATGACACAATTTTCATTTTTGGGTGAACTAACCCTTTAATAACATGATCACTTAGGGTGGGCATCATCTTATAGGCCAAGCAAACTACAGCAAAACATATACTTGTCTATAAATGTAAAAAGTTCTTAATTAATACGTAATCATATAATACAACAAAGATACAGATGTTTTGAATAGCTTTATGCCATTGTTTGAAGCTGAAAACACTCCTGAAAAACTTTTATTGCTTTTCTATATAGCGTCAAGCCTCAAATGTCAAATATACATTGGTTTGGTTTCTTCTTTAAATAAAAAAATTAAAAAATGCATGCCATGTTATTCTAATGTTATACTAAAACTAAAATTAAAACAATAAAAAAAAAATTAAGATAACCTGTAAAAGAAAAAAAAACATCTTAAATGTAACACATAGTAATGTGATAGTAAGTGGACTTTTACTTATTTATTTTGTGTAATTACGCCTTTGAACGATTACATAATTGTGGCATCCGTAATTGTAATCACGATTACAAATTCGATTAATTGTACAGCCCTATTGTGACAGTTAAAAAAAAAAGTACGATCTGCATGGTATGAATGTGTTTATTATGAGCTTAACAGACATATTACATTCCTCAGGTTGTCACTGTCATGTGACCAACAGTGCAAGTTGTGCCGCTTCACTGCCATTTACAAATCCTCTCACATGGTCTTATGGGATAGTAAAGTGTCTATTGAATGTGCATTCAGTATCTTGCTGGAAGTTAGTAGTAGGTCATCTAGTTTCATTAATTAATACTGTGAATTTGGAAATACTACTCTTTTGATGTACTGTCTTTTGCCTACTATATAGGGAAGTAGGCATAATACAGATGTTTGATTTTGCGTCCAGTTAGCAAAGATAACAACAGAAAGACATGTTGTATATTTATTTTCATATGCCATTATTATTATTATTATTTTATTATTACAATTTTGGTTGCACTTTTATACAAGAGCAATATGACATAACATACCTAGGGAAAAGGGATTGTATTCATATAATAGCTAGGCGCAAAGTCCATAGAATAATTCCCACAAACAAAAATCCTAAAAGAGATGTATTCACTCACTCTCTTTCTTCTTTCCAAATCCCCTGAGTAGAAGATTGATTCTCTCTTTAATTTCATTGGGAATGAGGCACACACCAGGCGGCTGACGAGAGAGAGCTGTGCAGCTGTGTTAGCGCGTGTGTGTTGGCTAAGCTCTAATCCAGTCAAAAGAGCCCTGCTTTAGAGGTAATGTGATAAAACCAACAGCAAACCGCACACACAAACAGCTCAAATCCTTTTTCCAAGCAAAGTGCACCAAGCAAAAGCCTGGTTTTATATCTGCTTGTATTAAGTACTAGAAAAGTGTGAAATTCAAAAAGTTCCCAGTTGAAAAAAGTCTATCTATGTGGACAACTGCATTTCTTGGTTTCTTGGCTTTGTTCTCAAACTCTGGAATGTGCCACATGAAACAGTTATGCTGTAATAAGGAAGTCACAAAAAAACAAAGCTTTCTAGAAGCTCACTCTAGGGTAACAGGAAGAAACATTAACTGAATACATGCCACAGTTACATTAAAATCAATCATTTTGAACTAGTCTGAAGTCAGAACGAGTCTGAAACTGATTCGCAGATTGATGTTTTATAAACATCAGTCACTAGTCTTTAACCCAGGTAGCCCATATCAGCATAATGTTTATACATACTTATTGGTATTTATGCACACTAAAATAACAGAATAACAGAATGAGCTTCTGGTGTTTAGAAATCAAAGTATCTTTATCTACTTTAAGTATTCCTCTGTATTACTACACCACCACTGGGTGGGATGAGTATCTGAGAACTGAATAGGTGCTGTTGACATCTAAATGTAGGTGTCTATGGGTTAATGTATTCAAATTTTTGAGAAAAAAACAAAACAAAAAAAAAAACAAAAAAACTACAAAATGAGCTGCTCAGTTTCAATAAAAGGTTTACATTAAGTTTCAGTACTGAAACTTACAGTCAGAGGTCATATGCCTATTTTTGGCTACATTTTGGCTCACTTAGTACCCCAAGCAAGATAAGACATGACCAAAGTAAAAATAAAGTTTAAATCTCAACCTACCACAGTTTTACTTTGTAAAAAAAAAAAAAAAAAGTAAACTTCATTCAGTGATCATCATGAATTTTTAATTGTACACAAAACAGCTGCGTTAACATTTTGCCTCACACCCATTAGTGTGCAAAAAATATACTGGAAGCAAAACTGAAAAGCTACTTGGCAAAAAAAAAAAAAAAAAAAAAAAAATCAATAAACATCAAATAAACAAATAAAAAAAGAAAAAATAACCCCTTTAAAACACCACTGACTAGATGTACCAGTTCTTGCAATCTTACATTTATAGAAATTTAATTTAATAAAAACCAAGTAATGAGGAACTTACACTATATCAAAAAAGAAATATCAAACAGTATGACTCCCACCCACATGCAGTTCTGTAAACTATCTTTAATGATAATTTTAATGAGGTCAGCTCATCTCATATCAAAAATATAAAGATCAGACACTGAAACCCACAAGGTTTCTTCAAACTATGCTCATAAACATGCTCATATAAATGAAAGATTATTTTAGCTGCGTTTGACTGTACAATTACAGTCTCAGCAGAATAAACTGTAAATACCAAAAACTAAGCTTTCTGTGACAAGAAATAACTGCCTTAAATATGTTTAAATCACAAACACATCACGAGCCATCCATTATCACACTGTTGTTACTTTTAACACACATATCTGCACGAAGTCACACATAAATACTCGGGTGTGTCCAGCATGCAGGTTCTGCAGAAACTTGCTCTGTCTGCTTGTCATGTGACCAAGTACACAGAAATTCAAGGGCCAGGGGGCAAAAACATGTAGACTGACTTCCACTACCTTAAAATGTGCCCACTCATAAACGGAAACTCTTTATACATGCACAGTTACAAAGCAACAATAAATGAAGTTCCAGTCATAAGTTCAAGAGGAGCCTAAACATTCAGTCATGCCAATCGTCATTTTGCCATCCCAGTGACAGTTCTTCTGGCATCCCTCCACCTCCCCATCTCTTCTTCTATTCCATTCTTTCTGTTTCTGTGTAATATCGTTAGTGGGTTAGCTCAGAGCTCAAGCCGAGCCTTGGGATAGAGCCTCCTTCGAACAGCATGCCAGGTTCATTTACTATTAACCATTAAATGGATAGTTCACCCAAAACTGAAAATTCTGTCATCATTTACTCACCCTCAAGTTGTTCCAAACCTGTATGAATTTCTTTGTTCTGCTGAACACAAAGGAAGATATTTGAAAGAATGTCGGTAAATAAAAAGGTCTCGCCCTGCCACTGAAAACCATAGAACTTTTTCCTACTATGGTAGTAAATGGGGCGTGAGACCTGGGCAGCGTTTCCCAAAAGCATCTTATGCCTAAGTTGATCGTAGAACCATTGCCACCAATGGAGATACGATCAACTTAGGCTTACAATGCTTTTGGGAAGCACTACCCTGTTTGGTTATTGACATTCTAACAAATATATTCCTTTGTGTACAGCAAAACAAAGAAATTCATACAGGTTTGGAACTACTTGAGGGTGAGTAAATGATGACAATTTTCACTTTTGGATGAACTATCCTTTTAAGACTGGATAGGCAGGTGAACTTGTGAAACCTAGCTATATGCTATAAGTAAACCAAGTGATATTAAAATTAATGTTCTAGACTCTGTAAAATTAATACATCTGTTACAATTCTGGCTTCAGTTTGTAAAAACAACCATAAATTGTGTTTATAGTAATGTAGAAAGTCTACGAGTCAAGACATGCAAAAGGAATAATGTCCATGATGAATGAGAAGGGTTTTTAATCTTAATAAAGGGCTAGTAGGATTTTAAAATTAGTTGATGTGATTGATCATTTATTAAATTACTTATTTAATAATCAAATATAACGACTAATACAACGTGTCAGCAACGCCACCTCAGATGCGTGCTTGTCAGTGTTATTACAGTATGTCCTATTGGATGCATTCTTCCTGGAACAACGCGTTTAAAACGGCAACTAAACAATGAATTTACTGTGTTCATTAATTTTATGTAATATGACAGTCCCAATCATAGTTATTATTAGTCGTGCATTGCTGTCTGAGCTGCACGAACCACGCGCTGAATGAACACCGGTGAACTGGAGCACTTTGCTAGCGCGTTATTTAACTCAAAGAAATGCATCCTATATGAGATGAATCAGATATATACAAAAACATAATATTACAAATTATAAAATCGTTAGTTCCTGTCCTTGATTCTGATAAAACACGGCTATGACTCAATGGTTCTGTGCATCACTACACAACACCCTTAGCAACCACTCTTAGCAACGTAAACTGTGTTCTCAATAATGTTCATTGAAGCTTACTGTATTATAAGAAAAAGACTGAGTGAGCAAGTTTATTACCTGCATTCAGATTTAGCATTTTCCTTCAGGTCAGTCCTATGTTCATAATAAAAAATCTGTTTAAATGTCCGTCTTGTCCTTTTAAAATTGAATGGGTTTTCCCATGACTGACAGTGCTAGTCAAAGCATTTGTCAGTTGCATCTTATTTCGTTTTCAAAACAATTCAGTCTTTTCAATATAAAAGTCTTCGACACACTCAGACAGTCTTTGCCGCCATCTAATGGCGTGAAAGTGTAACTTCTGTTGCTGTTCACAGTCAGGGACTATTTTTTTCGGTGGAAGGAAGGCTTTTAGAAAACGTTTACGTAGAGGCTAGTGATGTATCGTGAATAAGTCATGGCTGAAAGTAGAGTCTTCAGTCGTGACTTATTTACGACATAGCACAGCCTCTCGTACCTTATTGCTTACTTGTATCTGCACAAAATAACACGAATGTACAAGTAAACTTGAACTTACGTGCTATTCAGAATGTCATGTTGTGGACGCGCTCTTCCTGGAGCAACGCGATGAGACAACTAAAAGGCAACTCAACCCAAATCATTTTACGTTTTATTACAATACTGTTCTCTTTATAATGTTATGCAATATGACAGTCCCAATCATAGTCATTATTAGTTTGAGCTGCATGCGCTTAAGCTGAAGATTATCACCGGCACGCTTTACTACAGTGTTAATTATTAACCAAATGCATCCCATTTGAGATACATCAGATATATAGATAGGACTACACAAAATAAACACAATATTAAAACTTACATTTGCACAAAACAAAAGGCTGCGAATGCACATGCAAACTAGTCATGATGAAGGTGTAACTAGCTGTAAAATGGTCCAAAAAATAACTGGCACGCTCGCTTCATTTTTCCTTGTGTCTGCTTTACATGTTTCGTGGTTGACAAGTTTTATCGATTAAATCAATGGTCAATTAAATTGCTAACATCCCTAGTTCACAGTAAAAATTCCAAACAGAAAAAGTGCACTTTAAATTAACCACTTAATTAACCAAAAAAAAAAAACAGTGTGAAATGTTGGACACTTTATGCACTCAACTGCCGCCGCTTTAATTACATAGCAGAGGGGGAGGGGCTATCAGACTCTTTAACTTCATTGGGATGAATGACAAAATAACCTTATAAACTACACGGATGAGAACATAGTTTATAAGTGCATGATGTATAGTGCATCAGATATATTTTAACATGATGTTGTGCCCTGTATATTTCCATTGTAAGTGCATTACTAAAACCCATTTTGGTTTATCTTTACAAACTCAGTAATGCATCCAAATTGCTTTCTGTGGTAATCAACAACATCACAGATGCTGCATAAGACTTCAATTATATCAAACTCAAAACATTCCTTTAATTTGTTTTCATCCAGTAAATTGAAAGTCTCTTCTAATACAGGGGATGATATAAAATACCAGATCCACCCTCATCCACAAATCTCCTGTCTTCACAGAGAGCATTCTGGGGCACAGCCAGTTCCACAATCGTATTTGTGACACACACGCACACAATAGTACAGCAGTAAGTTATGGCCACATAGGACAAAGTGTCACCACAAGGACACTAATAACTCTGAGTGAGACTCAGTGAGAGAGTGTGTCAACACTGCAAGCATTTGGACACCAACACTGATGTTTTTTGTGTGTGTTTGGGGGGTGGGGGGTTGTTCCCTCTCGGGTGGTGGGCAATCAGTCCAATATCCAGACATGCTCCACATGCTGGTAAGGGTGTTGAGGGGGGATTCTACAGGTTACCCTGGAAACAACAGAATACCCATGACCATCACAATGTCCTCAGAAGAACATCTGCATTCTCAAATGCTTTTGTGCGCTAAGTGGTTATATTTAGTGGACAAAATTGTCCCCAGAAGTTAGGTATGACAACACCTCCCTTTGGCGATATCCTCATAGATAAAAACAATTTAAATATACAATTAATTTAATTGTACAATACAATTAAATGTATATATTTAAGTAGAATAGCAGATAATGTACTGAATATGTTAGTTTGCTTATGTGCTCAAAAAAATGATCTATTAAAGTCCACATCATATTAGCAAGAAACTACGCTTCAAACCACTTTAAGCTGTAGTTCCAACCACACATTTGTGATGCCGTTTGCAAATCTTTGTTAAAACAATGCTTTTGGATCAAATGTCTACTTGCCCTGCCAACATTTTCACTGGTCAACACCAAAAATGGAAATTTCTCATTTTAAAACGTCAAATTTGTACATTATTTAATTTTTTTTTAAATTGTGGATTATTATATCACATTTCTTTCTAGTATTCTCACATACTGTGCAAATGTACATATCTGGCAGCTTTATATAATCATATGCATACATAGCAAGCAACGTGCAAGCAGTTTTATAACACAAATTTCTTTTGGCCCCACACACTTTCATTGTAATGGACACTGAATAATAAATATAAATAATTTAAAAATATGACTTACTGTTTTATTTTTCATTATTATTACATATTATTACATATATATTATTACATATGACTAATTTCCACAAAACTTCATCTGTCACCCAGCTAGATCCTTTTATCTTTTAAAACTTGACAAGCTCAATTCGCAACCAAATAAAAAAAAAAAAAATTATATATATATATATATATATATATATATATATATATATATATATATATATATATATATATATATGTGTGTGTGTGTGTGTGTGTGTGTGTGTGTGTTTGTGTGTTGCTACTATTAAAAGGCACAAACATAATGTTCAGTCTCACTTCAGCATTACTGGTCATATGAACTCAATGTATGGTTCCATTTGATCTGTCATTTAATCAATACTTCATCGCTTCATCCAATGGCATGATCCATAAAGACAGCTTCACTAACGCAACATGTTTAGGATACATCAAACCGTACACATAAAAGAATTCAATTACGAAAGGCTAATCGAATGTGTTTTACATTCGTTCTCCATTAACGCCAGACTTAATAACGCACTGGCAAACACATTCAAAACAATCAATTAAGTCTATCAGCAACTCTTCCTTTCACTAAATCCCACTTCTGCACTAACAGCATGTAAATGTTTCCTCCAAGAGCCTCATTTAAACATGTACTGACGCAGTGCTGCTAATGCGCTCATTTTCTTCACTTAGAAGTACACAAACACTCTTGAGGTTTATTATGACAAACCAACATGTTCTTTTTCTAAGCAGAGACTAGTCGCATTAAAAAAAAAACAATGTGGGCGCAGCTTCAATCTGGCAAGCACATTGTCTTAGTGCCAGGGGTCAGAGGGTCTACACACGCGCGCACGCACAAGCTGGACACAGAAGCACTTGTTCTGCTTACAACAGCCCGACTCAAGACCCAAGCACATGCCCCAGCATGCCACCATCACCCCAGTTTTAAAACGCATGACAATGTGGTTTAGACGTGTGTGTAAGAGATACTTGGGATTTTGATTTCCATGAATTGAATGGTGAAGCATCGCCATTAACTCTTTCCATTATGAGGAAACACCAGTGTAACCAGTCTAACTGGGGTTAAGTATCACTATTATTTTATCCAATGACCTCTGAACACACTCTTTGGAGAGAAACACAGTTTGTGTACACTGTTACAATAGTAGTTTAGGTATTACTTAAGCATTTTATTACTCAGCATTTTTGTTGTTGTTGTTGTTGTTGTTTATACCAGACTTGGTCATAAAAACACTGTTGGATAAACTGAACGAATAAAATGGCAGAATCCCAACTGACCCCTATAGGATTTTTTTTTTATTTATTTATTTTTTTTTTTTATGAGGAATGCTTGCGCAATATGCATAGATCATGCAAATAACTCAAATGTCTCAGACATGTAAATGTTTAACAGTTTGGGGTCAGTAAGATTTTAAGAAGTCTCCTGTGCTCACCAAGGCTTTACTTATGAAAATACAGTAAAATGTAATATATTGTTAAATATTATTACAATTTCTGTTTTAATATACTGTAAAATGTCATTTATTTATGTGAAGGCAAAGCTTTTTCAGCATCCATTACTCCAGTCTTCAAATATGCGGATTTGGTGTCAAAAAACATTTCTTAACAATGCCGAAAACAGTTGTGCTGCTTAATAATATATCTGCGAACACCTTGTTACATTTTTTTCCAGGATTCTTTGATGAATAGAAAGTTCAAAAGAACAGTATTTGTCTAAAAGTAACATGTCAGCATGCTGTGAGATGTCAGTCCAAACGTAAATATTGTCCTTTGTATCTCCCATGAAAATAAAACTTGAATTAATCCACTATTTTGAAACTATCAAGTCCTAATGTTTTAGCAATGAAAGAATTTTCTGAGGTTCGTGTTGTTGCCATTGTAAGGGTTTAACAGAGACACTATATTGCTGTATAGGCTACACGGCATTAGCCTATATAAGTTTGGCATTTTAGATGCAAGTATTAACAAAAGACCCTTACAACATTTAAACGTGGTTTTACTACAGTAACCTTGTTATAAAAACCATAGCCATATACCAATACCAATACTATGGTAAAGAAAGATAGTAAAACCGCGGTACGTAAAGCAAAACCACCGTATTCAAAGCTATTGTTACAGCAAAACAATACTGCAGTGTTACTATAGTAAAACTATATGGATATTTCGGGTAAGCACGAGAGTGCTAAACAAGAAAAACAACATTTTAGAGCATGAACCATGAACACATCATATCATATATCATATGATATTCACACATTTGCACAGTCTGAGGGTTAGATAACATGCTGCATGGATGGATTAAAAAGACGCAAGCATAACTAACCATGTCGCAGTGTAAGAAAGAGTTCCTCTCGAGTTCAGGTAAAGTTCTCTCGGCGCTGGGCATAGTTCAGTCCACGTCGGTCCGGTCAAACTGGACTCTCATGTGCGATTACTGCGGTCCACTTTGCTACATTGTGTCACGGGGTGCTGGGCGCCGCCGCGCGCTCTCGGTCCTCTTTGTAATCTGCGCGACACACACATTCACTACTCAGTCACTCAACCCTGGTGCACATTTATCTGGAGAGAGAGAGAGAGAGAGAGAGCGCAAGGGGGCGGACTCGTTCAGTTCGTCATTGCGTCACAGCCTTTTAGGGGAGGTACTAAAGGTGGTAAAATGTTTTTGTTTCCATTTACAAAAATATAAATACGTAATTTTAAAGTACACATAAAACATGACCTACTTTTGGGTAAGCTCAAATTTTAGGCTTTGGTTTTGGGCAATGTTGTTATTTTTAACTAGCACTATCAAACATCGTTTTTTGAAATAAAGCTGAAATAAAATATAAATAGAAAAACTTAAACTTTAAGAAACTTAAACAAAAATGAAAAATTTGCCGTGGCAACTAACTGAAATAAATACATTTAAAGGGACAGTTCACCCAAAAATGAAAATTCTGTCATCATTTACATGATGACAGAATCATGTAATTCTGCTGTATAAGTATAGAAGTACCAAAACTGAAATAAAAATAAATTAAAGCAAAATATAAAAATAAAAAATAGCAAAATGACAAAAGCACATAAAATTTACCTAAACTAAAATTAAAACTGAAAATATAAAAATAAAAGTTGATTTCTAATAAATACTATAGTAGTGTATAAATATAGTAATGCTAAAATAACACTGGTTCTGTTTCAATGAAACATCAAATTAAAGTTTTAAAATGTAAATTTAAAAGCAATACATTTTATTAAAAAAACATATTAAACATGTATTCAGATATTACTTAAATTATCTATAAAACGTGTTTGATTAATAAACCACATTTATTTCCTCCTGTTGCAGCTTATTAATTTATAAGAACACAAAATACAGATCTAAATAAAAAGTACCAACAAATATAATATTCAGATTTTCATTTTGTCTACCCCAAACACAGACTATTCCCTCATGCACTAACAAGTACAAGCGCCTGAGAAAATTAAATATTAAAACAATATAAGTGTGATCATTAAAAAATGACAGCATCTCTTACTCAAGTAATTATTTATCTGACCTGGACAGAAGCTGAAATTCACAACAAGTCACCCGATAGTCTCGAACCATAAATAACCATCATATCTGACAGCATAAATGTTTCAGTGGAGAATTCTTTTCAAATGAGTGCTGAATTTTTAAACATCTACTGGCTTGAAAGAGTCACATCAAGCTCATTCAGGGTGTGTCAAGCTTTACAGACCACTGTCTATCTGTCTGGCTCTCAAACACACACACACACACACACACACACACATACAAAGAGAGAGAGAGAGAGAGAGAGTGTGTGTGTTGTCTGTTAAGGTGAATGGTCAGTACCACAAGGTCAGAGCTATTGTTTATTGAATATGCCTGTGCCTTTTATCTGCCTACCTATTGTTTACTACATGGGTTAACAAACAAGGAGCTTTAAAATATCAGTTATGTACCTACATCATTTTAATGTTTAATAATAATAGTTACACTTGTTTTAGCAAACTGCACTAATTATGATGAAATAATAAACCTCAGCTACACTACTGTATGAGAAAGTCACTAAGTGAAAGGGTTTAGTAAGTAATGTTTAGTTGTTTCCCAGGGGTGCTGTTACATTTATTCCCCATCTGCCCTGCCGTGCTGTTAAATAATCAAATTTTTAGCTGCACAAATCCCTATAAGCACAGAGGTCTGGTGGGTGAGGGTGGGGGAGGGGTCAGCAGGGTCAGAAATAGTGTTGTTTTGGGGTGCTAGATCCAAAATTGTTTTTAGCATTGCTTTAGGGCATGAAGGAAACAATACAAATGTTTGATCCATTATATATATATATATATATATATATATATATATATATATATATATATATATTTTTTTTTTTTTTTTTTTTTTTTTTTTTTTGTGTGTGAGTGTAATCGTACAGTTATGACTAAAGTAATATGTGGTTATGGAAAACACTGGATGCTTGCATTATGTTTTGAAAAACTATGTAATAAACATCCAAGGGAGACCATCTACTACCCAAACAACAGCATCATAATACAAAGAGAAAGACAATATTGTAGAGTTAAGCATTTTTCTTCCCTATAGAAGCCCGTTAGGAAGAAACAGATCTGGAAGAACTGGAATTTATTAAGGGTTAGTTCACCAAAAATGAAAATTCTGTCATTTATTATTCACCATTGTGTTGTTCCACATCTATAACACCTTCGTTTATCTTTGGAACACAAATTAAAGGGTTTGTTCATCCAAAAATGAAAATTATGTCATTTATTACTCACCCTCATGTCCATCTGCAGACACCAGGTAAATTCTGGGACTTTCTCCTTCCATGATAACGATTTGTCAAAACCATGGCTTAGCAACGCCCCATCAGCCACACACCCACCTGAGAAAAATAACACACAACTCTATGATCAGATGCTTTCTTAAAGGGTTAGTTCACACAAAAATGACATTTCTGTTATTAATTACTCACCCTCATGTCGTTCCAAACCCGTAAGACCTTCATCTTCAGAACACAAATTAAGATATTTTTGATGAAATCCGATGGCTCAGTGAGGACTCTATTGCCAGCAAGATAATTAACACTTTCAGATGCCCAGAAAGGTACTAAAAACATATTTAAAACAGTTCATGTTACTACAGTGGCACCAAAAAAACAAAACTTTTCAACAATATCTAGTGATGGCCGATTTTAAAACACTGCTTCGAAGCTTTACGAATCTTTTGTTTCAAATCAGTGATTCGGATCGCATATCAAACTGCCAAAGTTACGTGAACCATTGAATTTCGAAACACTTGACGTAACGAAGCCTCATTTACTGAAATCACATGACTATGGCACTCCGAACCACTGGTTCGAAACAAAAGATTTGTAAAGCTTTGAAGCTTCATGAAGCAGTATTTTGAAATCGCCCATCACTAGATATTGCTGAATAAAGTTAATTTTGTTATTTCGGGGGGGTTTTGGTGCACAAAAAGTATTTTCATCACTTCATAACATTAAGGTTAAACCACTGTACTCACATGGGCTGTTTTAAATATGTCTTTAGTAGCTTTCTGGGCACTGAAAGTGTTAATTGTCTTGCTGGCAATAGAGGCCTCACTGAGCTATTGGATTTCATCAAAAAATATCTTAATTTGTCTTCTTAAGATGAATGAAGGTCTTACGGGTGTAGAACGACATGAGGGTGAGTAATTAATGGCAGAATTTTCATTTTTGTGTGAACTAACCCTTTAAGATCTTTTTGATGAAGTCGGAGAGGTTTTTGTCTCTCCATAGAGATCCAATGCAACTACCACTCCAACGTCCAGAAAGGTAGGAAAAAGACATCATTAAAGTACTCCATGTGACTGCAGTGGCTAAAACTCAATTTTATGAAGCAACGTGAGTGCTTTGTTTGTGCAAAAAAAAGTTAGATTTGATTTAGAGTGTTATAAACTGCCAGAATTCAAAATACAAAATGAGTTGACACAGGAATATTCTGGATATTTGCATACGCTCTATATGACTGTCAGTTTATAGGTCAGGTTGACAACTGTCATGGCAAAAGTTTAGTACACTACAAGTATATTACACTGAATAAGATATACAGTTTAAACATGTTAGTACATTTGCATTTTGTTTTTCTTTCAGCTATGCGTAAGAATCAACAATCAGCTTCAAATAAATTCTTCGTTGATTTTGTGATCACTGTCTAAGTAGATTTATGCTGTAATAAAATTCACATATATATGTTTGACACATATGCCACTGCAGATGCTGAATATGTGCAATGCCCATTTCGTTTTTATTTTCTACAACACATTTACAGCAAAAGACTTTCAGACTGAAAACAGTTACCCACCATGCTGGACTATGACCAGCTCTAGGACATCTAATCTCTTGCAGTTTTCTAAACAAATGGAGAGCATAAAATATTCATCAGAAGAAGGGCCTACTTTATTTCAAGTGTGTGAAATAGCCCTGTTGATAACACCAGTTAAACACACACACACACACACACGGCTGATACCTTTTCACTTGATGTCCTAACTCTAACTGAACAGACAATGTAATAAGATCTACACACACACACACACACACACACACATAGACACACAAAATAGTTTGAGACACACGCACCTGCTTACTCTCCATGCACAAGCACCTTACACAATCATACCGGCACTTATCCTACTTGTAAGAGCTTGCACATAGTTCATACCAGAGCAAATTGTATCTAGAGTTCCGCCTTCCTGTCTAAAATGACAGACTGTTCGTATGTACAAACATGTAAACAGATTACATTAGCGTTTTAGACTTATTGAGAAGACCATTACCATGTGACGTCAATCCAGTGAGCACCAACCACTGACCCTCAAAAACACGTCAATGCAACAGCAATTAGTGAGTTTAGAAAGTTCAATGTCACAAAAACCGTAAGCACATAAATGATCAATATTTCTTCTGCAAAAACTGTTTTTTAAATGTTTTCCTTTTCAGTTTGTTACACATAATGTGCAACTGTGCCACTGTGTTGTTATTAAAACTCGATTTCTGTTGTTAGTATTAGCTTGTTTTGCTGAGGATTTCTGTGGCTGTTAGATTGTTGATATGTGGTTTCTAAAGTGTTCTAAGTGGGTGTTAACATGTTGCGGTGTGGCTGCTAGCATTTCCATTTATGCATTTAGCAGACACTTTTACTCAAAGCAACTGCTAAAGTGTTTTGAGTGGTTGTTAGCACATTGTTAGCGTGTATGTTATTGTGGGTGCGTCTCAATAAGATCCCCGGACATGAATCAGTATATAGTGTACACAAAATGCCGCCTGGTTTTCACAGTACATTGTGGGACTTTTTAGGGAGCAAACGTTTCAGTATATCAGAAGGATTTTGGGATTGAGACAGCCCTGACTACTGAAAAAGGGAGCTGATTGAGGTGTTCTGAGTACTTGTTAGCTATGTAGTTGCTATAAGGTATTCTGAGTTATTATTAGTGCATTCCTAAGCAGTTGCTGCTAGGGTGTTGGTTGGTTACTAGTGATTGCTTATACTGGCCTTTTTTCTTTTTTGTTTTTTTTGCTAGGGCATCACTATTGAATCATCTTTAAGATCTAACCATTTTTGTTTGTTCCAACACAAGATGCATATGAGAGTTCTGAAGCAGCTGCCTCTCATCCAACCTCTGCAAGAGCTGCATGCATTTTAATATCATGACCTAAATCACCCATACAGACAGATGGAAATGAATGTTTCAGTGACCTACAGACTGTATCTGCCAAACATAATTAAATGAATGAATCATCGCATTTGCCCTCCCATGAACTCACAACTGCTTCTGAGTTTGTGGATTTTTCTGAAATGCATTCAATTCACAACGCCTACAGCATCAAGGAAAAGTTTACATCAAAACATAAGTTTACAACAAAAATATATAGAAATACAGACACTATTGTTTCAATATAAAGCATATTGTTACATAACACATGGACCGGAGACAGATGGAATGTCAAAGGGTTGTTTATTGAACACAAACAGAGCGGCAGTGGTGAAGTGATGGTGATGAAGTGGATCTTGGAGAACTTGGTGCTGGAGAGACGATGGCAGGCGTAGGAGAAGACAAGGAGGATGGAAGACACTCACACACGAACGGAGGAACACTGGAGGGAGGTCGGGATCGCTGGTAACAGGTAAGGGGTTGAGGAGTCCTTCGGGCAAGTCTGAGGTAAGTTCTAGACATGAACGAGACCGGACAATGAGGGTGAGTGTGTGAGTGTCTTTTATGTTGGTGCTGATGAGTGAGCAGATGAGGTGCAGGTGCGTGTGATTAGTACTCAGGGGAAGGAGTACGTTGTGATTGGTGGGTGCTGGAGCCTGGCGTGTCTGTGACAGTACCCCCCCCCCTCCACGGCCCGCTCCTGAGGGCCGGGGACCCCGACGTCGTGGTGGTCTACCTCTTCCGCGAGGAGCAGGTCTGTTGGGATGGGTAGCGTGAAAAGTGTCCAGCAGGCTAGGATCGAGGATGTCATGACGTGGTACCCAAGAGCGTTCCTCGGGACCGTAACCCTCCCAGTCCACCAGGTACTCGAGTTGCCCGCCACGACGTCGGGAGTCCAAGATTTCTAGCACCTTGTATGCAGCTCCATCATCTAGAAGCAGTGGAAGGGGGGGATCGGTTGAGGTCACACCAGGCTCTGTGGAGAGATGAACAGAAGGGTGGTGAGGCTTTAAGAGGGAGACATGGAAGGTGGGATGAATGCGGTATTCAGGTGGGAGTTGGAGTTTGTAAGTGACCGGGTTGATCTGCTCTAAGATGGTGAATGGGCCAATGAACCTGGGACTTACGGCATGGGAGACGCAGTCTGATGTCCCTGGTGGAAAGCCAGACCTTCTGTCCGGGTTGGTAGGCTGGGGCTTCTGAACGACGAAGATCGGCTGTAATTCTGCGTCTCCTGAGGGCACGTTGCAGCTGGTGATGTGCTGAGTCCCAGACCCTCTCGCTCTCTCGGAACGAGTAATCCACCGATGGTACATCTGAAGGTTCTCCTGACCAAGGAAATAGTGGGGGTTGGTATCCGAGTACGCACTGGAAAGGAGTAAGTCCGGTGGATGGTTGGCGAAGGGAGTTCTGTGCGTACTCGGCCCAACCCAGGTACTGGCTCCAAGAGTCCTGGTGGCCATGGCAGAAGGTACGTAGGAATCGGCCAATTTCTTGAATCTTCCTTTCAGTCTGCCCGTTCGATTGGGGATGATAACCAGATGTAAGGCTCACGGTCACACCTAGGAGGGAGAAGAATGCTTTCCACACTCTAGAGATAAATTGAGGTCCTCTGTCTGAAACGATGTCCTCAGGAATGCCAAAGTACCGGAAGATGTGGTTGAACATTAGCTCTGCTGTCTCCATAGCTGTAGGGAGTCCCTTCAGGGGAATAAGGCGGCAGGATTTCGAGAACCTGTCAACCACCACTAGGATGCAGGTAGCGTTGTTGGAAGCTGGGAGATCTGTGATGAAGTCCACCCCTAGGTGTGACCATGGACGGTTGGGAACGGGCAGAGGGAGAAGTTTGCCAGATGGTAGATGGCGTGGGCTCTTGGACATGGCGCATTCCTTACATCCTTGCACGTACCTTCTCACGTCTGAAGCCATACTAGGCCACCAGAAGCGATCTTTTAGCAGCGAGAGGGTCTCATTGACCCCCGGGTGACCAGTGCCAAGTGAGGAATGTGCGGAGTGGATAAGTGAAGTGCGCCGTGTCCGAGTGATGTATTGTAAGCCCGGTGGGCAACCCGGCGGAGTGTTGGTGGAGACATTGGAGGAGGGTAGAGTCTCAGCAGACCAGGTGATGGGACTGACGATGATGCCTTCGGGGAGAATGGGTTCAGGTTCCTCAGACAACCCTTCGGGATGGTATAGTCTTGATAGTGCGTCAGCTTTTATATTCTTGGGTCCGGGTCGAAGGTTATGGTGAAGTTAAACTGTGTGAAGAATAGAGACCAGCGGGCTTGTCTGGGATTGAGTCTTTTGGCAGTACGGAGATATTCTAGATTCTTGTGATCAGTTAGGACTTAAAAAGGGTGTCTAGCTCCCTCCAACCAATGCCTCCACTCCTCGAGGGCCAACTTGACAGCAAGAAGTTCTCGGTTGCCGATGTCATAATTCATCTCCGCCGGGTTGAGCTTGCGGGAGAAGAAGGCACATGGACGGAGGCGGCTTGGATTCCCCTGCTGCTGAGATAAGACTGCTCCTACTCCGGTAGTCGAAGCATCTACTTCCACAACAAAGGGTTTGTTGGGATCGGGGTGTACCAGGAGAGGAGCCGAGATGAAGGCAGTCTTTAAAGAATTAAAGGCCTCGGTGGCAGCTGGGGTCCAGGACAGAGACTTGGGCTTGTTGCGGAGTAGGTTGGTGAGTGGAGTGGTGATTGAGCTGTAACCTTGGATGAAGCGTCTGTAGAAGTTGGCAAAACCAAGAAAACGTTGGAGCTCCTTCAGGGTCTTTGGAATGGGCCAGTTTTTGACTGCCTCCACCTTCCCCTCGTCCATCCGGATGCCACTGCTGCTGATGTTGTATCCCAGGAATTGCACTGAGGGTTGATGGAATAGGCACTTTTCGGCTTTGAGGAAGAGTTAGAACTCACTCAGGCGTTTCAGGACCTCCGCAACGTGTTGGCGATGTTTGGCCATACTCCGGGAGTAAATCAGAATGTCGTCGATGTAGACCAGGACAAACTTGTGGAGAAACTCCCGGAGCACCTCGTGAATGAAGTCCTGGAATACGGAGGGGGCATTGACCAGGCCATAAGGCATAACAAGATATTCATAGTGTCCTGTGGGTGTTACAAAGGCGGTCTTCCACTCGTCCCCCTCACGTATCCGGATGAGGTTGTACGCGCTGCGGAGGTCAAGTTTGGTGAAGACAGTGGCACCACGGAGATGTTCTAGGGCTGCAGGGACGAGAGGAAGGGGATACCTGAATTTGACGGTGATGGAATTAAGTGCCCGATAGTCAATACAAGGCCGCAAGCCTCCGTCCTTCTTGGCCACGAAAAAGAAGCTGGAAGCAGCAGGGGAAGTAGATGGACGGATGTAGCCTTGTTCAAGCGCCTCCTTGATGTATTCCTCCATGGCCTTCTCCTCCGGGATGGATAAGGGGTAAATTTTACCCCTGGGCACTGGCTCACCCGGAAGCAGATCTATGGCACAGTCCCATGGCCGATGTGGAGGCAGCTTGGAAGCTCTCTTTGGGCAGAAAACGTCTCTGAAGGGGGCGTAACAGGAAGGAATGTTTGTGGTACGTTTCTCAGGTGGACTCTCTATGGAGGTAGTGCACACAGATAGACGGTTGGAGCTGGGAGAGCGAGGAATAGGTAGGTTGTGAAAACATTCTGGGAAACAGGAATCGCCCCACTTCAGGACTTCGCCAGTCTTCCAGGAGATGATGGGATTGTGTTGTACCAACCACGGGCGCCCTAGAATTACGTCAGCGGTGGATCCCTCCAGAACCAGCAACTGGATACTCTCGGTGTGTAATATTCCAATTCGTAAATGAATGGGTCCCACTGTGCGATTGACTAATCTACGGCTGATGGGTTGACCGGTTACTGAGTGGATCTGGTAGGATGACGGCGTTGTCTTGGTTCTGAGGTTGAGCTGGCGGCAGAGGGCACCTGAGATGAAATTCCCAGCGGAACCGGAGTTGAGGAGCGCGGAAACTGGAACAGAGACACCGGCAGCAGTAAGTTTCACTATGGTAGTGAGTGGTTTCATGGCATTTGTGGCAGAAATGATGGCACTCACCATGGAGCGGGGTGGACGAGTTGGACATGCTGAGATTATGTGTCCTGGTGAACCACAATACAGACACAGATTCTGGGTTAGTCTCCTCTGCCGCTCAGCGAAAGTTAAACGGGTGGATTCAATTTGCATGGGTTCGTTGACTGGTTCTGGAGGGCTGACGTTCTCTGGTCGGCTGAGGTAGGTGGTGCGTTGGGACTGTTCCTGGTGTTCTTCAAGACACGACTGCATACGGGTGGCGAAGCGGATGGAGAGTTGAATGAATCTTTCTAAGCCGATGGTGTCCTCGTATGCAGCGAGATGCAACCGCACTCGAGGGTCCAAGCCTTGTCGGTATGTGGTGATGAGAGCCTGTTCATTCCAACCACTTTTTGCAGCAAGTGTTCTGAATAATAGAGCATATTCGTTAACGGACATGTTATTCTGTTTGAGGTTATAGAGCTTTTCTCCGATTGATGAATCAAATGCAGGTTCTCCAAACACTTCCTTAAAGTGATCGACAAAGCTGGCGTAGGAGTGAATAACCGGATTATTTTGTGACCAGATGGAATCGGCCCATTGAAGTGCTTTACCTTGTAACTGGGAGATTAAAAAGGCTACCTTGGATTGTTCAGTTGAGAACAAGTGCGGTTGCATCTCCAGGAACAGCGAACATTGTAGGAGGAAACCGTTGCAATCCCCCGCTGAACCAGAGAAGGGCGCCGGTCGGGCCATGGGACTGGCGTAAACCGGAGGTGAGGGAGCGGTAGCGGTGTTTCCAAAAGTGATGGCTGGTGGAGGTGTGGATGGATTTTGTTGAAATGTACGACGCAAAGCGTCGACCAGGTCCTGAAATGGATCGGGATGACTCATGTTTGTGTTCGATCGTTTAGGTCCGGTCTTCTGTTACATAACACATGGACCGGAGACAGATGGAATGTCAAAGGGTTGTTTATTGAACACAAACAGAGCGGCAGTGGTGAAGTGATGGTGATGAAGTGGATCTTGGAGAACTTGGTGCTGGAGAGACGATGGCAGGCGTAGGAGAAGACAAGGAGGATGGAAGACACTCACACACGAACGGAGGAACACTGGAGGGAGGTCGGGATCGCTGGTAACAGGTAAGAGGTTGAGGAGTCCTTCGGGCAAGTCTGAGGTAAGTTCTAGACATGAACGAGACCGGACAATGAGGGTGAGTGTGTGAGTGTCTTTTATGTTGGTGCTGATGAGTGAGCAGATGAGGTGCAGGTGCGCGTGATTAGTACTCAGGGGAAGGAGTACGTTGTGATTGGTGGGTGCTGGAGCCTGGCGTGTCTGTGACACATATATTATATGCATATATATAATTGGGTCAACTACTGGCATTTATGTCCCACAGTGGCTCATTTGTATTTATACTTTCAGATTTCAAAAATTTTTTAAGTTTAAAATGTCCAACTTTTGACGTAGTTACACGTTACTACATGTACGTACTATAGTAATAACAGTAAATTATACATAATTATAAGTAACTAAACCAAACCTAACCATAACTCTATAGCAAGTACAAGTAGTTGATTATCATTACTCTGTACTTTGAGTAAGTAGAATGTAACTATGTCACCTTAAAATAAAGCATAACCCTTTTTTCTATGCCTTCATTTTTTTTTTTTTTTTTTTTTTTTTTTAAACAAGTTATCGCTTCAGAAGGCCTTTATTAACCCCCCAGAGCCGTGTGGAGTATGTTTATAATGGATGGATGCACTTTCTTGAGCTTCATACTCGTTGGTCACACTCACTGCCATTGTAAAGCTTAGATGCGCCAGGATATTTATTAATATAACTCCAATTGTGTTCATTAGAAAGAAGAAAGTCATATACACCTAGGGTGAGTAAAACTTAGGGTAATCTTTATTTTAAAGTGAACTAATCCTTTAAGTATATCTTTAGTTGGACCTTGTGGATAACTAAAGTGCATTATGTACAAAATTAGTTGTTCCAATTTAGCAGACTTTAAGAATATTAATTTAGTATACCAAAAGTACAATGGCAGGATATTTATATCAAGTACATAAATATGTAAATGTATTTGTAGTTTCCATGGGTGGTTGCAGGCAAACAGATGAAGATGAAAAATAGATTTCCAACACAAAGTTTTAATAACAATAATCCAAATAATACTACTTGTAAGAGTGACCAAACACTGAATGAAAGGAAAGTACAATTTAAACAGGTACTCAAACAAGGTAATTAATGAAACACAGCTGATGCAAACAAACTCATAATGAGAAGAAGCTATGACAACCAAGGAGTGGTGAGAAAATAAACAAAGGGAGACAGAAACTAGTGAATGCAAAGTAAGTCCATGATAACTTAACAAACTGTTACGGAAAGATACTCGGGGAACACAGAGGTACATGTAGAATGACGTTTATTGAGGTGATAACATCAATGCAGGTAAGTGAACTGGTGATATGAACTTGGTAGAATGGTAACTTAATACTGATACAGTCTTTTATCTTACAGGTGATGATTTTGTGGATGGATGGACTCCCCCCCAGGCGCCCTGGAGACCTTACAGGCAGGTGAGGGTGGAGGTGCAGACAGGTATGAGGCCTTCAGGGCGGATCCGGGAGCTCAGGACGCCATGGCGGGTCAGGGACTCCATGGCCTCGGCCACTACGGCCCACTCATAATTTGATTATTTGTTACTATTTGATTACTTACTGTTTATTTGTCTAACAATATTTAAAATTTAAGTTAGTTATTCTAGTAGCTTTTGGTGTCATAACCCTATTTATTAAGGTTACATGTATCAAAAACAGCAAAAACAATAACTAGGACCATTTTCTTTTCTTTAACTTTATTTATTTATTTTCTTGTGGGGCCAGTGAAAATTTTGGCGGGGCAAGTAAAAATTTGAACCACCATTTGAATGAAAAAATCTTTAGCGTTGAGCCCTGATTATATATTGTATGTCTAAATCGTATATTTTTGTGGTGTCATTTCCATCACAACTAACAATAAAATAAATGTAATAAAATTAGCCTGTGATACATTTATATTCACTATTGAAATTAAATAGTGAAAAGTGTGAAATGTGTTTCAAAGGAATTTAATTTCTAAAATTCTACAGGCCAAAAGTGTAGATGAAGGAAAACCCAGTTACTTTCACCATACCCCTAAAAGAAAACTTTTAAAATTGAAAATTGTTAGTCAGAATTAGGTGACTTCACTTTTGTCCCCAACATAGGATATATCTAAGTAGATCTTTTGTTTTTGTTACTAAATTACGTGTCCTCACCCACCCCATCACACACACACACACACACACATACAGATGTCAAAGTGTGACAATAGGTGTTGTAAAGGCCATGACTTCTATTTTTAACAATCAGTGGAAACCGTAATCCATGAAAAAGCCCACAGGCTGTTTCTATCCAGCTGAAAGCTTTTCTACTAAAACGAGCCAAAACAGAGTCTAACAGATTGATCTTAGATAGATTCGGTACTGATCACGCAGAAACCACATGAAATTCAGCATAAAAGTTTTGTAACAAGATAAAATGGAAAAGAGGAAGAGGTTCAGTTAAACTATCTAAACTATTTCCATGCCACGCTACGCAAATGGTCCAGAGTCAAGTAAGTGCTCCGCTTTCTTAAAGGGACAGCTCACCCAAAAAATTCTGTCATCGTTTACTCACCCTCATTTCATTCTAAACATTTTCATTTCAGTATATATATGCACAAATTAGATGTGAAACCTCAGGAGGGGAAGATTTTCAGTGAATAATGACATCAATACAATTCAGTGTACAGCTTTAGATGACTTAAAACTCAGTATGGGCTTTAAATTTATTTGTCCTAGTAAATAGGGACTGGGGACTTTGAAATTAAATAGAAAAGAGCAGCATGAATGCTATAACAGGTTGAGCTAGCTTGTTAGTTACTCATTTTGAATTATCACTCTTTTACCAGTCATACCGCTCTCTTTTTCTCTCCCTCTATCTGCCTTCCTCTATTCACTCTTCCATTTTATTGTCCTTAGTGCATACGCTAGTGCACTGTTTATTAGTCTCTCTAACACTTCTGCTTTGGACTTTTATCCTTTCCCTTGTTCTTGTCAGTGAATTATGCTGTGAACTGCAAAAAAGAAAAAAGAAAAAAAAAGACAGTGATTGAGACCTGAGAGATAAAAGAAAGAAAAATGACCTTCGTCCTTTCAGTTCACTCAGCCCCCTGCAGGACATGACATCACTACTGTGTAGTTTTGATCATCTAAGGGTGAGATGAAAAGACCTGGTTTACGCACACACACAGGAATGCATCAGTTGGTCATCCTTTCATCTCAGCCAATAACTGGTATCTCTTTCATGACACACACCAGAGTTGGGGTCAAAAGCTCATCCCTTATGATCCAAGACGCAAAGGAACGGTTTTACTTTCCACCAAAAGCTTCCATCAAATCCTCCCTTATTTATTTATAAAGAATAGAGAGCTACAACAAAAAAGAAAATCTCGTCATCATTTACTAACCTTTATGTTGTTCCAAACCTGTATGAATTTCTATCCCACAGTTACCAAAGATCTGAAAAATTATATTTCAGCCACAGAAACTTTGCATTTGCTCACGAAACTTGTGATAATATGAGGTGGGAGAAAAAAACCCCCCTCTTTTTTAGTGCTTTTGTGAGCGAAATTAAAGTTTCTTGAGAGAACACGAAAGTAATAATTCTTCCTTCCATCTCTCTCTATCTCTTTTTTTTTTCCCCCATCACCATGTCCCCCTAGGAACTCTGTATATTGTTATTATTCGCATTCTGCTCTGATTCACGGACAGTGCGCAATATACAGTGGATATAAAAAGTCTATACACTCCTGTGAAAACAGCTTGGTTTTGTGATATAAAAACTGAAGCAAAGATAAATCATATCAGAACTTTTGCCCCTTTAATATAAGACTACTGCATATAACCTATGCAGTGCCACTAAAAAACAAATGAGAAAAAAAGATTTTACATTGCTGAGCCATATTGCTGTGATTTCAGCTTCCACGTTAACAGTGCTGCCTCTGATTGGTGGATCTATTTTCAGCATTATGTAGTGGGTATTGTAATACTCACTGTAAACTCTAACACTCAAAATAATAAATTGGTTTGAGTAGGACAAACTTAAATTAAACAAACTAGTTCAGTCAAATGAACTTTAATGTGTATTTAGCAGTTTTTTTTTTTCTTTTGAGTTCACAGAACTGATATATTTTAAGTAAACTGAACTGTTTCATTATTTTGGGTTTTATGAACTCATTTCTTTTCATTTAGACAGACTTAAGTTTAATTGAAACTGGGCTTTCTATTTCCTGGAATGCTTTGCCCATGGCACTCGAAAGGAAGAGTAAATGTTAAAATGAAGTGTTATATAATGTTTTTTTTTTCTGCTTACTTAAACTTTGAATTTCATAACTTAAAACATTTGATATAACCGATTACCTAAATTTTTTTGAGTTTTGCCAACTTATTCAGGTTTACAGTGCTGTAGTACTGGGTATTGAATTTATGTCTTATACAGAAGAATTAACTAGAGCTCATGCCAGGATGTCTTGAAAGGTTTATTCGTTCTCTTTAAAAAAAATCTTACTTTGTTAGTTCTTGAACCCTACTGTTGCACTCAATTGTCTTCAAGATCAAGAGCACTGGAATAAAACTGAAGATATGACATGTCACGCAAACATTCGCTCAATATCTCTAATATACAAACATAAACATCACACACAGTCTCTAGAGGAGGTTTCACTGAAAGTCTTGCTGTCACATTATTAATAATTCATCTTCCTGACTATCCTTCAGAAGTGAATTATTGATGAATATAGTCTCTGTGTGTGAAATGACCAAAGACTTGAGTCTAAATATAACTCTTCTTTAATTAATGAAATTAACAGGTCAGTGGAATTGTGTTCAGATTTACGGTGTTCCTTAAATACTGACAAACCAAATTGACAAATTATAACACTTCTTTAAGCATTTATGGATTTTTTGTGTCATTTTAGAGACTCTAGACGTTTTAGTTCAGAAAAAGAAGAAGAAAAAAACAACAACACAAAAGGAAGTTTCCACCGATGTTACCCAGAAGAATTCCCATAAAAATCACAGCATGAATCTGTCTCCTCTTTTCATCTACTGCTATTTCTGTGACATGCTGTCTTTTCTCAGTTTGTAAAAACAAGCCAAAAGAAAATCACTTACAAAGGAAGACTATGGGGCAATGCATTCCAGAAAGTTCAAAAGCAGAAATGTAAAGCTTGTATTTTTTGGTTAAGGAATTATATTAAATACAACCATACAAACGGTTTTGGAATGACCTGGAATGAGTAAATGATGATACATTTCATTTTTGTGTGAACTTTAGCTTTAGCTCCATTTTCTAGTATGCTAGTGTGTATTGTATTCTTGTGTTACCATATACTATGTTTAAGTCTTGTGACTACTGACTCTACTTGCAAAACACTGTATTTTAGAAAAGACTCAAGTATTTTCTGTGACTGCATAGATACTGTTGATAGAACATAGTTATTTAGGTACATTATGTACATAGAGCATAAAACAATGTGCAATATAAACAGATCATAAACAGACTTGACACAGTGTTCCTTGCACTTCCTGTGACTGAGCGAGTCAGTGCGGAAAACAACTGTATGAAGTACTGTGTACCATTTGCATCTAAAACCTTAAATCTAAAAAGTATTTTTGTCACACACAGAACACTGATGATAACAGTGTAAAACTTGTCATAGTAATGAATTTGTACTATAAACACAGTAACATTCCTCCGATATATCTTTCAAATGTTCAAATGTATTCAAAGATAGTTGAGTGTGTGTAGTGTCCATCAGTTCTCTTTCAACAGGGAGTGGCTGCTGGATTGGAAAAGCTATTTGTTTTGTACCTTTTCCTGTTGATAAAGCCTCAACCCCATCCTACATGCTTTGTCTTCCTCTCCTTACGTCCTCCACTGCAGAAAAAATAGAGATGTGCTGTTAACCACTATCTGGGCCAGTGCTAAATTTATCACATTAGGTGCCTCAAAATAAGGACATATGGATTCACTTATAAGATATAAGATAATGCAACATTACACTGTGATTCAAAATACATAGCTATTATGTTCTGTGATACTAAAACCTATTTGCCCATCGCTAACATTACTGGAATTATAAGCCATGAACAAGACCAGACCCACCACACATTAAACATTTAGATTTTTACATTTATAAAGTGAATATTAGAGAATATTAGCCACAATGATGCTAGGATGTTCTGGGTGGCTACCAGGGTGTTGCTATGCAGTTGATATTTGGTGTTGCAATGTGGGTGTACTGGATAGTTACTATGGGGTTGCTAGGGTGTTATAGGTGGTTGCCAGGGTAATATATGGTTGCCCGGGTATTCCAGGTGCTTACTAGGGTGTTACTATGAGGGGTTCCCAGGGTGTTGCTTGGGTATTCTGGGTGGTTGCCAGGGTGATATATGGTTGACCAAGTGTTTTGGATGGTTTCTAGGGTGTTACTATGCAGTTGTTCAGATGTAATGAGTAGTTGCCAGGATGTCTGTGTGTTCTGGGTGGATACCAGTGTCATAAATGGTTGCCTGAGTGTTCTGGGTAGTTGTCAGGGTGTTACTATGCATTGTTGGGTTAATAAATGGTCACCTGGGTGTTCTGGGTGGTTTCTTGGTTTTACTCTGCAGTTGTTCAGATATCATAAGTAGTAGCCAGGGTGTTGTTAGAGTGTTCTGAGTGGATGCCAGGGAATATATGGTTGCCTGTGTGTTCTGGGTGGTTTCTAGGGTGTTATTTGTGGTTGCCAGGGTGTTGCTTGTTCTGAGAGTTTGCTGGGGTAATACACGGCCAAATGTTCTGTGTTGTTTCCTGGGTGTTTTATGAGTTGTCAGGGTTATACAGTTACCTGGGTGTACGGGGTGGTTTCTGGGTTTTACGATTTAGATATTAGAGTGTTTTGAGTTGTTTCCAGGGGTAGCTAGGGTGTTCTGGGTGGTTTATAGGATGTTACTATGCAGTTGTTCGAGTGTTATGAGTAGTTGCCAAGGTGTTGTTAGGGTGTTCTTGATGGATGCCAGGGTAATATAAGGTTGCTCAAGTGTTATGGGTATGTCAGGGTGTTCTGGGTGGTTTATAGGACGTTACTATGCAGTTGTTCGAGTGTTATGAGTAGTTGCCAAGGTGTTGTTAGGGTGTTCTTGATGGATGCCAGGGTAATATAAGGTTGCTCAAGTGTTATGGGTATATCAGGGTGTTCTGGGTGGTTGCCAGGCTAATATGCAGCCCAGTGGTCTGGGTGATTTCTAGGGTGCTGATATGCATTGTCAGGTTAATATATGTTACCTGGGTATTCCAGGTGGTTTCTGGGTTTTCCAGGATAATCTACAGTTGCCCAAGTGTTCCTGGTCATTTCTAGGGTGCTGCTATGTGTTGTCTCGGCTAGCTGTGTTATTGGTGCCTGCAAATTTGTTGCTATGCAGTTGCTGGTGTGTTTCTAGGGTGTTCCACATGGTTGCTAAGGTAATAGTAACAGAAAAGTAATCTGAACACCTCAGCTCAACAAATCGCACAGTATAAACAATAGTAACACTTATGTGCATATGTAAAGCACAGCACATTGTAACTCAGAGACCTGATGTTTATTTGACATATAAATACACCCTATATACACTACACTAACAGCTGCTTATTCATGAAGGTATGAAAATTTAAACCACTTGGCAGTGTGAAATGACACCATGCTAATATGCATATCCATAATTCATTACCTCAATCCATTTTGCAGTGAACTTGTGTGTGTGTGTGTGTGAGAGAGAGAGAGAGAGAGAGAGAGAGAGAGAGAGAGAGAGAGAGAGCGCACTGGATAACAAAACAGATGTAAGTGATGTCACAGATGACTTACAAACAACTTTGACCTATTAGTGTGTTAATCATAAGCTGCTGGTGTCATGCATACATTGATGTCTTCTGCTGACAGTACAATCTACTCTGTTTTTCTCTCTTGTGAACATTAGTGGTTCTTAACTATTCTAATAAATACTTTTGTATTTATCTGCACAGATGTATTAACACTGTGTGTGAAAACCACAAATTGTATCTGGCAGAGTTTATATCGTCACATTGCTCTTGTGAACTTTTTGCTGCACTTCTTACAAAAAAGTGCTGTGGTGATACCGATACCTTTACCCTCGACAGTATCAGATGATAATACGATGGTAATCCAGTATAAAGCAAGGCAATCAATGATTAACATATTTATGTACCAAGATATATACACGATACTCCAAGGTACTTGAAACAATACAATTATATTAACACAGTACAAAAAAAAAAAAAAAAGTCTAGTAGTATCATGGTATTTTTACGGCCTATTGGTAGAGAAATGTACACTTTCTGAGCAGGTTCTATCCTTTTTTTTGTTTTGTTACATTGAAGAAGTCATAATAATAAGTTGTCAAAATATTTTTTATGTGTTTGTCAATGACCTCGACTGAAACAATAACATTTACATCGACAAATACGGGGAGGAAATAAAATGCGGAGATTTGCTCTTACCCCAGTGGAGGCCCTATATTACTTAATAGGAAGCAGCTGTTATAGTTTGTCCACTGGTTTCAGTTTTCAACATGAACAATAAGATGGCCTATGCTTTGGTTTCAGTGGAACAGTCAAAAACTTCCCCGTTGAGCAAAATCCGAAAAACATGAAAACAGTGCCCTCTGCTGGTCAACGTCTGACTCACCTACCTGACCAAACTCATATGGAATCCCAAGTCTGCCAAAATTAAAAATAAATTAATACGTAAATAAATATACAAGGAAATGTAAAAAAAAAAAAAAAAAAAAGCAAAAATAAATAAATATACATAGAAAAGCAAAAAAAATTTTTTTTTGCGTCTTCCCTCGTGGGGACATTCTAAAATGCGTAACGTGAAAAACACTTAACGGGGCTTAATGTACTATGACAGTGATATTAACAGACCAAACTCACTAAACATCATAATAATAAAGTATACTATGTACAAAAAAACGTTTAATAACACGTAAAGCCTTTTCCTGTCATAGATAACAGTTATAAGAAATCACTTAACATGGCTTAATGTAGGCTACTAAGACAGTGATTTAAAAAAACATTGAGATCATATTCAGGGCTCATCTGATTTTTTGGTAAATAGTAGGCCTATACTTTATTAGTATGACGTTTAGTGAGTTTGATTTTTTAAAATCACTTAGTACATTAAGCCACTTTAAGCAATTTCTTATAACTGTGGCCTCAACGCTTCGCTCTCGCCTAATCTAAGCTCGATTGCTATGTCTGAGGTAAACCACGCCCTCCTCATTACCCTATGGACAAAGAAATGTAAAAATACATAAATGTAAAAATAAAGAAATGTAGAAATTAATAAATGTGGAAATGAACAAATATGGAAATAAATACATAAATAAAGTAATTAATGTGGAAATAAATAAAAATCAAAATGAATAAATGTGGAATTTAAAGAAAAATAAGTAAATGTGGGGAAAAAATATATACATAAATAAGGAAATAAATGTATAAATAATTATTTATTTTTGCTTTTCTATGTATATTTATTTATATATTTATTTTTGCTTTTTTACATTTCTTTGTATATTTATTTTTATTTTATTTTTGGCAGACTTGGGATTCCATAAACTCACACCCTCGATTAGAAAATAATACGGCGATACTTTATCTTCTCGAATGGACTATATACATGTCCATTGCCTTACCCGAGTTCGGCTTCTATAGGAATTAGATCCACCTGAAAGCTATCTCAAGACTGTTGGACGGGTGAGGAGTGTGCTCTGCTCATATATATACACACATTCAGTTATGCATATCTGATACTACTCAATGACCTGAGAAATACAGCTACTTAAAAAAAAAAGATCCCTCAACACTGAATCACACAGGAAATGCTGTAAGTTGATTGTCAGTGCAAGTTATTTTAAATGTTGTGTTAGTAGTCTTTCATCAAATTATGTATATAAGATTACTAATAAAAAGTATAGGGTCCTCTTTTTTTTTTGGTTTTTGTTTGTTATACTTTTATTTAGCATGTACCCATTAATTTGATCAAAACTGACAGTAATGACATTTATGTTACAAAAGACTTCTATTTCAAACAAATGTTTTCTATTGATCAGAAAATCACAAAATAATGTATCGTGGTTTTCACAAAAATATTAAGTAGCACAATCATTTTCAACATTAATAATAACAGGAAATACTTCTTGAGCACCGAATCATCATATTAAAACAGTAGCTCCTCACTGCAGAACACGAGATCTAGGGTCCAGATCCAGGTAGGTTTAGGGATCAGGGGTTGGAGACAGGTAGGTTTAAGGATATGTAAAGTGGGAGGAGTTTGATCTGGATCTCGTATTCTGCAGTGAGGGCCATCTCTATTAAAATAATTTCTCAAGGATCATGTGACACTGAAGACTAGAGTAATGAATGCTGAAAATTCATTTTCACGATCCAATCAATTCCCCAAAAGTTTTATAAACATGAAATCTGAAGTCAAACAGAGACAAAGACATTTGTTTTAATTTATTTATGATTATAAAGCTACAATTTACAGAATGTTCCAAACAGCAGAACTGGTGAAAGGTGGTGAGGGAACAGATAGGAAGAGAGGATTATTTCTCTCCGGCTTTTGGGGGGACCCACTCATGGATCTTCTTGCGAGTGGTTGAATAGGGCACGTAGCAGTTTGATGTGCCACTGAGGTTGAACTGATGAACTTTAGCCAGGAACTTCTTGGGTTCTGGAGGGTGAGTGGTGGGAGGGTCATCCGTCATGCAGTGCAGCCAACGGTGCCTGAATATATATATATATTTATTAATAATAATATATTAATACTTTAGTTTACATTTTTAAATAATTTTACTGTTAATTCCCCCAAGATGCATCAGCAAGAGAATTTCAAATATCAATAATCTGGATGTCTTTCTACTTTTCTTCACTAAAAATGTTGCAGATGTACTTCCTGTTCCAAACACTGTATTCTCATTGCTGCCAATGCTGAATTTGCAAGACAACCAATTTTCAATTGCTCTATAAAATTACTTAATGTTTTTCTTATTCATAATGGCTGCCAAAATATCATTTTTTATTCGGTCACTCTTTACACCACAATGCTCCTTAATTAATACATTTATTTACGAGAATAATTGTTTAAGGCAAAAGTAGGTTCTTTAAAGGGCTCTATAAACCAATACTTACATAATCTTAAAGGTGGGGTAAGCCATTTTTCAAAATGCTGCTGGACATTGTTGATATTTGAAATCAACCCAAACAAACCCACCCCTCTCTTCTTTGCTCTGCCTCCAAAAATGACCCTCTAATCCTAACCACCCTGTTCTGAGTTGATCTTGAAGCCTGGCCCGTCCGCTGCTGGCAGGCGAGGCGAGTGCACTGACAATGACGCTAAACAGCGCATTCTCTAGTGGTCATCAGTGCGCAGTGGTTTACCTGCAAAACTCTCACTAGCTGGCCACTGTTACACACGCAATGCGAGAGTGGATGTCTGTTTATCACAGTTGACGCGCAAACAAAATAATGCTTCATGAAAAATACAGAGCAGATGATGAATGAACAACAAGGAAGCACAAAAAAATGAATGTACAGTACAGAGTAAATACAAATTCATTCATACAAGTTCATTGTTAGTTGCCAACAGCACAGCAGCTCCAGACAATCAAACCCAGTGTTACTAACGCGTGAAGCGGAATCAAAGCAGCCTCTGCGTCTCCAGTCATAAACCTTCATTCCAGTTCTTTTGAGCTCTTTTATATCGTCGCTTTCTGTTTTTCTTCAAATCTCCCTCTTGCCCGTTTTCTCTTTGACCATCATAATGCTGATTGGTTACACATTTGTCGTTGGTGTCGGCCCGAATAACTTCCAAACAGTGTTTTTGAAAAAATGACTTACCCCACTTTTAAGTGTAAAAACTGCATATCACAGGGCAAAAGGAAGAAACTAAAGGTGATGATACACGGGGAAACTTTATGAGCAATGTTGCTTGGGCACTTTCCCATTGAGAATGGGAAACAAATTTCTATCTGGATACTTTAGACTGAAATTTGTTGCCCATTCTTAATAGGAAAGTGCCCTAGCAACATCGCTCGGCAACATTGCTGAAAAAGTTGCCCCGTGGATCATCACCTTGAATCCATTAAAAGTAACACCATGCCAAATACATCTGTATTACCATTCAGCAGGGACCATGCTGCCATCAACGTCCCACAAAGTCTTCTTGCCGTTCATCTCTGTGGTGTAAATCACCCAGCGGTGACGGCCTGGAAGTCACAAATTGAAAAAATACATACTCAGAAGACATAAAGACTGTGAATTTGTGTACAGACAGCTAAGTATGTAAATTCATACCGAAAAAGTATTTGTTGTCCTCATAGTATTTGTTGCCATATTTGTCAATACCCACCAAGGCTCCTGTCTTGATATCATTCACCCTGAGAAAGACATTTGTTTATTAAATAATTTATTAATATATTAAGTGTATTTTTATATAATAATTGTGTGTTATAATATATACATATTAATAACAAATTCCCTGCAAAAAGTAGTATGGAAGCAGCAGCATACATTACACTACAGGTCCAACAAAAACGGTACAGTCTCGCCTCCTAAATATTAATACTAATAAATAAACGATACAAATAAAATTATGACATCACCTCTTATTAGTTATATTTTGTATGACGATCTTAACTATCTACATGTTGACAAGGGTCTCCGTGTTTAAAGAACTGTTTCACTGTGAATTGATATGCCAAGTAAAACTATTAACTCCGGTAAACAGTGATATGTGTGACTGTACAGTCACTATCAAAGAGGTCATTGCTTTGGAATCATTGTCTTACAGCTTTACACACTTAATTTTACACCCCTGTTTACCTCTAAGGCTACAAAACAATTAAATTTCAGTGATTCACCTGAATAGCTGCAGCAGGAAGCCTTTAACACCGCCATGACCGGTGAGTTGACCCACGGCCCGCCGCACTAAATTCGTGTACTCCGCCATAACCGACGGACTCCAAACGCTGACGGACGGTCACGCAACTTTACAGTTCCCCCTGCACACGATCACGCGGTTTGGGTTCCGCCAACAATCTCTTAACTCTGGTTTGAACAGATAAGTTTATTGTCTCTGGGTGACGTGCACTAACTTGAGGGGGGGAAAAAAAAGCAGTTTATTAAGAAATATTCTTGGTGTTTCAATAATAGTAATAATACTAATATACACACATACGCGCGCGTGCGCACACACACAGTATGTAATATATAATACAATTGAATTATCCAAAGCTTGATCGAGAATGTTTTTGAAAGGTCTGGTTTACCCTTTAATAAAAATATGACAACACAAACATAAGGTACATTCACAAGATACTGCTTGGAATGAACCTGGAACAACTGAATGGATTCCAACAAGTTTGACCAATACATTTCCATGACTTCCATTTCTTTACTAGATTTATTATTATTATTTTATACAGAGATTGCACTCACAGAGTATTATTTTGCCAATGAAATATATTAGAGCATAAACAGAAAAACGTACATGCACTACAGAAATTCCCATGACTTTTCCAGGGATGGAGAAAAGATGGAGTTTTCTGTGACCGTTGGAACCCTGTATATCACATCAACTGTGTTCATAAAAAAGGAAAAGGCAAACAAATACCAAAATACCAACATTTTTCCCCTTGATTTGACATTTATTATTCCTATATACATGATTCATATACATACAGAGAAAGTCAGTGCTTGGGGGGAGGGGGCAAAGTTCTCTTTGGAACAAGTTCTTAAGAACAGGTTCCTTGCACTTCCTGTGTCTTTATAGACACTTGTCTAAACGTAAGTACAGCAATACAATAAAAGCCCAAATTATCCAACCGCAGCAGTTGCAGTAATCCACTTTATCCATACTACATAACCCATAGACACAATCACTGACCAAATGAAAAAGCCATAACAAAGTCATAACAAAATGATTTTCTCATTCAAAACTCATATGATTATATCATAAAGATTGCCGTTTTGGCCCAAAGGGTCTGAGTTAGCAAAGCCAATGACATTTTAAAGCTGATGGGTGTGGCTGTGGGCGAGGCGTCAGTCACTCAGAGTTGCTGATTGGCTGGCTGTTGTAGTCGGTAGACTCCATTTTAAGGATGTAGGGAATGATGCTGTCGATCTGGACGTTGCCGATGAGACCGGCGAAAAAGAGCTCTTCAGTTACCGCAGCGCTCATGAGCCGCAGGGCAGGCAGACGAACCAACAGTTTTGAAAGGCTAATAGAGAAAGAGAATTTATATACTGGTTGTAGTCACATCGAAGACATCTGAATATTTAACATTCAGAAGCTTTAAGAGTCACTCACCGATATGTGTCCTCTGGATACACTTTGCTCACATAGTCCTGCAGTTCCATGTAGGCTTTCTCCTGAAAGCGCTCAATCTGAAGGGTGCCGTCCACTCCGGAGTGATCTATGACAAACACACATACAGTCAACTTAATTCTTACCTTTTTCATTTCCCTGCATATATTTTTTTTAAGATAAACTCCAGTTGTGCTCACCCGGGCTGAAGAGAACCACAGCTTTGAGGTAAGCATATTCATATGCATCAGGACTCATGCGACTCATACTGTTACAAAATTCCTGCATACGCCAGATATGCTCCATGACTTGCTTCACCCGCTCTGGGGACAGTTTGTCTGTTAAACACACGTACACATCTCTCATTAGATGTCTGAGCCTCAGTGAATTAGCTCAAATTAGATTTCAAACTGGGGCCTGGGGATCCCCAGAGGGTGCTAGGGGGTCCGTGCAAAATTTGAGAAATGTATGTATGTAAGTATTTTTAAAGCTGTCAAAGTTACCCTGTGCTTAAAATACTGTTTTACAAAATTTGACCAAATTTAGGAATTTATAATATTCAAAAATAGTAGCATACCTTCATCCAGGCTGGTCTGTAAGTGGTTGATTATGGCCGTGAGGATCGTTTCTACATTCATAATGTGTGAACACTGAGCCAGACCTAAAGCAAACAACTCATTCCAGCAGGCCTTCATCAGCGTGATGCTGTTCTCTGAGCTAAACACCAAAAATACAGAGAATAAATTGAGGATAAAAGCCGTAAATAAAATCATTACACGGTACATTGCAATTTGAATTAGGTGTAGGAGAACAAATAAGGGTAAAAATGGCCAATTATGCCTGTAATTCTGTTCCACTGCCTATGGGGCAACATTTTAAACCCCCCCTATTTAAACCTGTATTTAGTGCTATCCAACTGAAACCAGGTGTAAACTGGCAGTGTTTGGGGTAACACATTACAAGTAACTTGAGTTACGCAATCAGATTACTTTTTTCAAGTAACTAGTAAAGTAACGCATTACTTTTCAATTTACAACAAAATATCCAAGTTACTTTTTCAAATAAGTAATGCAAATTACTTTGTTTTCACATTTATTGACTGACAGCTCTCCTGTCCCCATGTTGAGAGAAATCGTAAGTGCAGAGGTGTTGTGTATGCTGTATAAACATGACGGTTATTGTAGTTCTAGACTTAATTGTGAGCATTTACTCATCTCACTTGCACAAAAACAGTCAGTATTCCCATTTGTGATCAGCTTATTCAGTTCACTTTTGGTGTGAAAGGGCCTTTACATTTGCCAAAAATAGAACTTTTTTGTTGTTATTAAAAAACAAGCAAGCCCAGCCCAGGTGAGCAAAAGTAATGCAAAAGTAACGCATTACTTTCCATAAAAAGTAACTAAGTAACGCAATTAGTTACTTTTTTAGGGAGTAACGCAATATTAACTTTCCCCAACACTGTAAACTGGGATATTAATACACTCACCCAAGGGCCTGGAAGGCTGGAATAGAGCGTGCCCAGTGCATAGAGAGGAAAAGCAGACGGGAAGCTGATTCACAGATGTAATTCAGATTCAGGAAGTCTGGCATGGGCAGCGGCATCATCAGCTACACATAATATTTAATACACACAGTTATTCGACCATCATTTTTAGTGCTATAACAGCAGTGTTTGTCAATCAACGGTGACCCCTGACCTTAAAGGGCACGTGCATATCTGAGAGCAGTGGTCCTTCCAGTTCCAGTAGGGCGGTGGACTGTTCATCAACCCTGACAGCCACCATTCCTTCTGCCACTTCTTCCCCACAACTATCCTCAGGCTGAAGCACCTTTGTGAGTGTGTCAAAGGCCCTGGACACAAACAAACACAAATGTGTAAGCACAGCCATGTACCGCACATCTTCCAGGCTTGATATCAGAACTACACGAGTTGCTTTCCGCACCGTGTGACGTCATTCGACTCATCTCTCTGCATGTCTGTCATAATGCTGTCATCGTTACTCGCGGTCTCTATCCCTGATAGGTCAGTGCTGCTGTCCATCATCTCACGACTTTTGTTGAGGTGACCGAGAGATGTGACCACGTTAGCCAGGGTACCCAGATCTCCCTGACTGGAATCATTCTAAAGTGAACATCAGAAAACTTGAATATGCATATTAACATATGAATGTCATACAGTGAATCTTATGAAAACATGCTCAGGTTAGATTTCCAGGGCATCTGCAGGGTTTTTAAAATCAAATGTAAGCCTTTTTTTAAAACCTGCACTAATAAAATTAATGCTATATGAACTGGGAAGGGCAATGTCTATGATAACACATAAAATGTTAACTGAATCGTAAAATGACTGTAAAAACCACCATTTAAAGTGTTGAAATACAGGCTTTGACAAGAACAGGGTTGCTGCACATTTTTTAAAGCCAAATTTAAGGCTTTTTAAGACCTGAAGAAATAAAAATTAATACTATGCATTAGAGGTGTGCAATATTGTCAAAAAAATAAATAATTATCTCGATATTTTTGAAGTTGTTTCAAAAGTTTCAAAGTTTGGCTCACAAAGACAATTATATTATTTATATTCTATGCAGTGGTTTGTTCACAGCAGTAACAGAAATTAAAAATTTTATTAAGGGGCAGCAATATTTGCCACCTTGAATTGATTTCCAGGGGCATTTTTACCTAGCCTACATAAGGGTATTTTTACCTACATAAGGGCATTTTTATAAACTTATTAGATGTATGGTCAAATTCTAAGATTCAAATTAAATTCAATTAGAATAATAACACGGTATAGTGACCAATCAAATGAAATCATTATCAACAAAATCGATCTTTGCGATGCAGAGGTGACACAGAAGCAGCATCAAAAGTGACATTAATATATTTACACTGCATTTATAATGTCTACATAAATTTAATTAATTTCAAATGTAATTGTAATATTTAAATATGAAATTATTTCTAATTTTAAATATGAAACTAAAGTGCCAGTAGGTGGCAGCAAATCACTGTCTTAATGAGTGAGTCATTCATTCAACCAATTTGTTCAAACGACTGATTCATTCAAGAATGAAGCAAATGACCATCTTTAATTTGAATGGGTCATTGAATCATTAATTAAACATTCGTTCAAAACACGGATTCAGTCAGTATATATATACACAAAACATTTGCCTGTTGCACGGAGACTGTTCTAATGTTCTTCATTTTGAAATTTTCGTCGGCGAAATAAAGAAAAAACAAACAATATCGCCAATATTGTGTCTAAAATGTACCTCACAATGTTAACTTATTGTTCATTTTCAACTTATTGCTCATATTGTATAAAATTAGTATCACATTTGCAATCATGCCGATTTGGGGAAACGGCACTCTTGCTTGTGTGATATTGTAATATAACTACATCATATCATATAATAAGACAAAAACTCATCGGGGCAAAAATGCCCATGTATCTTGAATTCTGAGGGAATATAACTGCATACATCATGCAGTGAAAGCGTGAGTGATAAACTCAATGTCAGCTCGCACATCGTTAAAACAATAATTACGAAATCGTCATAGACGATAGTACCTACGCACATAATGACTGAACTTGTCATGTGAACAAGCAAATCCACAAAGAAAAAATAATAATAATAAAAAAAATATGTACACAGTAAAACCTCCAGTGTTAAATTAACATTGCCAGTGTTTATATAATCCAACCCGGATTATATAAACACCGGGTGACACTGGAAGTGTTAATTTAACACTGGATGTTTTGCTGTGTAGGCTACGCTAATTAGAAAGTTTTAATTTGGTAAATGATTTTGGTAAATGAATTTGGTAAATGTCTATATCAAAGTGTCATCTAAAATTTAAGACCTCTCATAAGTAAAAAATAAGACTTTTTATGACCTTGAATTTTAAAAATCTAATTTAAGACTTTTTAAGGATCCGCATGAACCCTGAAGAACAAAAAGTCTTATAAATTGATAAACCTCACATTTCAGCCTTTAGACCATTTTTTCAGAAAAGGGTTGAGTCAAAATTATAAATGATTAGGCCAATATTTATTTTCTGATGAATATACACATATATATTTTAATTATTTTTTGCAGTGGTGTAATAAAACAGCACAGGCTGAATGAAAATACTAATTAACTCTCTGACAGTAGGTGGCGTTAGGGTTAGCATGGAATAATCAGAATAATCATAAGCAGAAATATAGCAGTTACCCTGGTAAGCAGCTGCGCTTTTTAGAACTGCGAATTTGCAGGTGATAAACACCAAAAGGTAAACTATCGCATTTCCTGTTTTTCCTTTCCCCTTGAAATGATCATTAAGACTTCTCTTATACAATTTAAAAGATTTAAGACTCTTTTTGGCCTTAAATTTGATCAAACTTAATTTAAGATTTAAGACTTTAAGGACCTGCAGGGACTCTGTTTTCAACCCCAAATCTGTTATTTTTAAAATTAGTAAAAATTATTTTATTAAAAAATCTTTACAAATTTTTATGTTGTAAGAAAAGAACACTACAATGCTGTAAAACTACTTGTAGATATAAATAATATATAGTATATAGTTAAATAATATATATTACTAATGAGAACTGGGGGGAAATATATGTTTAATTTTCATGAAAATAATGCCATAATGCAAAAAAAAAAACAAAAAACAAAACAAAACAAAAAAACAACAACAACAAAAAAAACTTAACAGTCCTAAAATAGGCTTAATTTTCTCTATGCAAATTTTATTTTGATTTTGTGGTGAAACATATCGAAGCATGTTCTTGACAGGGAGATTTACCTAGTAGTCTTTTTTTTTTTTTTTTTAATTACAGGGACCAGGAAAATAGATTTACAAACAGATTACAGATTTCTGTCCCTCTATTGACAGTCTACGCAACTACCACTGTGATGCTACAAAAAGTTCATAAAGAGTTTCTGAAGAGACTTGATCGCTTTATATATTGAACAGATTGAATTTAAGCTTTTATTCACGTATAAACATTGATCAGCGAACATAAACAGAAGATCGACCGTACATGCTTTGAAGCTTGAGAACAAACCTCTTGCAGAAGCTCAAATGTGCTGCGTAACACGAGGATGAACCTCATTGGTTCTCGCAAGTCAAACAAGCATGCTTGAGCTTCCTATTACCAGATCAGTTGATGAACGTTTATTTGCATAAAAGTCTAAATTCAATCTGTTCATCATTAAAAGGATCCTGTCTTCAGAAAATTTGGACTAAACCGCTCAATTCATTTGGATTAGTTTTACGATCTCTTTATGAACTTTTTGACGCTTCAAAGTGGTAGTTGCGTAGCTGTCTATGGAAGGACAGAATCTCTCACATTTCATTAAAAATATCTTCATTTGTGTTTTTCAAAATGAAAGAAAAGATGGGTTTGGAACAGCATGTGGGTGGATAATTGATGACAGAATTTTTGGGTAAACTAACCCTTTAATAATATATATAATTTTTACTAATAATTATTATAATTATATAAAATACAATATTCTAATAATATTAATAATATATTTTTAATAATAAGAATTACTACCAAAAAAAAAAAAAACATTTTACCTGATCTGGTGAAGAAGGAATTAAAATGGTGTTGTCAAGTTTGGAAAGTGATTGCTGTATGTTCAAGAGCATGTTGGAGTCCAGTAAACTGGTGGACCTGTGATCAGACAGAGTGAGAGCTAGAAACGAAAAAAATAAAAATAAAAAAATTATTTTTGACTGACAAAAACACATTCACATCCGTACCTGGTGGTCTCTTTTTCGTTAACAAACGTTGGCATGGCGGCAAGAGGGCTGCAGAGGTTTTTGCGGATGTAGATCTTTTCGATGGAGGGCGCACAGTTTGCTGGCTTCTCTCTCGACACTTCCACTGGTTTCCTCTCGCATTGAACAGCTGTTGGCAGAATTTCAGCAGGTGAAAATCATAAGTCTTATCACAAAAGTAACAGCACACCCCTGCATCAGTCATGTCCAGAATGACAAATAGTGCAGGTACGTGTTATGTATCTAATCTGGACTCACAGTCTTGTTTCATGCCGAGGGCCATGCAGCGCTGCAGTCTGCAGTACTGACACCGGTTCCGATGGTGTTTATTGATGATACATTCTCCAGACCCGCGGCACGTGTACACCAGATTCTTCCTGATGCTGCGCTTGAAGAAACCCTTACAGCCCTCACAGCTCACTGCTCCATAATGGCGACCTAAACAAACACACACAATGACAAACAGGACAAATGCAACTATTTACAAATGTCTCTCTCCAATAATAGCTTGCAGTCAGTTTGAGGTCTACACAAGTGTGTGTGTGTGTGTGTGTGTGTGTCTCATGTACCTGAGGCCTTATCTCCACAAACTACACAATACTCCACTGGAGGCTTCGTAGCACCCTGTTCTGAGCCCTCCGTCACAAACTGAAAAACAAAACACTCTAGCCTATAAATATGAACATTAACATTGTGTAAATTACAAAAGAAAATACCACATACAAAAACACACAAGCAAGTACAGACTATCACAGTTCAAACCGATATGACTACAGTAATAGTATACCTAAAAAAAAGTATTGTGGTGGTACCACATTACAGTGATGTATCAGATGCTAATACTATGGTACTTTGACATATACATGGTATTAAATAATTATCAAAGTATTTATATGATGTTTCTCCACACTAAAGGCTCAACTTGAGTTTGACATTAGCATGTTGCTAAGCTAACAGCACAACTCTTTAATAAGCTTAAGACACATGGCACACACAAATGTTGGGTAAAACCATCCATTTACACCAAACTGTTTTAATAAAGGAATGAAATATACGTTTTTTATAATCAAAAACACTCTTGCTTTGTCCGCCATATTGGATTATTCCATGAGACCAAAATACTGCAGTTTTAATGCAAATGCATAGATTATGCATGCAGTTGAATGCATAGCCTTTCAAAGTAAAACACAAGCCAACTAGAAAGTTTCCTCTTTGTCTAGTGTCTATAGAAGTTATGCCTGCTAAAAATGTACTTTTTTAAACTAGAGTCATGAGTGTCTCTTAACTGGTCTCCAGTAGTAACAGTAGTAGTAGTAGTAGTAGTAGTAGTAGTAGTAGTAGTAGTAGGCCTAGTAGTAGTTGTTGTTGTTTCATTTCTTTTTCAACTGTGAAAAAGCTGTGTCCTGCTTCAGGACAGTGTTGCCACCTTGTGGACTAACTAAAAAGGTCAAAGAAATTCAAAGCGCATACGCAGTATGCGCACACTATGCTAATGACGAAATGTACAGCACGCCTACTCAATGCTGAAATGTTTACCTGGATCTGTTGTCCTGTCAGCTCAGGTGATGCGAAAAGCAGTTGATTAACAGCTGACCCATCGGCAGAGGTTAAGATGACCTTGGCTGGTGAGTTCTCTTGTTTGATGAACAGTTTCTCCTGGTTGGGGTAATCCAGGTTAGCTAATATAAACTGCTGCTTGCCGGCTCCAGCCTGATCAATAGCTGTAACTATCTGCACCTTCTGAGCCAACTGCTGCTCCGTCACAATCTGATACAACACATGACAACAAAGACCATCAAAATGAAACCTAATGACGTTTACAGCATTAAGTTCAGTGAAAGCCCGTTCACACAAACGTAAATGATCAGCACTAAAATTCCTCCTCTGCTATTTACTGTTGCTTAGCAAAAGCACAACCATGTTGTAAGGTGTGTTTGACTTGAAGCAATGCTGCAAGTTGAACACACCTAAAGTTCATGTAACAGCAGTGACCAAAAGTGCAAATCTTATTGGTTGGCTTTTTTCGAAGTGCGATGAAAAATAGTTTTTTTTTTGTTTTTAATTTTTAACAACCATCCATACAAAAATAAAATAGCCACATAACAGCCATTCATTAAAATACAAATGTTTATCGCACTAAATATTCACACAAATATTTAGTCCTTGAGTGTCTAAATGTGCACCTGTAGGCCTCCATCTGCAGACACCAGCTGAATTCTGGGACTTTCTCCTTCCATGATAACGATTTGTCAAAACCGTGGCTTAGCAACGCCCCATCAGCCACACGCCCACCTGAGAAAAATAACACACAACTCTATGATCAGATGATTTCTTAAAGGGTTAGTTCCCACAAAAATGACATTTCTGTTATTAATTACTCACCCTCATGTCGTTCCAAACCCGTAAGACCTTCATTCATCTTCAGAACACAAATTAAGATATTTTTGATTAAATCAGAGAGGTTTTTTTATCTCCCATAAAAAGCAACGAAATTACCACATTCAAGGTCCAGAGAAGTAGTAAAAACATTGTTAAAATAGTCAACATGACTACAGTGACGTTATGAAGCAACGGGAATACTTTTTGTGCGCAAAAACAAACCAAAAATAACAACTTTATTCAACAATTTTTTCCTCTTCCCTGCCAGTCTGCTACGCAATTGACGTAGAGAACACACTGCAGAGCTTCCGTGTTTACGTCAGAATGCCGAACCTCTTAGATTTCATCAAAAATATCTTTAATTGTGTTCTGAAGATGAACAAAGGTCTTACAGGTGTGGAACGACATGAGGGTGAGTAATTAATGACAGAAATTTCATTTTTGGGTGAACTAACCCTTTAACAGCAGCTTTCTCACCGCTACCATTTTTGTTGTTTATTTTGTTATTGAGAGAGAAGCATGCAGCACATATTTACATATTCATCTAAATGACGCTCCCAGAACTGTGTGCTGTGTCATGACTCATGATGTTCATTAACAGCGATAAAATAACTATATTGGGGTCTTAAGATACTGTAAAAGTTTTCAAACTGGGATCTACAAAAGAGTGCAAGGGGGTCTGTGGAAAAGTTGAGAGAAAAACAGTGTAAAAATAAATAAATAATAATTCTAAAATAAATAACTATATAAAAATTATTTAAATAAATAAATATAACAGTCCAGTAAAATGCATAGTAATGTATTCTAAACATTTCCAAATAAAATTTTATGAATAATTAGTTTATTAATTTTTCACAGTATAAATTGGAACCTGAATTTTACATTTTAGGATGGGGGGTCCCTCGAACAAGGATGATCATATTTGGGGTTCTGTAGCATCTAAAAGATTCTAGGGTGTTAATTTAAAATAATAATAATAATAATAAAATATCACTCATGTCCACAACATAAACGGCCCGGGATGGCTTACATACTTAAGTTTAATATTTAGGTTTAGGGGTTTGTTCAAATAATGATGCAAAGGAGGTCTGCCTCAATTCATGTGATGTTTCAACCTATTTAATATCAGTCAAGTGATTCACGACTTTACAGTTATTGTCATTCCATCATCCTGACCAATGATTTAGATCAGGAATCTTCAATATTAATGAGCTGCTGTTATATGCTCTACATATGTTAACGTATTCTGTTCATTGTTGTCAATCAGTTCAGACTGATAAAGAAATACTGAGATCTCACAGGCAGGCATCTTATTAGCAGTGGCTACTATTGTATGCTAGATGCTAGCACACTAGCTAGCATCGCGATTTGGTATTAGTGTTATTCAAAGAATAGGATGACTTAAGAATGAATAAATGCGATCTAGCGTGAATGACAGCTGGGGGTCAGTAACTTCTGTGGAATGTGTGTGTGTGTTGATCCGGGAAGATAAAGTTAGATCTGTTCCTGTAGGTTAAAGGTCATGATTGAAGGGTTAAAGCTCCTCAGACATACACAGAAGGATCTTCACTGCAGCAGCTCCTCACACGTGGATTACAGGACATATCTAGTATTTTCAAAATTTTAGATAATCAAATAACTTATAAATAGGTCAGAATAATCGCCTTTGTGTTACTGTTATCGGTATTCGTTGTGTTTATCAGAGCGCTGATGTCAGATTTACCCACTAATAGCGTTAGCTTGCTAAATAACGTCATACCTGCATCAAATTCGCTATGATCTCCATTAAACGCCTAGTTAATATGGTTTATTTTTCTTAAATGTCCAAAAAGCTCGTCTTGTCAGTTTAATCGCAGACATGTAAGGATTGATTTGATTCCCGATATTTCCTGTTAAGTTAGCGGCTAAATTACTACGCTAACGCGTGTTAGCAGGCCGGCTAATAACAATGCTAACATTCTCCCGAATTATTAATCCTGAACAATTACCGCAAGCACAGTGTGGTTTAATAATGTAGAAAGGGTTAATCTTACCCTGAAACCGTGAATAATTATCCAAATACTGTGATGTTTTGATAAATTATCTTAAACTGACGGCTCACTGCAGCTACAGGAGGTCAGAGTTCGCGACCCGTTCAGAGGACGGCACATCTGCGCATGCGCGAATACACTCGTGAGCCCGGCAGTCAGCGTTGAACGTTCATTTTAGTGAAGGTTTAATGATAATTTACGCCGTAAGCCAGTATGACTTACTTAGACTCCATTTTTTAAATAGTAGTGTTATAGGAAACCAAAACACTTATATATCACGGCCCCAGTTTAGCCAATTGCGAATTCTCTTACGTTAGCTGTAAAATCTACAGTACCAACAGCTCTGCTAATGGATAATGCACAAATCAATAAAAATAAAATATTTAGGTTAATTGCAATACTTGTTATATTAGCCCATAATAAATATACATTTTCTATCAATAACTTTGTTCTCTTGTTATTATATCGTCAATTGAATGGAAGAACCCATATCATGATGTGATATCTAACTGCATTGAATGGATAGGTATATTACGTTTGTAATGTACTTTTATATTTATATTCAGCAAACATAACCCAAGTCATTATGAACCAAAGTTTAACCAGAGACACATACATGTTATCTCATTACATCACATTATTTATTAAAACAATTATTTGCACTTTACATATATGTTGGGGCATAGCCTACTCCCTTGAAATCCTCAGGATATTAACAGATTACTTCAGGATGTACAACCTTCTGGAGATCCTTAGAAATTTGGGATACAACAGTGAACTAGTGCCAAGATGACCAGGAATAGCAATTATATTTTTCTTTAAAGTGGAGAAGAAAAAAAACAGTGGTGTATCGGTTTCCCAAAACAATCTTACAAAATGTAAACATTCAAAACACAAATGTGATCAATATCGAACATATTAGCGCAAAACAAAAATCCAATTCTTGGACCTGTTACCCTTCAAACAATGAAAGATCAGTGGCTTTCTGTGTTTGGAGCTGATGAAGGATTTAGTGAAAACTGTAGAGAATATAATCAGGATATACCTATTGTCAAAGTGTCCTGAACAAGGTGCATTAGAGTATTTAATGTGTGTTATATCTTTCCCTGATAAGAGCACTAGTTTTTTTTTTTCTCTCTGTATTCACAGCCGGTGTGTTATAATGTCTTATATAGTGAGTTAAAACAGTGCTGAGTTAGCCAGCCTAGCACTGTCTTTACTACCCATAATTCATGTAGGCCATTAAACATCCTGAACTATTTTAAATACGCCTGCATTATATTACCATTTACAAAATATGTACACTTCCAGTTCTGTCCAGTATAATGTTTAAAACATCAGTCAATATGCCTACTTTTTTACAAAAGAGTTTAAGATTATTAAAAACATTTTTCTAACTAACAGGCTAACTGAAAAATCAAATAAAGGGCCTCTTCAGGAAAATCGAACAGAAAATATGTATAAATTGTTCGCAAATTGTCGCATATAATGCACAAATTGTTTGTAAAAAATGTGCATATAAAAACTGTTGCATGCAATGTGTCAATCTTTTGTTAAAAAAAACATTCTTTCGTAAATGCTCACATTTCATGCTTGAATCTTTCAAAAATCATTGTTTTTGAAAACCATTCCATTCTTAAAAAATGTATATTGTTACATTCAACATGTGCATCATACGTAAAAAAAAAAAACGTTCTTATGTAAATTGTTGCAGGTAATGAAAATTGTTTGTAAAACCATGCTTGGGTAAACTGTCGCATGTAATGTCTAAAATGTTTGTAAAAAAACGTTCTGCAAATGGTCACGTTCAACGCATCAATCATTCGTAAAACGGTTTGTGTAAAAACTGCCTAAATCAGTTGTAAAAACAATGGTTTTACATACAATTCATACATAAAGTCACTCTATTTGTGCTTCACGATTAAGGCAGAGTAACATTTTAAGCCTTCTTTTCCCAGCTTTCACAGTTGAAATCACAAAATCTCCCATAATGCACCATGCCAGACAGCATCACATGATTGTGCCAAAGGCATCAGACCTGGCATCAGACATTCCTCGTGTCATGCTTGCTCATGCACAATCAGACTTGACTATGAATCACACTAGTGACCAAATTTTTAAACCTTCATCAGGAAACAAGTAATACCTGCAATTAGATTCAAACTGTCCCTATGACATCATAATGGAGTGTTTCAAAATATCTAGCGTTCCAACACTGGCAAGAATTCGAGTCACTGTCTGGTGGTTTTGACCCTGAATGCTCTGTGGGCTGCTTTCATGGTAATGTTAAGCACCAAAATAAGCTGTTACAGAGAGGCAGTGTTTCCTAAAAATGACATTAAGTATAAACTTATGGATTAATACCTCACATTTTTGAAGTATGATAGAGGCAGTCTGTTTAAACAGCCAGTTGTTTTGCCTTAATTAATTATAAATGTTGCTTGTCTGGGTTTAACACACTGGAGACACCCAGACAAGCGACATTTATTTATTCTATTTAATCCAACCCAGACCAGTCAAAGGATCATGGCCTCTTGAAACGCTTCGATCCATCTGAAAAAGAAGCACAGATTTAGTTTGAATCAACGATTCTTTGATTAGATTCATAGAACAAACTCTATAGAAGTTCATGAAGTGTTTTTCTGGTGTACCTCTGAGCAGTGGGTATATCCTCTGCTCTGAAGATGTAGTAGAGTGTGTTTTTATGGTACAGTTTAAACTGCATTTTTTGAGCCGGTCCTGTCTTCTCCTCGCGGAGGAAAAAGCCCAGCAGTGGCTGACTCTCCAATGCTGCAACATCCTGAAAACAACACAATCCTCGTCACATGACAGCTTTTATTGTCATATACATCTGCATATTCACATGACACTGAATAAAAAAAAAAGCAGTATAGAAGAAAAAAATTGACGTAATTACAGTCTTCAGTATTGCAAAAATGACTGTTTTCAAAATAACAGTTTTTTCCAAGAACAAGCAACTTTTTTCCCAACAAATAGTCCTGTAACTTTACTAAATAAAAGTCATTGAAATGTCATCTTAAAACTGTCTATTGCTGATTGTATATGTTTTTGGTAAAGGAATAAATGTTTAATTAAACAATGTCGCTATGTTTATGATGTTTTTTTGTAGAGTAGATAGTTTTGCTGCCAACGGGACCTATAATGCCCCTTTTTACAAGATCTAATATAAGTCTCTGGTGTCCCCAGAGTGTGTCTGTGAAGTTTCAGCTCAAAATACTCCACAGATCATTTATTATAGCTTGTCAAATTTGGTGTGAGCAAAAACACATTTTTGTGTCTCCATTTAAATGCAAATGAAGAGGGCGGAGCTTTAACAGCTTGCCTTCAGTCACTCAACAACAAAACTGGAGAATCTCACGCAGCTAAAATGACGATTGTCAGTAAAACCGGAGTTGGACAATGATGGAGAGACTCAGGAAGAAGTTACAACTTTTAGAATGCATCTGGACGTTTCTGAATGGTTAGTGGATACATTTATGTAGTTGCTGTGAAGATGATTCGACTCATCGACTAGCATGTTAATCTTTTGTGCAAATTCAGTGTTGAATTAACCCTCATTTGTAAGCAGTCTGGCATAAAATGACGGCATGTAACAACACTCTACTACAACAACTCTCTAATGCAGCCCAACATGGCCTCGCCCCCTTTGTTGCGTGTTTTCAGTGGCAGGGTTTATGTAAATTGTAGGGTTTGTGATGTCACTAACCCAGGAAGAATCTTGCTGTAGTCCCTACCAGCTGTTTCTTGTAGTCCTTAAACAGAGAATTCTTTAAAAGAAAATATCTCCATTTGTATTGAACTTTGAGCGTCGTAACTTTGCACATGTTGTTTATGCTCCACCAGCAACATTACACACTAACTAAAGTTAAGAAAGTGAAATCAATCAACCAGCCTTATAAAGCAGGATGGATTCTGATTGGCCGCCAATGCTTTTATCATTCATCAGCTGGAAAAAAATTATTGTGAAAAAGTGATTCCAATGTTATAATTCCTCATACCGTTATAGTTGTGGTTTGGACTCTGCTATTCTTTTACCTTTAGAACGAATTAGGTATTAGAATTACAACTATATCTTTATCGTTATAGTTTTATTTTTTTGTTGTGAACAGGCCTTAAAACTGTTCCTAAGTAACGGTCGTAAAATCATTAGCTATGTTTCCATCCACCTATTTTTATGCGCATTTCAGGATATCGCATTAAAAGAAACGCCAAAATGCGTATAAATTCTAAAAATGCACATAAAAAAAACGTTATGCACTCAATTGAGTCGGGCAAACTTTTTATCCGATAAGAAAACATGGGCATAAACTATGATGGAAACACATTAACTGAATAAATTCCTTGATGCGCATCAAAAAAGACTTGACTTTGTGACTATTGGTGCATTCAAGTCCTCCTGGGAAGTTCGTATTTACCAGGTCGGAAGTTGTGTTTACGATGTCAGGTGCGTTCAAGTCACTTTCAGCGAAGTGTTGGGACGTTTTTTGAATTTGAATAAAATGAAAACAAAGACTTTCAAATCACATAAGCCAATATTTTATTCACAATAGAACATAGATAACAAATGTTTAAATTGTACAATTTGTACTCATTTCAAATTTGATGCCTGCTACAGGTCTCAAAATAGATGGGACGATGAAGATGTCAGAACAGTGTAAAGACATCTGGGCTCAGTTATGAGTTTCTGAAGTTTTGTTGAAATTTGGTCCCATTCTTGCCTGATATAGGTTTCCAGCTGCTGAAGAGTTCGTGGTGTCTTTGACGTATTTGTCTCTATAGGTGAAAGATCTGGACTGCAGGCAGGCCAATTCAGCACCCGGACTCTTCTACGACAAAGCCATGCTGTTGTAATAGCTGCAGTATGTGGTTTTGCATTGTCCTGCTGAAATACACAAAGCTTTCTTGCTGCGCGGGATTAAATTTGGAATGAAAGGCGGGTTGCGGTCGGTAACTATAGTGTACTTTAGGCGGGAGCAGGTGGTCTGACAATAACCCGGTCGCTCCCGAGATGCTTTGGCATCAATGCATCTGTGCTTGAACTTGAAGTGAACAAAACTTTCTGCAGTGGTGGTGTTCACACAGTCCTCAGTTCCCTGTCCTGAGAAACCTGGCAAGATATGTTCTTTGCATTAGAGGTCTGCGCGAGTGCACCTTCAGAGATCATTTAACCTTTGTTATCGGATTTTGGAGGAGAGACGTTATGAAACATTCATCAGTCAGCATCATTCTGTTCTTGCGTGGATGTTAAAAAAGATTTCCAGAGGACACGGCATCCGTGATTTCCAACAAGAATGTCAAATTTGGACTCGTCTAACCATAGAACACTTTTCCACTTTGAAACAGTCCATTTTAAATGAACCTTGGCCCACAGGACACGACGGCGCTTCTGGACCATATTCACATATGGCTTACTTTTTACATGATAGCGATTTAGTTGGCATCTGCAGATGGCACAGCGGATTGTGTTTACAGGTTTCTGGAAGTATTCCTGGGCCCATTTAGTAATGTCATTGACACAATCATGACAATGAGTGATGCAATGTCGTCTGAGGGCCTGAAGACCACGGGCATCCAATAAAGGTCTTCGGCCTTGTCCCTTACGCACAGATTTCTCCAGTTTCTCTGAATCTTTTGATGATGTTATGCACTGTAGATGATGAGATTTGCAAAGCCTTTGCAATTTGATGTTGAGGAACACTGTTTTTTAAGTATTCCACAATCTTTTTACGCACTCTTTCACAGCTCTGCCCATCTTTACTTCTGAGAGACTCTGCCTCTCTAAGACATCACTTTTATAGCTAATCATGTTACAGACCTGATATCAATTAACTTTAGTTGCTAGATGTTCTCCCAGCTGAATCTTTTCAAAATTTCTTGCTTTTTAAGCCATTTGTTGCCCCCCGTGTCAACTTTGAGACTTGTAGCAGGCATCAAATTTGAAATGAGCTCATTTAGTGGATAAAAGTGTAAAATTTCTCAGTTTAAATTTTTTTTGTGTTATCTATGTTCTATTGTGAATAAAATATTGGCTCATGTGATTTGAAAGTCTTTTAGTTTTCATTTTATTCAAATTAAAAAAACGTCCCAACATTTCCAGAATTCGGGTTACATAAGTTTCTGTGTGTAAAAAATATTCTTAAAATGTTCATAAAATCATTCTTAAAACAGCCAAGTGTAGCACTGAGAAGTTTGATTAATTTTAGTGAATCACTTTCAAACAGATTTCATAAATGAACTGTTTAAAAAAAAAAAAAAAAGAGACTGGAGAAAAGTCCCTGTGTGGAATTTTACATCTTTTTTTTATAGTGACAATTATTTATATGTTGCCATTTGTCATGTTTTCCGCTTTAGGTCTTTTTTAGTTTTATTAGTGGCATTTAGTGTATACTCACAATAATCCACTTATTTGTGCATCTGATAATGGTTAAATATATATATATAAAAAGTTTCATTAAATAGTTAATAGTTAATTTCTTTAAATAGTTTCAATACAGTTAGCTACTATTTGTTAGTAGCTTGGTCAACGACAGTTTCAAAGTAGATTTCCCAACAATGCTCTGTTAAAAGTCTTTTTATGTAGCTTCAATATAGTTCTGCTTTTTGTTAATAGTTTGTAGTGTAACTACGCTACAGTGTTACCACTGAATGATAAAGCTTCCTCAACACTGGATAAAAGTTATTACATAAATAAAGGCAGCATACTTCACTAGCAGCGTAAGTGTAGAGGACTTTGTTCTTAATGACAAACCACAGCCTCTTCCACGGTTTCTTGTGGCCTTTGGATCTCTGCAGATATCCACTCATGGAGGAGTTCTCAGTGTTGGCAGACACCTGTGAGTGAGATATTTTAATAATGACATCAGCATTGTGGTAGAAACCGAAACCTTCACTACAGTGACATATTAAGTTACATATGTCATTGCATTAAGAGTAATGTACAACTTCAGGTCACCTCTTTAAGGGCAGAAGGGATCTTTTTCTGTTTTCTAGAAAAAGCAAATGTTGAACTCCGCCCACTAGGGGAAACGGTAACATTGGATTGGTCACCTAAGGGACAAAAGCAAAACAGGTATTTATTTGCCTGTGCAACCACACAAGTTTAATACTTAGGGTCAAGTATGAGCAAACACCGCTAAAAATAAGCATGTTTTATAAACAACACTACTGATAGAAAAGTTAAACTAAGAGAACATGAAGGAAGAGACGAGAAGGTTAGTTGACAGCAGAAATCTCGTACCCTTGTGCTGTAGTTTGATATAGCAGTGGTCACACACTCGTGCCAGCTGATTCTTCAGGTATTCCAGGTAGTATTTATTGGACGAACATGCCTGACACACCACCTGTTGCCACAACAAACAGATATCAGTCAGACCTATTTGTTCATTTAATAAAAATAAAAAAGTTTTCGTATTTCGAACCTTTCCGCAGGCACGGCAGTGGTGGCGTCTCCAGGTGAGCGTGAACTCGCACGTGCAGATCATACACATCGTCGTTCTCAAATCTGGAATCCAGATAGGAGCTTTAGAGCCCAGCGGTAGACCGTCATCAGAGGTTCCCTCCAACTACACACAGAAAAACCACAGACGCATGAGACAAAGTTAAATGTTTTTTGACACAAAAAACACATGATAAAATTGTGAGCTCCTTCACAAAGTATCTGAAATACTGTACTGAAATATTGTTCTGTAGTGATCAGTTGCTTTTTTATTTGGAATCTAGGCCGATTTTTTAATAGTATGAATGCCAAACAAGCAATTTATTTACTTTCCCCAGAGTTGTCTTTGAGAATTTCGATATTGGATGGTGTGAATATCTTATGTTTATGTTGTTTTTTTTTTTAATACAGTATATTTCGTGTATATAAACTTTTTTTTCTTTTTTCATAAAAAAATTAATAAAACAGCCTTACTGAGAATAGTTCTCAGCAACTAATGCATTATTTGTGAATATTTCATACTTTTATGTAAGTGGCAAGGTCATATTTTAATTGTTTAAATGAACAATTTAATCAGGTATGAAGCATTTTTTCTGAGAATTTGGCATTAGATTTGGTATGAACAGTTCTGCTGCCACCTTTATGACTATTTTATGCTCTGCAAAAAGTGATTTTCTTTTTTTCTTTGTTTTTTCTCTCTTTTTTGGCTCATTTTGCCTTTATAAGAAAACCTGCCTAATAAATATGCACACCAGAACATAAGGCATTTTTAATTTCCAGCCTTCGTGAACAATTATATATCACTTATAAATGATTAAATACAAAATTAACAGTAGTTATTAAGATTGATGTGGTTTGGAATTGGTAAAATGTGCCTGGAAAAATATAATCAGAAAATCATCTTACCTAATAATTCTGCACACGGTGTGTGTGTGTGTGTGTATATATATATTATATATATATGTTTATTTTTTAATTAGGTGAATTTATGCTTAAAACAAGAATCAATGTCTGCAATAGGGTAAAAAAATTAAACTTGAGTGAATTTTTTTTATTGTTCTTACCCCATTGGTTTTCTTACAACCATTGTTTTTAGTTTTATGTAAGACTTAAACTAGACTTTGTATCTTATACATTTACTTGAGAAGTAAAATGACATATTTAAACATTCTTTAAACATGAAAGACAAAAATCACTTTTTTTGTAGTGTAAACACATACCAATGAAAATCCTGTACATTTGATGAGAAAACACACACAAAGATACAACTAAAATCAACACGCGCACACACACACGTATGTACACCCACCTCTTGGCTTCGACTGGAAAAGAAAGAAATCTTCTTTCTAGTGTAGTCATCTATTGCTTTAGCGATGGCTTCAAGCCATTCGTCTCTTTCTGTGGCTGAACTGCAAATGTCAATTACAGTTAGTGATTTCAGTTTAATTAAAAATAAGTACCAGGAATCCATTTTATTGCACTAGTGATCAAAGGATGATTATCATGTATATTCATGTATTATTCAATCTACTACCGCTATTTTTTTTCATGTAGTGTGTGTTTCTTACTTGGCAGACAGTATGAAGGAGCGTTCCACACTCTCAATGTTTAACTCATTCTGATAGGCCTCCTGACTGGGTTTGCTCACCTATTAAAGACGTAGAACACACAAACACGTTACATCTCCTGTCAGTGTTGGTATGTGTGTGTAAGAGAGCATTGTGACGGTGGATATCTGACCTTCATGCCGGCCAGAGAGAGCATGCTGTTGACTTTATACTGGCCAGACTGAACGGGTGTTGTGTACAGCAGAATATCATTAAACTGTTGAGAAAGAAAGAAAATTTACTGGCTGTCCAAAAAAAAAAAAAAACTGTGTTGCACCATCCACAGTTTCATGTCATATGCAGTAATTTCCTGTATTGTAATTACGTATTAATCCACATAGTTATGTTAGTGTATGGTCAATGTTGTGGTCAAAGTCTTTATTTATTTTTACTACCTCAAATTTGACTCATGCAATCAGATTTCATAACTGAAAATATACATTTTTAACTAACTCAAATAAGTTGAAACACTAAAATTACTAAGTGGAAATTAATCAAACTAAAACTGAACAAAAACTAAAACTGAATAAAAAATAAATTAAACCTAAATAGTAATATTTGGGGGGGAAATAGTAACAATGACAAAAGAACACAAGAAAATGACTAAAAATTATAAAATTATATAACTACATAAATTTTAAAAAATTAAAACATTTTAATAAAATTTAGCCTTAACTTGACCATAGTTTCTCACCAGGAAGAACATTCTAGGCTGCATAATTTTCCTGGAGAGTTTCATCAGAGTGCCCTCCTTTAAGAAAACCTGCATATGAAACAAGAACAGTACGTTAGTTTAGCAACACAGAGACACTGCTCAGATACAATGAATCATGGGTACTTGAGTTTCTTACCCTGCCAGGTTGGACGATTTCATGATGACCATTCAGACTGTACTGAACCTGCATCAGCTTCTGAAAGTTATCCTGAATAAATGAGATGCGTTTTAGATATAATTCATATTCATGAGGCTGTAATGCAGGGATGTGGTTGAGTTTTTTGTTGCATTACCCCTTGCTTCATGATGTCGTTCGCATGGTTTGCCACTTCTTTCACCACACTAAGGGCAGCTGGGTAAACCAAACAAACCAATAAAATATTTCAAAGATTTTTTTCCCTTAACTCATAACATTATTCTGTTAAATACTTTGCCTATTTTGTTTGTTATGAGTAAAGGTTTCATTTTGCAGCAAAAATCTCAGATAAAGTCAAAAGCTTGATAGATTTTAAAATGTACAGATTATTTATAGTGAACTTGATTTATTTTAATATGAACGTCAAAGAAATGGAAGTAGCGACAGATCTTTTCTTCTGTATTGTGACAGATATTCAAGTGAAACAGATTATTGAAAAAGAAAAGAAAAATGTCAATAACATGCCTTTAGAAAAAATAAATTTTCATGCAGACTTTAAAATAAATTAGACCTTAGTCAGGTTAGACGCCATACTGAATTTAACACGGATGAAAACAAGGTTAGTGATGGGTAGACATACAGTCTTTACAATGGAAAGCACTGTATAGAAGTAATTTTCACAACTTTAAACTTTTAAAGGGTTAGTTCACCCAGAAATGAAAATTGTGTCATTTATTACTCACCCTCATGTCGTTCTACACCTGTAAGACCTTCGTTCATCGACGAGAATACTTTTTGTGAGCCAAAAAAAACAAAATAACGTCTTTTCAACAATACCTAGTGATGGGCGATTTCAAAACACTGCTTCGAAGCTTAAGGAATCATTTGTTTCGAATCAGTTGTTCGGAGCGCCAAAGTCATGTGATTTCAGCAGTTTGATACGCGATCCGAATCACTGATTCAAAACAAAAGATTTGTTAAGCTTCGAAGCAGTGTTTTGAAATCGCCCATCACTAGATATTGTTGAAGTGTCATTATTTTGTTTTTTTGGTGCACAAAAAGTATTCTCGTCGCTTTATAGTATTAAGGTAGAACCACTGTAGTCACATGAACTGTTTTAAATATGTTTTGAGTGCCTTTCTGGATCTTGAGAGGTTCAGAGACATTGCTGGCAATAGAGGCCTCACTATGCCATCGGATTTCATCAAAAATATCTTAACTTGTGGTCTGAAGATGAACGAAGGTCTTACGGGTGTAGAACTACATGAGGGTGAGTAATAAATGACAATTTTTATTTTTGGGTGAACTAACCCTTTGTTTTATGGAGTTTTTGTCTACTAAAAGTGTTTTCAGAAAGATGTTTCGTCAGCTGAACAAGGTCTATGAAAAATATGAATGCCTTTGTATAGAAACAAGATTCACATTTTTACAGTCACACAAACTACACTGTTTAGGAAAATGAAAAGGGTCTTTAAAAACTGACCAGCACTTACGATTTTGATGAATAAGGTGATAAAACTATGAGGCATGTCTAAGACAATGGTCCTAGCTGTAATTGTTGGTTACTGCGAATTTTACCATGTCATTTTATTTAATTTATTTACTGGCCCCTGGTAATTTTCTAAAAGTGCCACGTTAGCACTGTAATATGATTCCCTGCTCTAGTGTGTGTCATTACCAGGGAAAATGGTATCCTCTTACTTTGTGTGTCTTTGTAGTCGGATGAATCCTCAGGAAGATTCTTCAAATAATCTGAAAGAGACATGTAAACGATGAATTGGAAGATTCAAAACTGGTCAGAGAGATTTGCTGTATTCTCTAAACTACTTCATTAGCTTAATATTAAGTTTGTCCAACCCACATATGAAAGGGGTGAATGGCTAAAAACCCATAATTCAAATTCACTTTGACTTTTTTTTCAATTTTTAACCAAACTGTCATGCTTCAGCCAAGTTTAGCCAAAACCAAAAAAGAAATTGTCTGACAAGTTCATAACCTGATGTCTAGTAGCCAAAATGTGCCCATGATGTATCTGCTGTGTGTGGTTTCCTGTAATGGGCCTGATTTCCTCCTGTTCTGCTGTGGAGTGCAGTGTGTACTCATCTGAGGCCCTGGTTTACACCTGGTATTAAGATGCGTTTTGTTTGATCGGATCACAAGTAGACGCATACCCGTTTACACCTGGTGTTTTAATTCGTCTTTTTTGTCCACTTTCAACCACTTCTGTCCTGATTTCTTCGAGGGGAGGGTCTATGGGCAGGTAAATGTATGGGCTTTTTCAGATCTTTCGATCTAATGGACAAAATAAGCTCACGCAATTTCAATATGAACGCAACCAAAGACAACAGAAAAACATTTCGTTTCTGCTCTGATGGCTGCAAGACCAGCCAAACGCTGCGAAATGGTGTGAGAACATTGCGTTTGGTATGTTTTTTGTCTTCAAACCAAACCTGGGTCTTCAGCTGACAAAATCCCGCCTGGCTAGCATGCTTCCCATAACATTTACGCATCAGGTCAGTAGGCAGAGAGTAGACTGTCTTTTGTGGCTGTTCAACACATTTGACCACACGAGCGTTTGCACTATGAAAGCAATCCGTTTAAATGCGTTTTCGACTTCCTCTAGAAGTGCTCAAAAGTGGACAAGCTCAAAATGTTTTAAACCCTGTTTACACCTGTATTTAGCGTCGTCCACTTGTGATCAGACTGACGAAAACACATCCTAATACCAGGGTGTGTAGGTGTGAGGGTGTATACCTGTGAGCAGGAGCTGGTATTGAGGTATCCGCTGCACCGGTTTCAGCAGGTAATGCTTCAAAGCAAGACTTGCACAGCGAGGACTCGTCTGAGGATGAAAGAGTGAAATCTTAAATATGAGGCATTACCAAATGTATTTTTAAAAATAATGGCCTTCCCTGTTTGAAAAAAAGTCTAAATATCCACTCTGCATTCACTAAATACAATATTTGAAGTATTGGTTTACTTCAGAATTCAAATTTCCTGATAATTTACTCACCCCCATGTCATCCAAGATGACTTTCTTTCTTCAGTCAAAAAGAAATTAAGGTTTTTGAGGAAAACATTCCAGGAAGACATAAGACGGATGACATGGGGGTGAATACATTATCAGGAAATTTTATTTCTGAAGTGAACTAACCCTTTAACTATCAATTAACTAGTTTAATTAGTATAATAGTATGTTTTACATTGTACTCACGCTGTATGTTGTAATTTCAGTTAATTTCAAAAGTAAATTAAAAGTCAGAAATATTTTTAGCATAAACTGTTATTAAAGCATATTATCTGTATGTTCTATAAACATTTCTATTAACGTAATAAATTGATACATTAAAATACAAATAATTTAATAATTGAAATTAAAACAATAAAATAAAAAAAATAAAAAATAGAAAATACCAATTGACTAAGTATATCTATTCATTCAAATTAATTAAAATAAGCGATATGAACATACGATTTTGTGCCACAAGCATTTTATATGGCATTAACAATTAATTGCTTAGTTGAACTTTTTTGAAAATGTACCCTTTAAAACAAATATTATCAGAACATTAAAATTGCATTAAAATTATGCAAACAAAAAAATTGCAGGTTTCTGTTTTTAATTGTCCGTACGTGTGGAATCATGCAACAACTACTAAGACAGTGTCTCTCTCTCTCACACACACACACACACACACACACCCCTTCCCTTTTATATCACGGTGGGGTATTCTATTGTTTTTATAATAACAAAAAGTAGTGTTACAGAACATGTTTAAAATGAAATATTTCTTAATCAAGATGTTATTCTCTATAATAATCTCTTTTCATCATGGGGATGATGGTTTTTTTTTAATATAATTATATGGACATTTGGTCTTATAAAGATGGATGCACACACACTCCTACCTCAAACTGACGTACAACACTTGCAAAAGGAGGATTTTTGCGACACTGTTCGTCCAGCAGAGCAACATTACGGTCAAACTCCCGTATGTAGGTGGAATACATCTTCAGATACGGACCCTTCTGAACAAAGATATCAGCCAACCTCTGATGATCAGACCTGCAGGAGTAAGAGAGATTCCCAGAAACCAAATGTTCAGTCTTCCTTATATGAACTCTCTCTGCTGCTAGCCACAAATCATACACACTACTTGAACACAAAAATGACATGAAACTCATTTGCAACACATTTAACTTGCATATGGTATGTGTGTTACCAGTGTGCCACTCTCTCCTCCAGCTCTTTCAGCAGGTCTTTATTAAGTTCGTAGAGTTGGGGCAGATAGTACAAGATTTGATTCAACACTTTCTCCTCCACCAATAGCTTCCCACTCGCACGAGTCGCTTTGGCAACGGCATCCCGGAAATCCTGACACAGAAATGGAGATGTAAGCTACTGCCAAAATTCCAGGCTACGGTAACAAAACAAAGGCACCTAAACAAGATGTGTAATAGCAAAAAACACACGCTAACATCCGTGAATTCAAACAATGGCTTTATTTACTGGCAATAAAACTTAAATCAAACCACAAACAGTGCCAATAATAGTCCATTCCAAAATGTCTTTTATCTTTTATAATCTTTTATAATTAGCTCAAATTAACAGCGCTATAAACTAGCACTCAACGGCATATTTTCAAACACAATCAAGAGTAAAAACAAACAAACTGAAGTGAATAAACTGATAGTGTAGTCCATCTACAGCTTTAACAGGAAGTAGAGAGGACATTTTCTCTCACAAACACACACACATGCGTCTTTAGGACAGCTGTTTGGGGTCATGGCCAAACAAGTGGGTTAAAGAGAGGGTGGGTGTAATTTCTTTCCGAAAACTCTCTCTGTCCGTTGATCTCTTATTCCTTTACCACAGTCTCTCTGGACAAGCTTTTCCTCTTGTCTTTCCTCTGCCGTCTCTTTCCTGTCACTCTTTTTTTGACTTTGGCTCTAATTCTTTGCATCATTCTGAATAAGGCAGGGTCAGGATTCACCACAGTTCTCCAACTAGTTAGCTATTGAGGTCGACTAGGGAATCATCTAGGTTTTTTCTTAGCGATGATGTTTTAAATGGGAACTGTTTGCCATTGTTATTATTGTTAACTAAAACTATTTAAAAAATAGTTTTCGTTAATTGAAATAAAATAATATAAAATATAAATATTAGATGAAAAACTTAAATTAGACATGTTGCCTTGGCAACTAACTGAATTAAAAAAAGTTTATGTTGAAGTACTAAAATTGCAAAAAATAAAAATTGAAATTAAAAAAAAAAATTACACAAATGACAAAAGCATGCAACAAAATCACTAAAACAAACTAAAATTTAAAAAGGAAAATAAAAAATTAAATATTAATAATTATTAATTTTAGTAATTAATACTAAAATATTACTGCTGTTTAGTATGGAAGCTTGTTTCCACAATGGAATAAAAAAATATTTACAAAATAATTGCGACTTTTTATCTCACAATTCTGACTTTTTTCTTAGAAATTGCAAGTTTATATCTCGCAATTCTGAATTGCATGATATAAACTCGCAATTGTGGGAAAAAAAATCTGAATTGTGAAATAAAAAGTCGCATTTACCTTTTTTTTATTTTTTATTCAGTGGTGGAAACAATCTTCCATAGTTTAGAGATGGTTAAGCATGCTGCAGCATGCACACTTTAGCACACTTACTAACAGTCTAATTTTAACACACTGAAGTTTTGCCCCCTTATTCCATTTAAAGCACCATGACATGTAGCAAATTCAATGAGTTCAATATTACATTTCTAATTAATGTCGGACTTAAAGTGCAGTGACCTATGTATTGAACAATGCTCTTATAATGGCCATTATATTGAGATAAACAATAATAAACAGTAATTCTCACGATTCATGCAAGATTACCAGAAAGGGGTGTGGAGCTACTATCCACAAAGTACTATTTAAATGCATAAACTCCACCCATTCTGTAACTCAAAATTTGAAGTTCATCCATCTAGAAAAAAGTTCTCCCACTGTCTGTTAATTGTCTTGCCCCATAGACGTCCAATGCATTACAGTTCATTTGTTTGTTGTTTTTGGGGTTTTTTTTGCTTGAGGGACAAGTCGAAATTATTTTTTGTGGCAATCAACATTATGCTGTTAACTAGTATTGAACCCAGAACATTTCAAAGTCAATGGCCAGTTTAGAATGTATGTAGTCTTGCACTTCCTTAAATACACTTGCATAGAGCACACAGCAACTCATTAAAATCTTAAAATAAACAGACAAATGCACACTTCCTGCGTAACACAATTCTTGCTCTGATTCAAATCTGGAGCCAGTGAAAACAGTGATGACTTACGATGTGAAGTAACTTCAGAACATCCACAAATCTGCAAAGACAAACAAACAATAATTCAAAATATAAGTTCAACTAAATATTCCCCCCTTAAATATGTACATAGAGACAATTAAATATGAATATGCATTAAAATACTTCTTAATGGAAGGAGTGTCATAATAAAATGCTTTCAAATGTCATTGGATGTTTGTACTTACACTTTCTCTGAGCTCATTATCTCCATTGCAATGTGAACCACCTTGTTCCTCTTTGCTCTCTCTATCTCCTGAGGAGGACACACAAGTTAAAATATTGTTATAATATTAGACGATTTTAAAATCTTAGTGTCATTAACTTACATAGTCGCTACATCCAACCATGATTACCAACAACATACAGCCTCATAGCAAAACAAATGTGAGTGTGTGTGAGTTGTTTTGGGCTGGTGAGAGGCTGAAGTCTTTATTTGGATCGGGGACTGTCTAAACACAAGGACAAAGTTTGACTGAAAGCACCCCCTGTTTGTCAAATCGGGGTGTGTCGGGGGGTCTCTCTGGATTATCTCCAGACAGAAAGTCTGCTGGACACACCTTCCCAAAGCTGATTTATCCACAAGTGATTGGAGCTAATTCTTTTAAAGTTTTTCTCTTCGAATTGAAATGACAACATTTTCAGCATATTTAAAGGGCTAGTTTAGCCAAAAATGAAAATTCTGTTATTAATTACTCATGATTTTCCTCATATCGTTAAAAAGTAATCCATGACTGCTGTGAGGTTGTTTTGTGCGTACCTCTTTATCTTTTGATTGGCTCATGTCTTCCTTACTGGAGTCGGAGCTATTACCATCTTCCTCATTAGAGCTCAATCCATCCTCTGACAGATCACCACTCACAGAACATCTGCTGTCAAACAGGAAGTGCACACGTTCAATCCAAAGTACATACAGTCAAACATGTATTCATGCACAAAAATACACACACAAACACAAATTCAAATTCTAACTAGTTTAACATTCAATTTCAAACTAGTTTCTTTTATATTGACAGGCAGTAATATGTTAAATATGTGCAATAATAATAATAAATGTGACCATGGACCACAAAACCAGTCATAAGGGTCGATTTTTTTTAAAATTGAGATTTATTCATCATCTGAAAGCTGAATAAATAAGCTCCACTGATGTGTGGTTTGATAGGATAGGACAATATTTGGTTGAGATACAACCATTTGAAAATCTGGAATATCAGAGTACAAAAAAAAAAAAAAAATCAAAATATTGAGAAAATCGCCTCTAAAGTTGTACAAATGAAGTCCTTAGCAACAAATATCCACTCACATAAATACATTTTTGATATATTTACGGTAGGACGTTTACAAAATATCTTCATGGAACATGATCTTAACTTAATATCCTCATGATTTTTGGCATAAAAGACAAATTATCGATTTTTACCCATACAATGTATTGTTGGCTATTGCTATTGAAATATACCCGAGCGACTGGTTTTGTGGTCCAGGGTCACATATAAATAAAATGAAAAATAAATAAATAAAATAATTCTCTCTCTAGATATATATATATATATATTATGTGATTTTTGCATGTGCCTGCAATGACAACTTCATTTGCCAAGTTTAAATATGCACAGGGTGCAAATTAGATTTGCTATTTGCAGCTGGATTTTCATTGAATAAGAATTTAAATTTCGGTCTGGTCCTCACACAATCAAAATCTTGGATTACGGTGCACAATAAGGACTACATTTATGGTGCTTTTTTTTTTTGCATCATTTTTTACCTCAAATTTCTCTTTTTGTACTCTACATAAGAAAAATATAAAATTTTTTTGGATGAACGGTTCCTTTAGCATCCAGCACCAGACAGCACAAGCAAACTCTCACGCATGCTCATGCATTCACACACTTTCTGCCCTCTTTCTGGTTCCCCTCGCTCTCATTCTTTCTCCTGTGGCAGGACAGAGCTGCTCTTGTTTACAGCTTATATAAACTCACTCTGCAAAGAGACACACACACACACACATCCATAGACAAACCCTCAAATGCACAACCTCTCTCACACACAGAGATACGCAGGCAAGAGTTTGGAGTTTCTGTCGTGTCTGGGCAATTACTGTGAATGTTGTTTAAAATTTTTGTTTAACCATCTATTAAGGGCACTCAAATTCAGAAGCTGGAATGTGTCGAATCTGAATATCACTGAATGAATTATTAACTTTTACCACAGTGATAGCTCACACAACTCAAATGTATTCTTAATCATCTAAATGAGGATTGATTACAGATTATTTACTGTTTTTCCATGTAAAGCTAATTATAATTATTACCAACTACCCATTATTACCCAAACTCTATACCTTAAGGTAAATAAATAGCTTTGATATAAATCTATTTTTCGATTGAGAATGTCCATGAAGTCTCCAAAAGAAGGTTTTGTATTTTGCTCCAAAAATATAGCTAGTACACACACACACACACACACACACACACACACACACACACACAAACAAACACACACGTTTCACTCCAAGTGCTTCTGCCTGACTCCCATTAACCAATCAAGTCCACTGATAATTCAAATCCCAGTTAAAGAGAAAGTGTCTGTTTTCAGAATGTAATACTAGCATGGAGTCTGGTGTATACGGTGTAAAAATCTGAAACATATATATATATATATAGTATGTGAACCACTTGCAGAATCTGTGAATATATTAATAATTTTAACAAAATAAGAGAGATCATACAAAATGCATGTTATTCTTTATTTAGTACTGTCCGGAGTAAGATATTTTACATAAAAGATGTTCACATATAGTGAAAAAAAAATAGCTTCATTTATTAAAATGACCCAGTTCAAAAGTTTGTGAACCATTGATTCTTAATACTGTGTGTGGTTACCTGGATGATCTATGACTGTTTTTTGGTTTTGTGATGGTTGTTCGGGAGTCCCTTGTTTATTCTGAGCAGTTAAACTGAGCTCTGTTCTTCAGAAAAATCCTCCAGTTCCTGCAGATTCTTCAGTTTTCCAGCATCTTTTGTATATTTGAACCCTTTCCAGCAGTGACTGAATGATTTTGAGATCCATCTTTTCACACCGAGGACAACTGAGGGACATAACTATTAAAAAAGGTTCACTGATGCTCCGGATGGAAACTCGATGCATTAAGAGCCGGGGGATGAAAAGTTTTGCACAGGATGAAGATGTCCAAATGTTTTTTATTTTGTTTAAATATCTTTTTCTTTTTTCTTCATTTAGTACTGCCCTTCAGAAGCAACAGAAGATAATTTGTCTTCCGGGAAACATGCAAGTAAGTACAATTTACCTTGATCTTCAAATTCAAAAAGTTTTCACCCCCTGGCTCTTAATGCATCGGTTCAAATATTCAAAAAATCCTTGAAGACTGAAGAATCTGGAGGACTTTTCTGAAGAACAGAGCTCAGTTTAACGGATCAGGACAAACAAGGGACTCATGAACAACCATCACAAAACAAACAAACAGTCGTAGATCATCCAGGTAATCACACACAGTATTAAGAACTAGTGGTTCACTAACTTTTGAACGGGGTAATTTTAATAAATTCAGCTATTTCTGAATAGTCTTGTGGACTATATGTAAACATCTTTTATGTAAAATATTTTACTCAAGACAGTACTAAATAAAAAAAATAACATGCATTTTGTATGATTTCTCTTATTTTGTTAAAATTACTTTTTAATTACATTTTCACAGGTTCTGCAAGAGGTTCCCATACTTTTTCAATCAAATGTATATGTTATGTGGCTATGTGTACACACACACACACACACAAACGTTAAAGTCCAATCAAATAAGAAGTCGAGAAAAAGATTTGCATTGTTGTATGGTGGGATACAGTATTAAAGCAGTGTATTCTGTTGTTTTGTGCACAACAGTTTTTGTACTGAGAGATCAAAGATGATAATGTATTACTACTGTGATCAAGGGCTTTAGCCCACATGACTAAAATATTTGTTGGTTACAACTTGCTGACAACTCCAAACATACGACCACATACTTGATTCAATGTCCTGTGCATCTGCAAACCAACTGCGAATTCGGCAAATGCTGTAAGTTTTCACCGGCACTGAGACCTCATCACTGACAAGCCATCAGTCGCCACAGTAAACACATTACAAGTCAAAAGATTGGAATTTAGATTTCTAAATTTAGTTTCTTATCTTCCTTAAATAATTTTTTTTATCTAAAGGCTTATGCATAAATGCTTGAAATCAGACAAAAAATAAGCTGTGCTTGCATATGAACTCCAAAAATAAAACCAGACTTTATTACAAAAGCACTTACTGCTGAGAAAAATTACCCGTGGGCTGTGATGTTTTATAATGAGGTCAGTGAAACAGTCAGCAGTTTGTATATTTGCAATCAGAATAAGATGATTCATGTTTTACTGACATGACATGATTTTTGCTACTGTGTTGGAAATGTTGTAATGACAAAGCATAGCTGTGAGCCAGAAGATCTCAATTGAAAATTCTGAGAATGGGAGAAAAGAGTGTGGGAGAAATAGAGAAAGAGAAAAAGGTTATTTTTCCAGTGGCTCAGCTCTCTCCTCTACAGACATTTCCTGCTCTGGCCACTGAAAATAACCCACAGGAAAACAGCCCAACCTGGACTCAAAGAGTGGACTGTAACCCTCTCACACACACACACACACACACTTCCATGACCACACAGACCAAACTAACATAGTGCACATTAAAATATATATATATTATATATATATATTTGTTGCTCAGTAGTTTTTAAATGTTGATGCTAACAAATCACAACAGCTGAAACCAAAAAGTGCATCATGTTATGTGATCAAGATTTCTCTGTGTATATGAGTCTTAAGGCCCATTCACAGCAGGGCCGATAACTATGATGTTTTGATAATCAAACTCATTTTATGAGAATAGAAAATTCTACAACATAACAGCTATAACAAAGACAAAGGAATGTTTTTTTTTTTTCAGCTGATGAATGATAAAAACATTCACAGCCAATCAGAATCCACCAGCTTTAAAGAGCTTAAGCATTTAAAGCATCAGATGACATAACTGCAGTATGTGCTTACCACACACAGAATGTTCTCATCCGTTGGTGTGGATGCTAATATAGTTAGTGTCATAGTTAGCTTGTTGTGAACAGGCTTTTAATATGTTTTTTAAATATGCAATCGATCACGAAAGGTCCCAGAGTTGTGAATATATACTGTCATTTATAAACATGGCCTGAGAAAAAGCATTTGTTATAATGTTATAAAATAATGGATTATTTTTATAATGGATGGATGCATTATTATTGGGCTTCAAAATTGGGGCCCCCATTCACTACCATTATAAAGCTCGGAAGAGCCAGGATATTTTTAAATATATCTCAAATTGTGTTTGTCTGAAAGAAGATAGTCATATACACCTAGGATGGCATGAGGTTGAGTAAATCATGGGATAATTTTCTTTTTTGGGTGAACTAACCCTTTAACCACCCAACATAATGGTGTAGTTATAGCAAATAAACCATGCAAACCATCTAAACTCTGACCCCTTGGTCACATCAAAATATGTTGATTAATTATTACGTCCTTTAAATTATACAGTTGTAGTTCAGGATGGTGAAATAAATTATGACTTGTGTATACATTTATATGCATGCACAAACTGACCTGTTCACCTCACATGGTTCCTGCACTTCATACACTCCTGTGTCCGCATCCTGGTTGGAATAGACCCAGGGCAGGTTCATGTACTCTGGAATCTCTTCGTATAATGGGACGTTCTCGTATTCCACCGCACAGTCAGTCTCGCTGTCACCTTGAGCTTCTTCCTCATCACCAGGGGTGACTTGATTAGTGGGTGTGGCTTTATGATCCTCGTATTCCGCATCAGTACGAGTGCAATCCAGGGACTGTCCACTGCGAAGCAACTTCGGAAGCAACCGTGCATACACGCGCAGCTCTAGAAGTTTCCGCAAGCTACGTCGCGTTTGATCGGACCGCACCAACGGCTCGGAGGATTCGGATCCAGTATCCACTCGCTGAAGATCTGCAGAGGAAAACGACTTTGCCCTCTGTTTAATGAAAACAGCTCCCACACCTCCAGCCTGCGGTTGGCTGTTACTGCGAGTCGGTTGGTTTTTACTGAAGAGAGGGATGCTAGGCAGGGCAACTCGCCATGAAGGTTTCTCCTGAGGAGGTGCCGGGAGTTCTCTGAATACGGGAGGACTGGAGTTAGGAAGCGGAGGGGGGGTGTGCGTTAGCGGAGATGCAGTTTGCTTCCTCAAAACAACAGATGCGGGAAGACTGTTTCGTTGGGGCTTTTTAGGCATGACTTTCGGTGACTTTTCCTCCCCATCCAAAGATGGCTTGCTTATAGCTGCAACTTGTGAGCCACAGCTGAGCTTAATCTGTTTAGGAAGACTCCGAGTTATTGGGTATCGAGCAAAATCTCCATACGCTCCATCATCTTCATCATCGCTTTGCACCTCCTCATCTTTACTCCTAACCAAGGAATCTTGAAGATCTGACTGGCAATGCAAAACCAAGTTGTCCACTGATGTTGAGGCCTTGCACAAGGAATCAACCATGTGTGGGAGGGATTTCTGTCGAGGTGGCGGAGCTGGAGGTTGCGACCCCTCCTCCGCAGCTGTGTTCATGGAAGCTAGAGTTACACCATTTGTTGGAACCGAATAATGAGTGGATTCTAGATCAGGAAGGATGTCTTCAGTATGTGCGCTGTGAAAAGAGTCTACTTTGTGCAAAGAATCAGTGTTGGTTGAGGAGCCAGTGTCTGTGTTATTCGTGTTCTCTTTAGGGAAACATAAATTTAGAGGTGTGTCAGTGTAGGCCTGACTTGTTGAAGTGTTTTCGGGGTTTTCTAGTAATTTGTCTGTCTGAATGTGTTCAGAAGTCTCTGTAGGAGTATCTGCTTGAGTGTCTGAAGGTGCAATTTCCACAACATTCTGCCTAAGAAGTGCCCTCCGAGGGCGTCGTGGATGGGGTACAGGGAGTGGCTTGCTAGGAGGTGCAGGGTAACTAACATTGTCACTGACTCCAAAAATGGAGTTCCTAGTTTGTTTCTCCTGTGGTTCTGAATGTTCCTGTAGGGGTTCTGTAGGACTGTGTCTTGGGATCTGGATAATTTGTGTTTGTGTACTTGTCTGGTCCTTTTCTACTGTAGAAGAGTTAGTTTCTTCCTGTGCCTCTGTGGAAGTGTGGAATGAGTCTGTAGGAGCATGCAATTGTTCCCGTTCAGATTGGGAAGCATGTTCCCATGTGTCATTGTAAAACAACTGTTCTTTTAGGCTCTCGCCTTCTTTGAAAACACCTACTTCTGCGGTTCTACATATTTCCTTAGAATCCTCTGATTTGCTGTTACCTAGATGATGACCTTGAGTACAGGGTGGTATAATGTAATGTGACAGGTGTGAGGGTAGTAGAGCAGGACCCCCATTTTTGGAGACAGGGGGATGCTGGGTCTTGCAGTGATCTTGTCTTGGCTGGAGAGGTTTCTGAGGGGCTTTGGGCAGGCATGGTTTGGGAGCGACAGCAGGTTTTCCTCTCTTGTGCGCAGTGGGTGAGGGTGAAGGCAGCAGGATCTCTGGTTTTGGGGCGATGGGGGGAGGCGATGGTTTCTGCGACTGACCCAGCTTGGGTTTGGGGGCGACCGGTGGTTTCTTCATTCCTACATAAACTCACACAGAGAAGGAAGAGGGGGGCACTACATGAATTTCATGAATAGACTTGCATACCACATACACACAGCTGAACACGATGGGTCATGACTGAGGTCAAGATTGAAATGTAGCTTTGAAACAAACATCAGTATATATATGCACATCAAAACTAGTTTTGATTTATTGGATTCTTTGCTTTTAGGATTGTGTGAAATCCTGTAAGTGAAGGTCCAATGTGTGTCATTATCAGGTCAAGAGTTTGTCACTAGTCTCAATAATGCTGAATAGCATATTCTTGTACAGCATTCTAAACAGTGGCTTCAAAATACTTCTTTACAAATCTAATTTCATCAGAGTTATGTTTAGATCATCATAGTAGATTATCATTGAGATTTCAGAGCTTTCCTTTTATAGACCTTACAAAAAAATGCACTTATTCTTGAGAATCAAAACAGACAGTCTACAGACATATATAAGAGTTTATGTACCAAAAAATAATTTTTGATTTGGTTTAACACTTTTAGAGGTATTTATCTATGTTTTGATGTTGATGAGCATTCAAATTGCATTCAAGAATAAACTGAGAATACAGGACAGTTTCAAATGAACTGTCAGCTCCATGTACTGAATTATAAAAGATGACAGCTATAATGTTGACAAAATAACCAATTTTACATATGACACAGGCATTAAGTGTTTTAGCCATTTTGTTTTTCTGGTGCTAGCTACTAAATTCCAAACTATTACTTCACGGTTTGGATGATTGAATTGACATATCACAGTTGTAACAGAAAATATAAGCATTATTAGGACAACCTAAATAATAAAAAACTATTTTTTTTTCTTGAACCAATGTAACGTTGTTGAGCTTAATTGCAGCTGAAATTATAGGTGAAGGATGGCTTTTATATTGCCTGATTTATAAATGTTCTTTTATAATATCTTACAGTATCAGACATTGACATGAACACTTTACAAAGGAGGTGTAGTTTTACAATGAACCTTTAACTTCTGTGAGGACATTTCATTTTAAATATTCATATTTATATGTTTCTCTTTAGTTTATATAATATAATCTATATTAATTATTCAGTTACAGACAAAAAGTGTAAATGATGCTATGCTCAAAACTAATGGCAGGTGTAGGTATATTCTGTCCAAAGTGTATCAGTGTATAGCAGCTAAACACCCCAATTTCCTACAAAATGCAGTTGCTACAATTATTGTCACTTTGTTACAGCCATAAAAAATAATTTAAAGTAACAGAAAAGATCATTAAGATTTTACATGGTTGGAAGTAGATCCTATTTTAATTTGTTAGTTGTACAGTATCAACGAGGAAACTATGGTTACCATAGAAAAGTTTTGTACAGAAAAGCGTTATATTATAATGGAGTATTTTGATTTCAGAACTATACTTTTATAGATGTCGCAATTAGAAAAAGAAAATAATCGTGGTGGCTTCGCTGAATTCACCTAGATAGCGCTTTCGAATGGGGGAAACTTGGGTTTGTTGATGCTCTCTTGAGGAAATGTGGTCTTCCCATTCCAAGGGAAGCAATCCAAGACTAATCCCGGAGGCGCCCTCCTCCGCTCATTCTTTTCTCTGATCCGGAGCTCGTGCTTTAGTTCGGAGCGTCTTGCGGGCCCGTGCTCGAGCTCCGGATCAGGGAACAGAGCTCGCGAACTGCCTCGCGTTGGAATCCCTGCTTTCGCATCAGCACGCGAGACGGAGTCATCAGGCGGATGTGTTGTGGTGGTGGAGTTCCTTACAGCAGTGGAAAAAAAAAATCACGGGACTTTTCTTTATTCTCTTTGGTTATACCCTCCATAACAGTGTCCATATCGATTAAAGAGAACAAAGAAAAAGTAAACTCGCCCCAAAATTGTTATCTGTGTGTGATAACCGAAGGAACGAGGAAAGGAAATAAAGCAAAGTTGAAACAAAAGACTGAAGTCAAATCAAAGTATCCCGTGCAGCTTCCATATATATGTCTGGGGGAAAAACCTGGATACTGCTGAAAATAGAATATCCCTTCAGGTTCCAGCTTTTGCGAATAACGTGCGGTGAAAAAGATGCTAAAATAAATCACAATCACAACCACAACGATGTTCCTTACCTTCTTCATCCAGGAATATCTTCTTGTGGACAATTCGTCCCGTTAGCACAAGATTAGCGTCTAACAGAGAATAGGAACACTGAAGCTGCGACTTCATTAAAGTTCCACCGGTTGCAACACTTAGAAATATTCTAATGAAACCGTTAAATATTGCAACAGTTTACCATACATGTCCTACATTTTTTCTCCCCTGCCTGGACTGCTTGTTCAACAGAAGTAATGTTAGCTGATGTTTATTCATCCAGGAAACTAACCTGTACTCATGATCCCCAAACGACTCTCTTTACTCCATGAATGAGCTGCATTCAGCACAGTTCTTTCAGATTCAGCTCTTTTCTTCTAGCAGGAGCCATTGCAAATCCTAGAGGGAAAGACAACTCGGTATCTTCAAAAGATCATCCAAACTCTTTGTATTTCTAGTAAGTCGGAATGAGTTCCATGCTTTCCATGGTTTTTTGCCACCGCTTTTGTAAAGCTGGAACGGCGAAGTCCAGTCAAAGAGTTCAATAAAAACTTCCATGATCCGCCGCTAGAGGTGATCTCACTGTTGGAGCGGTGGGAAGTCCGAATCATTTAACGAGTCGGTTCATTGAACAGATAGTTCAGTTATTCATTTCACCAATAAATAAACGGTGGATGTGTCTGATTATGTCAAATACATAATGGTTTCTTCAAGATATACGAATACACATGGTTTGGACTCCCATATTGGCCACATTATATTTTCAGTCTAACATGCTCCTTACAGACAAGGAAATGCGCATTTCACAATCACAACACCCGAATATGGTTACTGTTTTAGCAACGTGCATATATTTATTTACAGTAGTTCATTAACAGTTCATATTTATTTTTAAGATCAACCGATTTTAAGGCAAAGTTCAGTTCTATTGTGATTCAGTTCCACAGATTCATTAAAAGGATCCAATTCCAAAGAACAATTCTTTTGCGAATCGAACATCCACTTCTTGAGAGTTATGAACAGAAAGTAGATGTTCCTAATGCTGTTTGTGGCAAGAATAAAAAGCAGATGTAGTAGGATATATGACATGTTAAAGTTACATAAAAACATACAGAAATTAATTATTATTCCTCATTGGGACATATGAAAATATATAGTTGTGTATATTGAAGTATATTACTGTGTATTATTATAAACATGATGTAATGCTAATGTATAACAATACAAACAATTTACAAATAAAATACAAACCCCACATATAAATACAATTAAAAAATGAAAGAAAACGAAATAAATAAATGTCTAAAAAAATTAAATGTATTAAAATAAGGCCTTTCGGGAAATGTTATTAAAGCTACATTTTGTTTAATAATATTTTCCTCGTACTAGAAGTAACAATTAATTTTGTATAATCAAGACCAACAGCCCAGTGGATGTCGGCATGTTGCCCTACAAATTTTGCGAACCGTCGTCAAATAGACGAAGAAGAGCTATGAACCATGGGAGTTGTAGTTCAAGTCATGGCGTGTCTCTGCGCATTCAGCAGAAGCTACACAGATCTCTCCTGTAATTCATATCCACTACCTTCCCAGCATGCGCATCTGATGAACACATATGGCGGAGAGCTATGACTGAGGATTTTGATGAAGAAGTTGTGTTCGAGGTAAGTTTCTGATCCAGACACTTGCGTCTACGCGGGCACACAACCGCTGCTCAAATATCTGATAGATGTGCAGTTAGCAGCCTGCACTTAGCACGTAACACTCCTCCCTATGCACCTCTACAATGACTTCTACAATGAGCTGCTTATTAAGCACTTTGGGTTTAATTAAATGTTAACCGCGTTGCAAAGTAGGTCTGTCTGCTTTTTTCATATAATACAACGTGTCAGGAGACATAAATCTTGTATGAACAGGGTCAGACTGTTAAATATAGTGAGCTGACTACTTGGATAGCATTTCTGGGCATCATAGGCGCGTCAAGCACTAGGTTGCAATGTTGTCTAGGTAGGCAGGTCACTATATTTTGATACGTTATGATGCCCAAAAATGTTATCTAGATTGGCAGTTCTATAGTTTTTTTTTATATTGGTGTCCAAAATGCTGTCTAGGAAGGCAGCCCACTGTTTTTTGTGACTAAAATGCCTCCATAATGCTATTTATGCTTGTAGCTCATTAGGTTTTGGTGCTATGATGTTTAAAAATCCTGTCTAGGTAGGTGTTTTGAGAGTAGATGTCACAAAAACACAGTTTAGGTTGGTACCTCACTAAGTTTTGTGACACAGCCAGAGTGTAAATGTGGACAGTTTCTGTATGTCTCTCTCTGTGGTCTGTTTTATTTTATTCTCTTTAAACTGAATTAAGAGCATAGTGCATCAAAGGATGTGTGGTTCTGATCTGCCTTTATGAGTCAAGATTGGGGATGTCAGATCAACATCCTACGGATGCTGAATCACCAGGGAAACCATGCTGTCATATGCATTGATCTCGATTAGACCTTTGTTCGTTTAATCTGTTTGTGGCAGTGGTTCCAATAAATCATAGTAGAACAAACAGTCATAAGGAATAATTATGGAGTAAGAATGTAACTATTTGTTTTTCCTGGATCAACTACTTGCAATCCCAAACCAAAAAAAAAAAATACAATAATAATAATACATATCAAAAATTTTAAATGACCAATATGGGTTTTCATCAACCAATATTGATACATAGACCAGGGTAGTCAGTCCGTTATAATGCAAATATATACATAATTGTAAATGAAATAAAATGAACACCTGTTGTATACTATTTTTATTCATTATCCATTATCCATTGAAACTATATATATTTATTCATCATATATAGTCATACAGGTTGTGAGGGTGAGTAAATTATGACAGAACTGCTATCCCTTTAAGTTCATCCAGTTTTATGTGTGTTTATTTCGGGGTACCCATGAAAACTGGGGGGGAAAAAGTATTTCTAAGGCAGAAAATGTATTGGAAACAAAATCTTAATGAAAATTTCAATAGTAAATGTACATTTTGTCTATTTCTGCTGAGCTTTATCATCAAGAAAAATTCATCATATTAAAAAAACAAAAGTAAACGACTGGGAAAAGATTATTGGTCAGAAGTTGTAGAAATCCTCCTGTTTTGTGTATTGTGGGCAGTTGTTGGCATATGTTGTGCTGGTCAGATTTGGGTCATGCTTTTAAAATGTTGTATCTGTTGTATATCGTAATGTACTATCCAGACTTCAAAACAAAAACAGTCGGATTCTGTTTGCTCTCATTTGCTGACCTAAAATCAGGTCTTTTGCCTCAGGCCAATTTAGCTGCTCTCTGACATCAATAAACACCCGCCAACTGATTCCTCTCCCTGCAAATGAGTTTTAGAGCAAAAAGATCCAAAGTTCGTGACGGGTGGCAGGCTACCTCAGTGCAGGATTTGACCGAAATAAGAATATGAGAATTTTAAACCTCTTTAGCAACTCAAATCCAGTGGCAATGGTAAGTGGAAATAAGCCAGTGATTCTGGATCTCTGGTTAGGAATTGGGACCTGCGAAAGTGTCGGATCTGCATTCTTCGTTGAGCGATGTTGCGTTTGAGAAGAACTAAGACTAGAGCGAGGGATGTGCGAGAGGTAAGCGAGGAAAAGGGCAGGAAAGGATGTTGTTTCTGGTGTTTCTCCTCTGAGAGAGCACAGCCCTTAACTTCCTGAGAAAGATATCTGAATCATGACTCTTCTTTGTTTCTCTCTCCTCCCTTCCTCCCTTCCTCTCTTTATTATTTTCACTTATTTGTTCATCAAATTGTTTTTTCCCCCTATGAAATATCGGCTGCTGCTATGGATGACATATACGTGAACTGAATACCAATGCTGAAATCTTAAAATGTATGTGGGTCAATGATGTGACAAAAAAAGAAAGAAAAGAAATTAATTTGACATTTTAGAACAATGTTCTGCAGTAAATCAATTGAAGTCGGGAAGTTGCGAAACAGAAGTTGCTATTTTCTTTTCTTCACTATTATGACGTATATCTGAGTGAAACTGCTTCTCAAACAAGGGAAAAATGTAGGGCGGGATTTGATTCTGTTCATCGGGAACTGATTGGATGGTTATGGTTTGCTATTGCTGTGATGTCATGTGAGTGACAGGTTGCCCCGCCCTCTCGCCAGTAAACATCATCGGAGAAGAGATGTTGTTGCATAAAGATTATTAAGGGCACATTAATGTGCATGGATAAATAATTTATAATAAACACTGCAATATTCCATAAAAAACATTTTGATTTCATATTCGATTATGTCTTTTGTCCAAATGTCTCCATAATGAAAAAAAATTCTTTTTAAAAAGTAATGGAGCAGTTTTGGTTTAAAATATTATTCATATTTGAAAAAAATATGCCAAATCAAAGTTTGTGTGCTATGACCAACATACAGGAAAGAATTTACATGTTTCTGATAGCATATGTATTTATGTATGTATGTGGTGTGACTGTCATGAGATTGCATTGAAGAAAAAGTGCTGAAATTTAATTTATTCTTTATTTTGGCATAATTTATTATGATTATTATTTCATAAGAATGTCTAGAGAGAAACACATTTTACCAGTTTTTTTTTATTTTTTTTTAATGAACTAATTTAGTGTTGTCAAAAATATCAATACTTCGATATGTATTGATACTGAAATATCTGAAACGGTTCCAATACTCCTTTTCTTCAGTATCAATACACTGATACCACTGATCTATAGAAGTGGCGCTCACATAAAAAGCCATCTCTCAAACAGCTTGCGAGTACCAAATTGACTTTTTTCCCCGTTGCTTATTGTGCTTAAACAGTCAGATACATACAAAAATATATCAAAATGCCTCTCTTGCAGAGTATTCAGGTAAATACAGTAAGTTTTGGATCATAAATAGTTGAGAGAAAACGCATGTTGTGTAACAGTATATTGGATCCGTGCATTTGCTCTTAAAGTGACAGCAGCCTAATATTCCTGCTGCTGTCTGTCATGTTAATCAAAGAACAATAGACAAAGAGAAAATCATTCACTGCTCTTGCCTGAAAAACTTTTGTAACTTTAATTGTAAGCATTAATCTGAATTTCATTTTTACAATGAAAGACTATCCAGTGTTATTTTACATTTGATTACTTCTGTTTCTTACCTAAATACCACTGTTAGACCCAACTAAAAAACTTAAAGCCATGTTTATTTCATTTGTCTCTTTATTCTGTTATATTTATTTGTGCTATCATTTGCAATTTGTTCTTATTTTATTACTGACTGTTTACTTGTCTTTTTTTGTAAATCTAGTTCAGTGATTCAAATAAAGCCTCCCGGTGCTGTGTGTAGGCTATTGCAACAAAATTACCCAAATTATCTAAAATGATGAGATGATAAATTATCTGTATGGCGGTATATATGGCAGTTTTCCCCATGTTGTTGAAAATGGTACTGAGTATTGATATTTTTCAAGGTATTGTATTGAAGTTGGAAATTCCAGTATCGTGAAAACACTACTAGAAAATATGTTGTTGGGAAAGTCATTTTAGAAAACCATAACAGAAAATTATATCACAGAGAAGCAGACCATTTCAACTGTGTCTAGGTCATTAAATATTTTTTAAAAGTCATATTCTTTATGATTTTTATGACATGCCAAGGTAAGTTCAGGCAGTCAAATAGAAAGCCCCAATAAAATCCCCTATTCATGCATCAAAAACATCTTTTCACCATTTAAATGTGTTTTAAAAACTTTAGAAAATAATTTGGATGTAATGAAAATGTTACTTTTTTCTTGATGTTTTGCACCACAAAGCTTTTGTTGAAAAATGTATAAAAGGTTTTTCTAAATCCAAAGTAAAGAAGATTCTTCCTTTTTGTCAACATCCTCATTTGCCATTGACCCATGTTTATTTTGAGTTGCGTCTCTCTCACCCCTCCAGAACTCTCCGCTGTTCCAGTACTTGCAGGACCTAGGACACACAGATTTTGAAGCATGTTCTCCCGTTTCTCAGGAGGAGGAGTCCAGCGCTGGTGGAGAGGAGGCACCGTTTCCTCAGGATATCCTCCCATCTCACAAAGTGAGTGTCAGCACTTACCTTTCCAATACACAAACCGTACGGTGGCAGACTACAATCTCTGTAGACCCTTGTCTGTGTAGTGTTAACTTTTTTTCTAAACTTGAGCTGTGTTGCTTGAACAAACAGAAGCGGATTAGATGCTAATCTGAATACTGTTTCACAACCAACAAATTTTTTGAAACGCACATTGAAAGATCAAATTAGACTGATCCAATACTAAATATTCTGTATCCAATAATAAAAATTCTGTCATTATTTATACACTTCCATTTTGTTCCAAACCCGTATGAACTTGTGTTCCGTGGAACACTAAAGAAGTTGTTTAGCAGTATGTTCACCCTTCTCTTTTCCATCAAACGAAAGTGGATGGGGACTTGGGCTTCAAAGCTCTGAAAAGTGCAAACAATATAATTTAATTGCAATTTCAGTTTACTTCTTTCACAAAGTTATCGTATAGACTTGGAAGGCTACTTTTATAATGCTTTTATGATGCTTCTATATTTTTTTTTTTCACTGACAGCCGGTTCACATTCAGCTTGAACATTCTGTAAAGCTTTTCCTTAGCTTACAGGCAATTTGAGAAAACTATGTATAATATATTATATTAATAAAATATAATAATATATTATATTAATAAAAAAATCCAACTATGCAATTTCCAAGGCTGAAAAAAAATATATATAAATAAATAAATAATATATATATATATATATATATATATATATATATATATATATATATATATATATATATACACACATAGATAGATAAAAACCTGCATGCTCAAATCGTCACCTGTGTAAAAGTTCATTATTACATTTTTGAATTTTGCAGCTTTGGTGTGCCGACTTTTTGTGTTGTTTTTTTTGTTTTGTTTTGTTTTTTGTTTGTTTTTTAATTATACAATTTATTTTTCTTTATTTCATTCATAACCAAAAGAGATGCACTGAGATGCACAGCCACAGAATATCCATCCACTTTTACGGTCCTTGTTTATTGTAATTTTTTAAAGTCCATTTTCAAGCTTGAATTGCTAATGCTAATGTAATTGCCGTCTTTTGGCATAAGAAACATTTATATGTTCCAAAAATTCTCATTATAAGTCTATAACATTACATTAGTAGACTTGTAATGAGAGACTAGATCATATTTCTAAATTTAATACAAGAAGTCAGATTGTTATTGTAGGCAATTGTAGCACTTGAAAAGTAAATGATATTAATTCACTGTGTATCAAAAGAAGATCTTTATATGATGATATTGCATTAGTACTTACATTTTACTAATTAGTTTTCACCTTTATATGCTACAAATTCTTTTACCTGTCAGGAATAATGTATTTTTTATACCAAGAATGGTGACTATAAAGATAACTATAACAATAACTATTGTATATGAGCTTTCACACCATCAGATGATATCGCTCTGTTTATTCAAAGCGTGCGCTGCATATTTGTTGTGTTGCTTTAAATGCTCGAGCTCTTTAAAGCAGGATGGATTCTGATTGGCTGTCAATGTTTTACTTTCATCTGCTGGAAAAGTGATTCCAACCATATTGTTTCTCTGTGACGTTATCATTATAGTTGCGGTGTGGACTCTGCTGTTCTTTTATATTTAGAATGATTTTGAGAGCTACATCTTTATAGTTATCGTCCTTGGTGTAGACTGGCCTTAAAGGGTTGTTAAAAGGTTGTCATTAATTACTCACCCTCATATCGTCTCAAAACCGTAAGACCTTCGTTCATCTTCAGAAGACAAATTAAGATATTTTTGAGAGAGGCAGCAACATCATTGCACCTTTTGAGGTCCAGAAAGGTAGTAAAGACATTGTTAAAATAGTCCATGTGACTACAGTGGTTTAACCTTAAAGCTGCAGTCCGGCATTTTTCCTCTTTGTCGCCATTTCTGTTTGAATCCTGCGATTTCAATCATATGCGGAATTGTTATCGTTACGTGCGTTGTGCATTGGCACGGCTCGTCAGCGCGGATGAATCTAATTTTTGCTGTCAGTCAGCACACCGGTGTGGATACTGTACTTCAGAATCACAGATTCTACGTCTTGAAAGTATGACCAATATAAGAATTTCACTGGAAAATATCAGCTGAACAGGTAAGTAACATTTCTGCCACTTTTGTTCTGATCAACTGAGGGGAAAAAAGCATTAGGCCTACAATAAATCGTGCTGCCAATGGTGATTAAATCTAATGATCGCTTGGCTCAGATCATGTCAAACCGTGCAAATTATTATTACTGTTCTCAAACTGTTAATGTTTACAACATTAGCATTGCGTGACTGTGTATTTAGTGTGTATTAGCGTTACCTGTAGATTTCGGTTTCTTCGCAGTCTGAAGTCTTGCTTTTGACTGCGGGTGAATCTCCAGTTGTCACTGATGACTGTCATTTGGACCTTTCTGGATTACAATCCGGCATCAAAATGATACATTTACCGCTACAAGCATCCTCACATTATAAACCTGGCTAACCTGGACTCCTTCCAGACGTGACATAATGACGCAAAGATGAACTGCTGCATGCTTGAATATCCCGCGGAAATCCACCAGGTCGCTCTTATTATAAAACATTATTACAAGCTTACTGTTGTTAATCGGGCTAAGATAAGGAGATAGATTTGAACACTGGCTGGATGTGTACTTGCTCAAAAATTGATTTTTGGATAATTTTTAACCAAAAAAAGTTACGGACTGCAGCTTTAATGTTATGAAACGACGAGAATACTTTTTGTGCGCAAAAAAACAAACAAAAATAACGATTTGTTTAACAGTTTGAACTGTTGTCATACGCAGTTGACATGGTGAACGCAGTGCAGTGCTTCCGTGTTCTACGTCAGTACGCTGAATCATTATTGGCCAGCTCCTGTGTCACACACGTGTCATGCTGCTCACGTGAACAGCATCGGCCAATACTGAGCCGGTGTTCTGACTTAAACATGGAAGCACTGCGCTACGTTCACTACATCAACTGCGTATGAAAACAGTCACAAAGTGAGATACACAAACCTTTTCTCAGTCAGAGAAAGAACTTTACTGAGCATGGGCTCACTATAAATTTATTTTTTTAATGGAAAAAAAAAAGGTGTTACAACTGGATCCTGTTACAACAGTCATCAGTGTGAAACAGTGAAGGCCGGTCTCATGGCCACCTCAGGAAAGGGAAGTGATGAATGACTGAAGAATTGTTCAATCTTGTTTGGGAATGGGCTGAAATTCCACTCAATTCCACTGTGTGTGAATGAAGCTCATTCCTTTTGGCAGAGTAAAATATTGTTTGTGCACGTACACAATTTATTTTAGAATTTTTTTGGAAAGTTTTCACAGAGAGCATCATATTGTAAGTTTACACAGTTCAGGCTCTCCCTGTTTGTGTTCCCAGTCTGTGACGACACACACACACACACACACACATAGTCTCTTTCTATTCTTCAGTTGTCTGACACACACAAGCATCTAGAATGTGAGTCCTACAGCAGTGGAATACTAAAGACATGAAGAAAGAAAAGAAGACAAAACAGGCAAAACCTCCTTGTGTGAGCGTGAATGACCAATATACTTTCCCAAAACTACACACTTGTTCTGAAATTTTAAGATATCAAGTCTGAAGTTCATTTCAGAAACCTGTCTTAGTATCTAATATACAACAGGATGTTTAGTATGTAGGCTAAAATGAAAATGAAAAACCCCAGACGTGTGGTTTGTGTGATCATGACCCAGACAGGAATCAATAGTCAGTCTGTGGAATGTTACTCAAGAGAAAATGATAAACATACCAGCATCTGACTTTTAATAAAGATAAATATGAGTCATTTATGCTCACTAAGGCTGCATGTATTTGATTTAAAATACAGTAAAAACAGTAATATTGCAAATAAATATTATTACAAGAACTGTTTTCCATTTGTATATCTTTTAAAAATGTATTTTATTCCTGTGATGTAAAGCTTTATTTTCAGCATTATTACTCCGATCTTCAGTGTCACATGATCCTTCAGAAATCATTCTAATATGCTGATTTGCTGCTCAAGAAACATTTATTATCAATGTTGAAAATGGTTGTGCTGCTTAAAGGGTTAGTTCACCCAAAAATGTCAAATTAATCATTAATTACTCACCCTCATGTCGTTCCACACCTGCAAGACCTTCGTTCATCTTCGGAAAACACAAATTAAGATATTTTTGATAAAATCTGATGGCTCAGTGAGGCCTGCATTGCCAGCAAGATAACTAACACTTTCAGATGCCCAGAAAGCTACTAAAGACATATTTAAAACAGTTCATGTGACTACAGTGGTTCATTCTTAATGTTATGAAGCGACGAGAATACTTTTTGTGCGCCAAAAGAAACAAAATAATGTCTTTATTATTCAACAATATCTAGTGATGGGTGATTTCAAAACACTGCTTCATGAAGCTTCGAAGCTTCAAGAATCTTGTTTTGAATCAGTGGTTTGGAACCTCTGCCAAAGTCACGTAAACCATTGAAATTTCTAAATGTTTTGAAACACTTATGACGTAACGAAGTCTCGTTTACTGAAATCACGTGACTTTGGCAGTTTGATACATGCCCTGAACCACTGAATCGAAACAAAAGATTCGTAAAGCTTCAAAGCTTCATGAAGCAGTGTTTTGAAATCGCCCATCACTAGATATTGTTGAATAAAGTCGTTATTTTGTTTTTTTGGCGCACAAAAAGTAATTTTGTCGCTTCATAACATTAAGGTTGAACCACTGTAGTCACATGAACTGTTTTAAATACGTCTTTAGTAGCCTTCTGGGCATTGAAAGTGTTAACTATCTTGCTGGCAATGGAGGCCTCTGAGCCATCGGATTTTATCAAAAATATCTTAATTTGTGTTCCGAAGATGAACGAAGGTCTTGGAAACGACATGAGGGTGAGTAATTAATGACAGAATTTTCATTTTTGGGTGAACTAACCCTTTAATATTGTTGTGGAAACTGAGAGACATTTTCTTTTTAGGATTCTTTGAGAAATAAGTTCAAAAGAACGGCTTTTATTTTAAATGGAAACCTTTTGTAACATCATAAATGTCTTTACTGTCTTACCTGCAGTGTGTAATAAATAAATATATATATATATATATATATAATCATTTAGATTATGTCATAGTGATGAATGGTGATTTGCTATCTGTATTGCTGGTAAGTGGAATGTAGTTTTAGGAGAAGAGGGAGCATTTCATTAAAAATTCATACAAAAAATTGAGTGCAAGCTAACCTAATGTTGTTGTTTTTTTGTTTTTTTTTAAATAAAAGAGTTGGATGTTCTATGGACACGTACTCGCACACACACTAAGCTTTCTCTCCCATCCATCCAAAGAATTTATAAATTGTCATTTCTATGACATCAACATCTTCAGCTCATTAATATATGACCAAAGGGTATTTATATTAATGCTTATTCAGTATTTAGCAACTTAACCCGGTCTGAATGACAGTATGAACTATTTTTCAGAAATCTGGTGTACTGTGTACATTTATCTGTGTATTTTTTGCAGAAGGGTGGTGTTTGGAGGTTGGTTGAGGTTCTGCGCAGTCTGAGTCCTCTGCATCGAGACAGCGCCACCCGTTGGCAGGAGCAGCAGCTGGTGAGAATCACATAAACATTTGAGGAAGTTGTTTATGTAGTAAAATATAAAGATACAATAAAGTATCACTGGATCTTGAGTCAGAGGTGGTGTGCAGGGTTGTCAGAACTGTGTTTAAAAAAAAAAAAAACCCAGCCTGTTGAAAATAAGTTCACTGACCAATTAAACTATTCCAGAATCTAGCCTAAATAGCAAAACTCAAGATATGCCACTCCCATACTTATGTACTCTCGTAATGTACTCTCACTGTTATCATAAATACAGTTTTCATAAGTAAAATCATCTTACCTTAAAGGGTTAGTTCAATCAAAAATGAAAAATCTGTCATTAATTACTCACCTTCATGTCGTTCCACACCTGTAAGACCTTCGTTCATTTTCGGAACACAAATTAAGATATTTTTCATAAAATCCCTTGGCTCAGTGAGGCCTCCATTGCCCAAAAAGACATGCCCAAAAAGCTACTAAAGACATATTTAAAACGGTTAATGTGACTATATCTTTTGTTTCGAATCAGTGGTTCGGAGCGCCAAAATCCCATGATTTCAGTAAACGAGGCTTCGTTACGTCATAAGTGTTTCGAAATTTCAGTGGTTTACCACTGGGGGGCGTGACTTTGGCAGTTTGATACACGCTCCGAACCACTGATTCGAAACAAAAGATTTGTTAAGCTTCAAAGCGTCATGAAGCAGTGTTTTGAAATCGCCCATGATTAGATATTGTTGAGTAAAGTTATTTTGTTTTTTTTGGCGCACAAAAAGTATACTCGTTGCTTCATAACATTAAGGTTGAACCACTTATCTTGCTATCTATTATCTAGCTGGCAATGCAGGCCTCACTGAGCCATCAGATTTTATCAAAAATATCTTAATTTGTGTTCCGAAGATGAACAAAGGTCTTACGGGTGTGGAACGACATGAGGGTGAGTAATTAATGACCGAATTTTCATTTTTGGGTGAACTAACCCTTTAAGACTGACAGCTGGTGAACAAAATCCTTTTGGTGATGGATGGTGCTGGTGGTCCTTTATTTTTGTAAAATATATATTTGAAAATGAACTATTTAATTTTATTTCCATGACCAGTGGCATACATGATTGACTGTGATGCTGTCTTTGTATTGACATTGATGTTTTTGTTTTATTGTAAAAAAAAAAAAAAAAAAAATTCCTGGCTTGATTACTATATGTATTTTCCCTTTGAAATGGGGAAAAAAAAGGTTTGAAAACTATTTATGGTTTACAATCTAAAATAAAAATTTCAAAGTAATTTTTTAATTGATGGAAAATAAAAAGCAACTGGCAGATGTTTGAAATTAAATTTATTTAGTAATACTATATCTATTAATTTTTTTTTTACACACACACATAACATTATTTTAAATTAAAATGTAAACATTTATAAATGACAAATAAAGAGACGTTTAAAATGAATTTCTCAATTGCAGCTGATTTCTGTATAACCATAAAGTGAATTTAAAGTAATGTATTTCATTTTTAATTTATTTTTTTTCTTTTTAGTCACCTTTTTTTCAAATGAAGTTTTAAATGATTCCAACTCCATAGGATCTAACTGATACCAATCACATTAGTTCAAAATCAGTTTGAGAAAAGCGAGATTCAGAGACTAAGATCTTATCTTGTTGTGTATTACAGTACAGAATCCCAGTATTGCTGCAAGGCAGTCAGATGATCCGATAATTAGATTGATTTGCAGCCACAGAGAGATTGTGTTCAACTGTGTTTGTTTTCCTGCAGGACGCTGCCTTCCGCCAGTATTCTCTGCGCTGTCTGTTATCTCAGGACGTGCTGTTGCAGGAGGATGTCGAGCTGATCGAGCTTCTGGATCCGAGTGTGCTCTCTCTGGGCTCCACTGATACTGTCTGCCCCAGTGCCAGCGCTGCTGTTCCAGCGCCATGCTACCTCTCGCCACCCTCTATATGGTACACACCCACATCAATACCAACAAAAACTCCTAACCCTTATCAGGCTGATATTTTACCGATGTGTTTCTTTGTTACAGGGATGTGTCTGTTTTGGTCGGGCTGCTTGCTGTCCTGCTCGGCCTGCGCTTTTCGTACCCTGACCACGAGCAGGCTCTGTGGCTGTGTGCCGTCCTGGTGTGTGTTATGTGTGCGTGTCGTGGTCTGTCTCTGTGGCGTAAGGCAGTTCTACAGCGCCACGTCCAGTCTCTAGCCGTCCAGATGGAGGGTTTGGTGAACAACAGCCGAGCGCTGACCAGTCTCTCTCGCAAATCTTTGCGTCTCATGCAGGAGACCGAGGTCATCTCACGAGGATTCACACTGTAAGTGTCACACCACACACACGGACCCTTCCTCTGTAGTCACATGTTATTTTATGTTTGTTCTTGTCTGCAGTGTCTTTAGATTTTGTTTTTTGTGTGAACATCTGAGATTAATTCTTTGTGTTGTGCATTAGTTTTGCATGTGAGCCACTTTTGCATTTGTTTAAACCTGAAGTGTGCATTTTCTGTGCAGCTCATGAGTGAATCTTCCTAAAACTTGAGTAAATCTTCCAGTTGTGGGTTGGGCAATTCCTAAAACAGTTTTCCTAAACACTCCCATCCATGATCGGTCAAACAAACAATTTAAGAATGGCATATTTATAGTTGACTCTACAGTATGTATATTAACCTAAGAAAGGAAAAAGTATTTTAACATCCTGAATATTACACACTTCATTTTTGCATTTTACTTGCTTGCTTTATTTATTTTTTGATGGCTTAGTTGCTGCATTTTTTTTTTTATGCTTGATTGCATGACTCATTGTCTCATAGTTTTCAATGTTCCTCGTTTTTAGTTCAAATATGAGCTTGAATCGGCTCTAAAATTCAGTCTGTAGAATTAAACGTTTTAAGCTGTCTTTAAATTAGTACCTGCATTTTTAATTTTAGCAGTGGGTTTTTTTTTTTGTTTTGTTTTTTTGAATAAGCAAAACTATAAAATTAAAAATCTAAAATTTTCTACAGGTTGAAACTTTAGACATTTAAGCTGTCTTAAAATTTGTACCTGCATTTTTAGTTTTAGCTTTTTTATAAATTTAAATTTATATTTCAGTTTATGTATATATTTCAATATTTATGTATATTCCAATAATTGCTGGAAATTTTATGCGCATTTTCACAAACAAACTTCAGTGTTGTCTGTAAGCAATAAGGTATTGTATTGCTGTGCTGTATTGTGAATAAGTCACGGCTGAAGGGCGTTGTTAGGCACGACACGAAGCGGAGTGCCTGCAACCCCTTCAGCCGTGACTTATTCACGATACAGCACTAGCCTTGAGTACCTTATTGCTTTTATAACGGTTATACACACAATACAAATATTCAAGCCAAAAATATGTATCAATGCAACTTTCATGAAGTAAACTTTCACTAAAAGAATTCCTTCCACCGGAAAAAATAGTCCCTGACCGTGAACAGCAACAGAAGTTACATTATTACGCCATGAGATGGCAAAAACTATCTTTATGAGTGAGTCACTCAGTAACGAGGACTTTTATATTGAAAAGACTGAATTGTTGTGAACACTGAACAAGACACAACTGACAAATGGTTTGACTAGCGCTGTCAGTGTTAGCAGGGCACGGGAAAACCCATTAACTGTTAAAAGATATTGCAGCGGACATCCAAACAGATTTTTTTATTATGCACATAGGAAAGGAAAATGCTAAATCTGAATGCAGGTAACACTCGCTCGCTCAATTGATCTCTTTCTCACAATACTCTTCTACATAATACAGTAAGCTTCAATGAACCATATGAATTGAGAACATACCGTTTACGTTGCTAAGAGTGGTTGCTAAGGGTGTTGTGTAGTGATACACAGAACCGTTGGGTGAAGCGGTCATAGCTGTGTTTTATCATGAATAAAATACAGCTATTGACCAATCAGAATCAAGGACAGGAACTAACCATTTTATAAAACACAGTTAGTGGTTGTCAAATTTGTAATAATGTGTTATATATGTTTTATGTGATTTGATTCATGTTTTGTGCCTTCATAATTTATATTTTCGACACACTATATCCTGCATGTGAATTACTGGCTTGTTATGTGTGTTTAAATATAGATTTAATAATGTACATGTGCATTTAGTTTGCTTTGCATGTTGAATGTAATTTGTCTTTCACTAAATGCTGTCTGTGTTATGTGTAATAATTCTTTGTAATGTATGCTACTGTTCAAAGGTTTTGGGTCAGTAAGATAAAAATTGAACACTTGTATTCATTAAATCAGGGGTTCTCAACTCTGGCCCTCGAGATCCACTTTCCTGCAAAGTTTTACTCCAACCCAAATCAAACACCTGAACAAGCTCATCAAAGTCTTCAGGATTACTAGAAAGCTACAGACAGGTGAGTTTGATCAGGGTTGGAGCAAAACTTGAGCAAAAGTTGAGAACCCCTGCATTTTTTTTTAACTTTCTATTCATTAACACTGAGAAATTTCATTGAAGACTGGAATAATGGCTGCTTAAAATTCACTTGTGCCATCCATTTAAATATAAAAAAAGTTGTTTTACAATAATATGTTATCATATTTCACAATTTTACTGTCTTACTATGCTTTTGATCAAATAGATGCAGCCTTGGTGAGCACTTCTTTCAAAAACTTTGAACAATAGTGTAGGTGTATTAGTTTGTTGTTATTTGTGTCATTTTTGTTACATTGTTAGATAGTTTCAGTCTAGTAGTATTATATGTGTTGTATGTGATGTGTGTCTGCCCTGATGGTTCTCGGACGTCTGCACAGTTGGATCACATTTCACTTGTCAAGTTTACTCGACAGGGTGAGTGGCGCCTGTCCCTTTAACAGGGCGGGGCAGCTTCGGAGTCAGCAGCTGATTGGCCTACGGAAGGCGGCCTATCAGAGTCTTCGCTGCGCATTCCGAGCCTCTCGCCTCGCCACATGCATCATGCTCAAATCATATCCTGATCCAACAGTATCGCAGCGATCAGTTGCTTTTACTTTACAATTTCTAAACATTTAATTCACTTGGATTCTTAGTGCTTGAGTCCTTGACTATGTTTTACATTTCCGCTGAACTCAGAGATTGACAATGTCACCAACTACGTGTCCACCGTGCCGATCAGAGAGCTAGGTCTCGGTCTAGGGGTGGAGCATCTTTCTGATGAGCAAGCACAAGAACTGACCAATGAATACAGCCTGCCTGCACTCAAGGTAGAGAAACTCGCACTTGATTAGGGATAGGCAATATAGATGAACTTTGATCTCATTCATTTTCTGTGTTTTGACCATATTTATCTTGTAAAGATATTGCTTAAAAATATAAAGATATTGTTCTTGATATTTATCTTTAAACATATCTAGATTTTTATCTGTAAATATGTCTTAATATTTATGTATTTTCTGTGAAATTTGTCAGTTTTTTTTTTCAGGAGAGACTAAATTTGGAGCTTGCTTTTATTTATTTATTAGCAGTATAACAATAACTGCATATATATTTTATTAAACTTTTAAAAGCACAGTGATGACACACATTGTTACAATATTTATGTAGTAAAGATAAACAATTTGTCAATTTGTTTTTATACATTTTGGACAGAACAGCAGTTGTTGCCAAGTATATATTAGTTACATCACAGTAAACATGTATTTAAAATAATATTTTATATAATTATTAATAAGTAGCATTATTTTTGTTTATATATAGTGTCTGTGTGTTTTATATATATATAATATATTTTTATTTATTTATTATTATTATTTATTTCTTTTAAAAAAATATTAATAAGTAGCAATATTTTTATTTTTGTGATTACCTACATATATTTTTTTCATGAAACATTTAAAAGCACATTAAATGGTATGCTGGGACTTCCATGAATCTTTTTGATTCATGACACAAATTAATTGCTTAATTATTATTTGGATTAAATTATTGAAACGAACAGTTTAACAGAACTCACTCAAATCGATCATTGATTTCTGTGAGTCTGTCTATTCCATGGCATGTTTAGGAAACCTAATGGTCAAATAAAATGCACATTAAGAACATTACAATATTCGTTAAGCTTCTCCAAAATCATTGCGACCTATATTCAATAAATTGCTATTGTTGTTATAAATAACACAACACATGACTTTCTTCAGTAATCAATCATTGATTGTTTGCAGACATTGTTCCAGTTGTGGGTCGGGCAGAGCTCGGAGTTTTTCCGCCGATTAGCTCTGCTGCTGTCTCCGGGGAGGGAGGAGCTAGACTCCAGGTCCCGCCCCCTCACGTACAGCAGTGTCCCTTTGATTACTGACTCTCTTCATCGCACCCTGGCCGGTTGCCTTGGTGATCTTCAGCGCAGCTACGATTTCCATCGTTACTTTGAGACGCAGCACCAGACGCTGCCCTCAGGAAGAAACGGACGGGCTCAACAGAAGTGTAGAGAGCTCAATTCTCTACACACGTCTGTCCGCAGTTTACAACTTCACCTGAAAACACTCTTAAACGAGTATGTACTTCTTTGTTAGTTTAAATTTTTTTATATTATTTTCTAAAAAAAATTATTATAAAAATATTATTAATATTATAAAATTCACTATTAATATTATGAAATTCAATATAAAATTAACTAAAATATAAGATCATCTGACACAATGACTGTGTGGCAATTGATTTACTCCATTTTCATACTGAATACAAAATAAAAACTTTACCTAGGTTGCACATGCCCCTTTTTAACACACTTTCTTATCACAACACTTTAATTTCTCATAGGGTCATAATTCTGGAGGATGATTTGGAAAAGTTAATGGTCGCTAAAGAGACGGAGGAGATGACGTGTGCGGGATATCAGGACCTGAGGGAGCGTCTGCAGCTGCTGCAGCCACACATGCAAGCCAGCACCTGCTGCTGGGACGACACGCTCGCGCAGGTCGACCGCATGCTACGCCGGGTCTCCAGCCCCCCAGGTCAGAGGTCATCCTCTCAACCAATCACAGCTCTCTGCTGTTGCGCTGCTCCTTTGGAATTTGAATGAACTACTATTTTGTTTTTGTGAATATTTAATTTCAGTTTAGTTGTAACCTAATTGTGATTCTTGGTTTAAATTTGAGACATTTTAAATGACAAAAAATGTTTAAAATCTTGATTTTGGTATAAAAGGTCCCTCTTACAGTAGTTCATCCAAAATTCTGTACTCACTATCATAATTTTTTTTTAATTAATTATTTTTTTAATTCAATGACCAGGTACTGCCAAGCTTCAAATATGATTTTTTTTTTTTTTAATCTTTTGACTTGGATGTTTACAAAAAACTTATTAAAGTCAGTAGTTAGAGATAACAGGTTCTTCAAATACGGGTCAAATTTGACCTGTGTTAAAGGGTTAGTTCACCCAAAAATGAAAATTCTGTTATTAATTACTCTCCCTTATGTTGGCATTCGGACGTTAACATGGAAGCACTGCACTGTGTTTACTATGTCAACAATGTAGGAGACTGACAAGGAAGAGAAGAGATTGTTGAATAAAGTCATTATTGTTGTTTTTGCGCACAAAAAGTATTCTTGTCGTTTCATAAAACTCAAGGTTGAACCACTGTAGTCATGTGGACTATTTTAACGATGTCTTTAGTACCTTTCTGGGCCTTGACAGTGGTAATTAAATTGCTGTCTATGGAGGAGTCAGATACCTCTCGGATTTCATCAAAAATATCTTCATTTGTGGTCTTACAGGTTTGGAACGACATGAGGGTGAGTAATTAATGATAGAAATGTCATTTTTGGGTGAACTAACCCTTTAAAATACAAATGGAATGCTTTGTCTTTAAATTGTTTTAGTTCATTTACTTTAATAGTTTTATAAAAAGCTGAAACTTGTCGTGGCTTAGATATTCTTGACAATGTCACAAATCCTGGTATCATAAATGGGTCAAAAATGGCCATAAGACAATAGAATGGATATTATATAAGAGATATTTTACAGTCAGCCGGTCATTATCAGTCATCTAGTTATATGGTAAAAAAAAATATGGTGACACTTTAGATTAGGGAACACATATTCACTATTAACTAGGAGTTTTCCCCTCCAGAAACTCATAATTACTGCTTATTGATAGTAAGTAAGGTAGTTGGTAAGTTTAGGTATTGGGTAGGGATGTAGAATGTGGTCATGCAGAATAAGGCATTATTAAATTATGTGCTTTATAAGTACTAATAAATAGCCAAAATGCTAGTAATATGCATGCTAATAAGCAATTAATTAATATTGAATATCTGTTCCCTAATCTGAAGTGTTATCAAAAATATTTCACTCCAGAAACAACTGACCAGTAAAATCAAAGAATTAACTAATCACAATCAGTTACTCCAGAGAGCCTTGTGATATGCCTGTAGCATGACCATATATGTGTATATACTAGCTCTCTGAATGACGTCCTCACCGTGTAATAGGTGCATCAGCCTTTGTGCGGTAACAGCTTGTGTCTTAGGAGTATTTTTAGAGTTCCTTATTCGACTAATTTCCCTCCCTTCAGTTATTTTAGGGATCTTTAGGGAAGTAGGAGGGTAAAAAAGGCCAGAGAGAGAGAGGGATGGGGTGGGTGATGTCCTTTACAGAATTAGGCCACAATGCACAAGTAGATGAAGTCATTGAAGTCAAATCTTCATTTGATTTCCCTCCATGGAGCTGGTGCTTTTACTGTAGAAAGGTCAAAGTTCAGCTGTGCAGTTGATTCATGTATTTTTGCACGTCTACACATGTGTCCCAAACAACAGCAGCTATTTTTAACAGAATAACTTAATTACTCTCCTCAAGATCCAGTAATGCATTTCTGCAGGCAACGTTTGCAGCAGATTAAAAAAAAAAAATAGGATAAGTAAATATGACTTCTTGTAAACGGCCATCGAAATATGTTAATTTTATCCATATATGCCCAAATCTATAACATTTATTTGTTATATATTATGGCAAAGATAGGGACCCCCCCCCCCCCCCCCTAAATTAAACAGTTTACTGTTTTCTGTAGCAGATTTCAAAAGGAATATTTTTTTCAATATTTCATGATGTACATTGTTGTGATGTCTAAACTCACACTGTTTGTTTTAGTTTTTAGTGTCTTTTAAGTTATTTTCTTTAACAGTGGTGTAGGTTTATAAAAATGTGCTATTTGTTGGTAATTGGGCAGAACATCACAATAATAACATTACCACATCAAGCGACATTCGATTCCCATAGATTTTAGTGCGCCATGAATCTAGAAAATGAATTTGTCCCCATGTAATTTTTCTTGTGTAGAAAAGAGACACATTAGCAGGATACTGTGTATTTGTGTGTGTTCCTTAGAGAGTTCAGATCAGCCAGAGGAAACAGCTGCCCCAGATCCCCCTCCTGCCGCCCCCATTACACACATACAGGACAGAGACCCTGTCCCTGAGGAACAGGTACTGTGTGTGTGTGTGTGTGTGTGTGTGTGTGTGTGTGTGTGTGTGTGTGTGTGTGTGTGTGTCTGTGTGTGTCTGTGTGTGTCTGTGTGTGTCTGTGTGTGTGTGTCTGTGTGTGTGTCTGTCTGTGTGTGTGTCTGTCTGTGTGTGTGTCTGTCTGTCTGTGTGTATGTCTGTCTGTGTCTGTCTGTGTCTTCTGTATTTGTCTTTGTGTGCGCGTGTGTGTGAGTATACTTTCAAACATGAGAAAAGTATTAGCATCTGCATTACTAGTGATGTTTAAGGCAAGCGTTATTATTACTCATACTTTGTCTATGATCGTTTTTTAAAAGTTCTGTTTGAAATTCATTTTGAGATTTTTTTTTTTTTTCTTTTTTTTTTTCTTATATACAGCTGTCCTGATGTAATGAAGAAAAAGCTCAAATAATTAATTAAATTCTTAAAAAGAAAACCCTAAGTAATTTGGTATCCTCTTTATTATTTTAAACAGAAAATAATTTTTATATAAATAATTTGCTGATTTTAATAATACTATTATTATTAATAATTATTATTATTTGAAAAACATTTGTATGCCAAGTCTTAGGCCCTGTTTACATTAGTGCGTTTTTGTTTTAAAACAGCGTTTTAAAATGAAAACGATCCTCGTCTACAGTGGAGTTTCCACAGCATTTCAGAAACGATCCGTCTACACTACACGGCCGAAAACGCATGTCACATGACTGTTCATGCACACTGGGTAAACAGTTGCCTCTTGCACATGTAGGTAGCTGCAGTATTAAAAAAATGCAGAGTTTAACTGTACAATGGCTGCTAAAAATAACAACAAAGCCAGCAAAGATTGCAGTTCAGTCACCATGTTAGTAATGAAGAGAGTAATGAATGTAGGACAACTTCTTTATTATTACTCTAATGAAAAAAGTAATCATTTTTATGTGCTTGTCACAAACTTAAAGAACAAAGATTTTACAGTGTCCAATGACCTTCAAAGGGCATAATTACCAATATATATAATTGTTGTTATATAAAAAGAAATTTACAAAAAATTACAAATTAAATAAACTTGTTTTTCAGATACAGTGGTCATTATTTCCCAATAATTTATTTAATATATTTTGTTGTTTTATTAACATTAATGACAAATATAGGCTACGGTCCCTTTAAGACCGAATCCATGGATACTGACACACATCCTGTTTTCACCCAAATGTTTAAGTCCACTTAAGCCATAACCGACTGTATTTACGTGAGATACTCCACACGATGGACATTTTGACAACTATGTGTGCATTTGACCATTCAGGCGCAAGGAGAACTGATCGCGTGCTGTGCACGGGAAATTCTGTCAGTTACGTCACATGAGGTATCGATCTTTGGTATCGAGGGTATTTTTACGAGTATGAGTACAAGTACAAGTACACGAGTTTGGTATCGGGCCCGATCCTGATACTGGTATCAGTGCATCCCTAGTTTTTAGTCATTTCCAGAATTTGTATGAATGGGGATCATTTTGACAATGGTGTCATCTGTATGTGGAAAACTCTACAAGGAAAGTGTACGAGGAAAAACTTCTCCGTTTTAACCATACCGTTGTCATATAAACGTACCCAAAGTCATGTGGTCCGACCAATATGCGGAAACATAGATAAAATAATTTTATAGAGAGGACCTCTGAAGACCCTCATAACTGTCAAGCTCAAAATATTGTCTTAAAATATTAAATTAAATTAAAAATGAAAATGAAAAAGTGTTTGTGTTAAAATTTGACTCCCCAAAAACATAATCTTGACATTCTGAATCACAACATCTCTTAAATGAAATTCATGATATTTGATTGATTTATAAATTAATTTGTGTCCTAAAAATCATTTTACCTTGAAATATATTTATATTTAAAACCTTTTCTTTTTTAAAAAATAATAAGTTATTAGCAACCTACATGAATACAAAGACTACATTTGTAGTCAGAATTTGGCACATGCATTTTAAACTAAATTTTTTTTAAAGTCTTTCTTTTCTTTATTGTGGACATATCTTATTTCTCATTGACCCATGAAAGCCATAAACTTCAGGCATGACAAACAAGCACCACTCATATTTTGTCCAAATCTAGTTCATTTGCTTACTGTTTGTATGTATAGTGCTTGTTATTGTTATAATTTTCATCAACAGAATTTCACAAATGTAAATTGTGGAACAAAGCAAAACAAACTGCTAAGATTTCAGTGTTGTTATTAGCGGACATGCAGCGAAATTCATTGTTTATGAATATTGAGGTTATTAGCTTAGTTGGGATTTAAAAAGTTGCTTTTCCTGGCCAGGAACTGGAAGCATATGTCTCGGACTCTGACTCTGAGACGGAGTGGAGAGGAGCCGTGGACATGCTGTCGCCATGGGAACAGGAGCGCCAACGACGTGAACGTGAGGAGTCGAGACGCGTTTTACTCGAGCTGAAATCCGTCCTGGGAATCCGAACGTCAGATGGAGAGCGAGACAAACGCAAGCTTCTGCTGTTCAGTGATCAGGGTACTATATGCACAAACGCGCATACTACAACAGAATTTAATATTTTACTATAGTATTCTTCTCTCTCATAAGTACCATTGGCCGACTGAAGTTTGATAAATTATTTGTAATACACAGTTACTTTTGAATGGCTATCAAATGAAAGAGATGCTTTTAGCAACCAACTAATGGGACATGCTAACCAGCTAAGCAAACCATTTCAGATAGTTCAATAAACCAGCTTAAAAACAAAAAACAATTTTTTTTGAGCCATCCCTCAGTAGTGTTTACAAAATTTCTCATTTGTACTGCAGTTTTTTTTTTTTTGCAATTATTTAGCTTTTTTTGTATTGTCAGTTATTTTAGTATTATTTTACATTTTAACTATTGTATATACACTATATTGCCAAAGGTTTTGGGATGTCTGCCTTTACGTGCACATGAACTTTAATGACATCCCATTCTTAATCCGTAGGGTTTAATATGGAGTTGGCCCACTCTTTGCAGCTATAACAGCCTCAAGGAGTGTGTTTGTGGGAATTTTTGACCATGCTTCTCGAAGCGCATTTGTGAGGTCAGACACTGATGTTGGACGAGAAGGCCTGGCTCGCAGTCTCCGCTCTAATTCATCCCAAAGGTGTTGAGGTCAGGACACTGTGCAGGCCAGTCAAGTTCCTCCACACCAAACTTGCTCATCCATGTCTTTATGGACCTTGCTTCGTGCACTGGTGCGCAGTCATGTTGGAACAGGAAGGGGCCATCCCCAAACTGTTCCCACAAAGTTGGGAGCATGAAATTGTCCAAAATGTCTTGGTATGCTGAAGCATTAAGAGTTCCTTTCACTGGAACTAAGGGTCCAAGCCCAAACCCTGAAAAACAACCCCACACCATAATCCCCCCTCCATCAAACTTTACACTTGGCACAATGTAGTCAGGCAAGTACCGTTCTCCTGGCAACCGCCAAACCCAGACTTGTCCATCGGATTGCCAGACAGAGAAGCGTGATTTGTCACTCCAGAGAACATGTCTTCACTGCTCTAGAGTCCAGTGGCGGTGTGCTTTACACCACTGAATCCGACGCTTTGCATTGCACTTGGTGATGTAAGGCTTGGATGCAGCTGCTCGGCCATGGAAACCCATTCCCTGAAGCTCTCTATGCACTGTTCTTGAGCTAATCTGAAGGCCACACAAAGTTTGGAGGTCTGTAGCTATTGATTCTGCAAAAAGTTGGTGACTTCTGTGCGCCTCAGCATGCACTGACCCCGCTCTGTGATTTTTATGTGGCCTACCACTTCATGAGTTGCTGTTGTTCCCAATTGCTTCCACTTTATGATACCACTAACAGTTGACCGTGGAATATTTAGTAGTGAGGAAATTTCACAGTATCACGGTACCACGCTTGAATTCACTGAGCTCCTGAGAGCGACCCATTCTTTCACAAATGTTTGTAGAAGCAGTCTGCATGCTTAGGTGATTGATTTTATACACCTGTGGCCATGGAAGTGATTGGAACACCTGAATCCAATGATTTGGAAAGGGTGTCCCAATACTTTTGGCAATATAGTGTCTAATATTTTTATATCTTTTATTTTCATATTTTAAATTTTTATTTTAGTTTAAAGTGCCCCTATTATGCTATTTTAAAGGTTCATAGTTTTGTTTTGGAGTCTCCTTTATATGTGTCCAAGGTCAAAAAACACACATTTTCTTATAATATACATTGCAGCATTACCTGTTTTTACGGAGTATCGTTTGAATTATTACATCCACTTAAGACATAACCGACTGTGTTTACGAGAATATTTTGACATATTTTTGTGTGTATTTGTCCATTCAAGTGCAAAAAGATGCGTAAAAGAACTCAATGCAGTATTGCGCAGTATAAAGTATGAGAGGTGGCTTTCCATGCGCATGTTTTGGATGTGTGCAGCACAGAAAACAGCGCATGGGTCTTCTTGCACTTGAATAGTTTGAATAGTCATATTAAAATGCACACAAAGGAATCGATAAGAGGAATCGAAATTTTAATTTTATAACAAGCATGCGATTTCAGAATTGGAATCAATTTTCAACATTTCTCACATGATCTGAAACAGTTCGATAAAGGATTCATAGCTTTTTGTGCTCTGATAGGTCAGATGGCCCTTTCTGTTGTGATTTGGTTTACCACTTACAGCACGTATCGGAAACAAAATTACCCCATTACCATATCTGAGTTTCAGCTCTTCCTTGCTTGATACACAGTGATACGAACAGTAATGATGGGGTCGGTTTTACCATATCAATTTAAGCCTGAGTCTGATAATGAAACCCAGTAGCTTCTTCTCGACATGTCGACAACACAAAACAAACTCTTCCAGGCCTCAGCTACAAGTACAGTTTTGGAGGGCGAAAGTAGACGTTGTTCATGGGCAGCCAATGAAAACCATATAGACTGGCATTATGCAAATGTGAAAAACCTGTGTAGGTTCGCGAAGGAAGTTATACTGGAAATTACTGACAACTCTTTTCAGTTCAGAATAGGTTCTTTCTTTTATGAGACAATAACTCAATTTTAAGAGTACTTTAATCATTGAAGCTTTGCTGACCTTTTACTTTCACAAATGGCTCACACTACATGAAAGGTAATATTGTCAAGATATTTAGTGTAGTTAGCTTAGCTTCTCTAAACTACAGTCAAGTTTTAAATTACTTGTAGCTTGAATAACTACCATTTTTGTTTGTCTTTCCCAACACAAAATCTTTTTCAATGTATTTTTTTTTTGTCCTTCTAGCTGCTCTGGCTCCGTTTGCTAAGGACACATCAGAAACAGACACAAACTCTTTAGAGCCGCATATTTCAGTGGAGTCCATGACTACCACAGGCAACCATTTCTCCCAACAAGGAGAGGAGAATGAAAGCGAGCAGCAGACTGAAATTCTGAGTGGGGCGGATGGAGAGAAAGATTCTGTGACTGAATTTTGCTGTGGAGATTCGGATGTAACTGGGGCAGCTAAAGACGCCAGTGAGGAGACTGCAGAGGAAACGCAGCTCTTCCAATCAGATGGGCTCATAGATGACGAGCATGATGGGATACACCCGCTCACACCCCGAGTGCCCACACTCTCTGTGATTGACAGATTGACAGAACTGCATGGCTCAGAAGCGATCAGTTTCAGCTCCGCCCTGGCTGCCCAGGTAGCAGCACGCTCTCATACATTCACACAAATGCAGGAAAGCACCTATGGGGACTCGGATGAGGAAGAGGAAGTGACATCACAGCAGACAAGAGAAACTGAGGAGGACTGAAAAAGGAGGATATTTATTCTCATCTTTTTGGTTGTATTTATTGAGCTTGATTTCAGGTCACAGACATCATTGGATGTAACTGGTGTGTGTGCGTCTCTGTTTTAAAGTGTGTGTATTTGTGTGTGTGTGTCTGTGTGTGTGTGCGCGCGTGTGTGTGCACGCGTATGTGTGCTTTGGGGGATTTATGTTTCATGTGGCATCCCATGTCCACTCTCCTCATGACAGGCCTCAGGTACAGACTGGCACACGCTAGTACTCAAAATAACAGACCAAAACCTACACACACTAACACAAACTCACATATGCAGAAATACATGTCCTTGGCCATGTCTTGTTTTTATTTACTGCAACAGAGGTCCCACACTAAATAACCAAAACAATATATATTGGGTAAATCTGACAAAGCCCACCCATCAAGAACATGTCCGAGTCAAATATCACCCCAAAATAAACAAATTACATTAAAAAAAATTAAGTCAATTTTAGATTTTGTGCATTGTGATATTTTTTTTATGACAATTATGCACATTTCCCCCAAATTAAATCTCATTCTCATTACCGCAATGCAAAATAAAGTTTTCCTTAGTGTAATGCAGAAAAAATTCCAATTTATTTTAAATATATACAATATATTTTTTAAATCAGCAGTGATTGTACAACAGAATGTATAAATATTTTCTGAATCGGTAACATCTTTTTTTGCAGTATGGTAATGACAATTTAAATGTGTGTATATATATGTATATATATATATATATATATATATATATATAAAGAGAGAGAGAGTATGTGTTTGTATTGGATTTTTTTCTGTATTGCAGTATTTTTTATTTACACTAATGATTTTTTTTTTATGGAAATAAAATGTTTCTCCATTACGCTAATAACAGTTTTACTTATTTTGGGGTGTGGTACTGAGAATTTTTTTTTTTTTTTTTTTTTTCACACTGCGCTAATAAAATCTTTTCCCCCCAGTAACACTAATGACAATTTTATTCCTTTAGTTAGAATTGTGGTAATGAGAAAAAATCATTCTCATTACTGTAATTCAAAATAAATAAAATCATCAGTACCCTAATGTTACAAAAATCTCAGTCACATTAGGGTATTGACGATTTCGTTTATTTTGAATTGCAGTAATGAGAGAAATTTTTTCTGTTTTTTGTTCACATTGCGGTAATAAAATCTTTTCCCCCAGTACACTAATGACAATTTTATTTATTTATTTTGAATTGCGGTAATAAGAATGCAATAAATTATGGTAATGGTAATTTGGGTAAACAATATCAAGTAAATAATACACAAAATCTTAATGGTACCAAATTGGCTTCTTTTTCTCTATGCAAATTTTTATTTTAGCTGAAATATGACCCGTGCATGAGATTCACACCATTAATTACAAAAAGAAAAAGGCAAAGTTAGTACTGTTGTCCCACTGGATTGCAGCTGGTATGTTGTCCTCGAAAGACCGTATCTCTCCTGAAGTGAAGCCTCCTTTTTGTATGTTTGTTTTTGTGAGGCCATTTTTTGGGAAAAATAAATAGCTGCCCTGATTTCATTTATGCATCAAACTTTGAAGTTTTCTGTTTGGGCACAGCTGGCGTTTCACCACTGTCACCATTACAAGGTTATTGCTTCAAAGTAATTTTAAAAGTTTTCAAATATACTTGTTACCAGTTTCAAACTTTTGAACTGCCTAAAATTGACATTGTGATTGGATTTCCTCTTTGTTTACAGTAGATTGTTTTTTTTGTTTTTTTTGTTTTTTGTCGCTCCAGTTATTCAGTCCAGTTGAACACTTCACATAAAATCACTTATTGCCAGTTCCTTGTTAAAGTAACAAATACTGATTTAAAAATTTCTCAAATAATGATCAAGGCTGCTTCGTCCTTTAACACAAAACCCAGTTTTAATTTAAACCCTCTTGTAACTCTTAACACTGTGGAAAAGGTACCAAGCTACAGTTTAACTTGCCTTAAACACTTTTCCCTTTTAAGGACTGTTGCACTTTACAACTACAGTTAAATGTTATAATGAGACTTAGAATGTCAGTGACTATGTTGATAAGACCAGAGAGCAAAACCTTAGATATAACAACATTTGTGTGTGAATTGTATTGTGTTTTTATGTCTAACTTTCTCAATTAATTTCCCCCCATGCGTATATGCATGACTTCAAGACTCAAACAATCGTCTTGGCCATGGCAGGTCTGTCCTCACTCAATACCAGTTTTGCCTTTTTTTTTTTCTTTTCTTTTTTAAAGGTTCAAGTTTTTCCTCACTCCAAAAGTGGCAATCTTGCATTTCATTTGTGAAATAAAGTACATGTACAGATGTGTTTGACTGTCTTTGGTGACTTAATGCAGTTTCATATGAAGAATAGACTTCTGTACACACTTAAAAGTATTGCTGTACAACTAGATAAGAAATGCATGCATTAGATTTATTAGAGGAAAGTTTCTGCCATCTACTGGACAGTATAAAAATAGACTAAGATTTGCAGTTAATGTGCATATTTGTGGGAATAATACAGTTAGAATGGTCCTAGGGGAGATTATATAAAGATATATATATAAAGATTATATATAGATATATTTTATATATATATATATATATACACATATATACATATAAAGATATATATATATACACATATATACATATAAAGATATATATATATATATATATATATATATATACATATAAAGATATATATATATATATATATATATATACATATAAAGATATATATATATATATATATACATATAAAGATATATATATATATATATATATACATATAAAGATATATATATATATATATATATACATATAAAGATATATATATATATATATATATATATACATATAAAGATATATATATATATACATATAAAGATATATATATATATATATATACATATAAAGATATATATATATATATATATATACATATAAAGATATATATATATATATATATACATATAAAGATATATATATATATATATATACATATAAAGATATATATATATATATATATATACATATAAAGATATATATATATATATATATATACATATAAAGATATATATATATATATATATATACATATAAAGATATATATATATATATATATACATATAAAGATATATATATATATATATATACATATAAAGATATATATATATATATATATACATATAAAGATATATATATATATATATATATATATACATATAAAGATATATATATATATATATATATAAAGATATATATATATATACATATACATATAAAGATATATATATATATATATATACATATAAAGATATATATATATATATATAAAGATATATATATATATATAAAGATATATATATATATATAAAGATATATATATATAAAGATATAAAGATATATATATATAGATATAAAGATATATATATATATATAGATATAAAGATATATATAGATATAGATATAAAGATATATATATATATATAGATATAAAGATATATATATATATAAAGATATATATATATATATATATATATATAAAGATGTATAGATATATATAAAGATATATAGATATATATAAAGATATATATATATATATATATATATAAAGATATATATATATATATATATATATATATATATAAAGATATATATATATAAAGATATATATATAGATATATATATATATATATATATATATATATATAAAGATATATATATATAAAGATATATATATAGATATATATATAGATATATAAAGAGAGATAGACAGATAGATAGATATAGATATATATAGTTATATATTATATATAGATATAGATAGATAGATATCATTAATATGTTTCAGAGTGAAATGTGACCCTTAGTGAGACTGAACGTGAATAAATTCTATCACTAATTAAAATGAGTGAAGGTAGGCTACGATACACATTATGATTGCTCAAAACTCTTACGTACACATTATAGCTACTTTAGAATATGAATATGGAATAAATACTTTAGATATTTAAAATAAACCTGCGCTTTGTCTTAACATTTTCTCTGAATGGATTTCATTCATTCATTAATATTCCGCTCGCTGTGTTACAAACTCCACTATGTCGCAAGCTTGAATCATGAATATTTATCTTCAAAAGTGACGTTTGCCCATGGGTCTATCTGATTGGCTAAGAAGCAGAATGCACTAGTCAGCTAGCCAATTGACGAATGCTATAACAAAGGACGTGTTCATGAATATTAATTAGATTACTTTTCTGGAGACTCTAGGCAGCAGCGTGAGCACGACCTAATTAACATTAATGAGCTAATTCTGCGCCGTAGTAGGATGCTTGTAATTTCGCATTCCGCGTCATGCACTCAGCTGATTCGGCAGCTTTTCTCCGCTCCTCCCACAATGCATCCGTCCCCTCTCCACTCGCGTCCGCAATCATGGAGGCGAACGGGACCGAGCAGCTGCAGCCGGTGAAACCGGTACAGCCAGGCATGGACACGCTGATCCTTAACGGGGACGCGGCGGAACGAGAAGAAGCCGACCCCGCCAAGAAGAAGAAGAAAAAAAAGAAGAAAAGCAAGTTGGCCGTTTCTGGTGAGTGTCTCATTCACAGTAGTAAGTGCAGAGACCCCTCTATAACACTGGCACTGCTGCTTTAAATATCAGCTGTGATCTCTGCTTAATGTTTCAGATTAACTCAAGACGGGGCTGATCTGTCCTATTAGAAGTTATGTAAGTGCGAAAGTAAAGAAAGAAAAAAAAAAAAAAAGTTTTTCCAATATTAGGAATTTTAATATGTATTGGAATGTTTTGGGATCCTAAAGAAAAGATTAAAAACACGTTTAATGTATTTTTAAATTCATGTAAAATAAATAAATAATGTTATATTTAAATATATAATGTTAACATTTATTTATTATAGAATTATTATTTTATGTAAAATAAAGTGCATGTACATATGTGTTTTACTGTCTTTGGTGACTTAATGCAGTTTCATACTAAGAATAGACTTCTGTACACACTTAAAGTATACATAAAACTTACTTATTTTATGTATTTTTATTTTTTATTTATAAAAGAATATAGATTACATATAGGCTGCTTTGAGGTCCCAAAGGAAAGATTACTTTTAATACATCTTATATTTATGTAAAATAAATATAAATGTTTTTGTTTTTATATTTGTTATACTTTTTATTTATTTATTATTAAACATTCATTTATTATTTTTTTATTTTAATTTTTCTTATAGATATAGAGGAATATAGGTTACATACAGGTTGTTCTGAGATAAAAATAAAATCTTTAAAAAATACTTTTATAATTATATCAAATAAATGTAAAATGTTTACATTTATATTTAAATTATTTTTTATTTTTTTTATATTTTATTTTTAATGTATTTTTATTGTCTTTTCCTATAGATATAGAAGAATATAGATTACATATAGGCTGCATCTCAAAATTATAATTAATTAATAGTATGCTGAAAAATGCTGTCTATGTTGGCAGTCCACAAAGATTTGAGCTCAAAATGCCCTTGTTACTTTTATACTAATACATCCCAAAATTGATGTCTAGGTAAGTTTTTTTTAAACCTAAGATGTCCAGAAAAGTCCAGAAAGTTAGGCTATCCATAAATAAATACTTGAAATGATGTGGGCGAGTTTACAAGCAGCCTGGCAAAAGTATGGTTGTCACTTCATGTTTCTTTTAAAGTTAATAGCTTACGTTTGAGAAGTAATCTGATTTGTGAATATCATTCTTTAAGTTAAAGATAATGTAACAATTCTGCTGTATATACACTTGTATTTTATAACATGAACTTTTCTGTGTACTTGCAACATTACGTTTAATGGGTTGCCCTACCAAGGTTATATGATGCTGCATATTGTTTCTCAGGCTTGTTCTAAGCCAAGTTTCCTTTCATATAGATCCAGTATATGAGATGAATTTGTGGACAGTTTCCAGACTGACAGCAGTTTCTCACTTCCTTGTCATACACACACACACAGACCTCCGCTTCTGATGCATCTGGCACACTTAGCACTTCCTTTGCTTATGTGCTTGTTCACCTGTGTGTGTGACTTTGCAGTAGGACACGGCGAGCAGGGTGAGGATGGCGAGGTGGAGATGAGGAAACAAAAAGAACAGCAGAACCTGGATGAGAAAGACAGAGAAGAGGATGGAGAAGAAGGTATTATTCCACTTTTAAATGAGTGCTTCTAGTTCTTATACTCATTTTTAACCACATAAATGAACTAACACCACTTGTTTTCCTAAAATGCTTTAGTGATCTTATTCACAGCGATTATGTATGCAGTTGCATACTGATACACTATCCAAATATGCATACATTATCTGGATAACCAGTTACATTTATCAAATGTGCAGGAGACAAAGTGCACTGCACAGGGTTTTTATACCACAATGCATTGTGCCCTTCCATTTCTAGTGTGATGAAAGAACTGGAAGTAATATCAACAAAGATTTTTGACGTTGCCTTGACAATTTTTTTTTTTTTTTTTTTTTTTTTTTTGTTATACTTCCTTGAGTTGAGATGTTATTATACAAATAGGATTAAAAATATAGTTAAACTACAGTTTAACTTAAAAAAATAACTCAAGGTCAAGTCTCAACAACATACTACTGTTTATTGTTTAATATTGAACTTTTACACAGTAATATTTAATACATTTTTTAGTGTCTATATATATATATATAAACCATAAAAAAACAGAACAAAAAATATTATTAAACATTTGTTAAAACACACACATATGCAGTATATACTCATCACTACTGTGTATATATAAAATTAAAAAAAAAATAAGCAACATATAATATATACTGAGCAGTATACAGTATGCCTGTAGAATAATCGTTTTAATTGCACGTCACTTATTATTGTGTCAACCCTGTTACCATCACAGACGGTGAGGAGGCTGATAACGTCTCTGGGAAAAAGAAGAAAAAGAAGACAAAAAAGAAGAAAGGACGTAAGGTTTTTTTGTTTGTTTGTTTTTTTCATAGATGTTAGATAATGACCACTGAAGAGAAATGAGCAGTAATCAGTTAGGATCTGTGACCATGTCAGTGCAGCACCTTTGAATGTGTGCCAATACGGGGACCGAGGTACGAATCAGCGTATGTGTGCTGCTGTTGATGGGGGCAGGGAGTGTGTTTGGCCAATGCAGCTGACTGGCGTAACGCCAGATCACTGTGCCTCTGGGAAAATCCTGCAGTGCAGCCTTTATTTCAGCTGAGGATTTTGAGCGGGTCCCAAGTGCCAACAAATGCTTTGTCGCTATTTAGCAGATATGTATCAGAGACGTAACATAAAACGTTCAAGTCAGCTTAAAAAAAACAGATGTTATCAGCTAACTTTTCCGCAAACTTGCGCTGTAATTTTATAGCTGACGTGTGTCTTATGGATTTTTTTAAAAATGAGAGAAAATTTATTCACACTTACAATCACTTACACTTAAAATGACTTACAATCATTTTTCCTTGGTGCTCAAAAGAATTAAAAACAAGCATAAGCAAAATGGTCATGCTGCTCTTTTCAAGCTGACAGCATATAGTGATCAAAAATGACCAAAAAAAAAAGTTATTAAAGTAGTCCATATGACTTGTGCACTTGTTATACAATCAAAAGAGGCCATTTGCATTGTCATGTTAGACTTAGTGCAAGTACATACTGCAAATATTATAAGCAGGGGTTTCAGTTGGTATGGTAGGGTAATGGCGGCTGCCATACTTTGGCTGCCTGGTCAGATCATTGCAACTAATACATTTTTATTGTGCATTTTTGACAGCTTCAGTGATTATAAATGAAAGCGCTCTTTACTTGCTAATTTCATTTTTTTGAATTTTGTCTAATTTCACAGTTTGAAGAAAAGTTTTTGTTTATCATGAGACTTTGTGACAAAAATAGAAAAAAAAAAAAAATAGATTTTTAAATGTTAGGCCTCGGCTACACTGGCTTTTCCACAGTGATTCAGAAACGATCTCAGTCTACACTATACGGCCAAAAACGCATGTCACATGACCGTTCATGTACACTGGGAATGCACGTACAAGTGTAAACCATTGTCTCTTGCGCATGTAGGTAGTTGCAGTATTAAAAAAATTTTGTACTGTAAAGTTGTACTGTTTACATGGTCATCAAGGATACGCAGAGCGAACGTGGGCAGTCACACCATCATTTTCAAAAGTCCGTTTACACTGAAACACAACCCTGGCGTTTTCAAACTAAAACGAGCTCTGCAGCGTTTTCGAAAGTCTCTGGGGTGTGAACGTTTTATTTTCATTTTAAAATGAAAACGCATTAGTGTAAATGCCCCATTTACTTAGAATAGTGATTGTTGGTCACTATTCTGCTGGCTATAGTGGTAATTTAATAAAAGTTTTTGTTTTTCATCGTGTTATCCTACATTAGTGTTATTTCTACATTGCAGAGGTTTAGTTTTACAAAAGAAAACAATCTTTAAAGGATGAACAAAATTTTTTCGGTCATATCATTAAAGATAACTTTTAAATTGGATATTATTCAGACTATTGAGCTTTGAAGTGCAGGAAAAAGTTATGTGAAGTACTTAAAATTGGAACCGTCACGTCAAGGGAGTAATATGGATGACGTCATTAGAGTCTGCCATACCTTGGCTTTTGGTGAGATGACGCCACTGATTATAATGCACAAATAGCAGAATGTGAAGCTAATATAGTAATAATCTCTAAACTTGGTAAGTTACCAACCTAAATGCCGTTTTTGAGCTTCTTCATCTCAAACTTAGGGACACACTGATGTCAAAATCCTGGCTGGAATACACAGCACTGACTTCAAAAAAAATCTGAAATATGTCATACACTTGTAAACTCAAAGAGAAAAAAAACTGGGCGTCTAACATTAAACGACTGAGGATCACACACTATCAAACTTTTAATTTGTGTCAAAATATCAAACATATCCTCCAACTGGATGGAATCATGGTCTAAAGCTTAAAAATCAGTGCCTGTGGCCATCATACACTACATGATTTTCTGTGAACTCTGATTGACCAAAATCTTGAGAATATGGTCAGCGTTCTTTTTTAACGCAGCGTTCTATGTGAACTGTAGGCACATATGAAATGGTGCCCAAATGCTATCCAAATGTATAGCTTCACTTTCATTGTATGGAAAAGAGCAGCGTGAACATTCTGTGTAATATCTTCTTTTGAGTTCCACAAAAGATTAATTCATAAAGGTTTAAAATGAAATGAGTGTGAACATTTATGTAACCTATCCCTTCTTTACTGAAGATGTTGTTCTGACATTGATATCTTCCTTCTTTCCTGTAGCCAAAACCCAAACGGACCCACCATCCATCCCCATTTGTGATCTATACACCAGCGGTGTGTTTCCTTTGGGTCAGGAGTGTGAATACCCTCTATCACAGGATGGGTAATGATGTTTTGTCTTTTCTCAATGTGAATACACTCTTTAACGCCCTCAGGTCACCTTGTACTTTCTACGGGCCGCTCTACCTCGTATTACCCTGTGCTCTGTGTAATATTATATCGCTGAGACTACTGACACAGAGGTCACTCATGTTCCCTCACGCCTAAAGTACTCTCTCCAAAAATAGTTGTGTGTGCGAGAGCCAACTCATAAACTTAACTTCCTCACATCATCCTACCTCTTACTGAATCTTCGAAGGCATTTATGGCCTGTAAATGGATAGTCTTGACTTGACTTTGCCAAACTTTATCCATAATGGTCAGAGAAAGTACAACCAATCAGCTATAAGTTGCAATTGACTGATATAAACAATATTTAATAGCACATCAGCTAAAAGCCGCCATTTCACCCCATTTATGAGGCTTTTCCCGATCCTTACAGAAAGTCCGTAATGGCCTGGAGAAACATTTATTGGTATATCTTTCTTTAATAGTGTTTATATGATGGTGGATATTCTCAAGGTAAAAATAAATGTTCTTTCTACATCATCTAAAGTGTTTTTTGGACCTCTCAGGTCTAGCGCCGCTTGGAGAATGAGCAACGAGGAGAAGCAAATGATGGATAAAGCCAACGAGGAGATGTGGAATGATTTCCGGCAAGCAGCCGAAGCCCATCGGCAGGTGCGGCAATATGTGAGGAGCTGGATCAAACCTGGAATGACTATGATTGACATTTGGTGAGGATGTTATGACATTAACATCTGTTAACCTGCAGTGTGGATCTTTTTAAAAGTGTTCAAATAGAAAAAATTAACTCCAACCTGGTTTGAAAATATCAGTTGAAGTGATGTTCTTCAAAAAAGAAATGGACATCAAGCCTAAAGTTGTTTTTGGTATTAGCGACACCGTTTATAACGCATCTCTTTTTCATGTTTTCCCTGGTTCAGCGAGCGATTGGAGGACTGCAGTAGGAAGTTGATCAAAGAGAACGGTTTGAATGCAGGGCTGGCGTTTCCTACCGGGTGCTCGCTGAATAACTGTGCTGCTCACTACACACCAAACGCTGGAGACCCTACAGTCCTTCAGTATGACGATGTGTGCAAGATTGATTTCGGCACACACATCAATGGTACAGCCATGAACGATACCATTTAAAAAAAACAAAAAACAAAAAGCAGCCTGGTATTCATAGTATAGTTATATAGTAATCATAGTATATTATATAGTATTCATATACTAATATAATAATATTATTATTCATAATTAAAAGCAATGAAGTAATATTAAATCATAAAGTATTCAATATAAAAGCTGAATAAAATTATTAATGATTGGCTTTTATTAATAATAATAATAATAATAGTTGTTATTATTATAAACCAAATATAGTTTTTAAATTGTAAAAACCTGATATAGTTTTACCATTAATTTTTCTCGCTATGAAAAAAGGCTGGCATGGTGTTAAAAACAAAGAAACAATTATTATTATTATTATTTATTTATTTTATTATGAAACAATCATAATAATTAAAAGCAATGTAAAGCACTTAATATAAAATAAGAATTAATTGATGATAATGATTGGCTTTTATTAATAACATTAATAATAATAATAATAATAGTTATTATTATTTGTATTAATAAACAATTATAATAAAAGCCATGTAAAGTACTTAATATAAAACAATAATGAAATTATGATTGGCTTTTAATATTAATAATAATAACAGTTATTATTATTATTATTAAACAATCATAATTAAAAGCCATGTAAAATACTTATTATGAAATAGTAATTAAATTATGACGATTTTTTTTTAATAATAATAATAATAATAATATAATTTATTATTGTTATTATTATTAATAATAAATGATTTGTTTTTATTAATAAATCATAATAAAAGCCATGTAAAGTACTTAATATAAAATAAGAATTTAATTATGATGATGATTGGCTTTTAAGAATAATAATAATAATAGTTATTATTATTATTATTCTTATCCTTAAAAAATAATTAAAAGCCATGTAAAATACTTATTAAATGATGACGATTAATCTTAATAATAATAATAATAATAATAATTTATATTATTATTATTATTATTATTATTATTAAATGATTTTTTATTATTATTAATAAATGATTTATTATTATTATTATTATTAATAATAAATCATAATAAAAGCCATGTAAAGTACTTAATATAAGAATTAAGTAATAATTAAGTAATTCAATTATTGTGATGATTGGCTTTTAATAATAATATTAATAATAGAATTTATTATTGTTATTATATTAATAATAATTTATTTATTATTATTTTTAATTAATAAATCATAATAAAAGCCATGTAAAGTACTTAATATAAAATAAGAATTTAATTATTATGATGATTGGCTTTTAATAATAATAATAATAGTTATTATTATTATTATTATTTAAAAAATCATAATTAAAAGCCATGTAAAATACTTATTAAATGATGACGATTGATTATAATAATAATAATAATTTTTTATTATTATTATTATTAATAAATTATTTATTAGTATTATTATTAATAAATCATAATAAAAGCCATGTAAAGTACTTAATATAAGAATTAAGTAATAATAATAATAATTATAATAATAATTAAATTATTATGATGATTGGCTTTTAATAATAATAATTGTTATTAAAAGTCATAATAACTAAAAGTCAAATAGCCATATATTTAAATATAAAATAAGAATTCAATTATTATTATTGACTGATGATAATTATTATTTATACAACAGTTAGTTAATTAATTAATTAATATTAAATAATACAATATCTAATGTTTTAATAGAACAAAAATGCAGCTATACACTAGCAAACCTTGGACATATTTGGCCGAATCTATGTTTCTCATGATCTGAGAAATCCATATTAGTAAAGTGGGGGGGAAATTATTATGCATTTGATTGAATGTTTTCACTGGAGAGCAGGCTGTAGATGAGCGATGGACTGTGAAATGAACATTTCTCTGTATTAGATATATCCCTGTCATAAGCTTCCTGTTTTCTTTAACATAAGGATTCATAAAACGGTGGCAACAATGTTAGCATAAATAACATAGGCCTATGACAAAGGCCACACGTACTGACAAATTTAGCTTTACGCTCTTTGAAAAATAGTGTGATCATAAAGCATTTAACTGCACTGTGTTGTGTGTTTTAGGCAGGATCATTGACTGTGCCTTCACTGTCACCTTCAATCCAAAGTATGACCGTTTGCTTGAGGCTGTGAGAGATGCTACCGACACAGGCATCAAGGTGAGCGTGTGCGACTGGCACGATAAATGATCATGCATGCTCAGAAGTAACATTGTCTCTTTCCACAGTGTGCAGGTATAGATGTACGTCTTTGCGATGTTGGAGAATCAATACAGGAAGTGATGGAGTCATACGAGGTTGAAATAGATGGGAAAACATACCAAGGTGTTGACTGAAATAAATTCTTTCTTGCAAATTGTTATTAATAATAATCTTCATCTCCTAAATGCACCTCATTTTGTGTGTATTTCCTCAGTCAAACCTATCCGGAATCTGAACGGACACTCAATTGGTCAGTATCGGATACATGCTGGTAAAACGGTGCCTATAGTGAAGGGAGGAGAAGCCACTAGAATGGAGGTGTGTGTGTGTGTGTTATTATTGTCCTCTTGTTTGTGTTACATTTGAAAGTATTCGTATTACTTTGGCTATGTCTGGAATAACATACTACTTTTACTATTAATGCAGTATGTATACTGTGCGCAGTATGCTTGGAATTTCATGCCATTCTCTAATCTTAAAGGCGTCCATTTCATGTTGGCTATGTTTAGAAGGGCATTACTACTCTTACTATTTCTGCAGTATATGCTGCTTGGAATATTGTATCCCATAATGCAGTGCACTCGTCTTGACTTTTCACAAATTAACTGGAACAAGGTTTTGGACATTGACATGGTTATAAAAAAAATGTATGCCTAATGTTTCTTCTCTTGTCACATTCAGTTGAATTACATAAATCATGTAAATAATAGCCTGTATTTTCAGTTCAAAATTACGTTTTTTTGTTTTTTTTTGTTACATTTGTCCTGATCATATTTCCATTGTTTTTCTACAAAAACCTAAAGGAAAATTGAAAAAGGCAACCATTTTTATTTTTGACATGATGATAACAATGTAGTATACTACAGTTTGAAACTTTTATTGTTCATGTAAGGGTTCATGTTCCTTTTATTTATTTTTATTTTTTTAAATATAGTAGGCAGTACACTGCTTTGTATACAGTGTATAGTAGTATACAGATTATGTGCAATATACACTTGTACAGTATTTGTATTCAGTTTCAAAAGCCCCAGTGGTTGCTGTTGTATGCTAGCATATATGCTAAGGCTAATTGCATAATTAAAGTTGTGTAATTGTCCTTTCTGAGAATTGAAAGACTGAAATGGCAATTTTTTTTTTTTTACATTCATCATCATGTTTATAGAATAAATATTATTTTGACTGGCTCTCTATTAATGTTTATTAATGTCCAGGAGGGGGAGGTGTACGCGATTGAGACGTTCGGCAGTACTGGTAAAGGAGTAGTGCACGATGACATGGACTGCTCCCATTACATGAAGAACTTTGATGTCGGACATGTGCCAATCAGGTAAGAGCCAATGTTAATCAGCTAGTCCATGTAGCGCACTTCGGTGCAATTCTGGAAGATGTGTTTCAGAAAACATTTCTGCTCATAAAGGAATAGTTGTGACATCATAATGAGGAAACTATGCAAAAAAAATTTTGTGGGAAAGGTGTTTCTTTTGCTTTTTTTCCACGTACAGACGACAACGTTGTCAAAACGATCCCCATTTCAACTAAAAACGGAAAACTTTGCATTTTGGCCATTCATTTACATGACAACGGCGTTTTAGGGGCCTGAAAATGCAATGTTTCGAAGTGCAAGTTTTTGAAACCGATACTGTTATTGTCTCAGTGTAAACTACAAAAACGTGAATTTGTGAAAACTGTGATGTCATGCGCATGTGCATTAAGCATTTAGTCTATAGGTGCATAGTGTTTCTTTACAAAGTGACATCGCCAACTACTGGCCTGGCAGCCTAATACAGCATTTTTAGTTGTTTTCGCGGATTCATGTGAATGGGGATCATTTTTGTCAATGTTGTCATCTGTACGCAAAAAACGCAGTGGAAAAACTTTTCTGCTTTTAGTACGTTGTTGTCGTGTAAATATACCCTTAGTCTTTTGGATTTTGACGTCATGACTGCAGCACTCTATTACGCAAGTATTTTTATGAATCATTTCTGCATTGTGTGCAGTGTCTCTTGGTCATTTTCATAAAAATGTTTTTGTTTTGTTAATAATTTAACGCATTGTATGCATTTACACGAGTTTACATTTATGCATATAGCCTGATGCAGCTATTTATACAACATAAGTTTTAGGTTTACAAATGATTAATGCTTTGTACACAGCAATTTTTCGCAAGAATGTTTTTTGGACTTAAACTATTTACACATTGCTGTAATTACACAGAAACACAGTTCACAGTTTTATGAACTATTTACACATAGAATGCGACAATTATGTAAGATTGGTTAATAAATGATTTGCACAGAAAATCAGAATTATAAAATATTAACAGACATGTACATTTTATAGAAGCTTGAAACTCAAAAAGGAATAGCTGATCTACAAATTAAAATTCTGTTATTGTTCACTCACCCTTCTGTCGTTCCAAACCTGTATGACTTTCTGTGGAACACAAAAGTAGACGGTTTGAAGAATGTTCAAACTGCTCTATTCTTTAAACCAGATTAATAAATTGAAAGAAGCATTTTGTAACCTTTTTTAATGTACTTCAGGCTGCCCAGAGCAAAGCACTTGCTAAACGTGGTGAACGAGCACTTTGGTACCCTAGCGTTCTGTCGCCGCTGGCTCGACCGTTTGGGTGAAAGCAAGTACCTGATGGCCCTGAAGAACCTGTGTGACCTGGGCATCATCGACCCCTACCCCCCTCTGTGTGATGCCAAGGGCTCGTACACAGCTCAGTTTGAACACACCATCCTGCTCAGACCTACGTGCAAGGAAGTCGTGAGCCGCGGAGATGACTACTGAGATGTATATTTGCATAAACACTCACACTCCAGTCCCATGCAAAAAATAAACAAACATATATGCATTCTTAAAAGAAAAACTTGTTTAAAACCTGAAATGCTCTTTTGACCATACAGCATATACTCAGCATTAAGTTAGGCAAACTACTATGCATGTGTACAAGCCAGTGCCTAAATTAAGGTTTTCGAAGTGAGCAAGATAAAGACTTTATAGTCATTTGTACTCTGTATAGTGAATGAGAGAATGCAAAGAGTATGGCTGCTTGGCTTTACACGTCACTGAAGGGCTTTTGCAAGAAAAACAAATTCATCAGGAATCAGTCGTAATGCGCACAGCTTTTACAGTATTTTTTTTTTTTTGGTATTTGTATAATATCAAATGACTGTCTCATCTAGTACCCATTACATTTTGAACTCCCTGAATTTTTTTTTTTTTTTTTTTTAAAAAGACTAAATAAACTGTACAATACTTAAAATTGTTTGTAGTTCTTTACAAGCTAAATCTTTCATTATTGCAAAACTATAAGCATTATTCCTGAAATTAAGATTATTAAGCGGTATGTGGTTTGTTTAGAGTACAAACTAAAAATATTTTCAAATATTAACTGTGACATAATGAGGAAACTCTACTCAAAATATCAGGTTTTAAATTAGAATTATGTAAATGTTGTTATAACATGACTTCATCCAAACCTTTTTCTTTTTTTCCTGCGAATTCACTGTAAAAAGCAGTCCAAACACTATTAGCGCCATTTCTTTTTGCCCATCGTCCACCATGTTTGTTTCCTCCAAAGTCACGTTTGACCGCAAGAGATTTTGCAGATTTCCCGTATTCACAGTTGTGAATTTGGTTGTTTGTTAATGGAATCTGTTGGGATATGTTCAGACTGTCATTCCAAATCCGATTTCTGTGCATATCTGATTGAAATCATATCAGATTTAGCAAATGTGAATGGCCAAAAATCACAAATTTTACAAATCCCTTTTGAGCTACATTCATGTGGTTTGAAATCCTATTCAAGTCGCATCTGATCTGGATACGGCCCGGATCCGGCTGACTGCAGTAAACCTCGGGATAAACAGAGACTAATATTAGCGTAGATACCATTCTTCTTATAATATAACAAGTACATCGGGTGTCATAGGAAGTGTTCCCGGTTCCTGCTGACCTAATTTATGCAGCCTAACAATCGTTTAACGGATGTGAAAATATAAATTGATAATGTGTTATGTGTATGCTTCCCGAACAATGCTTGGAAGACTGTTCCAAAGTTTAGGTGCAAAACAGGAGAAGGATCTACCGCCTACAATTGATTTTAATATTCTAGGTATTATCAACTGGCCAGAATTCTGAGATGGCAATAGATATGAAGGACTATAATGTGTTAAGAACTCACTCGAGTACTGGGGAGCTAAACATTTAGTGCTTTGTAAGTAATTAGCAAGATTTTAAAATGTATACGATGTTTAATAGGGTGTTGACTGAATCGGGCTAATATGGTCAAACTTCCTGGTTCTAGTAAGAACTCTAGCTGCTGCGTTTTGGACCAGTTTGTTGTAAATAAGGGTGTTTTCTCACTTGAGTCCTCTTTAAAAAAAACATTTTTTTTAAAAAACGACTTGTTTAAGTGGACCAAGAGGTGAACCAAGTGAAACAGGACCCAGTTTTCTTTACATTTACACTGTCCCTGAAAGAGGACTTGGCTCCTGTTTTGGTCCACTTAAGTAGGAATGTGGTCTCAGACCTCTTTGTGTTCATACTGTTGCTTTTTGGATCTAGTCCAGTTCAGTGTTAGATGGCTGACCCTATGGCCTTCAAAATGTGATCCCATTCACTTACATTGTATGTGCCTAACCAAGGTATTTGTTTGTAAAGATTATTATTATTTCTATTTTGTTTAAAACTGCTTTAAATTTTCCAGGAAGGTATACCTAAAAGTAGCCTACATGACAATTCTATATTAGCCTATACGAGATGGTAGTGCAGTATAATGCAATGTACTCTTAGGACCAAAGAAAAAATACAATGAGAAATGTAAAATTCATTGATATTTCATAATAATTTAATTTTAAAAAGGCGTGTAAAAATGTCCATTGATTGATTACATGTAATCTAAGTAAAAACACAATACGCTCAGCACACACTGAATTTTATCAACTCTCAGGGTCTTCTGCAGACTTTTTATGCTTGCGTCTAGTTCTTTGAACATATTTTATTTATTTTTCCACATATATGCTTTAAAATGTTTGCATATTTTAAAACCAAATTATATAATATAGTACAATATATATATATATTGTACTAGATATTATATAATAAATATATTCCAATCTGTATAATGACCATAAACCCTTTTCGTATGGATTTAATTAATGTCCATATGGTTCAACGAAATCCCTTCAGATATAAAGGGTGATTTCAGGTTGATTGGACACTTTTTCAAACTCCTCTCAATGGCAAACCTGAATTCCCTCTATATGCTAACATTGCATTATTAAACAATATCAGAATAAGCATTTCTTCAGCTATGAATGAGCTGTATCGCGTCATAGACGTGTGTGACAGATGCGTGAATCTGCTCTCTCATTGCTCACTCTGCTGCTCCTAAATTCCGAGTGTAGCAAGCGCACATTGTGAATATGGGAGGAAGAAGAAGTTGTTCTCGCAGCGCAAAAGCTGAGAATGCTTGCGCTCTGTTGTAACATCCTGCACTTATGTGGCGGTGAACCATCTTCAGCCGGTTGGTGTTGGTGAGGGAAACGAGAGGCAGGGAAGAAAGAGGAGGAGGATGGAGTCGCCCTCTCGTCAATTCTCTGACCCGAGGGCCGGCTCAGGTCATAAAGTAAAAGTGGAGGACCAGGGTACGTCGCCGGCATGGCAGAGAAGTACTGAAGGTGAATTTCATGTGACGTGAACGCCAATGTGGTTTTTGTTTAATGGAGCTCTGAACATCCAAAAGTCTCGTCTTCCTATTCATCTAAATATCCTTTAAAGGGAAATTAATTAATTAGGGGAAAGTTAATGTCCCTTAGGATGATTTTATTATTAACATCTGACATTTTCCAAACACAGAACCACTAAAAAAATAAAATAAAATAAAAATAATAACAATCAGTATGCCATAAATATTATAAAACGGATAGTTCCGGTCCTTTATTCGAGTTCGAAGCAGTTGTAAAATTCCTCAAAACATACAGCTGACCGCATTACATAAGTATTGCTGCGCCACTGAATTTGTATGTTAGCAACCACTCTTAGCAATGAAAATATATTTTTGTTCTCTATTGATATTGTTCATTGAAGCTTCCTGGATTATGTAGAAGAGTATTGTGAGAGAGATATCGAGTGACCGAGTGTATTACCTGCATTCAAATTTAGCATTTTCCTTCAGGTCAGTCCTAGTTTCATAATAAAAAATCATTTTGAATGTCCGCTGCGATCTTGTCCTTTTAACATTTAATGGGTTTTCCCGTGCCCTGCTGACACTGACAGCGCTAGTCAAAGCATTTCTTTTGCGTCTTGTTCCATGTTCACAAGTTTCAATATAAAAGTATTTGCGACTGAGTGACTCGCTCATAAAGACAATCTTTGCCGTCATCTAATGGCGAAATAAATGTAACTTCTGTTGCTGTTCGCGGTCAGGTACTATTTCAGGGACTATTTCTTCCAGCGGAAGGAAGCCTTTTAATGATTTTACTGTATGAAAGGTGCATTGATACATATTTTTTGGCAATAAGTCCCGTGAAGTCCCGTTTACAGTGAATTTATAACAGCTAAGGTCGCGTCGTGCCTAAGAATGCCCCTTAGCTGTTGTAAATTCACTGTAAACCATGGCTTATTGCTTTAATAATTATTATTATTTGACTAAAACCAGCTTTTGGTTAATGCGCCCCACTTTAGATCAGGATTCTCTACAGCACACAAGCTGTTCTGTAGAGAAGCATGGTCTTCAGGAACCTCGCACCAGTGGCCCTGATGTCCTCTCAGTTGAGGATCAGCAGGTTCAGCCTCCTCCAGCTCAAGTCCCCAACAGTAATTGACCTTTATATGTACTTTGTCAAAAATGTTTGTTAAAATTAATGTTTTAGAAGCCATAACTGCTGTAACATTTTAGGTTTCTTCCAATTTATTATTACATTACAGCTTTTTTTTTAAGGTGTGAAAAAAAAAAACCCAGACAACTACTCTAGCAAATTTCCATTAATAAAATAAAAATATCTTTTTATAGGGGACATTTTGAGCCGCTATGAAATCGGCAATAAGCTTGGTGAGGGAGGATTTGGCGCCGTCTTCGAAGGGATTCGCTTGAAGAATGGCCTTAAGGTTTCATATTTTACTCACAGTATCTAGTTAGCTTTGTTTTGTCTCAATGTATCCATTCCATTCCATTCTTAAAAGGATAGTTCACCCAAAAATGCCAAGCAGATTCTCTCACCCCTTGCCTTGAAGACGGATACCACGAAATATATCAGACTTGTAAGTATAGGCTGCGATCTCCATGTTTTTATATTATGAAAATAATATTAGACTACAAATGATTTTTCAAACTGCCATGGACAACAAATTGTTCAAGACTGGACTTAATGCTTCTTTTGGGGATGCTCCTCCATCTAACAATCATAAAAAAAATTAAAAAAAAAGATCTTTCTTCTAGCCTGGTCATCCAACGCCCCATTCCCTTAGAGGTTGCCCTATCAATGCTTGCTAACAAGGACCCCAGGCTTCCACAGATAGTTGAGCTGCTGGAGTGGCAGGACCAGCTCGGCTTCTACATTGTGGTCTTGGAACGCCCCTCACCCTGTAAGGATCTGTTTGACTTGCTACAGCACCACGGAGGCATCCTCAGTGAGGACCTAGCACAACTTATCATGTGGCAGGTTGTGCAGGCCGCCCACATGTGCTGCTGCCGTGGAGTGCTCCACCGGGATATAAAACTAGAGAACCTGCTGGTCAACAAGGACACACTTGAAGTCAAACTTATTGACTTCGGGTGCGGGGACCTCCTAAAAACTTCTGGGGTATGTATTATACTTCAAAATCTGTACTTTGGGAATTAAAATCTAGTGACCACTTACTCCATATCCTAATATGCATTCTTCTTCTTCCCTTAGGCACACAAGTGTACTTCCCTCCTGAGTTTGACAAGAGTGGCAAGTACCATGGGAAACCTGCAACTGTATGGTCGCTGGGAGTGCTCATGTTCAAGTTGTTGTGCGGAGACACTCCAGACAGCAGTGACCTGGACATGATTGACGCGGGCATCTGGCCTAAACCTGGATTGTCAAAAGGTAAATTGCCATTCAAAGAACAGCAAAGAAGGCCAATTTTTATTCTAAATCTTGAAAACAGAACAAAGAAACGGGAAAAGTAATATTATTTAATTTCTGACATTACAGCTTAGGACAGTCAAATCACACAGTTAGGCCGTGTGTCCACCAAAGATAATTTGAGAACTGTAATATTAATTTCTCAACCATTTTGTTCCATTCTCTGCTTGTTAATATAGTTATAGTATATACAGCAAGAATGTTGTAACAGTTGGTCAGTGTTGTATTTGTCCTGCCCCTCCTCAACTCTGATTGGACGGCTGGCTAAAAAGTGACAGTGATGAGTGCAGTGTTTTACTCAAAGTTGAACATCTTCAATTCGAGGCGACTGGTAAAAAATGCTGAGCGCTCAGCGCTTGAACGTGAAAAAGACGCTCAGCCCCTCGTTTGCGCTCCTGCTGTTTAAAAAAAACGCAGCACTCCAATTGGAAAAACGCTTTGGTGGACACACAGCCTTAAGATTAGGTTGATCAAAGACAGCAGGTAAAGATTTTAGAGTAATAATCAGACTCTCCCATCTTTCTGCACCGAATGCTGCTATTTGATTCAGTCTTGCCTGCAGCAGAAGAAGCTTGGTTTGGGGAAAATCATTCTCCATGACTGGTTTAAGGTACTAAGTTCTATTTTTTTACATTTTTTATAGAGTATGTTGTTTGTTCATTGTGACAAGTCAAATCTCTTCGATGATAACCTGATTTGTGTTTTTTGTGTTTCAGGCCACCAAATAAATCATGGCGAAGAGGGGAGAATATACATTATGTAAATGAAATTGAAATTCAATTGAAACCCCATCAGTTCAAGAGCTTCTCAGTCAGCTTAGGATCTGGTGGGCTGACATGAGTGAACTCTCCATCCGTTCATGCCTGAATGATTTGCAAGGCTGGCAAGGTTCCTGCCACGGTCAACCAGAGGTTTATATCTCTGCCTTATGACTGACGTGGGTCTCTGGTCTAAACATGACTTGTTAAAAGGTGAGCATGCATTCATCATAGCAGAAAAAGACAGTTGCTAATCTAAATTATGCAAAGCAGAACAAAGAAAAAAGGTGGGAAATGTAACACCCAAATCAAGTTGTTTTTACAAAAGATGGTGGATAATGCAGGACTTTCTCCTTACAGTTTAGATTAGGATGATCATAGACAGCAGGTGTAAAGTTTAGAGTAATAATCAGACTCTCCCATCTTTCTGCACAGAATGCTGCCATTTGATTCAGTCTTGCCTGCAGCAGAAGCCAAAGTAGCTGCTTGGTTTGGGGCAAATCATTCTTGACTGATTTAAGAAACGTTCTAAACACATCTAATTTTTTTGGCTCCCTATTTATGTGCATTTGTTTCTATACAGTAGGTTTGTTTATTTTGCCATGGGAAGAAATCTGGATCTCCGTGGTTCCTTCATGGCTGTCCTAGAGCACCCTTTCACAGCCACCACTGTGCCAGAGCTCCCTGCCATGGTCGTCTAGGTCCCAACGGTTCCTGTAATGGGAACCCCAGAGGTTGTTGAAAAAAATGTTCCTGCCTCGATGAGCCAGAGCTGGTTCCCGAAACCCTCACAGTTCCAGCATTTCATGTCAACGCTATCCACATCCAAAAACTCACTGTCAAGGCTGTCTGGGACCTACAGTTCCTGACAAAACTCTTCCTGTTATCATTAAAGCTACAAAAGTTCAGTCAAGAGCAGTAAGTGATTTTCTCTTTGAAAAAAGAAAGACATCGTTTAGCATCGAAAGCGTTGGGTTTATTAGGCTGCGGTCACTTTAAGACCAGCCGCACTTGACGCAGATCTGACACACCTCCAATGTCCTCACAACTCTTTATGGTGATTTAAGACTTTATTTAAGACTGTGCTTATGAGGGTACTCAACAAAGCGGACATTTTGGCATACTTTTGTGTATTTTTGCCCATTCAAGGTTAAAAGAGAACTCAGTGTGGCCTCGTGCATTTTTTCTCAGTAACTGTAATGAATTAGTTACATTTATTTTGTAATTGAATTGCGTAATGCCGTTACATGTAACTAGTTACTCCCCAGAAATTTTAAGTGTGTCTTACACATTAAATGGGAAAATTACATAATTACATTTACATAGTGTATACATTTACACATTTTAAGCATTTGGCATGATGCAGCTATTTACACAAGAATTTAGTTTTTAGGTTTTGCAAACAACATATGCTTGCTATAATTACATAGACATTTTGTGCATTTGTTCAAATGCAGCAATTTACACTGTTTTTATGGTTCATAAACTAATTGCACATTGAATGCGACAAATACGCAATAACAGTTTTATTAGTCATTTATGCAGGTGGCAGCTATTTACGCAATATTCATTATATGCGTCAATTTACGCAAGAATGTTTTGCGAACAAATTATGCATTTTATAGATTTTAATACAATGCAGCAGTTTACACAGTTTTTAACTATGTAAGGTTTATAAGCGATTTGCATAAATTTGTATTTGGTTATGTTTTATGAATGAATCCTTAAGTTTTCAATTGTAAATATGAGAAGTAAGAGACATGCACATTTCATAGACAATTAATATAATTTCAAGACAATCTTTAAAATAGTAAAGAAAACAGTTGGCAAGTTGTTTAGAAAAATGCAAAAATATTATTTTATTGAGGTACTTTTATCTTCTCTGAATTGAGGTAATTTGCATAGTTTGCACTAAAATGGACAAAAATTGAACAACACAAGATGTGAAAACTCCAAAAGATATTTGAGAAAGTGTGTGAGTCGCACAAACATACATCCAACAAAGAACGGTCTAACGCCACACACAGACAATGTATACAGCATACATTGCCTTTTGCTGGTGAAAAAATCTTTTTCCTGTAAAATGGAAAAAAAAAAATATCTACCCAAATACCAGGTATAAAACTACATTCTGAAAAGGAGACAGAAAAATTCCTGAATCGAGTCTTGTTTTAAAAGTCTTTAAACTGATTTGACTTGGCAGGGCACTTTAACCATATGTTTGAAGATATTAAAACACTTGTGATATGAACAGAGAAAAACGTAATTTGTTTCTTACACCTTTCATACTGACACTACAAACATTTTCAGGCTCGGTACACATTCAAAACTCAACTTTGGTTTGTGGGCAACAATCAGGGATACACAGAGACATTAATGAGAGCATTAATGCTTCCGACTTGGACCAATTTCGCTCTCCTCGTACACAAACGAACGCTACAATCACTGCAAGAATGCCTCCTACCAAATCTGTCAGTTGTATAACTTTAAGGCATAAGTGTGCGTGACAAAAACATACTCTCCACATTTGCTGTACACTAGAAAAAGGAGACAAGCTAACAGTCTCAAAATGATATCAACAGAATGTACAAAACAAACAGTCTCTGCAGTTGACTGGCTACTCAGTGGGGGTCAGAGGTCACTGGCTTTGCTTTTGTCCTGAGAGTTTCTCTGTGTGTAGAAGAGAATGTAGGCCTGGGCCTTACACACTTCCTCCACGGCACACACACTCAGTTTAGAGTCGTTACAGTGCACCCAAAACCCTAAGAAGAGAATAAAGATGCATTAACAACAAAAATACAAACTTCTACCTGAATGTATTTATAATAACTAAATAGGGGGAAAAAACCTGAGTAAATAAGACCAATCTTTCAGTTTCAATATAATTTGAGAACTATGGATAGCATCTGTACTTACACTAATGCACTTACAATGGAAGTCTATGGGGCAAGGCATTCTGGAGGATTTAAAGCATTTTATGTACCTCTTGTGTTTTTTGCTAAAGCAAATAGAGTTGCAAGATTCTGGATAAAATGAGAGTCACAATTTCCCCATGATTCTGAATATACAACTAAACAAAAACATGAAATTTACTAGAGGTTCAGACAAAATATTAATTTCTGGAAAAAAAATGTTTAATTAATTTGAATGAATTATTTAAAAAATGGTTTTGAATGAATTCAATGACTCAAATACTTGGTCCATTACTGGAATCAGTGTTTTTGAACAATTCTTTTAAATGAGTGATTCAATGACAAGTTAATTTTTTAACAGTCACTTGTTGCCACCTAGTGGCGTAAGATGTAATTGATTCAACCGTTATTTGAAGCACCAAGTTAGTTTCAAAAGGTGGTTTGCTCCATTTTGATCACTTTCGTAGATGTCAATGTTTATATCCTAACTTTAAACTTTTATCTCAGTACTTTTGTGATAATTTGAATATTTGTAACAGAAATAACTATTGTGATTCAAAACTGCTCTCTCTGGCTCAGCGCAGAAGCTCAAACACAGATTTGAATGTTCCGGTATGATTTTGTCAAAGGTTTAAAGGTGCAGTGTGTAAATTTTAGCGGCATCTAGCGGTGGGGTTGCCAGTTGCAACCAACAGCGCTCACCCCTCCCTTTCGAAGCATATAGAGAAGCTACGGCCGACACAAGACAGATGTCGCTGTCTGAGACAGCGTAGTTTAGCCAGTCAAGCAATGAGGTTTTTTCTTACTTCTAATAAAGAACAGTCTCTGCTTCTAATAAATCATATGACTGCTACTACTACTACTCATGCGTATTCAACGTAGTGACGATTGCAAGCTGCCTTTAAAAACACAAACTATTTAGAAGAACAACAACAGTGATGAAACGTGCTCTGTAGAGCAGTTTATCCATACTGTAGAAACATGCTGGCGCAAAATGGCGTCTTGACATGTAATGGGACACCACTGAAAACATAGTTATGTATATTATTTTGCATTTCTGTCAATAGATCCTCCCAATTTTTACACATTGCACCTTTAAAATAAAATAATCATAATTTTTACGATTAATCGTGCAGCTCTAAAAGCAAATATGTTTTTTTTAGCTGTGAAATTTTATAAATTGTCCTTTTATGAAGGGACTACTTTTCTATGCGGATAAACTTCTGGTTATGTGTTAGGTGACATTTACACATTTACTTGCACGAGTCACACAAAAGTACTGTGTATACCATTTTACTAACAATATTTGTACTGCATGCAAAACCGATTGACAGACTAGACTATTCCGAAGTGGCAGATGAAAAAAATGTTTTACCTCCTTCTGTATTATAACAAAAGGCAGTGTAGTGGCCGGAGCCAAATCCCTTCCCATGGTGCATGACGACAGCAGAGAGTTGATAGAGGAAGTGTTGCGGGTGGGGTATGTTACTGGAGTCTTTGCAGCAGTAGGGTTCCATGTTCAGCTCCTGCTCAAACTGAACGTGCACGCCAATCTTCTCCCTGTGGTTTCGCCCAGACCACCTAAACGTACACGTACACGTACACATTAACATCTGACGAACGACAGAAACTTCAAAGTCGGGAAAATCCAGGAGATTATGTGCATGTAAATATGTGTGAATACCTGAAGCGTTTGAGGTGCAGTCTGAGAACGTGAGGCAGTTTGTGAACCATCAACTGTTTTTGAGCTTCAGTCAAGACCACTTGCTTTGAACAGAATCGCCGTCGTTTGCCTTTAAGAAAAAGCAGAACTTTTTGATGAGTTGGATTGCCGCCTCAAGGGGAGCGTTAAATCTCTGAGGTAAAACTGTGTTCTGATTTTCTGATGTTGAAATATTTCTTTTATCCAAGTTTAATGTTTAGACAACTATAAGTTACCCATTAGAAGGTTGGTATCTTGAGGACTGTAAACACTGTGATGCTTTCAAAATATTGCTCTGTTTGTTTGGGTGGCTCGACAACAGCTTTAGGCTAGGTTAATTATGTGAGTTTGGGGGCGGGGTTATCTGTTTAACTGGCCAATTGGAAGTCAGAGTGTTTGGGGTTGAGTGCCGTGATATCCATTTCAAGTTCCAGGCTATTTATTATCCTGTAATGTTTCCCTACGGTCACATTACATGTTAGTATGTTTCCAACTCACTGTTGCAGTGGTCGCAAGCATATATGGCTCCCTCCAAAGCCTCAGTCTCTGTAAACTTGGCCAGCATCTCTGTCAACCCACATGGAACCTGTGCAGCATCCTTACTGTTGCTGTGGTAACGTTCCGGGAATTCCAAAGAAAGATCCCAGAAGGGCTCTATTGTGTTTGAGCGATGATCGCATGCTAAACACCTCACCTACAAGAAAAGACAAAGATTTTTAGCCAAATTGTTAAATGTGTAAAAATGTTTACAGAAGAAACAATCAAGTACGTGAACACAAATTAAATTAAGCTTGCTTGCGAAGAAGCATCCGAAATTTGTCTGAATGCAAGCACATGTGGCATTCCCAGTGTTGCCCAAGGGACAGTGAGGGTTCACTTGTGAGCAACCCTCTGTAACCTAGAAATATCAAATGGGACACCATACGGCAGGAGTGTACAATCCCACTCCTGGAGGGCCACTGTCCTGCAGAGTTAAGTTCCAACCCCAATAAAACACCTGAACCAGCTGATAAAAGGGCTTCAGGATTACTAGAAGCTTCCAGACAGTTTGGAGCTGCAGGATGTTGGCCCTCCAGGCGATTGAACACCTTGTGGACTTTGTGAAGACACCATTTTGAACAGGGCCTTTCAGGAGAACTATTGGAATGCCAGAACAACAGACTGAAGGAAACTCTAACATTTGAATGTAACTCTATCACCCCCTTGAGTACTGATTACATTTGGCTACTGCCACAGCAATGCAAAAACAGACATAAAGTAAGTACAGCATGACTGACCGCACCCTTTGCGATCCATCGGGCCAAACAAACTGACCAAGTCTGTATACTTGCTTAGAGCTTGTTTCTGGCCTAATGTTTAATGTTAATCAGCTGATGTGATTATCTGGAAACTCATTACCTGACTGAGAAGCTGGCCATGAAAGATGGTGTTGACCACACTGAGCACCTGTTTGATAAGCCGTCTCTGATTGGCTGGAACAGTGGCAGGTGTTAGCGTTCTGGTCCGTTCCAGCTCATGCTGGACTTTATCTAAGAGTTCACAAAGAAATTCCTGTGCATCCTGCTGTGCATAACCTCGGAACGCTGGGATCAGCTGCCATACGGAGTGCAGCATTGCAAATGGGGACACCAGAGCCCACTTGCCTGACCACATAACCTGAAACAGTGTGTGTAACTCATGACAAAGTGAGATGTGTTTGGAGCTGGGCTCCTTGGGTTGTATAAGCTCCATGTTGCGTGAACGGGAGGCCCCTCCGCTAAGCCCCGACCCCTGGTTGGAACATTTGGGCTGGGTCACGCGCTGAGCAGAGAGTCCTAACTTGCGGCTGACAGCAGAGGCTAGCAGTTCCAGCGCTTGGTTAAGATCCAGTCTCAAAAAGCACTCCCGGAATACATGCAAGTGACTCAGAACCTGCAATATCGAGTTCATGTAGCAAGTATTGCCAAGATTGCGCAAACCCGTCACTCCTGGAGTTACGGTGGGTCGCCGTTTGATAGGCGAATCGCTTGTTTTAGGGGGTGGGGCCCGGGGTCGTTTTGCCTTGGCTTGTGGACGAGGCCTCTGTTGAGGTGTTCTCTCTCTAGGAGTTCGTTGGGTAGGGGTTGAGACACGAGCAGGAGTAGACCTACGCCTCACAGATTTGGTGCTTTTGGCTGGCACTGCTGTTGGATCCGCAGAATCTGCCTTTAGGCTCTGCCGACGAATGCGATGGCTCTTCCTTGGAGGTGCGCTTTCTAGCTCCTCTTTGAGCTGCCGTTTAAGTTGCCGTCTTCTTTCCCGTGCCTCCCGCTTCCTCTCCTCCTCTTCCTCCTGCTGCCGCTCCTCCTCCAATCGCTTCCTCCCCCGTTCTGTTTGTGCAAACCACAATCGGAACACACGACCAATCAGGGCACGACGGCGGTGCCACAGCGCCGTGAACATGCGGTCCTCGTCGCGCAACTGCAGCTCCTGCGTGCTAGTTGACAGCTGGTCTCCGGTGGCGGAGGATGAGCGCAAGGTGCGCCCACTGCGTGTAGTGACTTCATAGCACTGGCTTTTAATGGCGCTTAGCGTGCTACGCAGCAGCTTTAAGTCACCCGTTGCATTATCGTTCAGCACGTAGTCATCGCACAAGTAGCAGTATACATACAATTCATTCACCTCCAGGGCCAAAGGGTGATGCTGCTCCTACAAACAAATCAAAATTATTATGCAAGTGACATATCAGGAGAATTTCACTACAAAAAAAATTCAGATTTTAGTTTTTCAAAGAAAGTGTTTGTTTGTTTTTAGATAACTTATCAGCTCTACTTAGGTAAATGGAAACCCTACTTAAAGAGGTTGTTCCACATTATTAAGCAAGTCAGTTCTCATGCAATATGGGGAGAAAGAAAAATCTTTCTGAAGATGAAAAGCATGAAATAGTGCAATGTTACGTAAAGTGACCAGTCTAATATATTCCTACCTGCTGCTCTGTGTAATTAATGTTAATCAAACAAAAGAGAAAATAACTTACTGCTCTTTTTTTAGCTTAAATAAGAATAAATTTAATTCATATTTGCTTCTTTTTTCTTATTTTTAGTAACAGAAATGAGATTAAATAACAAAACTATAGCGTGATATATACAGTATCTCACAGAAGTTAGTAGACCCCTCACATTTTTGTAAATATTTTATTCTATCTTTTCATGTGACAACACTGAAGAAATGACACTTTGGCTGTCATCCCAGAAGGAAGCCTCTTCTAAAGATGATGCACAAGAAAGCCCGCAAACAGACAAGCAGACTAAGGACATGGATTACTGGAACCATGTCCTGTGGTCTGATGAGACCAAGATAAACTTATTTGGTTCAGATGGTATCAAGCATGTGGGTCGGCAACCAGGTGAGGAGTACAAAGACAAGTGTGTCTTGTCTACAGTCAAGCATGGTGGTGGGAGTGTCATGGTCTGGGGCTGCATGAGTGCTGCCGGAACTGGGGAGCTACAGTTTCATTGAGGGAACCATGAATGCCAACATGTACTGTGACATACTGAAGCAGAGCATGATCCGTTCCCTTCTGAGACTGGGCTGCAGTATTCCAACATGATAAAGACCCCAAACACACCTCCAAGATGACCACTGCCTTGCTAAAGAAGCTGAGGGTACCTAAACCTTATTGAGCATCTGTGGGGCATCCTCAAACGGAAGGTGGAGGAGCGCAAGGTCTCTAACATCCACCATGATGTCGTCATGGAGGAGTGGAAGAGGACTCCAGTGGCAACCTGTGAAGCTCTGGTGAACTCCATGCCCAAGAGGGTTAAGGCAGTGCTGGAAAATAATGGTGGCCACACAAAATATTGACACTTTGGGCCCAATTTGGACATTTTCACTTAGGGGTGTACTCACTTTTGTGGCCAGCAGTTTAGACATTAATGGCTGTGTGTTGAGTTACTTTGAGGGGACAGCAAATTTACACTGTTATACAAGCTGTGCACTCACTATTTTACATTGTAGCAAAGTGTCATTTCTTCAGTGTTGTCACATGAAAAGATATAATAAAATATTTACAAAAATGTGAGTGGTGTACTTACTTCTGTGAGATACTGTATCGTTATAGTGAAATAAAATTGTAATTGCAAGTAATTTGTTGGTTGATCTTGAAATTACAGGGATGGGCGATATGACCAGATTCTTATTTTAATTGGTTATCGCCCACCCCTATAATTTCAAGATCAACCATCAAATTACTCATGACTAGTTGATGCTGCATATTAAGCTGAGACAGGAGCAAGCATTTTAACGTTAAAAAGGGAATGAACACTTTTTTCGTCAGTAAACTAAATTAACTAAAACTATTTGATGAGTTTGTATGTATTTGTTTATATGGCTTTATATCAATTACTTGTATGCAACACATCATTTAAACATACCTTAAAGTGCTGAAGCGCATGTTCTTCTATGTAGCGTCCACATGCTACGTGCGAACAGCTGAGACATGCCCACACTGACTCTGTGGTGTTGCAGTCCACACAGTGCCATTTCTGCGGGTTTAGGATCGAGTGGTCCTGCGCGAGTCTTAAGCGACCCACGTGCTTACACCTGTCCATCACAGTCAGTCACTGCCCTCTTCACATCACCATGGTGACGGCAGCCAGCAGTGAAACCAGCTCCTCCCAAGGCATGATGGTTAATCTGCAGTGAAAAAAGATCAGACTAGAGTGGATGTGTGTTATTTTGAAGACATTCATTTTGAAGACATTCATTTGTGACATTATTTCTATTAAATAATTTCAGACAGGATCAATACATACACAACCATTTAAAAGTTTGTGGTCAGTAAGATTTTTAATTTCTAATTAAAGTGACAGTAAAGACTTTTACAACTTTCTATTCATCAAAGAATCGTGAAATAATGCACCAGTTTCCACATGCAAATCAGCATAGAATGATTTCTGAAGGATCATGTGACTGGAGTAATGATGCTGAAAATGCAGCTTTACCATCACAGGAATACATTAAGTTCACACAAGGGTTAAAATGTGTGGACATTTGTCTTTTTCAGTTTTGTTTTTTTGATAATTTTGCCTGTGTTAATACATACATTTCGGCACAGATGTGAATTTTTATTGGAATTTTACTTAAAAAATTAATCTATTTTTCACTAGGTACACAACATAGTTCCACTCAGGACCTTGAGGACAAAAATGTCTCCATTGAAACCAAATAAAAATGCAACTTTTAATACTAGGGCCATTTAACTATAAAATGATGCAATCTTTGTTAATAGGCTTTCATTTTGTAGGCAAGACTTCAAAATGTAAATTTTTACTATTTTTTTTTTAACCAGATGTTGCCATTTTCTCAGGTTTGGCCTATAAAGCAAATACTCACTTTTTTCTTGTTTTCGGCTTATGCAAATTAACGAGCCAGTTGGATAAATGATGCAGCTATAATTGTGTGGATGTCAGAGTGTGGTTTGTATGTGTGTAATAAAAAATAAAAAAAATCTGTGTGTGCGCATAATATTTGAGAGAGAAAAAAGTCTACTGCAAATCACAACTCCAACCACTGTGTGTAACAGTGGAGTTTTGCTGGCATCTAATGGAGAAAATTTGGTACTGCGTCCAAACAAAATCTTATTGAAAGCTCATTTATTGAGATATCAACCTCAAATTTGGAACACAACTTGTTTAGATTTATGGCTTTGATTTTCTAGCAGTTTTAGAGTTCAACATGTTTCATAAACTATATTTTATATAAAATAATGTTCATAAATCACTTTTCATAAACTTAAAGGCGAATTATTTTTAACTTCAACAAGATTCTGCCAAGGGTCTTCTTTAAAATGAGACCAAACTTAAATCTGTGCTCCCAAGCTTCAATTTTTCATTGATATGGACATTTTTGTCCACTATGGACCTATGTGTAACTTTTTTTAATTGACGCACAAAGGTTAAAATATATTAAAATAGAAAATAGTTATTTTAAAATAATAATACTTTACCATTTTAATGTATTTTATCAAAAAAAAAAGCCATGGTGAGTATAAGGAACTTCTCTAAAAAACATTTAATAATTATCTTTCTACCCCAAACTTTTGAACGGTAGTGTATGCGTCATTGTTTACAATGTCTTCAGTGTTTTGTGAATTAGTGATCCTGTATCAAAGTAACACTGAGATAGACACCTGATGATATATCAAGACAGCAATTTAAGAGCCGTCATAACTATTGCTCAAGAACAAGGTTGATCCAACACAACAGGAGGAGGTATCTATTCCTGTCATGACACACAAACACACAAATAAGAGTGACCTCATAGAAACGAACAATCTCTGTATTTCTCCAACACAATAATACCATGGTAAAGTGAAATACACCATGACACTGAGTGATTACCATATTAAGGTACTCCAAGGTAGAGTACAATCATGGTATGTCAAAAAAAACAACAACATGATTTTACTTTGAAATAAACCATGATATTTACACAGTAGTAATTCAAAGAATACCATGGTAGTAACATTGTATAGGCTACCATATTCCCGTACCATGGTATTAGCAATTAGCATTGCACACCACTGTATTTCAAGGAATATCAGGATACTACCATGGTACGTAACCAAACAGAATTACCGTAGTATTTTGATATATATCAACACTGAATCATAACCATATTCAAATAACATGGTATTTACACGTCACTCTAAATACAAGTACCACAGTATTTACATGAGATGTATGGTACGTCTAAAAAAATTTATTTCCATGGTGCTATGTCCAAAAAAACGCGACATTATCTTGATGCTTCAAAGAATACCCGTATTTTTACTAAACTAAGGCACCAATTTCAAGCCTGTAAACATCAGTAAGTAACTCCCTTAGCATATAAACAACCCGGCTTAAGCAAATGCATGTGCCTTATTTAGCTTCACAGACGTCTAATAATCTGTGTCACGACCAAAATAATACTCAGTTCCTCTGGGCCCCACGTGTGTTTAACAAAAACAATCTACTCACACTAGAAATACATCTAGTTTGTTGACATTGGTCTTACTTAGAAGGTTAAATATGCGTATAGCACATTGCTATTGTAAATTGGTTTGTAAAAGTTGTTACTGCATAGTCAGTGCTTGTCTTTATCACTCTGGTTTTACGCAAATGCAAGTCCGGGATTTTATTTAAAAGAGGATGGACAACCAAATTGATCTCATTTAACTAGATAAACTATCCATATGACTTTGAAGGTGTTTAGGCGCGCGAATGGTGAATGATGATAGGTGCTAACTAACTCCCTCATCTGCCTAGCTTCAAAGAACTAACCAGGTTAACAGCTGAGCTCAGAGCAGCTCAGCTACTTTAGTGTCTCTAATGAGCCTGTAATAGAGGAAAGTTAACCAACACACGGGATGCTAGAGTGCTAATGCTAAAATCATACAGCACTGGCGTGAGACTGGGGTGCTGGGCGACTGAAATACACTGATTGTGTTTTATTTCCGGCGCTGGTGTACACGCGATTAGATTGGAGTTGTTTAAAATCGGTGATATTTTACTAACCTGATTTTTCGTCAAGCACTGGTTACTTCTGTGGCACAACAGCGAGCGCCATCTTGTCTACACTTGTCGCGTGGAGTGTCCCTCTGTGACGTCATGCCGGAGAGGACACGCGCGGTGCCACTGAGTGAGTCCAGTCCGCTCAAAACAAAAGAGTCACTTTAACACACGTCGCGTTTAGTATCTTAAATAACTCTTTAAGATTTTAATAAAAGAGAAACACGTGAATGCTGTGAACTAGTTTGAACAGTGTGTATGTCTTATAACTAATGTTTACGTGTCAGCCGGAGTCACCGCAACAACACTTTCACATTCTCAAATCCCATCATCGCGCGGAAACGAAACTAATATGTCATTAAAATTAATAATAGTTCCATGTAATATGGAATGATTCCATTTCTATACGACAAACACAGTACAAAGTAAAAAAAAAAAAAAAAAAAAAAAAAATCCTTATATTCCCCATATGTCAGTATAATAGAATAAATGATACTACTCATTTTTAAAATTTAAAACATTTAAAATAGTTTATATAATAACTATATATATATATGAAAAAATATATAATTATATATAAAGAAAAATAAAGGGAAAAAAGGACGATAGACAAGTATTTTTATTTCTGCAGCAAAAACCAGAGTACCGATAAATCAACTGTTAGATCATAGCCATAAATTGGATGGGCGTGATCATCTTATTTTTCCACAGTTCCACTAAATTCTAACTGCGTTGTAACTGCGTGTGCGTTCACACGGTAGGGATAATACAACACAGGGTTCTAGGATCAGATTCATTCAAGCAAACGCACAGGATGGGAATTCGGTCTCGCATAACTGCGGCTGATCTCAGATCAGAGCTTCGTCGCACTAATGTACGTCACCGAATGTACGTATGACGCTATTTCCGATGCCGCAATGGCGGTGGATTTGACTCCGCGGTTCAGAAGATTGAACAGTCAAACATGTTTCAGAGAGAGTAAACAACTGTCAGGTACAAATAAACTTTTATTATGAAGCATTTATATTTTTGTACAATTTGATTTTATATGTTATCTGTATATTTCCACCAGATTGATAACGAACTAGACCAAACAATGACCGAACAAATGAATCAAGATCCTTATCAGGCTATTTAGCTAACGTTAGTTATACAGTTTTTTTTTATACCGTGTTTTCATTATGTTTATTATGTTTCAATTGACCGAATTTTTTGTTTGTACTTAATCAAGAAATGTAAACATATATATATAGTCAGATCTATTTTCTATGGTGATTTGTTTGCGTCATAATTATAATGAATCAGCATTATCATACTGTTTATAAAGACACAGTATAAAATGTTTGAAAGTTATAGTGATATATCAAATGATACCATAAATTGTGCTTAATTGATTTGAATGTGCACTTGTATTGTACTTATAAGTATCTTAAAAGTATATTTAAAAAATCATGGCAAGCATGGTACTAAAAACACGGTATTGCAATGGCACATGCCTTAAAGCATGTTACTACCATGGAGCATGCCCAGTAAACGTGTTGTTTTGGTACTTTTTTTCATGTTTGAAGACTTCATCATCTTGTCCTGATGTCTTTTAGGTTTCTCTGGGCCCTTCAGGGCCACTCAACTGTGGCAGAACATCATCGAGGCCCTGCGGACGCAGGTGGAGCTCCGACCCCGCAGACAGCACCTGCGTGTCCATCATGACTGCTTCACTGGCTCTGATGCAGTGGACGTAGTTCTGAGCCACCTCATGCAGAACATCTATTTCTGCTCCAGCGAAGTGTCCCGTCTCAAAGCTGCCAGGCTCTGCCAAGCCTTAATGGAGTCTAGAGTGTTCGAACCCATCGGAATGAAGCTCTTCAGACGAGAAAAAGAAATGACCTTTGAGGATTCCAGCTGCAGTCTGTACCGCTTCCTGGACGGATCGGCCAAAAAGAGATACAGTGGCGATGAGAACCAGACACCAGACAAACAAACTGGAAAGAGGAAGACCACTTCAAGGTAATTACATTTGTATCTTTGGTACAAAAGCCCTGTTTCCACCTGGTATTAAGATGCTTTTTTGTCGATTGGATCACAAATGAAAGAGGGAGACCCTTACCAGTTTACAACTGGTGTTTTAACCTGTCTCTTTTGTCCACTTTCGACCACCTCTGTTCTGATTTCTTTGAGGGGAGGGTCTATAGGCGGGTAAATAAATGTTTTTTTTTCAGATCTTTCAACCTAATGGACAAAATAGTTTAAGTTTAAATCCTGTCTGGCTAACGTGCTTTCCATAATGTTTATTGTGTTAGTAGGTGAAAAAAAACAGGCAGTCTTTAGTGGCTGTGCCAACACATTCAACCACATGAGCGTTTCCACTACGAAAACAATCCGGTCAAATACATTTTCAACTACCTCTGGAAGTGGTCGAAAGTGGACATTTAGCGTTGTCCACTTGTAATCCGATCGACCAAAACACATCTTAATAACCAGGTGGAAACTGATCCTAAAAGTTTAATTTGCAAAATTTAAGGTTTTGTTTTTTTTGTAGGTTTGGAGAAATGCAGACAATCTCCAATCCTTTGGTTCTTGGATCAACAGACAGAAGAGTAGAGAGACTACTGAAGAATATAAACCTGCACCCATCTGTGCCCTCTGATCTACATCGTGCTGCAATTTCCAACAGTTTCCTGTCAAAAAAAGGTGAAACTGCTCATAATTTTGATTTTTAAAGAACATAATTTCTGCCTTTCATAGCATTGCATTTAAAGTCTTTTGACCACACAAAATATGTTGTATTCATTTATCAGATCTGTTAGAGCTAAATGTTGTCATTGTATTAATGTTAATATGTAAATAAGTTGGTGTGGAGCTTTTTTTTTTTTTAAGGGTGTGGCCTTTTCATATTGCCTTTAGTTTACATCACAGAGCAAAACTATGGCTGTTTCTGTTGTAGTCTAATTTTGGGGTTTTCTAATTTTCTAATATTCTGTGGTCTGATTTGGTCTCTGTTGAGATCTGAATGGGTCTAAACAAAGAATGAAATGTTCTCTTGGGATTCTGATGTAGTGTATTGTGGTCTAATAGAGTCTGATTTGTTCTCTGTTAAGGTCTAAATGGGTCTAAAAGGTATAAATGGAGTCTGAAGTGGTTTCTTGAAGGTGGTCGGATGGGGTGTAATAGGTTCTGAAGAGGTCTAATGTGGTTTATCTGGTCTAATGTTGTCTGATGCAGTTTCTAAGGAGTCTGATAAGATTTAATGGGGTCTAAAGCGATCTAATAAAAAAAAGCATGTCTGCTTTTTTTTTTTTTCAAACTTGTCTTATTTTTAAACTTTTAACAGTTTGAAACTATTAAACAGTGTAGAATATTAATATCAGAGACATTTATTATTGCAATGCTCATTGTATTGTTTTACTTAGTCTACTAGTTTTTAATAATAGAATACTGTACAACAGCTTTTCCCAAACTGAGGTTTGTACGGGTGTTTGTGTGTTGATGAAAAGCTTATAATTCATTAAATTCTAAAAATAATTATTTTAAAATAGAATACTTACCAAAATATTTTTGTTCCATATACAAGATGAGTTTTAGAATATTAAACATGTCTATGTGCTAAAACTACATTTTTTTTAACTAATTTTTAACAAAAAAATTAGACAGCAGTGCAGAAGGATGCATAACCATGCCCTTTGAACAGCCCTTTCTATTTCTTCTCTTCTTTGTTTGTCTCAGTGGTGCGGGATGTTTGGAGGCAGCAGACGGTACTTCAGTTGCTACAAGTGGTTGAGATCTCCATGCTGGACTGTATTCTGACCTCGCCTGCTAAACCGAAGCCCCTGCGCTCATCTCTGCGCAACCACAGCGACCTGGTCATCTCCAACACCTGCGTGGATCGTGAAGTCTCAGAGAGTCTCAACCTGCATGAGTCAGTGCACAATACTCAGTGCCATCACATTCAGATTTATGGTTTTTATTTGGGTTCACCTGTGTGTCATTCATCTCTTTGAAGGTTGGACTCTTGGCTGTTGGCAGCAGTGGATTGTCTTGAGCTGTTCCCAGATCAGTTAATCATGGTTGCCAGTGAGCAGCTTATCCAACAGAATGCAGCATCTGGGGAAGGGAAGCATAAGAGACTGCTGTTCGACACCATTGCTAAGTATTACAACAGCCCAGAGAGACCCCCACTACTGTCAGGCCGCTACACTGACATACAGACCGGAATTTTACATCTTTTGGGTAAATGTAAAACACAATGGGTTTAGTGTTATTTGTGTTAGAGGCAGTTCATTCTTTCTGTGTTATTTAGAATGATCTTTGTGTGTAGATTGTGGGAGAAGTCAGGATGCCTTGAGAGCAGCTCAGCTCTGTATGCAGCTGTTGGAGTCCACGAGCAGAGACGAGTTACGCAGACTGTTGGGTTTTATGGCAGCTGCTGCAGATAATGAAGCTTTCAGACTGCACAAGCAGGTGATCAAGAGTTCAGTCTGTATAAACAATAGCAGGAGATTGATTGAAACCATTCTCTGTATCAGCATAGAAAATACTTAGATAAATCATCAATAAGCAGGTAAATGATCTATTTATCCTAAATAATATATATATATATATATATACACACACAAACCCGATTCCAAAAAAGTTGGGACACTGTACAAATTGTCAATAAAAAAGGAATGCAATGATGTGGAAGTTTCAAATTTCAATATTTTATTCAGAATACAACATAGATGACATATCAAATGTTTAAACTGAGAAAATGTATAATTTTAAGGGAAAAATAAGTTGATTTTAAATTTCATGGTATCAGCACATCTCAAAAAAGTTGGGACAAGGCCATGTTTACCACTGTGTGGCATCCCCTCTTCCGCAAACGTCTGGGGACTGAGGAGACAAGCTGCTCAAGTTTAGGAATAGGAATGTTCTTGTCTAATACAGGCTTCTAGTTGCTCAACTGTCTTAGGTCTTCTTTGTCGCATCTTCCTCTTTATGATGCGCCAAATGTTTTCTATGGGTGAATGATCTGGACTGCAGACTGGCCATTTCAGTACCCGGATCCTTCTTCTACGCAGCCACAATGTTGTAATTGATGCAGTATGTGGTCTGGCATTGTCATGTTGGAAAATGCAAGGTCTTCCCTGAAAGAGACGACGTCTGGATGGGAGCATATGTTGCTCTAGAACTTGGATATACCTTTCAGCATTGATGGTGCCTTTCTAGATGTGTAAGCTGCCCATGCCACACGCACTCATGCAACCCCATACCATCAGAGATACAGGCTTCTGAACGGAGCGCTGATAACAACTTGGGTTGTCCTTGTCCTCTTTAGTCCGGATGACATGGCGTCCCAGTTTTCCAAAAAGAACTTCAAATTTTGATTCATCTGACCACAGAACAGTTTTCCACTTTTTAGCCAGCAACGGCGAATGGCACAGTGGATTGTGTTCACCGACAATGTTTTCTGGAAGTATTCCTGAGCCCATGTTGTGATTTCCATTACAGTAGTATTCCTGTATGTGATGCAGTGCTGTCTAAGGTCCCAAAGATCACGGGCATCCAGTATGGTTTTCCGGCCTTGACCCTTACGCACAGAGATTGTTCCAGATTCTCTGAATCTTTGGATGATATTATGCACTGTAGATGATGATAACTTCAAACTCTTTGCAATTTTTCTCTGAGAAACTCCTTTCTGATATTGCTCCACTATTTTTCGCCGCAGCATTGGGGGGAATTGGTGATCCTCTGCCCATCTTGACTTCTGAGAGACACTGCCACTCTGAGAGGCTCTTTTTATACCCAATCATGTTGCCAATTGACCTAATAAGTTGCAAATTGGTCCTCCAGCTGTTCCTTATATGTACATTTAACTTTTCCGGCCTCTTATTGCTACCTGTCCCAACTTTTTTGGAATGTGTGGCTCTCATGAAATCCAAAATGAGCCAATATTTGGCATGACATTTCAAAATGTCTCACTTTCAACATTTGATATGTTATCTATATTCTATTGTGAATAAAATATAAGTTTATGAGATTTGTAAATTATTGCATTCTTTTTATTCACAATTTGTACAGTGTCCCAACTCTCTTGGAATCAGGTTTGTGTGTGTTTATATATATATATATATATATATAAAGAGCATACGCATATACATACATACATTATGTATGTATGTATGTATGTATATATGCTTATGCTTTTGGAATTCCTACTAAAAAGTGAATTATTGGAATTTATCCTTTATTTGTTTAAAAAAAAAAACATAATAAATTTTTTCCTCGACACAAGTAAAAATTAATTCATTATTATTAAAGGGTTAGTTCACCCAAAAATGAAAATTCTAAAATGAATTACTCACCCTCATGGCGTTCCTATTTATAATAATAATTAATTTATATATATATATATATATATATATATATATATATATATATATATATATATATATATATATATAATATACTACCATTCAAATGTCTCTTTTTCTCACCAAGGCTGCATTTATTTGATCAAAAATACAGTAAAAACAGTAGTATTGTGAAATATTGTTTCAATTTTAACTATCCATTTTCTATTTTAATATTTATAAAAATGTAATTTATTGCTGTGATGCAAATCTGAATTTTCAGCATCATTACTCCAGTCTTCAATGTCACATGATCCCTCTGAAATCATTCAATATGCTGATTTGCTGCTCAAGAAACATTTATTATTATTATTATTATTATTATTAATAATATAAAGTTCTAAAACAACAGCATTTATTTTAAATAGATTTTTCATTTGTAATAATTGTATGTCTTTACTGTCACTTTTGATCAATTTAATGCATCCTTGCTAAAGAAAGCATTAATTTCTTTAAAAAAAAAATCTTATTGACTTAAAATCTAACTGTAAATGTTTCTACTAACTGGATAAATATAATACATGGGCTACATTTTCATCTAAAATATATGCATTTTGTCAATTTTTTACATGTTTGAATTAAGAAAAAAAATATGTGAATGCGTACTATAAATGCACAGGCACATTTGTGTTGAAACAGACTGAGAACCGTGCTTTGGTTAGCAAGACGTTTGTGAAGGCTGTGATTCAGAGTAAAGAAATGACTCGAGTCCAATGTGAGCAGCTACTGCTTTTCCTCATGGATAATCGCACACAACTCTTTAAGGTATGCCCCTTTTACAAATACATTATCTCTGAAAATGATGTGCAAATCACAGAATCATTTTCTTTCATATCTGTATATCTAGACACCCTTATCATTGATTGAAGCTGTGAGGAAGACGCTACAAACTTTGCAGCAAGGGAGAGATCTAGATAATGTAGCACGTAAGTTCACTCACAGTCTCCCTATAAAACTGATTTACACATTGATTCGATTCACCATCTCTCTTCTTTTGTCTGTGCAGTGTTCACATTCTGCCAGCAGGTGTCGCTCCAGCAGTATGAGGATAACAAAGATAAAGCCACTCTTGACAGTTTAAAGCAGTTAATGTACCATATTGCTCACAGTGATGGCCTGTCCATCAAACAGAAAAGACGACTGGCCAAACAGTTCCAGAAACATCACCCAGGGATTTTTCTCCAGCACTTCTTCTCTACATTTTAGAAAGTAATGAACACTGGATGGGTTATAGAATTATATCAGGTAGAGTTGTTTGTTAAACTTATTTTTATTAGTTGAAGGCATTTTGACGCTCACCCGAGTGGCTTCATCTGTTATAGGACTGTGTGAATGCTCCTGCATTCCACCTAATAAAGCAATCCAAAGATTAGGGTTAATAATAACCTTACAGAAATGTGGGTTACACTTTATTTTAAGGTGTCATTGTTACAGTGTAATTACACATTTAAGAACTGAGTAATAATATTTAACTACATATTATGGGGTTAGCATTAGGTTTTGTTTAGGGTTAGTTGCATTGAGGGTTGTGTCGGACGTAACGTATTACAACTAACTCAGGTTATGTAATCAGAATACTTTTTTTCAAGTAACTAGTAAAGTAACACATTACTTTTAAATGTACAACAAAATATCCGCGTTACTTTTTCAAATGAGTAACGCAAGTTACTTTGTTTTCCCATTTATTGACTGACTTTGCACTTCCTTCAGCCTGCGGCTTATTAATTTAACTTTTGGTGTGAAAGGGCCTTTACATTTGCCAAAAATAGAACTTTTCTTTTTTTTTTTTTTTTTTTTTTTGTTATTAAAAAACAAACAAGCAAGCCCAGCCCAGGTGAGAAAAATAACACAAAAGTAACGTAACACATTACTTTCTATAAAAAACAGAAATGGTTACTTTTTTAGGGAGTAATGCATTTTTTTTTTTAAAGTAACTTTCCCCAACACTGCATTTGATTATGAATAATTTATAGTTATTACTAGAGTAACTAGGTGTAACACGTGTAACAAGGACACTGTAAAATGAAGTGTTACTAGACTGTTTGTAGATGGGTTACCTCATTTGAAAATAGACTCTGATTTATAGAAGCTTTAGCTATAGAAGTATTAATACTATTAAAAAAAAACCTGCTAATCACTATTGAACACTACATAGATTTAATCAGGTGGTAAGTGAATATACTGTTTTCATGAGCTTAAACATATCTTGGTATAGGATTACTTGAATTGTGTGATATGCTCAGGTTTTTACAAGCTCTTAGGATTGGTATTAGCTGCACTTGAAATAGATACCTATGCCTTAAAGGTAAAGACTCAAATTATGCTCTTTCTTGGATCACTTATTTACTTGCTTTTTTAATTTCAATGACTGTGAGCACAAAGGATTTTAATTAATATTGACCTCATTTATTACTGTACTGTCCACTTCTGATTTTTAAATGGATTTGTATTGAAAAATGTAGCATAATAGGTTTGGCTGTGTATAAGGCATAATTATTCAAAAAAAGGGAAGATTTAATTGCAGAAGTTATTTTTACTTCTAAAATGATGCATGAATGCACTGGATTAATTGTGGGGTTACATATCAGTGGTATTAAGTAATTGAACAGAAAGTGAATTAAATTGCATTACAGGTCATTTGAATTAATTAGGTTGACTAATTTTTGTAATTGTATTAGGGTTTTTTTAGATGCACTTTAATTTTCTGATATTTAAATCTCATTAAAATGTCTACAAAAGCTCACTTTCTGACTCTTATTTTGTTTTTACGATTTTTTTTTTTTTTTTTAGTAGCATGTTCAAGCTTCCAGTATGAGAGCTAATTGTAACATGCTTTGAACATTTCGAAAGAAGTGCCTATACTTTGTGATGTAACAAAGTGTTTCAACAAAGCTTCAACAATATTGGACTACTAGGTAAGGTATACACATTGACAGTTTACGATTTTAATAATAGGAACATGTGGCCCGGTTTCAAAGACAGGGCTTAGCCTAAACCAGGATTAGGCCTTAGATCAATTACGATATTCAAGTAACTTTTATAAACGTACACTTGAGAGAAAAAAAAAAAGCATTACTGGCGTTCATCTTGAGACAAAACAATGTACTGACATATTTTAAGATACGTCGGTACAAGTTGCTTTCAGTTTAAACAGCTCAAACATGCATTTTAGTCCAGAACTAGCTTAAGCCTTGTCTGTGAAACCGGGGGTATAGATAATAAATAGGTACAGCAGAAGATTATAGTTAAAAGTGAGTCGACATGGATAGTATTTTGAAAAAAAAAAAAACTTTTATCATAGATTATTTTCTATCTGAAGCGTTGAGTGTTTCCTCCGGCTTCACATCGCGGAATCTCTCAGGTGTTTTGATGAAGTGTCATGGAGGCTGTTAGCCGCCACCACTGCTGACGGTTTTGGTACTGTCTAAATCCTGATTTTAATTACTCAGTCTCACTGTCAGCTCCTCTAGTGTAAAGGTAAGACTGAAGTCTTCGTGTTTATGAGCTGGATTCTGATCCTGAGACCGTATTCGGCGGTTATTGATCAGTTCTGTGTAGTGACGCTTCACTCCATTAGCATTAGCGTGTTAGCTGCTGTCGGGTTTTATTATGTGAAGATAGTAATATATTTGTTTTAGTTAGTTTTTCACATATAATTGATACCCAAGTAAAACTTTGAGGTTTTGCCTTTTTTTTTTTTTTAAATTTTTTTTTTTTTTTTTTTTGAGAAACACAAATGTTCACGTTGATAGTTAAACGTCTCTGTCTGTGTCTCCAAACCTACTGAACTGCCTACTTTGACAGCATTTTTGGTATCATATATAATCCAAATTACATTTATGTACGTTCTTGTGATTTGTTTAGTGCCAGAACGCCGATGTTAGCTGAATGTTTTTGATGTTAAACGTTAGTTTATTCCGCCACTAATAGTAGTCTTGTTAACTTATTTAATTGAGTCTCAACCTGTCAGGTTCTCATTCATTAAAAAAATGTTAAATACGCCACACCTTTCCTTATGATAACACTGTGTAACTTCTGTTGAACAAACACAGAAATGAATAATGACACTTAATGTGGACTGAAAGACTGTTGGACTCTGGCGTATTGTGTTACTGTAATGATATGACAATGATGACAATTGTTGTTACTGTTCTTTCAAGCATTTAATAATAATAAAAAAAAAACCACAAATGAATAATGATAATATTTTGAATAATAAATCGATATAATGACATTATAATTGTAAAATTCTATTAATAAAACTATATTCATAGTAATTTATTTCCTTATGACGCCTTGATGTTTACTCACTAATTAATTTATGATTAAATATACGTTCATAGGTTTTGAATTAGAATTTTTCTAATTCAATTTTAGTTAATGTTTTAGCAATTTTGTTTTGTATTTTTATCTTTTAATATTATTTTTCAAAAATATATAAATGTTATTACATTTTAGTTATTTTAGTACTTCAATTTAAACAAAAATGAGAACTGTTGCCTCAACATGTTTGTTTATATTATTTCAAGAAATGAAAATTTTACATATTTTGTAGTTGGTTTAGCATCATAGTATAAATGGTTTTTAATTTGGGCTTGTATAAGTAACACACTTATAACTAAAAATAATAGATACCAGTTTGTTTTTCTTTTTTACACATACTGTAAGTTGGTCAGAAATTTTGACAGAATTTTTGTTTTAATTTGTTTTGTGATATCTGCTCAAAATCCAGCCAGCTACATCACACTGTGGAAGCAGCCATTAAAAGAGACTATGTGATGTCTGCAGCTGACAGAACAGTGCATTTCTTTTTTCTATTTTCCTGCAAACTCTTTGAGATGCTGTCAGCATAAATACATTGTTTATTTTGAGCCTGCAAAATTCGGACCCTGCTAAAAATTTGCAGTGACAGATTTTCAGATGTATTTAGGTCCATTTTTATCATTTTATTGCTTTCCACATAGCAGCCTACTAGTCTGTGTAATTCAATTTACCCAGTTTAAGGTCAGCCGTTCCAATGAGTCATTCTCAGATTGAACATTTAGTGTTCCTTTCCCAGAATAAAGCCTGTTAAGACTTCTGTTTTGTTCCAAATCTGTATGAATTTCTTTCTTATGCAGAAAGAAAAAGAAGATATTCAGCAAAATGTTTGTGTTATTTGTGCATATGCTAAAAGTCATTGGGGTCCAAAGTGTTCATCACCTGCCCTGTACAGATTTTAGTCATTTGAACAAACCCTGGCCTGAACATTAACTGTTAAACTAGATAACTCATCCAGTGTTATTTATCCTGAACTCTGAACTCATCAAATTCGCTGTGTATACTATTTGACCAACAGGAAGCATAAAAACGATGATGAAATAACTCATAAGCTACTTCCTGTTGCAGGTGGACAGCCAGTAAAATCATGGAGTCCATGCTCAATAAACTAAAGAGCACCGTCACTAAGGTGACGGCTGACATGACCAGCGCCATCATGGGCAATCCTGTCACGCGGGAGTTTGAGGTGGGCCGACATATCGCCAGCGGGGGTCCAGGAATGAGCTGGAGGATCTACAATGGCACCAAAAAATCCACCAAACAGGTGCACCAGTTATTTATTATAGTAACTTTAACTCTGTCAAGTCTTGTCATGTATATCACTCATAATATGACATGATCAAGGCAAGTTGTTTACAGTGAAAGAGGAAGTCTTAAGTAAAGTGTTTTAGTTTCAGTGCACAATTTAATGATGCAACTGTCGTGGCTTTACACACTTGTCGCTTGCTTCCTCACATTACAACAATCGTATGTTTGTTGATAACATACATGAGTTTTTATGCTTTTAAAACTTAAATGTTTATTTTTCTTTTATATTTTTAACATTGTTGTAGGGAATTATGTTTGTCATCATGATAAAATAATTTAGATGGATAATATAAATGTGATTTTTTTTTTTTTTGTTGTGAATGATTTGCAATAGTCTTGAAAGCATCATTTAGAATAGGTTGACATTCTTAAATAAATGTAATTAGTGTTAGTTTAATATTAATAATTTTATTTTTTGTTAAATGTGCAGATATACAGGTATTTATGCAAAATAAATATAAATGTAAATTTTTTTTGGTAAATTATTTGTTGAATGTACAGATGTACATACACTACCAGTCAAAAGTTTGGAAACAGTAAGATTTTTAATGTTTTTAAAAGAAGTTTCGTCTGCTCACCAAGGCTACATTTATTTAATTAAAAATACAGTAAAAACAGTAATACTGTGAAATATTATTACAATTTAAAATAACTGTTTTCTGTTTGAATATATATTTTATAAAGTAATTTATTTCTGTGATGCAAAGCTGAATTTTCAGCATCATTACTCCAGTCTTCGGTGTCACATGATCCTTCAGAAATCATTCTGATATGCTGATTTGCTGCTTAAGAAATATTTATTATCAATGTTGAAAACAGTTTTTTTTTTTTCAGGATTCCTTGATAAATAGAAAGTTCAAAAGAACAGCATTTATCTAAAATACAAAGCTTTTTTAACATTATACACTTCCGTTCAAAATTTGGGGTCAGTAAGAATTTTTATTTTTTTGAAAAGAAATGAATACTTTAATTCAGCAAGGATGCATTAAATCGATCAAAAGTGACGGTAAAGACATTTATAAAGTTACAAAAGATTATATTTCAAATAAATGCCGTTCTTTTGAACTTTCTATTCATCAAAGAATCCTGAAAAAAATTGTACACAAATATTTTGTACAATTGTACACAATAAATGTTTCTTGAGCAGAAGATCAGCATATTAGAATGATTTCTGAAGGATCATGTGACACTGAAGACTGGAGTAATGATGCTGAAAATTCAGCTTTGCATCACAGAAATAAATTACTTTATAAAATATATTCAAACAGAAAACAGTTATGTTAAATTGTAATAATATTTCACAATATTACTGTTTTTACTGTATTTTTAATTAAATAAATGCAGACTTGGTGAGCAGACGAAACTTCTTTTAAAAACATAAAAAATCTTACCGTTTCCAAACTTTTGACTGGTAGTGTATATTATTGCAAAATAAACATAAATGTTAATATTTTAATTATTCGTTGACTGTGCAGATGTATGGATATTGTTGCAAAATATTCATTTAAATATTTTAATAATTTGTTGAGTGTACAGATATTTTTGGCATTTTTTTAAAAAATAAATCATTTGTTAAATGTACAAATATTATTGTAAATAAAATAGACATTTAAATATTTTGGGCTAAATTTGCTTTCTGTTTCTCACAGGAAGTGGCGGTTTTTGTGTTCGATAAGAAGATCATTGATCGCTATCAGAAGTTTGAGAAGGATCAGATTATTGATTCACTGAAGAAAGGAGTTCAACAGCTGACCCGGTTACGACATCCGCGCCTCCTCACGGTTCAGCATCCGCTGGAGGAGTCCAGGTGACCACAATGTGAACATGCATTAGTACATGCTACGACACAGGCTGCGTCTCAAAATCTGCCTATATGGACAGCATTCTGGGCAGCTTAGTCAAATACGCTTATGATGCCATTTAGGTCAGCTCATTATGTTTTGAACAAAACCACAGTGTTATCACTATTGCGATGAAAATTTACTTCTTTTTTTTTTTTATCCACATTAAATTATTTTTGCTTTGACTTAAGAAATAAAACTGACCTGAAGCTTTAGGAGCAAAGAATCTACTCTTATAGAAGATTTTTCTTTATTTTAAGATTTGGCCCCTGTGCTTCTACAATCAATATGTGTCTGTGTGGATGCTTAAGTTCAAAAGCAGCAGTTCATCCTGTGAAAAATCTCTGCTGAATAATACATGGATCTCTTGTGAGATGTGAGACTCAAGCTGTAGTCCTGCTGTCTACAGTCTACACAGGCAAATAACTTCTAACACCTTATCCTAACTGAACACAATCTGATAAGGTTCACTGAAAAGCAGTTTGTCTGTCCACACTAGATGCGACAAGGCTATAGTGTGTGGACGGGCTCTCTCTGCAAGCACACTGCTGTCTCACACTCACAACTAAAAGGATAAGTACATAATCCAATGAATACAATTAAATACATTATTCAAAATAATGTCAGTGACTGATACAATCCCTCTCATGGAATACACTTGTTTCAGGGTTGTGGCTGGGTAGGGACTAAAAACGTGTCACGTCAAAAGCAAATAATGATTGATACTATCTACATTGGTTGGGATGCATAGAGATACCACACGTTTGCGCTACACTTGACAATAGGATAAATGGATTTGAAATGTTAACTTCTGCAAGCTATGACGTGACAATGGCCGAGCTTGGTGTAGACAAGGTATAAAGGCCCATTCACACCAAGGACGATAACTATGAACTTTTAATAATCATTCTAAAGGCTCAATCACACCAAGGACAATAACTATAATGCTAAACATTTCATTTTAAAAATCATTCTAACTTTAAAAGAATAGCAGAGTCCACACCACAACTATAACTATAGATATTGTGGGAATCGCATTCTGAATAATTTTTTTCCAGCTGATCAATGATAAAATCATTGACAGCCAATCAGAGTTCATCCTGCTTTAAAGAGATTTAAAGAAACAGAAGACAAAACTGCAGCACGCACTTATAACATGCATTAGTGCTTTGATCTACCTGCATTGACACTATTCCTTAAGAGCTGCTGTGCAGCCAAAATAATGTACTAGTTATCACTGTAAAGCTGCTTTGACACAATCTACATTGTAAAAAGCGCTATATAAATAAAGGTGACTTGACTTGATTAGTGTGGACGCTATTATAGTTGTTGTTTTTAATTCTATGAAAATAGCAAAGTCTACAGCTATAACAATAGCTACAGAGAAACGATATCAAAGTTTTCATAACGTTTTTTTTTTGGTTAATGAATGATAAAACCATTGACAGCCAATCAGAATCCATTCCACTTTAAAGAGATCGTAGACAGTATAACTACAGCATGTTATCGTCCATTGGTATTATTGCCATCATTGGTATAGTTATTGTTCTTGATGTTAACAGGATTAACTGTCATGGAACCTCGAAAGTGACTTATTTGAAACGCTTTAATTGGTCATGCATCCACATCTCACACACAAAGCACACAGGACTTTTGCGTAGTCCTTTAGTGAATTTGGTTCTTTAGCAAGAAAGCGTGTACAAATAAAGTGGAACCTGTGGTTAACACTTTATTCTGTCTCAATTCCCAACTTGCGGTTCATTCCAGTAGTCTGACGTTAGTAGATTACTTTTGTCTTTACTTACATACTTTATCTACAAAGTATGTATGTGATGCTTCTTCAGATTTTGGTCAAAATGAGGTATCTTATTAGTAGCATTATTGGCATGTCTCTGACGCTTAAAAATCTTGCTTAGGTGGGCAGCTCGTTAGTTTTTGGAACGGACCATCAGTCTTTCTACATTTCAGTTTTATCTTTTATACAAATAAAGCTGCTATTCTGGTGCTGGTCATATGATTAGAATATCATCAGAAAGTTGATTCATTTCATTAATTCCATTCAAAAAGTGAAACTTGTATATTATAGTCATTCATTACACACAGACTGATATATTTTAAATGTTCTTTTCTTTTCATTTTGATGATTATAACTGACAACTAAGGAAAATCCCAAATTCAGTATCTCAGAAAATTAGAATATTACTTAAGACCAGTACAAAGAAAGGATTTTTAGAAATCTTGGCCAACTGAAAAGTATGAACATAAAGTATGAGCATGTACAGCACTCAATACTTAGTTGGGGCTCCTTTTGCCTGAATTACTGCAGCAATGCGGCGTGGCATGGAGTCGATCAGTCTGTGGCACTGCTCAGGTGTTATAAGAGTCCAGGTTGCTCTGATAGTGGCCTTCAGCTATTCTGCATTGTTGGGTCTGGCATATCGCATCTTCCTCTTCACAATACCCCATAGATTTTCTATGGGGTTAAGGTCAGGCGATTTTGCTGGCCAATTAAGAACAGGGATACCATGGTCCATAAACCAGGTACTGGTAGCTTTGGCACTGTGTGCAGGTGCCAAGTCCTGTTGGAAAATGAAATCTGCATCTCCTTAAAGTTGGTCAGCAGCAGGAAGCATGAAGTGCTCTAAAACTTCCTGGTATACAGCTGCATTGACCTTGGACCTCAGAAAACACAGTGGACCAACACCAGCCAAACCAAACCATCACTGACTGTGGAAACTTTACACTGGACCTCAAGCAACGTGGATTGTGTGCCTCTCCTCTCTTCCTCCAGACTCTGGGTCCCTGATTTCCAAAGGAAATGCAAAATTTACATTCATCAGAGAACATAACTTTGGACCACTCAGCAGCAGTCCAGTCCTTTTTGTCTTTAGCCCAGGCGAGACGCTGTCTGTAGCCTACAGACTTAGACTGAGAGACCATTTAAAGGCCTTTGCAGGTGTTTTGAGTTAATTAGCTGATTAGAGTGTGGCACCAGGTGTCTTCAATATTGAACCTTTTCACAATATTCTAATTTTCTGAGATACTGAATTTGGAATTTTCCTTAGTTGTCAGTTATAATCATCAAAATTAAAAGAAATAAACATTTGAAATATATCAGTCTGTGTGTAATGAATGACTATAATATACAAGTTTCACTTTTTGAATGGAATTAGTGAAATAAATCAACTTTTTAATGATATTCTAATTATATGACCAGCACCTATATGTACCTCAGATGTGGCTTAGAAGGCTACGGACATAACCAGTTCCAACTTGCTTTTATCTGTCTGTCATTGCTGTTCTCACTGGATGTCTTTGTCTCTTTATTTCCAGAGACTGTCTGGCATTCTGCACAGAGCCCGTGTTCGCCAGTCTGGCGAACGTGCTCGGCCAGTGGGACAACCTCCCTAGTCCTGTTCCCACAGACATCAAAGAATACAAACTCTATGATGTAGAGACAAAATACGGCTTAATGCAGGTGAGATGGTTTCTTATACACATAAAAAAAAAAAAGGTAGATACAACAGCAAAAATCGCAACCATGTTCTCCCAGCTTTAAAGGTCATATTTCGTATACAGATTATATGTTTTTACTGAATATTTCATATAGTGCAATTTAACAAAATTATAAGATTCACCCTTTTGATTGCCTGTTTACTTTATTGCAACTGCTATTTTTTGCTTCTCAAGAGACAAGGTTTATTATTTATTTACAAATATTTTGTGGTAATCAACAATGTCATTAGAGAGAAACTTGCATTGAACCAGATTTATAAGAAATATAAGAAATTTTATTGTAGTAATAAAAATAATCATTAATTTTATTTTAAATAATAGTCTTATTTTGAATATATTAAATATAAATGACATTAAATATAAAAAATATATCATAAAATTAAACTTTGTTTGAATAATAATAATTTTAAAAAAAATCAAAACTTTTTTTTTTAAAGTAATACTTTTTAAAATAAAAATCATGAAGAATTAAATGCAGTGCAAAAAAGTACTACCATACATTTTGTTTTAGATTTGTAGCTAATGAGATATCGCTCTCTTTGTCTCTCTCTGTTTTCTCTCTCAGGTCTCAGAGGGTTTGTCGTTCCTCCATAGTGGGGTTAAGATGGTTCATGGTAACTTGTGTACCGAGAACATAATCTTGAATAAGAGCGGAGCCTGGAAGATCATGGGCTTTGACTTCAGTATCTCCTCTAGTAACTCGTCTGACGCTGAGGTTAGGAACAGGAATTACTGTCTATAAAGTTCCAGAGATCATTGTCAGCTATCTCTGTGTAGGGCTGGATGATTAATCGAAAAGTAATCGAAACCGAAATTCAGAATCTCTAATGGATGTCATTTTCCCATGTCGGTTATTTCGCAGAGTCAACACACACACACATACAGCGAAGTGAGATCACTTTCACTTGCATCTTCACTAAACTTTGTCAGTTGTTTGTATTTTAAGGCTTGCCAGTTTGGATATTCAAGCGGATATTGTTAACGCTGTCCTGTGATTTATCACTAAAGTAGCTTAGAAACTCAAAAGTTATATATTTTTCTACTTTTGAAGTAACTACTTACAACCGACAGCTTCACAATTAATAGAGAGACAGTATGACGAATTCACACACGCAGTTGCTCTCTCATTAATGCATTCAGATAAATGTACTGGTACTGTGTTAATTTATCTCTATCTGATTTGCAACGAGCAGAAATCTGTAAAAAATGTTACAAACCATAGATAAAATAACTGCTGAAAGTGAGCTATGATGTTAGGGCACTGTTTCATTAGCACCTTTAATAGTCAAGCATATTTACAGTACAAACCTTGTCAGTGCACTATAAGGGCAAAAAAACAAACACAAAATAAACGTTCACTAATCGTAATCGAGGTAAAATTTTAAATTAATCGAGATTTTGATTTTAGGTCATATCGTCCAGCCCTATCTCTGTGTTAGTCTTGTTGTCGATGTCCTGTTCTCCTGACTTTTATCTTAGTTGAAACTCTGTAAGTTACTGTGTATGTGTGTTTTTACCTTTTAGCCCAAGTATGTGTGTAAAGAGTGGGACCCCAATCTACCGCCTCTCTGCCTCCCGAATCCAGAATATGTCGCTCCTGAGTACATCCTGTCCGTCAGCTGTGACGTGTCCTCTGACATGTACTCACTGGGTGTGCTGATCCACGCCGTGTTTAATGAAGGCAAGCCTGTCTTTCAGGTCAACAAGCAGGACATATTCAAGAGCTTCAGCCGACAACTGGACCAGGTGAGGAGCCGATACCTTCCGCACATCTGTGGAATTAACTTCCTGTTTTAAAGCATGTATTTTGTCCTAAAACATCATAGACTAGGGCTGCACGAATAATCGCACGATTAGAAAAAAAAAACATTGAAATCACTTAAAGTACACATGAAATCAAAATTGACCTTATTTATTACCTCAAATTGCTAGTTTTGTGGTGAACAATTCATCCGTGCAAGTCAATCCACACAAAAAAATAGTTTGGCTTTGTAATATTTAATAAAAATCTGAAAATGCTTCTCCCCTCTGCAACAGTGCCCCTTCTCTAATGACATCAGTTTGTCGGCTTGGGTTGAAAACGCTTAAACCACTCCCCTCCGACGGTTAGTCTGCTATGAGCGAGAGATGGAGAGGAGGAGTGCTAAAATAAAACCCTGCCCTCTATTCAATATTCCGTTTCACTTGGAAATACGTCACAACACTGGAGAAAAGTTGTTTGCAACTTCCGGTTCACAGGGACTTTAAACGATTTGGTTTAGTGCGATTTATGAAATCGCAAAGTTGCGATTATTTATTTATTTATTTATTTATTTATTTATTTATTTTATTTTTTTATGTGTGGCTTGTTAAAGAACTATGGCTCCAAATGTTAATCCAACTGAAAGCACTGCAAGTTTGAACCGCTTATGTGCATTTGAAAAAGCAACACGCGTCAAATATCTCTCCAGACATGAGAAGCATTTATTAACATCTTGTCCATCAAAAGACAACATTTAATAACATGTTTTTACTCCAAACTCACTTCATAACGACAGTTGAACATCCTTCTGTGAGATGATGTGGGTTCTTAGAATAAGGCAGACACCAGAGGCAGTTGTGTGTTTATTAGTCATGTTTAATCAATCAAAAAGTTTCAATCTTATGTTTATTCAGCTACAGCGATAGTATGGGATGACGCGTGTTCTACTTTGGCAGCAGGGCATATTTGCAGTTTCTGCGCGAGAGCGCCCTCTGGCGTTCAGATGGAGAAGCATTTAGTACTGATCACAGAGCCTTACAGCTCGGACAAGCTGCGCATAAAATAATCCCAGCCTGTGCCAAATTGTGTGTGATAAAATTGTGATAAATCGCGCAGCCCTATCATAGACATATCTGATGAGTGTGTGAACACACAGGCCAATCAGAGGTGTTTACGAATCTGCTCAACAGTGCTCAGTGTCATATTTCAGTACCGACTCTGTATCGCGGTCGGTACTTTTGACAACACTAGTATAGAATAGTATTATTAATAATGTTTAAAGATTGAACGTATAAGAATTAATTATTAACATTTAATTAATAATTACTAATGAAATCATTAAACAAAAACAACAATAATATATATATAGGTAGACTTTAAATCAGTAAAGGGGTCCTAGTATGTTCATTTATATTATGCGATTATATTATGCTCAGTTAATGTCACATACTAGAATACATTAGCATCATTTAATGTTAAAAACAAAAAAAGTCCAATAGTTTACGTTGTTGCAGCAACTGTTTTCTCCCTTTGTCTGAATGCTCTGTTTTAGTTTGTTTCTTTCTGCCTTCTGAAAAGAGCAGTCTGCTCTGATTGGTCAACCGGCCACAGTCTTTTGTTATTGGTCTACCTCTTAGATTGCGCGTTGGAAATGTAACCGCTCCGGAAGCATCCTATGGCACTCTAAACACTATGGCCCGGTTTCACAGACAGGGCTTAGCCTAAGCCAGGATTAGGCCTTAGTTCAGTTAAGATATTTAAGTAGATTTTATAAATGTACACTAGAAAAAAAACAGGTACTGGTGTGTATCTTGAGACACAACAATGGCAGTGACATATATTTAAGATGTATCAGTACAAGTTTCTTTCAGTTAAAACCGCTCAAACATGCACTTTAGTCTAGGACTAGCTTAAGCCTTGTCTGTGAAACTAGGGTTATAACTACGCTAACTCCGGAGAGGCTCTGTAAACACTAACTACACCAAGTATGGCATCAGTTTTGCTGTATCAGTTCGAGCCTGAGTCCAATAAGGACAGAAGGAGGAACAAGCTGATCAACCCTAATTGCCTTGGCAAACACGACTTGTGCAGGACGTTTCACAGTGGTAATACTTTATTTTATACCTCTCATACACTTTAAATGTGATGTTATAACTTTGTCATTCATAACATCTGACCTGCATTGAACTGCATGTTTCGTAAAGCAGTCGTTAGAGAAATGGTGAGCACACAACAAAAGGACGTGGTTGTATAATGCTGAGGAATAATGTTTAAAATATATTTTGACCACTGTTTCCTAAGTTGGCCTGCCTTAGGAAGGACAATAAATGAGTTTTAGATTCGGGTGGGAAAAAGAGCGTCTCTTGGACATGGCAACAACACATTACTAACGCAACTCAACCAGGCCTTGCCCACTTTTATTATGTGAGTATGCCTTGGGTGGGAATTATTTAAATGAGTTTATGACGTTCCTGGAAGCATCAAGAGTACAAACGATGCGTTTCAGGGAGTTCAGAAACGTTGCTTAATGATATAAAGAATAACTCCCTTTGAAGTGCACTTTGTACTTTGTAACTTTACAGACATTCTAATGCTCAAACAGCAACATTACACACTAAAGAAAGTTGAAAATGTAAGAAAAAGTAATAGGACCCCTTTAAAACCACAACAGAATAGCCATGACATTCAGCTCTTTGCTATGAGAAACAAGGCATATGAACAGTAGTGTTATTGTGGTACTTTGGTTTTAATCATACCCCAATTATATAATTGTAACAATCCTAAAACGTGTTAATCTCATTATGTTCTTCTTTCTCATGTATAGCTGAGCCATCTGAGTCCAGGAGTGTTGATTCAGGTCCCAGAGGAGGTACGGGAACATGTGAAGATGTTGCTCAGCGTCACCTCCAATGTGCGTCCGGATGCAGATCAGATGACAAAGGTCAGAGATTTCCCTCCTTGCTGGTTTTCTTCAACTTTCTGTTATTATTATTTTTAGTATCTCAGTACTGATTGAATAAGAATTACCATACATGATGTTGTATGACCATGACTGAGAGTGACGTTTCAGTGTATGTGTGTTCAGATTCCCTTTTTTGATGATGTCGGAGCCATGACTCTTCAGTACTTCGACTCGCTTTTCCAGCGGGACAACTTGCAGAAGTCTCAGTTTTACAAAGGCCTCCCAAAAGTTCTGCCCAAGTTGCCCAAGGTAAGAACAAAAAAAAGCAAGAAAATAGCGACATAAAATGCAGGGCCCTGTGAAATTTTATTTTTTCCCAAATCTTGTGTTTTCCATTTGAATTTGTCTGCATTCTGTTTTAATAGTTTAATTAAATTTGAATGATTAAAAAGTATGTTTGATTAATTGACTTAATTGTGGTGTATATTCACAAACGATGGTCCATGTCGTGATTTGATTAATTGTACAGCCCAGATTTATTCTTCCAAAACTAGCCAAATTCTGTGACATTCTGCGCTATACAGTAAATTCCATTTTTATGAATTTATTTCGCGATTCTGTCCGCATTTTCCACATCACGGAAATCTGCAGTGGAATTCGCAGTTCATTTAATGGTGCAATAATGGATTTGATTGGACTGTGAAAAGTGGGCCTATATTTTGATTTATTTTATACATGTAATATTGCTAGATAGCTAGCTAGTTAGTTAGTTAGTTAGTTAGTTAGTAGTGTTGTCAAAAGTACCGACTTTGGTACCAAGTCGTGATGCTTTAAGCACTATTGAGCGGATTCGTAAACACCTCTGATTGGCCATTGTGCTCCCGCTTTCAAAACGCTTTCAAATTCAAACACTTCCGTGTGCTTTCAAACTCTCCCATGCATTGATCATTGTAGTCAGTCACAGACAAATATGTTGAGTGCGTGAACACGGTGGCCAATCAGAGGTGTTTACGGATCCGCTCAACATCACTCAAAGCGTCATATTTTTTTAAATTTTAGTACCGACTTGGTATAGAAGTCGATTGATTGATTGATTGATTGATTCCCCACTCCTATGGTTGTAAGCAAAAATAAGACTAAGTTTTTATTCATGGTCACTTAAAATTGATGTGTGTTGAAATTAATACTGAGTATTTGTGGTGTACATCTAGAAATATTGACATGTTGCAGGAGTGCAGTGTTCAGTGTTGTTTATATGTTCAAGTATTTTATGTGTACCTAAGCTAACTGGCTTCTGTTTTTCTGTCTTCAGAGAGTGGTGATATACAGAATCCTCCCGGCGCTCGCGTCTGAGTTTGTGAATCCTGACATGGTTCCATTCGTCCTTCCAAATGTGCTGCTCATCGCTGAGGAATGTACTAAAGAAGAATATGTCCGCCTTGTTCTCCCAGACCTCACCCCAGTTTTTAAACAGCAGGAACCCGTACAGGTACACACACATACACTACTGATGCAAATCTGATTTGAATTTTTTCCCCACATTTGTTGACCCCTTACTCCAGTTAACCTCTCTGGCTCTGTCCTAAATGGTACACTTGATGTGTGCACTTGCAGTCCTGTGGACTTGCAATGGCTGCTACGTGTCTGTGTAATCCGTTAGGTTCAAGTTTGTAATTGCTTTCTCTCTTTCATGCTATCAGGCCAGCAACATGGTGAGTGAGGTTTGAACATTTGTCTTTGTGGTAGTTTATTTCATCATAATATTTGTATTATGACAAGTTCATATTTTTATTTATGGTACTTTGTCTGCACTTGTTTGTTTCCACAGTTTCCACTGATCTTTTAATGTGGTTTTCATGAGTATGTTTGTTTGTTTGTTTTCCGTTTGGTTGTTTTTTTTTTTTTTTTTTTTTTGTTTAGCATTCAATTCATATTTATTTGTATAGTGCTCTTCATAATACATATTTGCCCTGTCCAAATACCCACGCTTGCAGTCTTTGCACTTGGCCACTTGTCTACTTGCATGACGTATTTCCTCAAGTGTTCAAGTGGGCGTGAAGACTGCAAGTGTGTGTAGAACTTTTGATTACCCGATGAGACACACTTTGCAAAAAAATGCAAGCGTTTACAGAGCTTTTTTTTAAAATTAGTATTATTTTCATTACTTTGCATTTTAAAATACACTTCTCAAGTGGCCAAGACCGCAAGTGTGGGTATTTGGACAGGGCTATTGTTTCAAAGCAGCTTTACAGAAAATGAATGTTTCTACATTACAATTTAGAGTAATCTGATATCAGACGTGACTATCCAAATAATGTCCATACATTACCTAGCATGTTTTTTGCTTTTAGTAGGATATGTGTTTCATTTTATTTAGCTTTGTTTTTTGTTTTTTCTCCAGTGTTAAAATCGCATGGGATTGCTTTTAGGAATCATTTTATTTCTTTCATATATCCAGATTCTGCTGATATTTCTACAAAAGATGGACCTGCTTTTGACCAAAACTCCCCCTGAAGACATCAAGAACAGTGTTCTGCCTATGGTGTACAGAGCGGTGGAGGCCCCCTCTATTCAAATACAGGTGACCACACCATAAAGTTGTTTGGATGAGAAAAATATATATATTTATATAAATACATATATAATCGATAATAATCTGTACCAGTCTATAGAATTTTCATTGTCCGGACAATGTATTCTGATGCATCAATTTAGGTTTTGAATTTAGGTATTTGAAAATATAACAAGTCTTTGTTTTTTTTTTTCCTAAACAGGAACTTTGTCTGAATATCATTCCCACGTTTGCCAATCTGATTGAGTACCCATCTATGAAAAACGCACTTATCCCTCGTATCAAGTCTGCCTGTTTACAGACATCCTCACTAGCGGTTTGTGTTCGTATGTCTCTAGTAACAAGTGAATGTACTACATCAACGAAATAATTAGAGTAGCTATGAGGTTTGTTTCTCTAAAAGTTTGGTTTCTCTGTTGGTTGTCATCTTTCAGGTGAGGGTGAACTCTTTGGTGTGCCTAGGCAAGATTCTGGAATACCTGGATAAATGGTTTGTCATTGATGAAATTTTACCATTCCTGCAACAAATTCCATCCAGGGAACCAGCAGTGCTCATGGGCATTCTGGGTAATTACACTTTTCTTTTTCTTTTTTCTTCTTTTTTTTTTGTACCTGACTGAGGCTTTCAAGCTTCAAAAGAACATTAAAATCATCATTATATAGTAGTCATTATGACTCCTTTGCATTTTTTTGCTTGTCAAATTATTCCTTATTTGAAATTGAATTTGCAACATTAAGTTGAATAATATCATCATATCATCTTATGCTAAGGCAGTTATATAAAAAAAAAAAGTGCTATTTTTTTTTTTTTTCTTCAGGCATCTACAAGTGCACTTTCACCCATAAGAAACTGGGTATCCCAAAAGAGCACCTTGCTGGAAAGAGTTTACCTCATCTGGTGTCACTTAGTATTGATAACAACCTGAACCTTAACCAGGTTGACAACACACACTCACTCTTACACAGAAACTTTGGTGTTTTCTTGTTCAGCCACCGAATATAAACTCAATTCAGTGTCACTACAGATTATTTGTGCAGATTATGTGTACACACACACAAATATACTTTTGTAAACTGTTTTTTGTCTCTGGTGTGTTTCAGTTCAACTCTTTCATGGCTGTCATCAAGGACATGTTGAGTCGCATGGAGACGGAGCATAAGACCAAATTAGAGCAGCTGCACATCATGCAGGAGCAGCAGAGGTGTTTTTTCAATTATTTCTCTATTCATTCTGTTCATTTCTTCTTAAAAGGCTGTTTGATTAATAAAAGGATTCTGATTTTGATATTGCAAGAAGGTTATTCTGCAGCATTTTCTGGTCAGGAACCGCCCGCTTAAACAGGCAGAGGCCATCTGATAGATGTATAAAATAAATATAGTAATTTGAATATGACATGAGTGCAACATTATCCAAACAAACAGTTGAATTAAAAGTAATGAGTATTGTTTTTTCCAGGAGTTTAAACATTACAAATCAGATGAACCAATCAGAGGAGACTAAAAACACACCCAGCCCAGCCACAAAAGTCAGAGATGTAAGGAAATACACCTTTTGCACGTCCAGCAACCAACTCGCAGCTTTTAATTGTGGCCACACTGTGAAATTAACTGCAATTGGGTGATTCTCTTTGCTTTCTGATAGATTGATGAGATCTTTGGTGGCAGTTCAGGAAGTGCAGGTGTGAATGGTAACCAGAATGGTTCCTCATCAACGGTTTCACAACCTTCACGAGTGAGTTACCATTTATAATATTTTTGGAATGCACTGGTTTTGCTTAACTGTGTGTTTTTCTTATGGAGCCCAAATGGTTATTGGCATTAGACCTGATTGATGTACTAACTGTTGTTTGTGGTATGTTCAGGTATCTCTCACCCTGGAAGAAAAGCAGCGTTTGGCTAAAGAACAGGAACAGGCTGCCAAATTAAGAAGCCAGCAGCCATTGGCTCCACAGAGCGTCAAACCAGCCACGACAACACCCCAGGTAACAAATACACTGAAGAGGGTCACCATGGGAAACCTGTTATCACTTTCACACATGGAATCTGTTTTTGCAGTAAAATTGCCAGATTAACTTCTGATATTCACAATAGCTGCCATTTACCATAGTTGTCATCGTCAAGTCAGCTTTATTTATACAATACAGATTGGTTCAAAGCAGCTTTACAGTGATAAACATGAATTAACAATAGCACCAATAAATACAATAGAACAACAAATAAAATAAACAGTGCTTTTCAGGTTTTACAGTTTTCAGATACAGAAATCGAATAAAGTAATCAAATGTTAACTAATACTGCATATTCTTCACTGTATAAATTAAATATAGATTAATCCTTATCAAAGTTACAAAAAATATTCAGTCAAGAGCAGTGACTCTTTGTCATTTGATTAACATTAAAAACAGACGACAGCAGGTATATTAGGCTGCTGTCCCTTTAAGACAGAACACCCGGTTTGAATATAGCATTAGACATGCGTTTTATTTCTCAACTGTTTGCGTTCACTTAAGACATAACCAACTATGTTTACTAGGATACTTGCCAAGATGGGCATTTTCATTTTGTGTGGACTTGTCTGTTCATGTGCAAGAAGGCGTGAAAGAGAACTCAATTCGGTACTCGCTCTCTGTCTGGGATGTGTGTTGCACATACAAAACTTCTCATACAGCTCTCGACTACCAAATTGAGGTCTCTTGTGAGTCTTGCACTTGAATATTTAAATTGTCATGGCTTAAAAATGTGCAATTTCATTAAGATGCAGCACTGGCCCGATATATCCATTAACTCTTCCGAGCGTTGTTGTACACCTACCCCGGCCCATTGGGCAGTCCTTATTGTCTAGCCCTGGCCAGTCTCTGTACATTCTGAAACTACTTATATATTTGATATAATTTGATATAATCATTGTCTCTAAATATTGTACCTTTAATATTTTATTTGATTTATGTAATTCTCCATTCTTTTTGTAAGAATAGTACATAACCTTTTCTCTTCTGATTTTCAAATATTGTTTTGTTCAAATCAAAGTTCATGATGTGTTTTTAACTTAGTGTTAGTTGTTGGTTGCTTTTTTTTTTTTTTCTCCTTGTTAAATCCTAATGAAGAAAATGAAAAGTACTTCAGGAAGCAAGGCCACTGAAACATCAGTCAGAAGAGAGAACAGTTTTTTCTTCAAAATTATCATCATCCCCTCAGCTGAAACACCATCACAGCAGTGTTAACAAGTTCATGTAATTTAAGGCCTAGGTCAGTGGTTCCCAGTCCTGGTCCTGGAGTACCCCCAGCACTGCACAGTTTAGAAGTCTCCCTAATCAAACACACCTGATTCAACTCATCAGCTCGTTAGTAAAGACTCCAAGACCTCGGATGGGTGTTTCAGATAAGAGAGACCTCATAAATGCACAGTGTTTGGTTACTCCAGGACCAGGGTTGGGAACCACTTGCCTAGCTAATATAACACAAAGTATAATGTTATAAATGTAAATTAAAAACGACAACTAGATTTACAGTGTTAATTGTTGAAATTTGTCATCACAGTCTGTGAAAAGGATCCATTTTGATTTGGGATGTACGTGCTGTAACTGAAGAATATTTTTATTGTTCAGGCAAAGGATCTGACCAGCAGTCTTCTGAACAATATAACATCCCTGAACAACCTCTCTTTAACCTCTGGGACCAGGACGATGCCCATGCAGGGTGGCACCATTTCCTCTACCTTCCCAGCAGCACCCACCATGGGTGGAATGGGCACCATGGGCGTCAGCAACGGTTTCAATTCACCCATGGGATTCCAGACGGGAAGTATGGGGATGGGCATGAGACCCGCCACTCCTAGCCTTTATGGAGGGATGGCCACCACAACCAGCGCTCCAAATTTTAGTGCCCTTACCCAAAACCAGAACCAAAACCAATCTGGCAAACCCCCAGACTTGTCCGCCCTAGACTCCCTCTTCACTTCTAGTAAACCCAAAGTCAGCCTGAACCAAATGGCCCCTAAACCGGTGCAAGGAACCACTGCACCTGCTCCGTGGCTCAGTCAGTTTGGTACAGGCCAACCTTCCCAGACTGCACCCATACAGGCTACTCCGATGGCCATGCCTGGAGTTCAAGGTGGTTTTGGAATGCAAGCAAACCCATTCTTCAACCCTCAGAACTTCTCGCAACCTGTGGCCTCTTCCACTATGAACACTGGGATGATGAAGCAAAGTGCGTCAGTCAACAACGATTTTAAGGACCTCTTTGGATAAAACACATGCCTTTTGTTCATGTTCCCACTTGTGTGGGAATCAAAAGCGAAACAATATCAGCAGCAAAGACGTTGGAGAGTTAGACAAGGCATCCTTGAAAGAAGATTTTCTGTTTTTTTTTGTCTTTTCTTTGGCTCTTTAGCACCTTATGTGGACAGTCAACTTATCACCTGTGAATCAAAAGCAGATGGCACCAAACAAACTGTCACATTTCTACTTTAAATCTTGAGCTCTTCTACCGAGAACTGCTTTAGGTGGTGTATGCCTTGCATTTGTTGTATTGTTTGGTTTAAAGTGCACCCCAGAGTAAAGATTCACATACAAAAGGGTTAACAAACTGGGCATAACAAACTCAAGCATTTTTTGGTTTCATTTCCTTTTTGCTTGAGCCTCACATTCACTGCTCCCCTGAATGAGCCGACTTCCTCTACCAGAACTAACGTCATCGATGGCCTCAAGAATTGCTGATGTTGTCTCGCAAAAGGAAGTCTCTCAGTTGTGTTCTCCCTTGTCTGAGATACAACGATCATACGATAAATAAAAAATAAGTACAGTGCATAGTTGGTTCCTGAATGAGTCTTTTTATAATGTGTTATTTGTGTATATACTGTATCTGGTGATTTATTGTTTGAGTTTTATACTGATACATGATCCACTGAGGTGACATTTATTAAAGGAAGTACACTGTCTTCATACTGTAGGTGCACTAAATGTAATAGAGCTAAAAAAGAAAAACCTGTAGGGTTTGAGATATTGTTGGGATATTGTCAGTACTTTTAAAGTGAGTTTGTGCTTCACTGTAATGGCTTCTGTAAGACAGAATCCATGAGCCTTATTCATGAAACACTAGTAGAATGAATTTCTGTAAATCTTCTTGGGCGAATCTCATTAAAAAGGGTCATATTTCATCCCAAAATCTGAAGACAAAATTACAGGAAAACAATATTACTGTAATAAAAAATAAAATACAAATAAAAAAAAAGATGTAAAGGACTTTTTTTTTTGTTTTTTTTTGTAAATCATATTAAACTCAGTACATTACCGACAACTTGCAACAATTCTCTATATTTACTTTAAAATTTTCATTGTATTTTATGGTAATGAGAGAATTTTTTTTTTTTTTGTGCTTTTTTTGCAAGTGCATTTATTACACTTATTTTTTCACATTACCATAATGCAAAAAGTATTATTTTCATTACTGCAATGAGAATGGTTTTTTTTTTTTTTTACATATTACGGAAATTAGATTTTTTTTTTTTTTTTTTTTTTTTTTTTTTTTGCTTGTTTGTTTTATGGTAATGAGTGTGTTTTGTTTTGTTTTTTTTTGTGTTTTTTTTTTTTGCATTACATAATGAGAATTGCTGGAAAATGTGCTCAATTGTCAGAAAATGTCTCAATGTAAAAGGTTAAAAATAGGCTTCTTTATTCAAAAAGTATTATTTGCACATTTTGGGATAAAATATGCATTCCTATAGTTCTTGGGGAAATCACTGATATATATGGTAAATTCTAGCATTAAATTGAGTGCAACAACTTGTATACTACTAAGTTGTAACAAAGAAATACATGTTTCATGAATGAAGCCCGGTGCGTTTGTTTCCCTTTCAGTTCTCTGCTGTTACTTCCTGCCCTGTGTTAAATCATCTGTGTTATTCTGTAATATTGTGTTTCTTGGGGATGTTACATTTGGCTACATTTTTGTTTGTCTGTTATCATTATATGGGCAGTTTCCTGTTGAATTACATATCACGTTATTCCATATCATGACCAAACCAACCGCTGCAACACAGCAAATCACCAAAATGTGTATTATTTCTGGAAAAACCATGTGTACAGTATATAGAGGTGAACTTTTTTTTTTTTTTTTTTTTTTTTTTTTACTGTTGAATCACTTTCCTGAGGAGAATCTTTAAAATCCAGACAGGTTTTATTTAAAGGGAATACTTTTCCTGGTCTTATGAATGAGAGGCCTTATGTTGAGAGTTGTGCAATAGCAGGTCTGTGATGGAGATTACTTTCTGTATGAGTGTTTCACTACATGCAGTTTTCAAATAGTCTAAATTAATGTAGATAAAACATCTGGATTGTTTTAATTTAAAAATGTGAACTGGATTGTTGGAAAGATGGTGATTTTTGGAATCAAATAAATTGATTATTTAAAGGGTAACCTTGTCACTTCCCAATTTATTTGTATTTTATTTTTTTGAGTACTTTTATTGAAGCATAATAGTGTACAAATTGGTGTCCTTAAAAAAATGAGTAGAAATAAAAAATATTTTACTCAGTGGTAAGTGAAATTCGACAACCGACTGACACTGTAAATATTTAATAGTGGATCTCATGAAATCTTTCAAGATAAGTTTCACCCCAAAACCATATTTTTATTAGAAAATTAATCAAATTTTGTGGGAAATTTACATTTAAGCACATATTAGTAAATGAAAAATATTATAAAAGTTGTACTTCTAACCCATAGTTGTATTTTTTGCTGATTTTATTTTTTAAAAATCTGGAAGGGAGTGCTTTGTCATGACATTTCTTTGTTTATGAAGAGAATTAACAAATTTTGTTATATTTCTGTTTATTCAACAACAATTTAAGTATTAAACTTTCTTTTCATGAAAAAAGTAACATTTTGTAAAGATAATAGTGAATGTAAATTTGTATAGTCAATGATAGTTTCCAAAAATATTTAGTAATCATAATCAACATTTAAGTAAATTTAATTGGCTAGTAGGTGTCGGAACCTGTTATTAAATAAATGTTAAAAGCAATCGTAAGATATCACACATGCAATCTTCTAATCACAGTAAAGGCATTGGGCAAAGAAATTAGTTCAAGAACATAATCACTATGAGAACAGTTTTTTTATGGCAGTTAATAAAATAATATAGGCACATGGGTTAGCATGGACAAACTGCATAATTTCAATATTTTGTATCACATATCCCTGGAATGGCTAGCAGACATTGTACAAACCAGCATCCTGAGTTCACATATAGCTACAAGTAAATAAAGTAAACGTGCGAATAGGCAAGTGAGGTCTTATTGTTGAAGGCGGCGTACAGGTCTCCTGGTGTTAGTGGACTGGTTGGTCTGGGTCATGTCTGCAACAAAACACAATTTATTTGATTTACCGATATTTGTAGTAAACACACATTTTTGTTAGTTTGTGTATGAATGCACCTGAGAAGTCCAGCTCATAGGTGAACCTGCCCGCCCTGAAACTCATTGTCCCAGTGGAGTCCTGCTGGTACTCGGCTTCAATATCTTGACTTGACACACTGCAATGTCCCCGAGAACCACCCTACACAACCACAAAGGTTCAGAACAGAAGGTCTGACTGTCCTAGTGTTGTTGTGCAAAAACACAGGTCAAATTGTTTCAGACGGCAGGCAGCACGATAGCCACATTAAAGTTTATTTTAATATCTGAATATGTAACCCTAAAACAGTTAGAATGAACAAGGCCTATAAGTTCTAGCAATACACCACCTAACAATCACCCATTATAATCACTTAAGAATGCACTTGTAGCAACTTCTGCAACCATCACTTCATAAAATGTAAAAAAAAAAGGTAAAAGATTTATTTACTTTACTATAATCCTTCCATTTGCCATCCATGTCTTTGAACTGCCAGCGAGCTTGTGACAATGCACTGTGATAGAACAAAAGTATTTATTGTAATGCACTCATACATCCATTTATTTTATTACATTTTTTATATAAACAGTCCATTTTATGACAGCTTTTTGAGACTTTCTTAACAATGGAGCTTACATTGATCAGGCATAACATTATGACCACCTTCCTAATATTGTGTTGGTCCCCCTTTTGCTGCCAAAACAGCCCTGACCTGTCGAGGCATGGACTCCACTAGACCCCTGAAGGTGTGCTGTGGTATCTGGCACCAAGATGTTAGCAGCAGATCCTTTAAGTCCTGTAAGTTGCGAGGTGGGGTCTCCATGGATCGGACTTGTTTGTTAAGCACATTCAACAGATGCTCAATTGGATTGAGATCTGGGGAATTTGGAGGCCATGTCAACACCTCAAACTCGTTGTGCGTCTCAAACCATTCCTGAACCATTTTTGCTTTGTGCCAGGAAGCATTATCCTGCTGAAAGAGGCCACAGCCAACAATGCTTAAGAGGTGGTACGTGTCAAAGTAACATCCACATAGATGGCAGGACCCAATGTTTCCTAGCAGAACATTGTCCAAAGCATCACACTGCCTCTGCTGGCTTGCCTTCTTCCCATAGTACATCCTGGTGCCATGTGTTCCCCAGGTAAGCGACGCACACGCACCCGGCCATCCACTTGATGTAAAAGAAAAAACGATTCATCAGACCAGGCCACCTTCTTCCATTGCTCTGTGGTCCAGTTCTGATGCCCACTGTTGGCGCTTTCGGCGGTGGATAGGGGTCAGCATGGGCACCCTGGACTGGTCTGCAGCTATACAGCCCCATACGCAACAAACTGCGATGCACTGTGTATTCTAACACTTTTCTATCAGAACCAGCATTAACTTCTTCAGCAATCTGAGCTACAGTAGCTCGTCTGTTGGATCGGACCACACGGGCCAGCCTTCGCCCACATTGTGCATCAATGAGCCTTGGCTGCCATGACCCTGTCGCCGGTTCACCACTGTTCCTTCCTTGGACCACTTTTGATAGACACTGACCACTGCAGACTGGAAACACCCCACAAGAGCTGCAGTGCTCTGACCCAGTAGCCATCACAATTTGGCCCTTGTCAAACTTAAATCCTTATGCTTGCCCATTTTTCCTGCTTCTAACACATCAACTTTGAGGACAAAATGTTCACTTGCTGCCTAATATATCCCACCCACTTACAGGTGCCGTGATGAAGAGATAATCAGTGTTAATCGCTTCACCTGTCAGTGGTCATAATGTTATGCCTGATTGGTGTATTTTTAATGGCGTTTATATCTCACATATAAGTTATCAAGCAAGTTATCTCACAATTCTGACTTTTTTTCTCACAACTTCGCGTTTGTATATCACAATTCTTTTTTTCTTACATCTCGCAATTATGCCTTTTTCCCCAAAATTTTTCAACACCTGGCCATAAGCGCATATAAACTCACAATTGTGAGATAAAAAGTCACAATCATCTTTCTTATATTTTTATTCCATGGCAGAAATAAGCTTCCTTAGAAATGTCTTCTTTTATTAATGGATTCATACCTGTTTGTTTGTTGGATTCCATTGGCGATTCTCCGGACAGCTCTTTTTGTATCATATTTATTGTTCACTTGATACATTCCTAAAGACATGAAGATAATGATGATAAAGATGAGTAATCATTATGTTTGCTTTCCTTTTCAATCCGTTTGCTCTCCACAGTTAAAGGTTTGACATCAAACACATTTCTCTTCTTAGCAGACATTCTCTAGAAGACGTTTTATAACAAAAGTTGTAGTTATAGTTGTACACTACAGACTTCTATATATAAAGATTTTTTATTTTATTTTATAATGTCTTAACGTATCTTACCACCCAAGTAAAGAGTGTAAGAGAATCGTCTGACTGTGAATGAAACTTGGCACTGAGGGTTGAGCTGATACAACCTCTCAATTTCTGCACTATCCAATGAACATCCCTGTAGAGACACACAAAAACGCCAATGAACATTTAGGTTAAACATGTCACTTACGCCTTCAACATTTCAGTGGATTTGGAAGTAATAGAGTTTGGAACTCACTGGTTTCTGGTACTCGGTCCAAATACCCTCATCACCCATAAACTCCCAGATGTACTGAGAAGAAGAATTTGTTGGGTTTGCAGAGGGAGTTGCCAAAATTGGCGAACTGCATGTGATAAAAGGAAATAAAAGGGTTTGTCTAAAAATACAATTTTAAAGATATTGGGAATTCACAACTAAAACTAATTAAGTAATACCTGTTTTGATCCGTTGTTGTACTGCTGTTGTGCGTTACTATTGCATTGAATTTTGGTCGCCGTCTTACTTTCCTCGACATGTATGTGGATAGATTCATTTGAGTCATGGCTACAAAATAAATAAAAAAAATAAAATAAAAAAAAAACGTTAGTGGCTTTAAATTTCAAGTGTATCCATTTTTTGAGAAAGACACTATTGTTTCACAGCCATGAAGGTAATCGTTCTCATTTGTCCAATTACCATTGAAGTCCACATTGTAAGTCATGCTTCCTGCAGTAAACTGGACTGAGCCTCTTGGGTTGCTGTTGTACTGCTGCTCTATAAAATCACTTCCAATTGAGGATGTTCTCCCACCGATCCCCTGCAGAAATTAGGGAGGAAACAAAAATAAAGTCTGATCAACAGACCTTGTGTGCTACATTATATCTAGCAGGGATGCCAACTTTTGAGTTCAGACTGGTGTGAGAATGGGGTGGGGGGTATTGACACAAATTTCATGATTCGATTAATGAGCTTACAATTCAGTTTCAATGTCGATTCAATATCTATTTATCTGGATATACATAGATATAGTACATTTTCATTTTTTCAAGGAAAAAAATCTAATGTTGCAAACTAAACAGGGAACTCTGTCAGCTGGTACATTCTTTTTTATTAAAGGTTAATTAATAACTGATTTGTATACAACTGCATAAGGCCGTTTTTATTATAATAATGTTATAATAATACATTTTAATGGTATGAGAGTAAAAAATATAATGTATGTAATATAGTGCTTTTTTTACTTGCTCCTCTCTAGAGTATATTTTTCACGCTAACTATACAGTTTATGGACAATGAATGGCTTTTCTGAGGTAAATGTAATGTTACCTGACACATTGTTTACAAGCTGTTTTACTGTCCGAACTGTCACGCCACATTAGGAGCGCCAAAACGGTATTTATTGTTTTTGTTGTTTTTTTTTACTGTGTGAGAATATGGACGTGTGGCATGAGAGTGTGAGAACGGTGTCAATTGCATGACTCTGATGGTGAATGCGTGAGAGTTTGCAGCCCTGTATCGTATGCTAGTTTAGTTGGCAGCGGCATAACTCCAAATTAATATATTTCTAGAACTTACCTGAGATCCATATTCACACCAGCGATGGTTATCTTTGTAGTACCAGCCTACTTCCTCTTTCTGGTTAGGGGAGAGCAGCGTATTGCGCCGTATACTAAGGTTATGAAGAGGTCCATCGACTGTCATTTTGTCAAAGTCAATATGGGCGGCCCTGTGTAATGAATGGGAAAGGCTTAAATTAATATTTAATCCTACACATTATATTAATAAAAAATACTTTAGTAAATGACTGCTAGTAAATAATAATAATAATAATACATGCATACAAAAATAATCAGTGAATGTAAAGTCTTATTAAAATGATTTTGATAAAATGATCTCTGTGATGAATTTGTTGAAGACCATCTCACCCCATGTTGAGGTAGATGCTGATCCCATTAGCCCCTGGCTGACAGTAATGGGCCTCAATGACAAAATCATTAGCGATAGAAACCCACTGCTGTCCATTAAACAGCTGCCACTCAAAGTGGTTACCTGAGGGTTTGAATGAATGGATGACTCATTGAATGACTGAATGAATGAGTGAATGAATGAATGAAAAAAATGAACACAAAATATGGGAATGTTCATTTCTAATTAAGTTATCCTAATAAAAAAATTATATTTTGTCATATATCCTTATTTGCTGCAAAACAGAAACCAACGTAAAAATGATAAATATATAAGCCAACAGACTTACCTGTAGCCATGTTGTTAGATAATGCTGTTGTGTCTTCCTGAATTATGATAGCCTATGATTTTAAATTAACCATTTTTAACTCTTTTAATACAATTGTCAATGTAAACACAGTGTGTGGAAAAATACTGGATTTGACTGAATCCATCTACAATCACATGATTCAAAAAGATAAATTGTGTCACCTACCTAAAGCATAACAGCTGACGTCATCTTTAAGGTAATAACTACATAGCTCCTTTTCCTTAAATAGATTTCCACACTTCTAAACAGATAGACAGAGACAGGCTCTTTAGTAGAACATTTTATGAAACAGGTTTGATTAAAGTAGGCCTACACTAAGTAAGATTTTAATACAGATAATGTGTTTTAAGTAGGCCTATTCATTGTAAACCACACAGTTCCATCTCAAAAGCTAAATTTCATATTTTTAAAAATGTTGAAGGTCTAAATACCTTTAAAGGGATAGTTCGTCCAAAAAAAAAATTTATCCCATGATTTACTCACCCTCAAGCCATCCTAGGTGTATATGACTATCTTCTTTCAGACGAACACAATCAGAGATATATTTAAAAATATCCTTAGTCCTCCAAGGTTTATAACGGTTGTGAATGGGGGGCTGCATTTTGAATTAAAAAAATAATGCATCCATCCATAAAAAAAAGTAATCAATACAACTCCAGTGGGTTACAACTCCGTACGGTTGTCCACCGGAAGCTAGTTATTTGAATTTATAAAATTTTAAATATGGATATTTTTCTTACAAAAACACATCTCTTCGCTTCAGAAAGCCTTTATTAACCCCCTGGAGTCCTATATCCATATGATATTACTTTTTTTTTAATGGATGGGTGCATTATTTTTTACTTCAAAATGCAGCCCCCCCATTCACAACCACAACCTTGGAGGACTAAGGATATTTTTTAAATATATCTCTGATTGTGTTCGTCTAAAAGAAGACCTAGGATGGCTTGAGGGTGAGTAAATCATGGGATAATTTTGATTTTTGGGTGAACTATCCGTTTAAGAAAGACAGAGTTGACCGTAATCTGTGACTTGTTTAAATGGCCAAGACAAGATTTGAGCTCAAGATAATGAAACCAAGTGCTTCATAGAAAGATAATGAAATGCTGATATTTCGACATATATCCACCTTTCTTAATTATCAGGTTTTTACCTATTCAAAGTCGCTGGTTGACATTTTAAGATCGCCTGCCAGACGCCGCACAAAACGGCGTAAAACCTAAGGACTTCACTTTTTAATAATACGTCACTTAACTATGCACTTTCATCCAAATATGTAAACAGAGCAAATACAAATATGCAGTAAAACGTAGCCAGGAGCACGGGGTACACAAATGGTACCCGTTTTGTTGAACGACACAAAATTTACAACAATTTAACAAGATCTGCGAACTAAGCTGTTATTGGACGCTCTCGGAGATGTTGTTAAATAAGGTCATTCAATTATTAGTGTAAAATACTTAAAGGGTTAGTCTACTCACCAAATATAGTTCCTAGACATTGTAATACATCGGTATAGCATATTAAAAATCTCAAAACGTATTTGTCACAACGTACAGTCGAATGTTTGTTAGAATTTAGAAGTGCTGCACAGCCGAATCCCCCTGACCCAGTTTCGGTTTCTTTTCAGTCTCGGTTTCTTTTCAGTCTCGTGCGAACAAACAGGGAGTTTGTGGGTTGTTACTGGCTGCATTTAAATATCTTTCAGTGCTTAAAACGACTTTGAAAAGATGTGCCTGTGTTGTATATATATTGCTCTTATTGGGTGTTTCTTTAACCTTGAGGCACTTTTATATCTCGTATAGTGCTATAAAGTAAAAAGTATAATAATATAAACAACAAGTGAAGTAATGTAAACAAGTGATGTAAACCATTTAAATATAAATCAATTAAATATAGATAATATATTTAATTTATATTTAATATAAATAATTCTATATTATATGAATAATAACTAAATATGTTTAAAATGTGTGTGTATAATATATATATATATATATATATATATATATATATACATACACACGCTGTGTGCAGAATTATTAGGCAAGTTGATTTTCTGTTCATTTTTTCCCCCCCAAGCACATTTTACCAATTCCGAACCACATAAATCTTAATAACTATTTTGTATTTAATCATTTATAAGTTACATATAATTGCTCATGAAGGCTGGAAGTGAAAGACGCCCTATATTCAGATGTGCATAATTATTAGGCAGGTTTTCTTTTACAGGCAAAGTGAGCCAAAAAAGAGATTTAACTCGGACTGGAAAGTCAAAAATTATTAAATGCCCATGAGAAAGATGCAATACTAATCCAATACTAGGAATTGCAAAGTTAAAGCATGAGCAATAGACAGCAAAATGCTCATTGGGTCAGCAGGGTCAGACAAATCAGGTGGAGAAGAAAATACACGTTAACTGCAAAATATTTAAGAATTAAGGTGAAGACTTAAGTGTGAAACCATCAGGAACCCTTTAGTCTCCAGCGCCACCGTTTTCCAGAATTGCAACCTACCTGGAGTCTCCAGAAGTGCAATGTGTCAGGATCTCAGAAATTTAGGTTAGGTAAAGAATCCTAAAAAATGACCCCACTTAATAAGAATCACAAGCTGAAGTGTTGTAAAATACATGAAGACTGTTTTTTTATAGGCTTTATAGACAGACAGATTAAGAGTGACTCTTGAAGGACCAGCACCACATCCTCTTGTACCACTGTTTAAAGAATTCATCCTCCAGAATCTGGCATTAAGGTGTGAGAGTTAATGTTCTCCTATTCTGAAAAGTCCGTCTTGCAGATATGGAATAAAAATGATCTTCTAAAACTTACTGCCAGATTCTGGAAGATAAATTCTTCAAACAGTGGTACAGAGGTCTTCAGAAGGATCTTCCTTCCTCCCCATATTGCATGAGAACTGTGACTTGCTTAGGTAAATGGAAGACCTACATAAAAATGTTGAGACCTGGCAAACTATTTAACAAACCTGTCTGAGATCGATACCAGTTATCTAAAACTATATATATATACTGTATATATAGGCCTATTTTTTAATGTGGGTCATTTATAATCAAGCTGTAATTTCAGTTTATACAAAGTGTGAAAATTATTTAATTGTATTTACGATACATACATTTTTTCCTTCAATTAGCCAAGACAAAGGTTCTGCCATTTCCTTTTCTATTTTATTTTTTAATCAAGTAGCACTTATAAAACCATCCACATACTTCCACAAACTCTTGCATAGCATGTTGTTCCATGTAAACAGTTAAAACAGCTTCACTCGAATGATTGTCTTAATGTAGTAATTTCATGTAACGGTAATTCATGTAAAAACATTATCTTTATCTTTATGTTTATTGTGCATCCCTGAATCCACTTTGTTTAATCATTTGAGTGTCTGCTAGTGTTAATGCTAAAAAAACTAAGTGCACATGGAAAATGAAACTGTCCAGCTGGAAAATGTTTCACAAGCCGTGTGTAAACATTGGTTGTCAGGCAGTTGCACAGGCAAAAATATGCATGCTTGTTGTTATGGCACATTGGCTAGTAAGAATAATTATAGAATAACATGATAACATTTCAAAATATATAATTCTTCGAATTAAACAGAAGCAAAATATTTATGCTTCAGGTTGCTTGTTTTTTTAAATACAATGTGGCAAGCAACATTTAAAACAATTCATATTAACATGAAATTTATAAAAAATAACTGAATTAACAATTCAAATGTCTATTTCCTACAGGCAGTTTACCAAACAAAACAATAATTCCTGTTAAAACATCCTAACTCATTATCACACACATTCATATCAGTCATAATCACTAAATAACTGTTTACTTCCACCGCAGACTCAACTCTTATTTGCTGTTTGGATCTTGCGTATCAGGCCAATATCTGTTGCAAGACCTTGAGCCACCATATTACTTCTCCACACGCCTGATCTTGCGTTTAGCCTTAGTACTCTGGTTAACTTGACTCATCTCTGAATGGAAAAAAAGACAAAGCATATTGTATCATATTCAAAAATCATTATTTTCATAAAGCTTCTTAAAGTGATTCAAAATTAAGTAATGTTAATAAAGACAAAGATCGTTTGGTGGCTTATATTATAGACAAAAACATTTAAATGTTTCACATTGTTTCTAAATGCTTTTGCTGACATACTTGCAAAATCCAGAGTGTAACTGTCATTATTCACAGTGAAATTCATGATCTTTTGGCTTTGCTGGTAACATCTCTCAATATCAGCACTTGAGACTGAACAACCACCCTATTGAAATACAATATCAAGATCAGCAACAGCAATTTGAATCTCTTTGTGTTCATAAATAGTGCAGTCAAAGTCATTAATTAAGGGATAATGTACATTAAGCCTGTCATTATCACAAACTAAACCCCTTCAGGAACAGTTTGCCAGAAAATCATGATGTCAATGGATTCCTCGTGCCATGACGAATCTGGGGATACCAATTTTGGGCCATTTTGCCATTCAAAACTCCGGCTCAGTACTGGCCAACGCTGTATACCTGAACCCCACGACGCATGCATGTGATGCAGAACACGGAAGCGCTGCACTGTGTTTACTACTTCAACTGCATAGGAAACTGAAGAGAAGAAATTGTTGAATAAAGATATTTTTGTTTGTTTTTTTTGCACACAAAAAGTATTCTCGTCGCTTCATAACATTAAGGTTGAACCACTGTAGTCACATGGACAATTTTAATGATGTCTTTACTATTTTTCTGGACCTTGAAATTGGTCGTTGTGTTGAGGTCTATCGGAGGCCAGATAGTTCACAGATTTCATCAAAAATATCTTAATTTGTGTTTCGAATTGGAACGAAAGTCTTACGGGTTTGGAGCAATGTGAGGATGAGTAATTAAGGACAGAATTTTAATTTTTGGGTGAACTAACCCTTTAAGACCTTTTTAAGACCAACAGAAACCCTGTGATATTTAGAATTCGGTTTTTTTTTTTTCTATTTTAATTTGCAGCCTGAAAATGTAAACTTTTGAAAAAAGGGTTTCAAAGTGCAAGTTTTTGAAAATGATACCGTTATCGTCTTGTGAAAATGTTGACATTATGCGCATGTGTATTATGTGTTCAGTCTTTAGGCATGTAGTGTTTCTTTAAAAAAGTGACATCGTCAACTACTGGCCTGGCATGAATAATACAGCATTCTTAGTCATTTTCGCAGATCCATGTGAATGGGGATGGTTTTGACAACGTTGTCATCTGTATTCAAAGTAAAATAAAATAAAAATGTTTCTGTTTTTAGTACATCATTGTGTAAACGTACCCTAAATGAAAATGAGAAATGTTGCCTTGGCAACTAGCAAAATTACAGTAAGTGTGTTTTTTATTTTTAAAGTTAAAGTTTATTTTAGGTAATGAAAAGTTCTGTATGGTTTTATTTTTAGTTAACTATAATAACCCTGCTTGGTCTAGAGAAACCATCTTAAACCAGCTTAGACTGGTTGTATTCAACAGGGTGAGCTCACTCCTGAAAGTTTTAGCCATCTTATAAAAAATGTTATACTAAAACCCTCTGAGGCTGTTTTTACTACAGAAAAAGAGTTTTTACTCTTTGAAAAGAGAGACACCAGAGGTCATCATATAAGAGACACAAAAGTAGCACCGATATGTTGCTATGAACAATGGTCAAATATACTGTACAACTTGACGTTATATTATACAAAATATTACCAGAATCAAGTACTTTAGAGAACTGTCTTATAATTAATCAGTATACACATTATAAATATAATATTAATGAACTAAAAAGCAATGTGCATTTGTAAATATTGAAAGAAGTTTTACCGTGTTGTTGAAGGTATACCACTGATTTCTCCCTTTAAACTGCCACACTGGAGTTCTATTTGTTGGAGGATTCAATAAGTTTTTCATATGGGAGGTTATTCCTTGTAATCTGTTTTATGAACACATTACACTGTTAGCATCATAAGTTATGTGTATTACTTTTACACAATAATGTAAATCCATTTAAACACAACCAACTTTACTTCTGCAATGTGATATTTCTGAATGAAACAGAATATTCAATGAAAAAACATAGAGCAAGACCTGAATGTATTTATCTGCAATAGACTGAATAGTGAAAAGTGGGCGTTATATTCCTGAATATCACAATGGTAGCACTTTTTTTTTTTTTCCAAATCTTGATATCATAAATTAGATGTGATAAGGCAAAGAGGCAAACATGAATCTGTTAAGTATTTACCCTCCACTTTTTGACTGTTCATATTTAGGGCGCCGTCTAACCCGCCTCTTATGGCCTGTAGATAAATTTGTCTGACACATTCCTGGAAACACAAACACATTCATGAATGTGACCTTTCCTGTTTGTAGAAAAGAATGGAAAAGAAACAGATGTGTGTGTGGGTGAATATGAATCAAACCTTTAAAGCTAATCTCATACTGGGCAGAGTCAATGGTGAACTTTACTGAACCACGTCGGTTGCTTTGATACTCCGTCTCCAGTTTTGAGCTCTCAATTGGACTTTTTTTGCCCTATAGACACACAAATACAATCAATAATGATCAAACTCATTCAAGCATAATATCACTTTCATATCCTTATAATCTTAAATATCAAGATACAGGTTTACACCTGACCTGTAATAAAAAAACAGTCCACAGGTCACATCCATTAGTGTAAAACTCACCTTCCCTCCATACTGGTACCAGCAGTGGTCACCTCTGTAATACCACAACCACTCTGTATCCTTTGAGTTCATACGTCGCACTTTAATATTCTTTTTCTGAAGAACTCTCATTTTAGTGAAATCAATCGAAATCACCCTTTAGTGTGAATGAGAAGGAGTTAACATGTCAGTTACGTATAGCTGCAAATTGCAATATCGGGTTACAAGCACATAGTACCGGGATGTGGTCAAAACGGCAAATTTGAAGAAAAAGTGGAATGGATACAGTTGTGATATGGTGTGTTACAATGTACAGGAGCGAAATGTGGGAAAATACTGATAATATTTTCTCAGAATCTTTTAATCTGGTACATGCTTACATATTTTTTTGCACATACCCAGCGCGGGTGTTATAGATCTTGATTCCTTTGGTGTTAGGGAGTGAATACTGGGCTTCTAGAATGTGATCATTGGATATGTTTTCCCAGCCCTCTCCAAAATTCAACTGCCATCTGTAGGGCCCGTTACATTCCTCGTCAGTGTCTATATGTGATTAAAAAATAATCAAATTATGAAACAAACATACACACATTAATATAAACACAAGCATGTAAAATTTAAGTAATTGTACTTAATTGCTGTATGGTTAATTATACAACAGACCTCAAATGTATATCAATTATATTCATTCCAGTGTTGTTATTGTTAACTAATACTATTTATTTATTTATTGTTATGATTAATTGAAATAAACCTGAAACAAAATAATAAATAGAATATATAACGAATGTGCTCCACTTTGATGACAAAACACTGATAAACAGTTAACAGACAGAAAAATAGTGATAGGCTTTGCGTTTTCTATTAAGCTTATCAAAACTTTTCTTTCTGCAGCACTTAATAAAAAGTCCTGTTTTGTTTCTCCATTTTAATCTCTAGCATTTACTTCAGCTGCTTGCACATCATTGGTTGCTTGGTAACAGACTTGAGAGTTGATTACCAAACTCAATGGAGCGGTTTAAGATTTCCTAACTACAGATGAGATTAGATTCTGTAAGATAGGATAAGAATCCTAAATCAAGTTAAAGGATTAGTTCACCTTCAAATTAAAATTACCTCAAGATTTACCCATCATCAAGCCATCCTAGGTGTATATGACTTTCTTCTTTCTAATGAACACAGTCAGAGAAATATTAATAAATATCCTGACGAACCCAATGTTTATAATGGCAGTGAACGGAATCAACGAGTATGAACTGAAGAAAGTGCATCCATCTATCAGAAACATATTCCACACGGCTCCGGAGGGTTAATAAAGGCCTTCTGAAGCGAAGCGTTTGTGTAAAAAAAAATAAAAAAATTATATCCATATTTAACAAATATCTAGCTTCCGTAAGTATTCTACTTACAAAGAAATTGTAAAACTCTCGCAGTTAAAAGCGCTTACGCTACGTCCTATGCCTTCCCTATTCAACTTATGCCAGTTTACACTTTCTTCGTAACTTGTATACGGAAGGCGGTCTATATTTTACTTCATAACTTGTTAAATATGGATTTTTTTTTTTTTTTTTTTTACACAAACGCTTCGTTTCAGAAGGCCTTTATTAACCCTCCGGAGCCGTGTGGAATATGTTTATGATGGATGGATGTGGATGGAGGCACTTTCTTCAGCTCATGGGTCCCGCTCACTGCCATTATAAAGCTCAGATGCTTGAAGATATTTCTTAATATTTCTCAGATTGTGTTCATCAGAAAGAAGAAAGTCATATACACCTAGGATGGCTTGAGGGTGAGAAAAGCTTGGGGTAATTTTCATTTGAAAATGAACTAATCCTTTAAGATTTGCTTCTGTAATACAAAAATTTTTGGAAAATACTAAATTAACTTGTCAGATCTTAACTTAAGACTTAAGATAGAAATTTTCTGTAATACGCCCCCTGGTCCTCAAATCTTATTAGACAAGAGTAGTTCCAAGAGTTCTGAAACCACCTGGACAGATGGCCGGTCTATCACATCAATATATTATATTATATTATGTTATATTATATTATATAACCCATAGTTGAAAAATGGTTTGTGATTAGTCTATATCAATATTTAAGCGTTAACTATCAGCTGCTGCTGAATTTGACATTTTAAATGTCAGGTAACAGGTTTCAGGATAACATTGAGTGTGTCCTAGAGCCAGGGTGTTTGAAAGCTAAAAAAAAAACTTTGCTTTTAAATACTTATATGCATTTAAATACATGTGGAAATGCTTTTAATTTCATTTAAGAGTGTTTTGTTGAGATTCTTACACTTTTAATTGAGTATTGATGATACAGTACCAATATTTTAATTGATAAAATTTCTCAGTATACTTTTCTACCCCCATACACACATACCTGCTGATGACTCTCTGCTAGCTTGTCTACTTTGTCCAGCTGATGAACTCTGAAGGCTGTGGTTGAGACGACACCCGGCACCATACTTGCATGAACCCTTCAGGAAGTAACTGCATACATGCTCATTTCTACACTTGTCCCCAAAACGGCAGTTACCACGATTGTAATGCATACAGACGTTACGCTTGAACACAAAGCATCATAATTGATTAAGATTTATTCATTTATTAAGCTGCAGCTGCATTCACACTCAATAATGTGATTCTTTCTAATATTTTTTATACCACAAGGGCTTTTGTTTCTGCTTTCCTTTGAAATATCTTATGAGATGTACCTTGTCAGATGTTTGTGCAGCTGCTTCAGTGTCAGAGGCAGAATCTGTGGCTGCCTCAGTGTCTGTGTCACTGTCACTGAACTCTGAGCAGCTCTCACTAGATTGATTGCTGCCTTCATCTATGAGGAAAGAAGTGCTCTTTACTGATATGAGAACAATTTGAATCAATAATTCTAAATGAGTTTAGAGAGTTCGACAATAATGATAAAAAATTATTCAATAGAGATTTTACCAGATCACTGGACTGGGGAGTTCGGGGGCTAGTTGTCACAAAGGGAAGGGCTATATTATTATTTATATATATAGTCATAATAGAAAGTTCAAAAGAACATCGTTTGCATACCCTGGCAGATATTGTGAAATTTTGGAAATCTGACCGATCATGCAAAAAACAAACAAACAAACAAGTTTTACAGGTAACCTAAGGAGAAATACAGGCTGCTCTGGAAAAAGACGGTGCAGTTGTTTCATGGAGCTCAATACGACGATACTTCCATACTTCCAAAATTTTACCTAAACATGGGTTGAAACAACCCAGCATAGTTCATATAATCTATTATGTCATATATGCGTGCATATACAGCAGTAGTAAGTTGCAACAAACCGCTTAAGTTAAGAAAACCCTTACATAATACCGTCAAAAATGTACCTAAAGGTGGTGTAATTTAATTAATCAACTTTAAATGAGTTTATTGCAAGTGGGCGCTGCTTCCCATTGTGACAACACGCTCGTTATGTCTTTAAGGTAAGAGACTTTGACTTTCCAAAATAAACGTACTGGAAATATTCATTGGTACAAGTAGTCTCTAAGTTACTAGTTTTAGAAAATAATATTTCAAAAAGAGAATGACGCATTAACCAAGAAGCCAAGTGTTAACCGAAACCGCAGAGAAGCTAAAATCACCACAGTACTTGAGATTAAAAGACTGATAAAAAGTCGTCGAAGTATTGACAGCTTTTTTGATGCAATTTTGTTCTTTTGATATTGGAATATAAATGAAACTCACCCGAATCCTCTTGATAGTTCGAAGCCATATTCATAAATGAAACGCCCTATAACGTATATTCTTTCAGTTTCATTTTCTCGTATAAATATGTTGGAGTGTACTAAGCAAGCAGGCGCTATCTACGTTGTTTTGACGAATTAATACATTATTTTATAAGGGTTTTACGTAAAGTCCACAATAATTTAAAAAGAAAAAAAAACAACAACAACAACAAAAACCTTATAATACAGCAATACAGTTCATTTAGCTACTTCAAGGAGTCATTTTTTAAGATCTGGCGCCACCTGAAGGGCAGAAACCGCACCCAGCACTCAATACTCAATACTCAATTTAACTCGCTTTTCTGAAAATAGAAAAACAGTTTTTTGGTCTCATTAACAAATGTGTGTTTGAGATCAATGGGAATGTCCATTAAAAAATGTTTTAAAACATTTCATAACATTTCATAACATTAGATTACAATGATGAATAGTGAAAGCGTGCATGTTTAGAGCTGTACATCAATGATTTTCAAAGCCCACGTGACTGTCTTGGCTTGAATCTGCACATAAATATTTATTTATTTTCTCTTCCTCATGATTTCAGTGTGATACACTGGCAATGTGAATAGTCATTTTCCTAAGTTATCTTTTCCTTTAGTATCTTGTTTTTCCTTTAAAAATATTAGCAAATTTAGATTGGTTTTCATCAACTTGATTGTGTTTTGATGTGGAAAAGTTTTTAATTAGTGACATGTTATGGTTACAGTGAACCTTATATTCTCCAGCAGGATGTGGTTTTGCAAAAAACCACTGCCAGACAGCTGTCAAAAAGCATGATCCAGCATGGCTTTTTGAGTCACAAAAAACACATTAGACCAATGTCCGATTGTTTAAATTAGCCTATATCTTATTGATTAAAGGGTTAGTTCACCCAAAAATGAAATTTCTGTCATTAAGTACTCACCCTCATGTCGTTCCACACCTGTAAGACCTTCATTCATCTTCGGAACACAAATTAAGATATTTTTGATGAAATCCAAGAGGTTTTTTAATCTTTCATAGAACGCAACGAAATTACCGTCATTCAAGGTCCAGAAAAGTAGTAAAAACATCGTTAAAATTGTCCACGTGACTACAGTGGTTCAACCTTAATGTTGTAATATGCATTTGGTCAACCACAAACATTTGAACAGTCAGGTAATTTTAGACTTAAAGGGGTCATGAACTGAGAAATCAACTTTTCCTTGAGCTTTTGATATATAAGAGGTCATTTTTTCAGAGGAAACTGAAAAGAAAACTTCCTTGTTAGTCCAATAAAAGCTTTTATTGACACCAGGCCCATTGAACGACTGATCCTGTAATGTGCCTATCTATGACATAGATAGGTGAAACCCCGCCTTCACAGAAGAAATCAACACCTACTTCATCATTGCAACGTTAGCAATGTTAGTGAAATGAGGAGAGAGAATAGCAATACAGGACTAAAAACAACATTATCTTCCAAAGGACCCTAATGGTGGGAATATGGTTATTTATTTTCAACAATGTAAATGTCTCAGTTGAGCTTTATTTATTTGTTATCGTGATTTCACTGGTAAATCAAACGCATTTCGGCGCTTCTCTTAGTAGGATGTAAATAATTGATTAAATTATATAAAGAAAGCGTACAAAGATCGCTCCCTTTGTAATCACTGGAGCTGTCAATCAAACAGCACGAGTTTATCAGTGACTGAGTTCTGGACACGCGTCAAAACTCCCGTTTTATTCAACGAATCTCTTCGTTACATCGCGTTTGTTAGTTATGACGAATGCATTCATTAGTGTGCAGAAATTGAGTTGCAATGAAGAGATCACTGCTTTCATGTGCTCAACAACATGTCTGTGATCGGCCACAATATTCATCACTGCAACCTTTCATGCCCCGATCTAAATATAATGACATACTGTAGATCTAAATGTAATGCAGCACTTTTCACAATTACTTAACCGTGAGAGCTGTAATAGTAAAAGGTGCTAAATGTTTTCGAGAGAATAAATGGAAAGATGTTGGCCAATCACAGCAGTGGGCTATTAAAACAAAGTATTAAACTGAAGTCTCACAGCAGCTTAAAACACAGCGTTCAAAAAGATCATTTAAATTATGATGATTTTGATGTCCACCCCAGTCCACCCCAGGAAACATTATAAAACAATAAAACAACATGGTTCATGACCCCTTTAAATTTCATTGTTCCACATACAAAGTTATCCTATGACTTGCACAGACATAATGACAATTTTTTTTGTAATAGTTTATTGTGCAAAAAAAGAAAAAGAAAAAAATAAGTGACCAGTAAATTATTCAAAACTTCTCCTTTTGAGTTTCATTAAATGAAAAAATTCATACTTGATAATAAGAATAATTGAAATAAGAACCTAAAAATAAGATTTATTCTAGATTTACTCTAGTGCATAAGTTCAAAGTAAACGATATTGAGTTTCGAGTCTAAAGAATGACATAAATCAGAGAAATAATTCATAGAATGGTTAATGTATCTGCCTTTAAGAGGTCAGTGATCATATAATCTTTAAGTGGTAAAGGGCTAAATGTATTTGGCTCCAGGATAAGGCTTTACTTGTCCTTTATTTTTACCCCCACATGGGACTACTTAATAGACAAAAACAGCTTTATAGCAGGATTTCCTAAAGAAGTATAGATGGAGATATGGAGGTGGAGGGATGTCTCTAGCGTGAAGCATGGATTGACAAAATAGAAAACAGTTATTTTAAATTAAATAATATTTCTCAGAGACTTATTTTAAAGACCTTTTGAAGAATAATATAAAGTAAATAAAAGTATAAAAAGTATTATAATATAATACTTTTGTAATTTAATTTATTAATAATCTAATTTCAATTTAAATTATTTTAAAATGCTTATATAATTTATTGGTCATATACTAATAAAGTTATAATAAAATAAAAGTGTCAGGGTTAGTTCTATGTCTTGTTCATTGGGCCTGTTTACACCTGGTCACTTTATGCGTTTTCTCTGATTGGATAACTATCCGATCGAGAAAAGACCAGGTGTAAATGCCCTCTGAAATGCATTCAAGAGGGATATAAATCCAGTCACTCAAACAAATTCAGGAGGTGGTCTGGGACGCATTCCAGTCAAAACTGAACAAGTCACAGCAGATGAGTAGAGTATCTCTTCAGCAAGCCTGCCGCAAATTAAACTGAAAGTATGTCGCAGACACGTAACACACAATCATCTTTATTAAAAGTAGTGAGACTAAATGCTCTTAGCAGTGCTGTTGCCACGCTCTCTCCTATTGCGCGGTATTTGATTTTGAAATTAGCTGATGATCAATAAAATGCAGCTCATATTTGTTGCTTTTGGTGACGTGAACTCCATTAAATCTGCATATAGCGCAGGAACTGAAGATCGGATTTATATCTATTTTGCTGAGACACATTTATGTGGCCAAGTGTAAATGGAATCGTTTGGATAAATCAGATCTGATCAGTAAAAACGCATGAAGTGACCAGGTGTAAACAGACCCATTGTGTTTTTGGTTCTGTTTTCCCTGTACCTGTTTTCCCTGTTCCCTGTCAGTGTGAGTTGACCTACTTTCTGTGTATTTATACCCCTGCTTCTGTTCAGTTCTCTGTTGGTTCTCGTTAACGTATGGTGTCATTTTTGTTCCTGAGATTATTCTAGGGTTTATTCTGAATTTGTAAGTAAGCAATAAGGGTTCACGTCGTGCCTAACAATGCCCTTCAGCCGTAAATATTATTCATGATACAGCACTAGCCACGAGTACCTTATTGCTTTTATAATACGGTTACCACACAATACAAATAATAAAGCCAAAAATATGTATCAGTGCAACTTTCATTAAGTAAAATTTCAATAAAAGCATTCCTTCCGCCGGAAAAAATAGTCCCTGACCGTGAACAGCAACAGAAGTTACATTATTACGCAATTAGATGGTGGCAAAGACTGTCTTTATGAGTGTGTCAGTCAGTAGCAAAGACTTTTTCATTGAAAAGACTGAATTGTTGTGAACACGGAACAAGACTCAGCTGACAAATGCTTTGACTAGCGCTGTCAGTCCCGGGAAAACCCCTTAAATGTTAAAAGGACAAGATAATACATCGGACATTTAAACAGATTTTTTATTATGAACATAGGACTGACCTGAAGGAAAATGCTAAATCTGAATGCAGGTAGTAAACTCGCTCACTCAATCTCTTTCTCACAATACTCTTCTACATAATACAGTAAGCTTCAATGAACCATATGAATTGAGAACATACTGTTTACGTTGCTAAGAGTGGTTGCTAATGGTATTGTGTAGTGATACACAGAACCGTTGGGTGAAGCGGTCATAGCCGTGTTTTATCGTGAATAAAACACAGCTATTGACCAGTCAGAATCAAGGACAAGAACTAACCGTTTAATAAAGTTAAATAAAGACTGTTATTGTTAGCTCCTTCATCTTCCACACAATACCTGACAAAAATATTTTTAAAAATAAAGGATTTTATATTTTATATTTATTTGGGGTAAATGGGTTTTGTTTGTTGTTCTAAAATTCTAAAATATTGTGGGTTTCTATATTTTTTGTATTTAAACAAAATTTATATTTAAACAATTTAAAAATGCTGTGAAATATTACTCTACTTGTTCCATCTACAGTCATTCCATGACTAATATACACATAACTGAAATTACTTGACAAACTATTCTTTTAGATTTCCCCAAAACTCCACAACACACACTTCTTCAGTGCACATCGAATATTTAAGGTAAAATTGAAAAGGATCATATACAATGAATGACACCCACAAACATCTCTAAACGTCTTAAAAAAATCAATAGACATAATTTCACAGAGGGCACGGGCTGTTTCCTACTCTCTAACAATATATAGTATTACAACTATATAGTATTACACACTGTCAGCTCTTTTGTATTACTGTTGGCAGTGTGCCTAAATCTGTTCTTTTCTTTCTGGCACAGCAGTGTACTAAAACACCCAACTACAACCTCTGCAATATGAAAAAATAAAGTAATAAATTAAAAATAAATAAATAAAGCAACTGAATACGTTTGAAAGTGTTTAAGAAGGGTGGATGTTTGGGCATGCTGTAACCCAAGTATTTGCAATTATGCGTGCTGTTTGTCTGTGAAGGGCCGTGATGGTGCATAAATGTATTCCAGTGTTGTAGGAAATCTTTCTGTGTGAATATGTCAGTGAGAGTCTAACCGGATCTGTCTAATGAGGTCTATAAATATTCTAAAGCCGACCTTGCCTCAATCTCCCCTACCCCTGTAAACCTCACTCTCACTCGATTTTTCCATCTCTGAGTACACAGACAGGACTAAACAGTGTGATCCCTTGATCTTCCAAACACAAACACACACAGAATGTCACTAGCTGGGTCTTTATTCAAATAGAAGCACTTTTGGCCCTGTATACTTGAAAATAAAGCAATAAGCCCCAAGAAGCTGTGGTTTTACAGTGAATTTATAACAGCTAAGGGGCGTTGTTAGGCACGACGCAGAACAGAGTTCACGTAATTCACTGTAAACCACGGCTTTACAGGGTTTATTGCTTTTATATAACAGTTACTACACCATACAAATATTAAAGCCAAAAAATATGTATCAATACAATTCTCACGAAGTAAAACCATTAAAAGCCTTCCGCTGGAAAAAATCCCTGACTGTGAACAGCAACAGAAGTTACATTTATTGCGCCATTAGATGGCGGCATGGAGTCCCTCAGTCGCAAAGACTTAAAATGAAACTTGTGAACACGGAACAAGACGCAAATGACAAATGCTTTGACTACCGCAAGGCTCGGTACTAGGACCATTGCTTTTCATTCTGTACATGCTACCCTTAGGAGATATCATCAGGAAGCATGGTGTTAGTTTTCACTGTTACGCTGATGATACTCAGCTCTATATTTCTTCGCGCCCTGACGAAACTTACCAATTCACAAAATTAACGGAATGCATAGCTGATATAAAAAATTGGATGACCAGTAATTTCCTACTACTAAATTCAGAAAAAACAGATATTCTAATTTTTGGACCAAAAACTTCCTCACGTAATAACCTAGAATACTGTCTAACACTTGATGGCTGCTCTGTTAAGTCTTCGTCGTCAGTTAGGAACCTGGGTGTGCTCTTTGATACCAATCTTTCATTTGAAGGCCATGTTTCTAGCATCTGTAAAACCGCATTCTTCCATCTTAAAAATATATCTAAATTACGACATATGCTCTCGATGACAAATGCAGAACAGTTAGTTCATGCGTTCATGACCTCAAGGCTAGATTACTGTAACGCTCTACTAGGTGGTTGTTCTGCTCGCCTGATAAATAAACTACAGCTCGTACAAAATGCAGCAGCTAGAGTTCTTACTAGAACTAGGAAATATGACCATATCAGCCCGGTTCTGTCAACACTGCATTGGCTTCCTGTTAAACATCGTATAGATTTTAAAATCTTGCTAATTACCTACAAAGCACTAAATGGTTTAGCTCCCCAGTACCTGAGCGAGCTCTTAATGCATTATAGTCCTTCGCGTCTATTACGATCTCAGAATTCAGGCCAGCTAATAATACCTAGAATATCAAAATCAACTGCAGGTGGTAGATCCTTCTCCTATTTGGCACCTAAACTCTGGAACAATCTTCCTAGCATTGTTCGGGAAGCAGACACACTCTGTCAGTTTAAATCTAAACTAAAAACACATCTCTTTAACCTGGCATACACATAACACATTATCAATTTATTTTTTCAAATCCGTTAAAGGATTATTAGGCTGCATAAATTAGGTCAGCCGGAACCGGGAACACTTCCAATAACACCAGATGTACTCGTTACATCAGAAGAAGAATGGCATCTACGCTAATATTAGTCTTTCTGTTTATCCCGAGGTTTACTGTAGTCAGCCGGATCCGGGCCGTATCCGGGTGAGATCGAGGACCTGCACCATGACACAACCACAACACAGCCCTGAAGTATCAGCAGAGATTGAGTCAACTAGATCATCCACTGTGAAGGCCTCATCAACATGACAATCAGTGGCGCATCTCCTCAACAACCGTCCATACCGGTGTGATGAATACGATCCTCAAATGGATGGAACTGAATTAAACACTTTGAATGTTGCGATCATATCTGACTTATGATAGCAACCTGAGTCGTAACAAAGCACTGTTCGCCAGAGGAGAACTGGCCCCCCGACTAAGCCTGGTTTCTCCCAAGGTTTTTTCTCCATTTTAACACCTGTTTGCCACCTGATGTCACCTGTTGGAGTTTGGGTTCCTTGCCGCTGTCGCCTTTGGCTTGCTTAGTTGGGGACACTTGACAATTGACATTTGATATTCAACAGTGCTTTGATCTGCCTGCATTGACACTATTCCTTACGAGCTGCTGTGCAGCCAAAATAATGTACCAGTTATCACTGTAAAGCTGCTTTGACACAATCTACATTGTAAAAAGCGCTATATAAATAATGGTGACTTGACTTGACTTGACTAGCTCTGTCAGTGTTGGCAGCGCACGGGAAAACCCATTAAATTTTAAAAGGACAAGATCGCAAGACTGACCTAAAGGAAAATGCTAAATCTGAATAATACACTCGGTCACTCGATTGGGATGTTTGAGCTTATTTTGCAGTATTAAACACATATTTATACCGACTTCATCAGGCTCCGAAAATTCTTCAAAAAGAACATAAAGAATGACCTTCTCAGCTGCCATAGTTGCAACTCTTGCATCATCAGAACGGGGTGTTCAACGCACCAACGTTTCTGTTTAAAAAACGTTGTGCTGAACGCAGGGCTGAACGCAGCCCTGTTCTGACCCACCCGCAATTTACGCCCCTGCACTGATACATATTTTTGGCTTTAATATTTGTATTGTGTGGAAACCATTTTATGAAAGCAATAAGGTACGAGGCTAATGCTGTATCGTGAATAATACAGCACTACCTTATTGCTTACTTTTACACTCTCACTACTAACAATCTTTAACAGTGGACATACATGCATGTAGCAAGGAGAATTCTGTCATATTTTGTCTGAACGTAATAAAAAATATCATTTAATTACAGAACTACTACTGTAAAATAATAATAATAATAATAAAATAAAATAAATAAATAAATAAATTGAGAACTCACACCAGTGGGTTTTTTAAACATTTGTGAAACTAAATATTTTGTTAATTAAAAGAAGTTGAAAAAAAAAAATAGAAAAGTTGCCTTGGCAATTAACTAAAATCAAGTTGAACTGTTGAAATTACTAAAATGGAAATAAAACAAAAATAAATGAAAGCTAAATGGAAATGTTTAAGAAACCCCAAAAAATATAAAAATGCAAAAGCATAACAAAATTACTGAAATTAAAACAGAAAATTTAAAAAACGAAATGTAATTCAAGATAAATAGTATATAAATAATACTAAAATAGCACTGAATATCTATCTCAGTTCAGTCATGAGATTCTTTTAAACAATGGTATAAAAATGCTTAGTGAGTCACAGTACTTTCAGACAGGGGTCTCACTCTTTCTCAATGGCAACTATTGATTCTGTAGAGGGGGGCACAGATTGAATCAGTTGATTTACTTCTCCCTGCAGCATTTGCTAATGCTTTTAAGTAGATTGATGTCTGGATTGTCCTGTCTGCCTCGCTGCTCAGAGTGGTTTGCGTCTGTAACTCCGTATAGCTTTGTTTTGAATCTCTTACTTTCATTCATTGTTGCTTATATTATCATTACCTTATATATAATATTGCCTACCACATTAATCTGACGTCGCTAGCTTTTAATCTTTGAATCTAAATCGCTATTACGACGCGTTTGCATTTACAGTATTAGTCAAAAGTCTTTCAAATATAATTCCTTTGTTACTTTATGTAACATTATGTAAGTTGACATTTGTGCTGGCTACTGTATACAGGCCACCAGGACACCATACAGACTTTATCAAAGAATTTGTTAGTACTAGCTGCAGATAAAAACCTTGTTGTTGGTGATTTTAATATCCATGTAGATAATTAAAAAGACGCATTGGGATTGGCATTTACAGACATTCTAAACTCTATTGGAGTTAGACAACATGTGTCAGGACCCACTCATTGTCGTAACCATACTTTAGATGTAATATTGTCACATGGAATCAATATTGATGCTGTTGAAATTCTGCAGCAGAGCGACGACATCTCAGATCATTATCTAATCTTGTGTATACTACATTTAGTCAAGGCTGCAAATCTGCCTACCTGCCATAAATATGGTAGAACCATCACTTCTACCACTAAAGATGGCTTCATAAATAATCTTCCTAATCAGTTTCATCGCCTTAGCATACCAGACAGCTTAGAAGACCTTGATGTTGCAACAGAAACTATTGCCTTTGTTTTTTCCAGCACATTAGACTCAGTTGCTCCTTTGCGTTTAAAAAAGATGAAGGAAATTAATCCAATGCCGTGGTACAATGAGCACACTCAGGCCCTAAAGGTAGCAGCCAGAAAAATGGAGCGCAGCTGGATGAAAACAAAACTAGATGTTTTTCGCATTTCGTGGAGAGAGAGAATGATTGAGTACAGAATTGGCCTTAAAAACTGCTAGATCTGCCTATTTTTCAAAACTTTTAGAAGAAAATAAGCACAACCCTAGGTATTTATTTGATACAGTGGCTAAATTAACAAGAAATAAAGCTTCAGCTTCTGATGTTTCCAAAGAGCACAGCAGTAATGACTTTATGAACTTCTTTACTTGCAAGATTTACAATAATTATAACCAAATTATAACCATGCAACCGTCTACTACAGTATCGCGTCAGACAGTGCACTGTAGTGTCCTTGATGAAAAATTAAATTCATTTACTGCTTTAGGAGAGGAAGAATTGTCTAAACTTGTTAAATCATCAGAATCAACAACATGTATGTTAGACCCTACACCGACTAAGCTATTGAAAGAGATGCTTCCAGAGGTCATAGATCCTCTTCTTAATATTGTTAATTAATCTTTATCACTAGGGTACAAACAGAAAACTTTTAAGCTGGCTATTATTAAACCTCTTTATTAAAAAACCACAACTTGATCCTAGAGAATTAGTCAATTACAGGCCGATCTCAAATCTCACTTTTCTGTCAAAAATACTAGAAAAGGCAGTATCATCACAACTATGTTCCTTTTTAGAAAGAAATAGTATCTGTGAGGATTTCCAGTCAGAATTTAGACCGAACCATAGTACTGAGACTGCTCTCATTAGAGTTACTAATGATTTTCTCTTATCAGATCGTGGTTGTATCATCTCTCTATTAGTGTTACTGGATCTTAGTGCTGCATTTGACACTATTGATCACAATATTCTTTTAAATAGACTCGAAAATTATGTTGGCATTAGTGGAATGGCACTGTCATGGTTCAAATCATACTTATCTGACCGTTATCAGTTTGTAGTAGTAAACAAAGAGATGTCATATTGATCACAAGTTCAATATGGAGTACCGCAAGGCTGAGTACTAGGACCGTTGCTGTTCACTCTGTACATGCTACCCTTGGGAGATATCATTAGGAAGCATGGCGTTAGTTTTCACTGTTACGCTGATGATACTTAGCACTATATTTTTTTTTTCGCGTCCTGACGAAACTTACCAATTCACAAAATTAACGGAATGCATAGCTAATATAAAAAAATTGGATGACCAGTAATTTCCTACTACTAAATTCAGAAAAAAACAGATTCTAATTTTTGGACCAAAAACTTCTTCACGTAATAACCTAGAATACTGTCTAACACTTGATGGCTGCTCTGTTAAGTCTTCGTCATCAGTTAGGAACCTGGGTGTGCTCTTTGTGTTACGGCTTGGTTGCTGAAGGGATGAGGCATGCACAGATTTCCACAGAATAGGATATTTAATAGATGAAGGTGAACGAAATAACCAAAAGCACGTATTATACAACAATAATACAACAAGTAGAACAGACAAGGAGTGAGAGGAGTGAGTCCATTATAAAGGGTGTGCAGATGATGAGGTCCAGGTGCAGGTGATGAGTGCTGATGGGGTGATGACGAGGAAGTGACTGCAGGTGTGGAAACAGGAGGATCATGGGAAATGGAGTCCGGGAACACAGGGAACTGTGACATTACCTCCCCCTCCTGGTAGGCGCGGCCTCGCGCCGTAGAAGGAACAACCGGGGAGGGGGGGTGGGCGCCCTGGAGACCTTCACACAGGTGCAGGGAGAGTAGCAGACAGGATTTAGGAGGACTGGAAGGGGCCATGGCATGGAGTGAGTTCGTGGGCCGGAGCGGGCTCGTGGAGGATTAGAGTGGGCTCTGGGAAGGATGGGACTGATGGTTCCGCCCAAAAGTCTATTAGCCAGGGTTCTCCCTTGGGTGAAGGCTTAGGCTGGATGGCAGACTCACTTGGGAGCTCCAGTGAGGCAGCGGCCCTCCTCCTGGGCCATCTGGACCTCCTTTTGGGCGGTTGATTTGGAACAGGCTGAGGAATAGGGGAGTGCCCACTGGAGGGGTAGGCAGAGGAAACCGGCGGTTGCCGAACTGGCCAGGCCGCTTGCATTTCTGTGGGAACTGGACGAGAAATACACGATTTTTCTTGAACCTCTTCAATAACAAAATCAGAACAATTCAGAAAGAGAATCAGATTAATTGTCTCGACTAGGGAAAAAAAAAACACGGGGGTTCACTAAATCGAATCGTGTCCTCGTCCAGACCCGCCAGAAAACAAGCGTTTAATGGGGCATCTGGCCAGTTCACCAAATAAGCAAGTTCCGTAAATTCCTCCACATACCTCTCCAGTGGGCGACCATCCTGCCGGAGCCCACACAGACGATCCTCCGCTGAGGTTTGTTTGCGGGACACTGGAGACTCAGGAACCAGGAATAATCCCATTTTCTTTTGTGGAAATCCAACGGTTGGGTCTGTTCTTCTGTTACGGCTTGGTTGCTGAAGGGATGAGGCATGCACGGATTTCCACAGAATAGGATATTTAATAGATGAAGGTGAACGAAATAACCAAAAGCACGTATTATACAACAATAATACAACAAGTAGAACAGACAAGGAGTGAGAGGAGTGAGTCCATTATAAAGGGTGTGCAGATGATGAGGTCCAGGTGCAGGTGATGAGTGCTGATGGGGAGATGACGAGGAAGTGAGTGCAGGTGTGGAAACAGGAGGATCATGGGAAATGGAGTCCGGGAACGCAGGGAACTGTGACACTTTGATACCAATGTTTCATTTGAAGGCCATGTTTCTAGCATCTGTAAAACCGCATTCCTCCATCTTAAAAATATATCTAAACTACGACATATGCTCTCAATGACAAATGCAGAACAGTTAGTTTATGCGTTCATGACCTCAAGGCTAGATTACTGTAACGCTCTACTGGGTAGTTGTTCCGCTCGCCTGTTAAACAAACTACAGCTCGTACAAAATGCAGCAGCTAGAGTTCTTACTAGAACTAGGAAGTATGACCATATTAGCCCAGTTTTTTCAACACTGCATTGGCTTCCTGTTAAATATTGTATAGATTTTAAAATCTTGCTAATTACTTACAAAGCACTAAATGGTTTAGCTCCCCAGTACCTGAGCGAGCTATTAATGCATTATAGTCCTTCACGTCTATTGTGATCTCAGAATTCAGGCCAGCTGATAATACCTAGAATATCAAAATCAACTGCAGGCAGTAGATCCTTCTCCTATTTGGCACCTAAACTCTGGAACAATCTTCCTAGCATTGTTCGGGAAGCAGACACACTGTCAGTTTAAATCTAGACTAAAAATGCATCTCTTTAACCTGGCATACACATAACACATTATCAATTTATATTTTCAAATCCGTTAAAGGATTATTAGGCTGCATAAATTAGGTCAGCCGAAACCGGGAACACTTCCTATAACACCAGATGTACAGAAGAAGAATGGCATCTACGCTAATATTAGTCTTTCTGTTTATCCCGAGGTTTACCGTAGTCAACCAGATGCGGGCCGTATCCAGTTGAGATTGAGGACCTACACGACCACAACGCACCCCTGAAGTATCAGCCGAGATTGAGTCAAATAGATCATCCATTGTGAAGGCCTCATCGACACAACAGCCAATGGCACAGTTCCTCAACAAACCGTCCATACCGGCGTGATGAATACGATCCTCAACTGGATTGAACTGGAATAAATACTTTGAATGTTGCGATCCTATCGGGCTTATGATAGCTACCTGAATTGTAACAAAGTACTGTTTGCCAGAGGAGAACTGGCCCCCTGACTAAGCCTGGTTTCTCCCAAGGTTTTTTTCTCCATTTTAACACCTATTTGCCCACTGTTTGCCACCTGATGTCACCTGTTGGAGTTTGGGTTCCTTGCTGCTGTCGCCTTTGGCTTGCTTAGTTGGGGACACTTGACATTTGATATTCAACAGTGCTTTGCATCTGCCTGCATTGACACTTTTCTTTAAGAGCTGCTGTGCAGCCAAAATTATATACCAGTTATCACTGTAAAGCTGCTTTGACACAATCTGCATTGTAAAAAGTGCTATATAAATAACTTTGACTTGATTGATTCTTGTGAATGCTGGCCTTGGAAGGTCAGACTCTATCACTGTTCTCTCTCCAGCACAAAGCCATTCCTTTGGCAGGTATTGGCTCCGGTCCACCACTGCTCAACATTCATTGGCTAAAAGTTTGTTGGGCAGATAGTGTAATTGGTTACCTGCCAACTAAAGGCATGGACAGCCAGTGAGTGAGCGACAGAGAGAAAGAGAGAAAATTAACATGTTCGGGGCTTATAAGATGACAGTGCAGCTTAGTGACAGAGAGAGAGAACGGTGAAATCAATAAAAGTGACGATGAGGTAACTGACTGCATCTGTTTACCATCAAACTGACTAAGGAGGCACAAAAACCTCTTGTGTGTAATCAAACATTATTCTTTAGCACTGACAGGACTTTGTGATACTTGAAGCATTGTTTCAATCATTTATATGTTGCCAGGGCTTTAATTTAACAGTAATTTATCAAAATAAAACAAATTTTACTGTTGTTATAACAACACAGTACTTTTAAATTCATTATTTAAACTTCAACTGAAGTTTACATTAAATGTTAATTAGCAATTTCATTTGTAATCTAGATTGTGTATAAGTTTATTTTAATATAATATTGCATTCTGCTGCCAGAATGGTTTTGTGGGGTTTAAGCTTTTCTGGGTGGTTTTAGAACATTGCCAAGGAATTTGTTCCCCAATTCTTATCATCTGCCGAGTGAAAGTCATTTGAAAATAGCTAGCACACCTCTCCTTTTGGAGGTAGTCATTGCAAGTATTCATAATTTGAGGTATCATTCATGCACAAACGGTTAGTGACAAGATGAGTAAGCAATGACTGAGATTCCTGACTTAGTAAACACCACTGATTAGAACTAAATACCACTAATTATGATGTGAATCATAGTGTAAAATGTCTGGCAAAACATTAAACTTTAAAATCATACTTATCAACCTAAATTATATGGATGGTGTGCTTTTAGTAATGATAGGTATAAGAAAAACTGTCTGTGCCACCAATGCCATAGAATGGATCAAATGTGTTTGGGTGTACTTCACTTCTACATATAATATAATATAATATAATGTAAGGAATAATTGACAACAGGCAATTTAATTATTAGTAAATTGTGCATTATTTTCTAATAATTCAACAGAGTCAATCAATCCGCTTATACTATGGTTACCACACCTCAAGACATTGTTCAGATGTTGTATTTCAAAGCCTCCTTGTGAACCGGTGTCTGAAAACAATTATCAAATCACGACAATCCTATTGGCCAGCGACAGCCTATGACGTCATCATTGTGCGACCCGGAAGTGTATAAGGAGCGCCTAGAGAACCAGTCAGTATCTTTTCGTCTTCAGGGACTGTTTTGTTTGAAATAGGGGTGTAACGATTCACTCGTTTTCTCGATGCATCGATTACAAATCCTGACGATGCATATGCGTCGATCTTGAAACATGTTTTTTGAATCGTGAATCGTTAATTTCGATTAGCGATTCAGTGCTTTAAAATATATAAACATTAAATTACTACATGCACGAATTAATAGGAGACGTTATACGCCGTTATTCGCCCTCACAGCTCTCCTTCACACAGACGCGCTGCTCTTTACTGCCTTTCACTGGATTGCGCTCGTGCTCTGTCCGTAGCTCTCACTGAGAAGCCCACGTTTGAGCTGTCCACAGCAGAAAATGGTGTCAATGCAGGCAGATCAAAGCACTGTTGAATATCAAATGTCAAGTGTCTTCAACTAAGCAAGCCAAAGGCGACAGCAGCAAGGAACCCAAACTCCAACAGGTGACATGAGGTGGCAAATAGGTGTTAAAATGGAGAAAAAAAACGTGGGAGAAACCAGGCTTAGTCGGGGGGCCAGTTCTCCTCTGGCGAATAGTGCTTTGTTACGATTCAGGTAGCTATCATAAATCCGATGGGATCGCGACATTCAAAGTATTTATTTCAGTTCCATCCAGTTGAGGATCGTATTCATCACACCGGTATGAAAGGTTTGTTGAGGAACTGTGCCACTGGCTGTCGTGTCGATGAGGCCTTCACAGTGGATGATCTAGTTGACTCAATCTCTGCTGATACTTCAGGGGTGCGTTGTGGTCGTGTCAAGGCGCAGGTCCTCGATCTCACCTGGATATGGCCCGGATCCGGTTGACTACGGTAAACCTTGGGATAAACGGAGAGACTAATATTAGCGTAGATGCCATTCTTCTTCTGATGTAACGAGTACATCTGGTGTTATAGGAAGTGTTCCCGGCTGACCTAATTTATGCAGCCTAACAATCCTTTAACGGATTTGAAAATATAAATTGATAATGTGTTATGTGTATGCCAGGTTAAAGAGATGTGTGTCTGCTTCCCGAAACAATGCTAGGAAGATTGTTCCAGAGTTTAGGTGCCAAATAGAAGAAGGATCTACCTCCTGCGGTTGATTTTGATATTCTAGGTACTATCAGCTGGCCTGAATTCTGAGATTGCAGTAGACGTGAAGGACTATAATACATTAAGAGCTCGCTCAGGTACTGGGGAGCTAAACCATTTAGTGCTTTGTAAGTAATTAGCAAGATTTTAAAATCTATACGATGTTTAACAGGAAGCCAATGCAGTGTTGACAGAACTGGGATAATATGGTCATACTTCCTAGATCTAGTAAGAACTCTAGCTGCTGTATTTTGTACGAGCTGTAGTTTATTTATCAGGCGAGCAGGGCTTCCACCCAGTAGAGCGTTACAGTAATCTAGCCTTGAGGTCATAAACGCATGAACTAACTGTTCTGCATTTGTCATTGAGAGCATATGTCGTAGTTTAGATATAGATTTTTAAGATGGAAGAATGCGGTTTTACAGATGCTAGAAACATGGCCTTCAAATGAAAGATTGGTATCAAAGAGCACACCCAGGTTCCTAACTGACGACGAAGACTTAACAGAGCAGCCATCAAGTGTTAGACAGTATTCTAGGTTATTACATGAAGAAGTTTTTGGTCCATAAATTAGAATCTCTGTTTTTTCTGAATTTAGTAGGAAATTACTGGTCATCTAATTTTTTATATCAGCTATGCATTCCGTTAATTTTGTGAATTGGGAAATTTCTTCAGGGCGTGAAGAAATATAGAGCTAAATATCATCAGCATAACAGTGAAAACTAACGCCATGCTTCCTAATGATATCTCCCAAGGGTAGCATGTACAGAGTGAAAAGCAACAGTCCTAGTACTGAGCCTTGCGGTACTCTATATTGAACTTGTGATCGATATGACATCTCTTCGTTTACTACTACAAACTGATAATGGTCAGATAAGTATGATTTGAACCATGACAATGTAATTCCACTAATGCCAACATAATTTTCAAGTCTATTCAAAAAAATATTGTGGTCGATAGTGTCAAAACCAGCACTGAGATCTAGTAACACTAATAGAGAGATACAACCACAATCGGATGATAAGAGCAAATCATTCGTAACCCTAATGAGAGCAGTCTCAGTACTATGGTACGGTCTAAGTTCTGACTGGAAATCCTCACAGATACTATTTCTTTCTAAAAAGGAACATAGTTGTGATGATACTGCCTTTTCTAGTATTTTTGACAGAAAAGTGAGATTTGAGATCGGCCTATAATTGACTAATTCTCTAGGATCAAGTTGTGTTTTTTTAATAAGAGGTTTAATAATAGCCAGCTTAAAACTTTTTGGTACGTTTCCTACTGATAAAGATGAATTAACGATATTAAGAAGAGGATCTATGACCTCTGGAAGCATCTCTTTCAATAGCTTAGTCGGTATAGAGTCTAACATACATGTTGATTTTGATGATTTAACAAGTTTAGACAATTCTTCCTCTCCTAAAACAGTAAATGAATTGAATTTTCCCTCAGGGACACTACAATGCACTATCTGACGTGATACTGTAGTAGACAATTGCATGGTTATAATTTTCTCTCTAATATTGTCAATCTTGCAAGTAAAGAAGTTCATAAAGTCATTACTGCTGTGCTGTATGGAAACATCAGAAGTTGAAGCTTTATTTCTTGTTAATGTAGCCACCGTATCAAATAAATACCTAGGGTTGTGTTTATTTTCTTCTAAAATATTTGAAAAATAGGCAGATCTAGCAGTTTTTAAGGCCTTCCTGTACTCAATCATTCTCTCTCTCCACGAAATGCATGGAGTTTTGTTTTCTTCCAGCTGCGCTCCATTTTTCTGGCAGCTCCCTTTAGGGCCCGAGTGTGCTAGTTGTACCACGGCATTGGATTAATTTCTTTAATCTTTTTTAAACGCAAAGGAGCAACTGAGTCTAATGTGCTGGAAAAGACAGAGGCAATAGTTTCTGTTGCAACATCGAGGTCTTCTAAGCTGTCTGGTATGCTAAGGCGATGAAACTGATCAGGAAGATTATTTTATTATTATTATTATTATTAGAACTGAAACATGACAAACTGGGGCCCAGGTCAGGAAGCAGACAGACCGGCTAAACCGACCATCTGCTAGCTGCCTCACGTTACAGAAGTCAGATAAATCCCAACACATAGAAACTCTTACACCTAGATATTATCACATAGAGACTGTCTCTGTACTCCGAATTAGTAAAAACAAAAAACTTCCAAACCCATTTAATGATAAAAATTTAATTGATGTTCAACAAATAAAAAATAGAGATAATAATGATAAACAAATGATAAAGCTTGGGTTGTTAAATATTAGATCCCTTTCTTCAAAATCACTTATTGTAAATGATATTATAACAGACAATAATCTAGATGTGCTGTGTTTGACAGAAACTTGGCTAAAACCGGACGATTACATTACTTTAAATGAGTCTAGCCCTCAAGGTTATGATTATCGACACAATCCACGTCAGAAAGGCAAAGGGGGAGGTGTTGCTGTAATTTATAGTAATATTTACAGTATTAGTCAAAAGTCTCTCAAATATAATTCCTTCGAAGTGATGGTACTTTCCTAACATTATGTAAGTTGACATTTGTGTTGGCTACTGTATACAGGCCACCAGGACACCATACAGACTTTATCAAAGAATTTGCTGATTTTCTATCGGAGTTAGTACTAGCTGCAGATAAAGTCCTTGTTGTTGGTGACTTTAATATCCATGTAGATAATAAAAAAGACTCATTGGGATTGGCATTTGCAGACATTCTAAACTCTATTGGTCTATAAGACAACACGTGTCAGGACCCACTCATTGTCGTAACCATACTTTTGCAACTAATATTGTCACATGGAATTGATATTGATATTGATGAAATTCTGCAGCAGAGTGACGACATCTCAGATCATTATCTAGTCTTGTGTATACTACATTTAGTCAAAGCAGCTAAACTGCCTCCCTGCCATAAATTTGGTAGAACCATCACTTCTACCACTAAAGATCGCTTTATAAATAATCTTCCTGATCAGTTTCATCTCCTTAGCATACCAGACAGCTTAGAAGACCTCAATGTTGCAACAGAAACTATTGCCTCTGTCTTTTCCAGCACATTAGACTCAGTTGCTCCTTTGCGTTTAAAAAAAATTAAGGAAATTAATCCAACGCCATGGTACAATGAGCACACTCGGGCCCTAAAGGTAGCAGCCAGAAAAATGCAGCGCAGCTGGAAGAAAACAAAACTAGAAGTATTTCGCATTTCGTGGAGAGAGAGAATGATTGAGTACAGAAAGGCCTTAAAATCTGCTAGATCTGCCTATTTTTCAAAACTTTTAGAAGAAAATAAACAAAACCCTAGGTATTTATTTGATACAGTGGCTAAATTAACAAGAAATAAAGCTTCAACTTCTGATGTTTCCAAAGAGCACAGCAGTAATGACTTTATGAACTTCTTTACTTGCAAGATTGATAATATTAGAAAAAAAATTATAACCATGCAACCGTCTACTACAGTATTGCGTCAGACTGTAGTGACATTGTAGTGTCCCTGAGGAAAAATTCAATTCATTTACTGCTTTAAGAGAGGAAGAATTGTCTAAACTTGTTAAATCATCAAAATCAACAACATGTATGTTAGACCCTATACCGACTAAGCTATTGAAAGAGATGCTTCTAGAGGTCATAGATCCTCTTCTTAATATTGTAAATTCATCTTTATCACTAGGATACGTACCGAAAACTTTTAAGCTGGCTATTATTAAACCTCTTATTAAAAAAACACAACTTGATCCTAGAGAATTAGTCAATTACAGGCAGATCTCAAATCTCACTTTTCTGTCAAAAATACTTGAAAAGGCAGTATCATCACAACTATGTTCCTTTTTAGAAAGAAATAGTATCTATGAGGATTTCCAGTCAGGATTTAGACCGTACCATAGTACTGAGACTGCTCTCATTAGAGTTACTAATGATTTGCTCTTATCATCAGATTGGGGTTGTATCTCTCTATTAGTGTTACTATATCTTAGTGCTGCATTTGACACTATTGATCACAATATTCTTTTAATTAGACTTGAAAATTATGTTGGCATTAGTGGTATTGCATTGTCCTGGTTCAAATCATACTTATCTGACCGTTATCAGTCTGTAGTAGTAAATGAAGAGAGGTCATATCGATCACAAGTTGAATATGGAGTACCGCAAGGCTCAGTAGTAGGACTGTTGTTTTTCACTCTGTACATGCTACCCTTAGGAGATATCATTAGGAAGCATGGCGTTAAAAATATATCTAAACTACGACATGACAAATGCGGAACAGTTAGTTCATGCGTTCATGACCTCAAGGCTAGATTACTGTAACACTTTTGATAAATAAACTACAGCTCGTACAAAATGCAGCAGCTAGAGTTCTTACTAGAACTAGGAAGTATGACCATATTAGCCCAGCTCTGTCAACACTACATTGGCTTCCTGTTAAACACTGTATAGATTTTAAAATCTTGCTAATTACTTACAAAGCACTAAATGGTTTAGCTCCCCAGTACCTGAGCGAGCTATTAATGCATTATAGTCCTTCGCGTCTATTGCGATCTCAGAATTCAGGCCAGTGTATAATACCTAGAATATCAAAATCAACTGCAGGCGGTAGATCCTTCTCCTATTTGGCACCTAAACTCTGGAACAATCTTCCTAGCATTGTTCGGGAAGCAACCACAACGCAGCCCTGAAGTATCAGCAGAGATTGAGTCAACTAGATCATCCACTGTGAAGGCCTCATCAACATGACAACCAGTGGTGCAGCTCCTCAACAACCGTCCATACCGGCGTGATGAATACGATCCTCAGCTGGATGGAACTGAATTAAATACTTTGAATGTTGCGATCCTATCTGACTTATGATAGCAACCTGAGTCGTAACAAAGCACTGTTTGCCAGAGGAGAACTGCCCCCCCGACTAAGCCTGGTTTCTCCCAAGGTTTTTTTCTCCATTTTAACACCTGTATATGCCACCTGTTTGCCACCTGATGTCACCTGTTGGAGTTTGGGTTCCTTGCCGCTGTCGCCTTTGGCTTGCTTAGTTGGGGACACTTGACAATTGACATTCAATATTCAACAGTGCTTTGATCTGCCTGCATTGACATTATTCTTTAAGAGCTGCTGTGCAGCCAAAATAATGTACCAGTTATCATTTGCCTTTAAATAATGATAATATGGTAGTCTCGCTTGGGCGGCAGGTTATACATGGCAGCAGGTCAGGCTGGTGGTGCTTTACACACAATGTCTGTTTGTAAGCATATCAGTTGGACCTGCTGAAGGTGGCTTTTTAGGTCTCTTTATATATTTAAAAAAACCTAAGTTTCCTACATAGGATGCGGTTTAAGGGCGCTGAAGTTCCATTAGGTTGGCTGGAATTATATAATTATTAAGGGTAGTACTTTTTTAGTCCCCTTTATGAATGTGTTGGCTTCATTCTTTGCAGAATTCACTGAAGACACTGAAGCTACCATTCATATGTATTCAGATGTGGGCTTTAACTAAGCCGCACTGTTAGCCACCTTATGGTAAATTAGCTTTCTCCTCTGGTAAATGCTAGAGTTTTGAGATTAGTTTTCACTAATTTCAGATTGACTATGTTCTATGTTCTACACTATGTTCAGCGTCGGCTTTACAGGCCGCCTGACATTGTGTGCTTGGGTTGAGCTCTGCTCCTCTGAGCTTTATTGTAGAAATATAGTATTTATAATATAGAGTTTGCCTCCTCTCAATTGAGAGTCGTTGGTAGAGGCTGCTGTTTCTTAGCCCCAGGCAGATATTTGCTTATGTGTTGGCCTTCTAGGCCCACACTTTTTGAGATCTTTTATATTTTTGTGAGAATTTCTGTTGTGAAGTACCCACCCTGTATTTTTCAGGATTGGATTAATAGTACTCCCTTGTTACTCAAGGTTGTTTGTACTTCATTACTTTAGTTCTGATTCCTGCCCTACACTATGTGAGCTCAGTAAACTCTAATACTGCCACAGGTTAGCACCCGTGTTTTCTGGAGTAGTAGGCCTGACTTTTGCCTCCTTAAGATTATGTTGACATAGTTTGTACTCCCCTTGCTGAAAGGGTAAAAAGTGTTTTTTGCCTGTAGGAATGTGTAAGCTCAGTTTGAGTTTAATAGTTAACCTCACTACATAGTTTAGTTTTCATATATGGCTCCCTTGGAGCTTGAACTTTCTGAAGTAGCAGGCTCTGTTTGGGCCTACTTCAGAGCATGATGGCTTAATTGCATTACATTGCTTGGTGGAATGTGTTTAGGTAGAGTTTGCTTTCTTGGAGTCCTAGCACTGCCACAGGTTTACGCCCATGATCTTCTGGAGTGGTAGGCCTGTTTTTGGCCTCCCTCAGAGCATGGTGACGTAATATTGTTGTACTCCCCTTGCTTTAAGGGTAAAAAGGTGTTTTTACTGAGTACATTGCCTGTTGGAATGTGTGGATAGAATTAAGCTCAGGTTGAGTTAAATAGTTAACCTCACTGGATGGTTTGCTTTTCTTATTTAGCTTCCTTAGAGCTTAGACACTGCCACTAGCAGACGCCTGTGTCATTCTGAAGTCGCAGGTCCTGTTTGGACCTCCTTCAGAGCATGATGGTGTAAGTTTGTACTCCTCTTGCTTAAAGAGTAAAAAGTGTTTTTACTGAGTACATTGCCTGTTGGAATGTGTGGATAAAATTAAGCTCAGGCTGAGTTAAATAGTTAACATCACTGGACAGTTTGGTTCTCATATATGGCTCCCTTAGAGCTTAGACACTGCCACTAGCTGACGCCTGTGTCATTCTGAAGTCGCAGGTCCTGTTTGGACCTCCTTCAGAGCATGATGGCGTAAGTTTGTACTCCTCTTGCTTAAAGAGTAAAAAGTGTTTTTACTGAGTACACTGCTTGTTGGAATGTGTCGAGGTAGACTGTTATGTGGGCACTCTACAGTCTTATCTGCTAGTTAAACTCAGTTTCAATCAGAACGAGTTCCTATGTTTGTGGGCTCTTGCTTTATCAGCAATTGAGTTGCTTTTAGGTGTGTGGCCTTCACAGGCCACCCTGTAAGCCAGTCCCCCACACCTGGGTGTCCTTTAGCAGATTAAGCATGTAGTTTTCACATGGCTGGCCTTTGCAAGACTGCTGTGATATATTCTACATTGTGTAGGATTAGTTCATGTTGCAGGCTCTCTGGGAGCCTCCATGATTTTTGTGCCTACAGTATGATCTACCTGTTAGATTGAGCTCAGTACTCCCCTCGTTTAGAGGGTTGTTCTTTATAGTGCTTAGCTCCCTAAGTCTGGTCAGTGGTTGAAGGCCTATATAAGGCCTCCCTGTTGAAGACCAGCCCTTAGGCTGGTTGTACTCCCCTTGTTTGGCACCCCTTAGAGTGCACAGCCTCCTCAGTGCAAATAAACAAGCGCTGAGTAGATCCTAGGATTGAGCAGAGTTTTACTCCCCTCATTTGTAAGGGTAAAAAAGCGCTAAGTGGAGTCCTGCTCTCCAGGATGTCCGTCTCTACGATCTGGTCTGAGTTGGTTACTGCGTCTTTGCAATCCCTCTTACTGGATATCTTCTATGAAGAATGTGAATGGAGACTCTGTGATCAGACAGGTTGTTGGCCAAGACTAGGTTACTGTTAGACCAGGTCGGCCTCCCTGGTGGCAATCAGGGTCGAGTACGTTCCCCTGACAAGTGACTGGCAAGGGTTCCCTCGGGCCCCCTGGCTACATTCCCTTTAAAGGTACCTTCTTTTCTTTTGAAAGAAGCTTGGTTCCAGAAGCCTTTGAGCTGCCTTGGTCTTTGAGGCTTATAGCTTGGGCTGTTGGCCATAGGGAATGCTGTCACTGACAGCCTATGTATGACCCGTAGGGGGAGTGGTTCTGGTATTTCAGTTGAAACTGCTAGTTCTGACATTTGTCTAGCCATTCTTTGGCATGCACTCCCCTCAAGCATGGTTCCCCAAAGCGTTTCAAACGCAGTGTTGAGTTCCCTTTCGAAAGGGAATGTCTCAGGTTACGTATTTAACCATGGTTCCCTGAGAACAGGGAACGAGACACTGCATTTCATAGCCATGCATCGGGGCTGCCTGCTGAACAGTCCCTTCAGATGATAAGGTACTGACTGGTTCTCTAGGCGCTCCTTATATACTTCTGGGTCGCGCAATGATGACGTCATAGGCTGTCGCCGGCCAATAGGACTGTCGTGATTTGATAATTGTTTTACGAGGAGGCGTTCCAAACGCAGTGTCTCGTTCCCTGTTCTCAGGAAACCGTGGTTACATACGTATATACGTTACATACGTTTCTTACGCATCTCATCCCACACCTATGTTGCTAATTCCAAAATGTCATTTTAGAATTAATAACGGAGGCTTGAGCCTTTAGCTATGTTTCCATCACCCTGTTTTTAATGCGCATTTTGAAGTAGTGCATCAGAAACGAGTGATGAAAATGCCCAATTAAAAAAAAAATTCCCTTAATTCGCAAAAAAAATTTTACGCTCACTTTAGGTGGCATCATGTGACTAATCATCTATTTCCGCTGATGGTGTTGTAGCAGACATGTTATACATTAATTTTTGATTCTGTTATGATGCATTCATTCTGGATGTACTGGAACAAACTGTTTCGCTCACAACAGGTGAGGGAATTAGAGAACAACTATGAACAGGAGCATGAGAAAAGTGGGCGAACTTCTGCACTGGCTCTCTATCTATGCTGCATAATGCTTTCCTTCTCTGGCTGGGGCAGTCAGGAACACGGTGTAGGTGGTGGTGCGGCCACACTCGAAAATAACAGGCCCTGATGCTTTGGGTACTTGTACAAAGGCCTGCCATCACACAGGGCACCCCAACCCATGCTTGATGCATCCTTAGTCACAGCTTTTCTCTTGATAACTTGTCCATCATCTTGCTGCTCCGCCACGCATGGCACAGAACACAAGCTTTTAACCAGAGTTGAAGAGGCGCATGTGCAGTAGCCCCAAATAGCATACTGCTGATAGGGCTGCCATTAACCCCAGTGTCTTTTTAAAGTACTTCAGCGGTGGCGATCTCCCATGGCTTGAACATGGTGAGAGAACTTATTATAGCATGAGAGCGCTCTCTTGAGAGACAGGCTTGAATTGACAGTGAATCCATCTCTATTCCTAAAAATGAGATAGTCTGATATAGTCTGTAACCTGCTCTTCTGCAGGTTGACAGAAAGTCCCATTTCATGACAGCGGCTTGTCTGAGCACTCTGGCGCATTGCGCTTTGCATAAGACTGCTCGCCACCTTGTAACACCTTGTTTATGTCACACAAACATATCATATTGTTTACCTGTTTCAAATGAACCAGCTCACTGGCCTGGGGCTGGGTGCTGTGTGAGTGTGTACGAGCTCGCTCGATGTACAGCTGCTAGCTGCCCTGAGGCGAGAAGTGCTTGCTTTACACACCGCAGTTCGCTGCTCTCGCTGAGGCGAGAAACTGCTTATTTTGTGTGAAGGTGTATGCTTTGGGTACTTGTAGCAAGTTGGCCAGGCTGGTTTCGCCTTCACCTCTGGTTTGGGCTCTTTGCTTGATACGGAAGCAGAAGGGCGTTTAGCTGAGCGCTGTCTAGAGTGCTGAACAGAAGATGACCTTGAGCGGGTAGGGGCCATTTTAGAGCCGGTGCTTCGCTTGGGCAAGTGACTGAAGTGAGGAGCATGAGACTGGAGGTTGTGAAGGGTGTGCTATGACTGCGAGATATATATATAGTGGGAGCGCCCGCCCTTTTTTCGCGCACTTGAACGCCATTCAGTAGAGCTTTAGTGTTCTAAGAGAAAGAGTGTTTACCCATAGCATCATCAATGATGTAGAGAGAACCGACCTCGAAAGGGAACATAATTTTGTGGCAAAAAAACATGGAAATAATTTGTCATTTTTATCCTATTATTTACTATATGTATTTGCTTGGTCAGTGTCCTTTTTTTGCTGTTGTAGGCTGTAAGGACCTTTGAAAATAACTGAAATCATTTGGCGAAGTGATATGGACATGTAATGTGGTCAAGACATGCCTGGAACTGCTTTAGCCATGCGTTTCCCTGAAAGAATTGCACACCTTAGAACATTCGTCACTCAGTCACCTTGCTTTTTTCTGTAGCGGTCTCAAAACGAGGCATCGCCTTGCCCCTCTTAGCAACCTCAAAGCAATAAAATCATTTACTACAAGTACTGTTATAGCAACAGTTTAAAATTCTTTGCAGTCATTGGCTGTTAACTTTTAAAGAGATAAGACACTTAAACCTTAAATTAACCATTTTACCTGATTGCCCAATTTGCCTGATATCACCCTTATTATAAATGATAATCAAAGAACAAAAGAAAAGCTGTAATAAGGATTAATCTATATGTAATTTATACAGTTACAGTTACAGAGTTATTTATAATTGATTATAAAAATTTCTGTGGTATTTTTACTAACTACTGTTAGACCTACCTGAAAACATACATAGCATTGTTTTATTTGTATCTGACATCCCTATTTGTTACTAAAAAAATTTAAGTATTACAGTATGTTTTAAAAGGCTAAACTATTCCATGTTTGACTCATATTTAAATTATTAAAAGAGTTTCCTTTCTATTGTCTATCCAGTCAAGGTTTAGAGGGATTTTAAGAAGTAATTAGAAATGAGTTGAATTACTTATTGAGTAATTAAATTACTTTTCAGACAGAGTAATTAGAAAATATTTTAAATACAACACTGATGATGTAATTAGTCATTAGTAACTTACCCAACACTGAGTATAATATAATATTTCTTAATTTGTACTCTTTATTATACAGTTATTTAGGATCAAGAACTTGCTATTCAAAGCCATTTGGCCTTGCCAGCTGTCAGGAATGACTTAATGATCTGACTGCAGTTAAAGACTTCAATAAAGGAAAACTAGCCCGTGCAGCCAGAGTTGATTAGTAGTGCATAAAAGAATTTGCACCTACACAAGCACTTCCATTAGCGAGAGACAGAAAGTGAGAAAGAATTTCTCTGTAGTCCTTCTCAATCAGGACAAATGGTTATAATGGGCCGTTTCTAAATGACCTCTGTGACTTGGGACACTCCTCTGGAGAATTCAACGTGCCGAATGGAAGTCGTCGTCAGTGGAAGACATAATGCTATCCATTATAACCATTTGTGTTGTATGTGAATTGGGAGCATCTGCTCCATTGATCTCAGTTAACGACCAGATGAATCGGTTTGTCGGTTCAACATACTGCTGTCTGGTTTTGCTTAGTGCAGTAAAGTGCTTTAACTGACTATATGCATGGAGCGTTCTTTAGAACTTCCACAATAAGCCAGCTGGAAAACTTCTGGTGAAATGTCACTTGCCGGTGTGTTGAGCATCAATAGTGAAATACTTAGTTTATAACCAGAATATAGTAACAAATAGTCAGGCATAGCATTAATTTAGTTATTCATACGTAAAACGTTTCACACATTCGTGTGGGGAAAAAAGCATCAAAAATTAAATATTTATTGTGCACTTTAGTTAGATTCATTAAATAAAATGTGAGTTTTCACAAGTGTGCTGAAATCATTGATCTTGCGCTGCACTGACTGACAGATTCTGTGATTATAATGGGAGAGCACTTTCTGTGTAATTCATTCACAAGAAAATCTATTGTTTTTCATGAGATTGGGAGTACTTTATACTTCACATTGACAAAATGTATTTTTAATAATTTTAATTTAAATGCATTTTATAATGTTTAATATCTATTCAAAAGTGAAACTAAGTGAAAAACTATTACAGGAAATGGCTAATATATGCAAATAAATGCTACTCTCCTGCCACCTGCTGGTTATAGTGGTAATGTCTTTTTTATTTTTAAATAAGTGTTTTCTATTAAATGTTGGATTTAATAGAAAATTTTACAAATTGGGACAATCTCAGAAGGATGAACAAATAATGTTTGTGGTCATCACATTAAAAATAACATTTGAAGACACACTGTTTCTTAAACGGTCCCAATAGCTTTGTCTTTATTGCAATCAGTAAAACTGGTTTATTGGCAAATTAGGTAAATGTGATAACTGCATTAAAATATGAATACAACATTAAAAAGTCAACAACTGATGGTTCTGTGTCAATGTACAGTGAGTACAGAATGATTAGCTAACAGTTCACCGGAAATGCCCAAGTTGGTTTAACGACAACCAGGAAGTAACCTGTCACAGACACGCCAGGCTCCAACATCATCCAATCACAGCGAACTCCCTCACCGGAATACTAATCACACTCACCTGCACCTCATCAGCTCACTAATCAGCCACTAGTTAAAAGACACTCGCACACACTCAGTCACTGTCCGGTCTCGTTCGCATCAAGACGTACCTTCATGCTTACCTTAAGGACTCCCAATGATCTACTTACCTGTCTCCAGCGTTCCCAAGTCTCCTCCTACATTCCCAGCCTGTGTGTGAGTGTCTGCCGCCTTCTGTACAGCTCCTTTTCATCATCCCGGATCTCCACCTCGACAAACCACAAGGACAGTATCACACATCTACCATTCACCATGCACCACAAGACACTTTAGTCATTCATCTGCACCCCTGTTAACTCTGCTGTGTGTCAATAAAACATCTTCTGTTGTTACCTCCTGCCTCTGACCCTTCTGTACTGTAACAGAAGACCGGACTGTAACCATCAGACACCAGCATGAGTCCCCTGGATCCCTTCCAAGAGCTCGTCAACGCCTTGCGTCGAGCTCTCACCACTAACCCACCGTCATCACCACCTACCATCACCACCGTCAACGCTACCACCACTTCTTCACCACCAGTGTACACCAGTCCCATGGCCAAACTGGCGCCCTTCTCTGGATCGGCGGAGGATTGCAACGGATTTCTCCTGCAATGTTCGCTGGTCCTGGAGATGCAACCACACTTATTTCCCACTGAGACCTCCAAGGTAGCGTTTCTAATTTCACAGTTAAATGGCAAAGCTCTGCAATGGGCCGATTCCATCTGGTCTCAAAACAATCCAGTCATTCAGACGTATTCCAGCTTCGTAGCTCACTTCAAAGAGGTCTTCGGGAAGCCAGTCGGCGATTCTTCTATTGGTGAGAAACTATACAATTTAAAACAGGGCACTTTAACTGTGAACGAATATGCTCTTCAATTTAGAACCCTCGCTGCCTCAAGTGGCTGGAATGAACAAGCACTCATAACCACCTACTGACAAGGATTGGATCCTTGAGTGCGGTTGCATCTCGCTGCATACGAGGATACCATCGGCCTCGAATGCTTCATTCAACTCTCCATACGCTTCGCCACTCGTATGCAGTCGTGTCTCGAAGAGGACCAGGGCCAGCCAGCGTTTAACACCTCCCTCCGCCGACCGGAGCCCGTCAGCCCTCCAGCCCTCCAGAACCCACCAACGAACCCATGCAACTGGAGAATTCACGGCTTTCCTTCGCTGAATGGCAGAGGCGGCTGACCCAGAACCTTTGCCTCTATTGTGGTGCCCCCGGGCATGTAATCTCCTCATGCCCGATTCGTCCTCCTCGTCCCATGGTGAGTGCCATCCTTCCCTCTGTAAATAAAATGAAACCACTCACCACTGTTGTGAATCTTACTGCCGCTGATGTTTCCATTCCAGTTGTTGCACTCCTCGATTCTGGGTCAGCAGCCAACTTCATCATTTATAATCAGAATATAGTAACAAATAGTCAGGCATAACATTACTTTAGTTATTTATACGTAAAACGACATAAGTTTCACACATTCGTGTGGGGAAAAAAGCATCAAAAATTAAATATTTATTGTGCACTTTAGTTAGATTCACTGAATAAAATGTGAGTTTTGTTTGTCAAGTTAATTATGCCAGTTGTATTGTAACTGTATAGTATAGTTCTAATAGCTGGGCACATTGTAACGCAGTATTACAACGAACCCTATCTGCGCAACTGGAATTTAAACCTGGTTAGTATCTGATAGTTAGTGAAGCATTAAAGAACTACCCAAACTGCTAAAAAACAGATTGGAGATTAAAATAATATCAGATTTGTCTAATTTTAAATAAAAACAAAAAATATAGACGAAAAATTAGCTTAAGTAAGAAAGTTACTTTTGCTATTGTTAAATAAATGTTCAGTGATATCTTCAAAAGATTTTTGAATTTTGGTGCAATTTTTTCTCTATATATTGTCGATATGGCAACTAGTAAATACTCTAAGTTTCTTCATGCTAGCATGTGTGGAAGTATTTAAACCACGTGTGTTACAACACCCTGCTTTGTCCCACGTTAGTTTGTGCCCCGCACTCCCCTACTCCAGGGTAGATTTGAGAGCCTTTGGTTAAATGTATGATGCCAGTTCTTTCTCTGTAACCATTTACAAAGTTGTCAAAGAAGTATATGATGCCTACTGTTTTGAATCCGTTCAGACTCAAGTCCCTTGTCCCTAGTTTATCCGTATTATCTAGATCTAGATTTTCATGAGGACTCCCATTTTAGCATTCTTTTATGTCTAGTGCCCTGACAATGACTGAATTGAAACTGTCCACCCTTGGGACACCAGATAATTGCTAGATTACTTTGAGAGGATGATGTGGCCTAGTAGTTAAAGATCTGAGCTGCTAAACCCACACTACTCCTGTGGAAGAAAATGTATGATGTCACAAGATATGACCCTAAAAATGCTCAAGCATACCTGTTTTTTCTTGTCATAGTCGTGATGTTGCCCACTACCGTTCAGTACAGGCATCAACTGCGTCTTCTTGCAGCAGATCTTTGTTTGTGTGTTTAACAGGAATTCCTGGTGCTGTTTTGGCTCCTTTACACATTGTCTAAGATCTTTGTGAGTTCTCAGCTTGTATAAAAAAGCATATGTACGCACATACAAGGAGTGCATTTAGCCCAGCACACAGCATTGTTTTGGATGCTCATTAAGTTCTGTCACAAAATATATGTCATAAAAGCCATTTTATATCTTTAGGTTTGGTGTTAAAAATAACAGTGTGAACGCTAACTGAACCCGGACTTAATGTATCATTTTCTTTTTTGGTCCAGACCAAATGAACCAAGAGAACCGAACTACAAGTGTGAACATCCTAGTGTTGATGCAGATGGAGGGAACAAGTACCAGACAGCTGTCTTAATATTATATTAGAAAAAAAAATATCGAATCAAAACATGCTAATGTTTTATAAGGGTTCTCTCCGCTGTGATGAAAAGCATATCAAACAAAATTGTCTGGAGCAGGATTACTGCTCTTGGAGGGATACTGGTTACTGCTGTGCAGTAGGTTAGATCCTGTCTGACTTAGCGACAAAGATAATATTAGATTGGGATTGGGCCTCAGGTGTCTGTATGGGGAAAACAATAAGTCATTTCAATTACAACGGGTAACAAGTCAGGTGTGTAGAGGTAATTCTACCACAATCCACAGGGACTGTCCCTACACCGTGAATGTGGAACCTTTGGGATTCTTCAGTAGTGAAATAATCTTCCCAATTGTTTCTAAGTTCCTTTGGTATAAATTCTCAGACGCACCTGACTTAAGTTAAACCAGGTGTCCCCCGACACCTCCAATATTATCTTTGTTCGAAGATCTTTATTCATCTTCGGAAAACAAATTAAGATATTTTTGATGAAATTCTAGAGGTCCATCTATGAGTTGTCCATAGACAGCAATATAATCACCACTTTCAAGGTCCAGAAAGGTACTAAAGACATTGTTAAAACAGTCGACGTGACTGCAGTGGTTCAACCTTTATTTTATGAAGCAACGAGAACTTTTTGTGTGCAAAAACAAAAATAATCTTATAAAATTTCATTTTCATACGTTGTTTATGTCCAGCGCTTCCAGGTTCTATGTCAGAATGCTGACTCATTATTGGCCGGCTCCTGCGTCAGCATCACAAACTCACGTGTGCAGCTTTGCCCAATACTGAGCCGGCATTCGGACGTAAACACGGAAGCTTTCACTGTGTTTACTGCGTCAACTACGTAAGGATAATGACAGGAAAAAGAAGAGATTGTTGAATAAAGTCGTTATTTAGTTTTTGCGCACAAAAAAGTATTCTCGTCGCTTCATAAAATTAAGGTTGAACCACTGCAGTCACGTCGACTGTTTTAACAATGTCTTTAGTACCTTTCTGGACCTTGAAAGTGGTGATTATATTGCTGTCTATGGAGACAGATACCTCTTGGATTTCATCAAAAATATCTTAATAAGATATTATAATATCTTACGAAGATGAACAAAGGTCTTAGGGGTGTGAAACGACATAAGGGTGAGTAATTAATGAGTAATTAATAAATTTCACTTTTGGGTGAACTAACCCTTTAATGTACTGTTCTACATTTGTATTGCTTTGGATAATGGTCTCCTGGATAATGGCTCCACAAAATCCCTAGGCACACATCTTTAGGAACCACCCCTAGTTGTTCCTAAATTATCCTTTGTTAAGCAACATTATGACTAAAAACAGCAGCCCTAGTAGTCATCTCGCACTTTGTGGGGTTGTAACGGTCAGCTTGCACTGTATACCCTGGTATTCAGCTTCTTATGAAAGTCTTGGGAATGCAGTCTGAGGCTCTGGAGGACCTTGGCAGTCTGCTGCTAAAATAATCTAAATTTAAAGTTACTTTGATTGAAGCATCTGAAAAATTACTACTTGTTAGTTCATTGAGGTCCATTCCTGCTTCTGGGAGGTCTACTGTACTGCAGTTTAGCTCCAAGTCCAATTAAACTTCCTTGAACTCACTTGAACCAGGTCTTCAGGCACACTAGATACTTCCAGGCAGGTGTGCTGGGGCAAGCTGGAGCTAAACTTTGCATGACGTTGGCCATCCAAGAGTAGATTTTGACAATCCTGTTTTAATCAAACTGAAAATTGTTCCCTCTAGAAATAGGGGTGTCCAGTCCTGCTCCTAGAGGGCTTCCTTCCTGTTTAGCTCTAGCCTTAATTAAGTACAATTAAACCAGCTAATCAAGGTCTTCTTCATGGATTAGTAGAAATATCCAAGCTGGTGTTTGGAGTGTTTGAACCACAGACTATAGGTATAGAAAGGCGGTTCACTCTTATTAGTTATGAATGGGAGAAACTGCAGCACGCAATATGGCGGAATACATCCCACCTTCTAAATAAAAGAGCCAATCACTGATTGATAAAGTCATTGCGTCACTGCAGCTGCTGTTAAAGGACTCCAGTTCCCATAGAAACCTGAGACTCGTGCTTAGGACTGCACATGTGCATTGGCTCGTCTATCCCCAAAAAAACAAACAAAAAAAAAAAAAACGCTTTTTTTATGCTATTTGAGCATAAGAATCATCATTTATGGGACAATTCATGTCAGATTTTGTTATTTTGTAATATGTAAATTGTGAGTTCGCCAAGCAGTTTTTGAGATTTCAGGATTCCCCCATTCAAATAGATAGGACTTGGTCTTGGATGCCAGAAATAACTGCCCGGAGGCATTGCAAATATGGCTGCTGAGTGAACAGACTTTCCTTGAAAGGGACTTTTGTTGAATTCAGTGCTACAATTTCTTATGGGTTTTTAGAATGGTGGTTTATGTGCAAATTGAGTTGCCTACAAATAATCAGTTAAATATTAAGACTAAAACAGTTGTTAAATTCATTGTGTTAGGTGTCACATAACGTTGTAGTATTAAATCGCATGATGAAGAGGAATGAGGAACAAGGCTTTAATAACAAAACCCAGGAGATAACCACAAAGTACAGAACAGGTGAATGTAATGACTAATCAGACATACTGGGAAAGTAGATCAAAAAAAGCATAAGCATAGACAGAACCTAAACACAATGAAAGCTAAGACAAAACAAAGCATACAGGTTACAGTAGGCTAGTTTTAGTCCTATTTTAGCATCTTGTTAGCAACACATATGCATCAGTAGGCTATTGGCATTTGACACATTAGTGTATACAATTTATGTTGTGAAATAAAATGAATAAAAAAAACAAAAACAAAAAAACAACCGACCTGGGGTGCGTTTCCCAAAGCGAACCAGTTTAATCAAAATATAAAATCAAAAACAGTCACTCTAAAAACTAATAGGCAAATCCACAGCTTGAAAATACGAATTTTTTTTTATTATTTAAATATTACAAATTAGAAAGCTATGTTTTCATTATTGATTTTAATGGATTTTATCGGTTAGTCTTATATCCTTCAGAAGTAGAACTGATGATATGGATAACAATGTTGTGAATCAAACATTTGCTATAGTGGTTGCAATTACTTGCTGTGCTCTTGTGAGTGTGTGCCAATGTTATTGGTGAATTAATGTCAGGAATCCCCAGGGCTATGAGGAGTGTTACTGCGGATCATTCAGCTTGGCCTTGTTTTAAACATGGATATTTAAGTAGTATCCCGTTTCACCTGGAAATTTTGTTTTACAGAAGAAAAATATATTGTGAACATGGTTAAATGTTGACTTTTGTGCAAACCTTTTTTAATTGCAAAGTTGGTGCAATGCCATTTTATTATAGCATTGGTGGAAATGTCATTGATTTTGCATAGCAGGGTTTTAGATTAATGTGTGTCATTCATTAGTGGTTTGTATCCAGGCAAAACACCGAATTATGTAAGAACTTGTGGTGGGGAAAAAAAGAGAAAACTTATCTTTTCTCGCTACTGCTGCGCCACTGAAGACCTTGAATTTCATGCGTCTTTTATTAAACTTGTTATATAAATAACGAGTTACGTCGAAATAACTTTAGTTATTTGGTTAGTTCAACCAAAAATGAAATCCCTATCATTAAGTACTCACCCTCGTGTCGTTCCACACCTGTAAGACCTTCATTTATCTTCGGAAAACAAATTAAGATATTATTGATGAAATCTGAGGGTATCTGATCCACACATAGGCAGCAACATCATTGCACCTTTGCATCATTGCACTGTCCAGAAAGGTAGTTTAAAAACATGGTTAAAAGTCAACGTGACTACAGTGGTTCAACCTTAATGTTATGAAGTGATGAGAATACTTTTTGTAAAAACAAAACAAAAATAACGATTTATTCAACAACCGTTGAACCGTTATCATACATAGTGATCTCAGTGCAGGCTTCCTTGTTTTCCTTAATGACAGAAATTTTATTTTTGGGTCAGGTGAACTAACCCTTTAATATCTCAAAATAACGAGTTATGATGTCGAAATAACAAGATATTATGTCGAAATAACGAAATAATGAGACATTATGTCAAAATAAGATATTATGTTGAAATGAGTTATGTCGAAATAATGACTGTCAAAATAACTTATGTCGAAATAATGACTTAATATCTTGAAATAACAAGTTATGTCCCTCCCCCACCACAAGTTTTGTCAACAAAGGAAGTTATACTAGACATGGGTATAATCATTTCTAGCAGCGATCTTGACATTTACATAAGTTGATATAGTTACATAGTTAACTACCAAATCTAACCAGCAAAATCTTGGAAATCATGTTTATATTATTCTAAATTGCATTTTGATAGTAGCAGGCTTTGTTATTTTGTGGTACATTTTATACACACAATACTACTATGTGTCGATGTCTCTATATTTTCTTTATCTATATACGAGTTTAGAAACATGAAATAGAATTTACCAGGGTGACAAACATTTTGCTCTTTTTGCTCTCTCCCATTTATTTTTCCATTTAGTTCCAAACAGTGTGTAGTCTTGAAATGCAGACTTGAAATGCATGACTACTTTAAATACAAAGTACAACCCGAAATCTGGATTGTTGGGACATTTTTTAAATTTGAATAAAATGAAAACTAAAAGACTTTCAAATCACATGAGCCAATATTTTATTCACAATAGAACATAGATAACAAAATAAATGTTTAAAATGAGAAATTTTACAGTTTTATACACAAAATAAGCTCATTTCAACTTTGATGCCTGCTACAGGTCTCAAAATAGATGGGACCGGGGGCATGTTTACCATGGTGTAGCATCTTCTCTTCTTTTCAAAACAGTTTGAAGACATCTGGGCATCGAATTATGAGTTTCTGGAGTTTTGGTGTTGAAATTTGGTCCCATTCTTGCCTGATATAGGTTTCCAGCTGCTGAAGAGTTTGCGGTCGTCTTTGACATATTTTTCTCTATAGGAGAAAGATCTAGACTGCAGGCAGGCCAATTCAGCACCCGGACTGGATGAAGCCATGCTGTTGTAATAGCTGCAGTATGTGGTTTTGCATTGTTCTGCTGAAATACACAAGGCCTTCCCTAAAATAGACATTGAAATGTTGCTGTAAAACCTTTATATACCTTTCAGCATTCATAGTGCCTTCCAAAACATGCAAGCTGCTCATACCGAATGCACTTATGCACCCCATACAATCAGAGATGCTGGCTTTTGAACTGAACGCTGATAACACGCTGGAAGGTCTCCCTCCTCTTTAGCCCGGAGGACACGTGCTTTCCAACAATAATTTCGAATTTGGACTCGTTTGACTATAGAACACTTTTCCACTTTGAAACAGTCCATTTTAAATGAGCCTTGGCCCACAGGACACGACAGCGCTTCTGGACCATGTTCAAATATGGCTTCCTTTTTGCATGATAGAGCTTTAGTTGGCATCTGCAGATGGCACGGCGGATTGTGTTTACCGACAGTGGTTTCTAGAAGTAAAATTTCTCAGTTTAAACATTTGTTATGTTATCTATGTTCTATTGTGAATAAAATATTGGCTCACGTAATTTCTTTTAGTTTTAATTTTATTCAAATTTAAAAAATGTCCCAACATTTCTGGAATTCGGGTTGTAGATTTTTATGTGGTTGCTTAGGTATTTTAAGTGGTTTAAGTGGTATGGTTGCTAGGGTGTTTTGGGAGGTTGCTATGACTTATAGGTTCTTATAAGTTCATAAGTCGAGTCTGGTGTGTAGTTTACTACTTTTAAAAAAAGCCTAATGAGAGCATGTCCTTTTGTAATTCTGTTCCAGTTAAGGACAAATTATAAAAGGACTATTCAGCTTCTCACATTCCAAAATGGACATCTGGTATTTTCACCGTCACAGTGCTTGAAATCAGTGAATGGGAACAATTGTTTTGGGAAATGGGAAAAATGGGTGCAAATTGACTCTGTACAGCTATTGTAATGTAAACTTTTTTTAAAGCACTTGTAGACTGAGGACATTAAGATCTTTCTTCATTTCTGTGCCAGAGTAGCTCCATAATGACTTGAGAGCTCATATGGAGAACCATTTAAAAATGGCCTTCTGGGATAATATCTGCTAGATAGTCCACAAACACACAAAAGAATTTTGCAAGGCCTTTAGTGGGGAGAAACTACACTGAAGCAGTTGTGTGACAAAGCTACTATATTCAATTCTTTTTCTTAAAGCAGATTGTTACAGAGATTATTTCATTCTGGTGTAATTTAAGAAGGACATCAGGATGGAAGGAGAGATTTCTGTTGAAGGACCCTGATTTAACTTTGGATTCTTAAAATAACTCAGAAAGACATAGGAGCTTACAGTATGTAGGTTATATAAGTGCTGACAGAACTGCAGACTTTGTGTTGTGACCTTTTGTGTTGTGTTGTGTCTTTGCTGATTTTCTATCGGAGTTAGTACTAGCTGCAGTCCTTGTTGTTGGTGACTTTAATATCCATGTAGATAATAAAAAAAGACTCATTGGGATTGGCATCTGCAGACATTCTAAACTTTATTGGTGTTAAACAACACGTGTCAGGACCCGCTCATTGTCGTGATCATACTTTAGATCTAATACTGTCACATGGAATTGATATTGATGCCGTTGAAATTCTGCAGCAGAGTGACAACATCTCAGATCATTATCTAGTCTTGTGTATACTACATTTAGTCAAGGCAGCTAAACTGCCTCCCTGCCATAAATTTGGTAGAACCATCACTTCTACCACTAAAGATCACTTTATAAATAATCTTCCTGATCAGTTTCATCTCCTTAGCATACCAGACAGCTCAGAAGACCTCGATGTTGCAACAGAAACTATTGCCTCTGTCTTTTCCAGCACATTAGACTCAGTTGCTCCTTTGCATTTAAAAAAGATTAAGGAAATTAATCCAACGCCATGGTACAATGAGCACACTCGGGCCCTAAAGGTAGCAGCCAGAAAAATGGAGCGCAGCTGGAAGAAAACAAAACTAGAAGTATTTCGCATTTCGTGGAGAGAGAGAATGAGTACAGTAAGGCGGTTAAAATCTGCTAGATCTGCCTATTTTTCAAAACTTTTAGAAGAAAATAAACAAAACCCTAGGTATTTATTTCATACAGTGGCTAAATTAACAACAAAATAAAGCTTCAACTTCTGATGTTTCCATAGAGCACAGCAGTAATGACTTTATGAACTTCTTTACTTGCAAGATATTAAGGAAAAAATTATAACCATGCAACCGTCTACTACAGTATTGCGTCAGACAGTGCACTGTAGTGTCCCTGAAAAAAAAATTCAATTCATTTACTGCTTTAGGAGAGGAAGAATTGTCTAAACTTGTTAAATCATCAAAATCAACAACATGCATGTTAGACCCTATACCGACTAAGCTATTGAGATGCTTCCGGAGGTCATAGATCCTCTTCTTAATATCATAAATTCATCTTTATCACTAGGATACATACCGAAAACCATTGTTCGGGAAGCAGACACACTCTGTCAGTTTAAATCTAAACTAAAAACGCATCTCTTTAACCCAGCATACACATAACATATTATCAATTTATTTTTCAAATCCGTTAAAGGATTATTAGGCTGCATAAATTAGGTCAGCCGAACCGGGAACATTTCCTATAACACCAGATGTACTCGTTACATCAGAAGAAGAATGGCATCTACGCCAATATTAGTCTTTCTGTTTATCCCGAGGTTTACCGTAGTCAACCGGATCCGGGCCGTATCCAGGTGAGACCAAGGACCTGTGCCTTGACACGACCACAACGCAGCCCTGAAGTATCAGCAGAGATTGAGTCATCTAGATCATCCACTGTGAAGGCCTCATCAACATGACAACCAGTGGCGCAGCTCCTCAACAACCTTCCATGCTGGCGTGATGAATACGATCCTCAACTGGATGGAACTGAATTAAATACTTTGAATGTTGCAATCCTATCTGACTTATGATAGCAATCTGAGTCGTAACAAAGCACTGTTTGCCAGAGGAGAACTGGCCCCCTGACTAAGCCTGGTTTCTCCCAAGGTTTTTTTTTCTCCATTTTAACACCTTTTTGCCACCTGATGTCACCTGTTGGAGTTTGGGTTCCTTGCCGCTGTCGCCTTTGATTTGCTTAGTTGGGGACACTTGACAATTGACATTTGATATTCAACAGTGCTTTGATCTGCCTGTATTGACACTATTCTTTAAGAGCTGCTGTGCAGCCAAAATAATGTACCAGTTATCAATGTAAAGCTGCTTTGACACAACCTACATTGTAAAAAGCGCTATATAAATAAAGGTGACTTGACTTGACATGAAAAACAACAATAATATGACTAATACATAACATCAAAGCTTCAAAAAAGGTGATGAATTTTAAGAATGCCCTCAATACAAAAAGATAAAATAAACCAGACTTGAGGCCTGAAACATAAATGCTGCAGACACAAATTTAGGAAGTGCTAACTACATTGCAAGTTCGTAAAAGTAACTAACCACATTGAAATATATATAATAATGTGTTTCGTACTGGCGTGGGTTTTCAGGTTGGAGGTTCTGCTGCTATACTGAGTCTGCAGTGAGGTGAACATTTACAATATAACTTTTTAAGTATTCCAAATGGGGGCTGTAAAAGGATAGCAATGCAAATTAGTAGAAGCAATTTTAACACCCACATAACCGTTCTAAAGTGTCTTTCCATTTGCAGACAAGCAATATTATTAGGTAGCTTGGTTTGCACACACTGGAGAGAAAAAAAAAAAAAAAAAATTATATATATATACACACACAGTGGGTATGGAAAGTATTCAGACCCTCTTACATTTTTTACTCTGTTATATTGCAGCCATTTGCTAAAATCATTTAAGTTCATTTTTTTCCCTCATTAATGTACACACAGCACCCCATATTGACAGAAAAACACAGAATTGTTGACATTTTTGCAGATTTATTAAAAAAGAAAAACTGAAATATCACATGGTCCTAAGTATTCAGACCCTTTGCTGTGACACTCATATATTTAACTCAGGTGCTGTCCATTTCTTCTGATCATCCTTGAGATGGTTCTATACATTCATTTGAGTCTAGCTGTGTTTGATTATACTGACTGGACTTGATTAGGAAAGCCACACACCTGTCTATATAAGACCTTACAGCTCACAGTGCATGTCAGAGCAAATGAGAATCATGAGGTCGAAGGAACTGCCTGAAGAGCTCAGAGACAGAGTTGTGGCAAGGCACAGATCTGGCCAAGGTTACAAAAGCATTTCTGCTGCACTTAAGGTTCCTAAGAGCACAGTGGCCTCCATAATCCTTAAATGGAAGACGTTTAGGACGACCAGAACCCTTCCTAGAGCTGGCCGTCCGGCCAAAGTGAGCTATTGGGGGAGAAGAGCCTTGGTGAGAGAGGTAAAGAAGAACCCAAAGATCACTGTGGCTGAGCTCCAGAGATGCTTTTGGGAGATGGGAGAAAGTTGTAGAAAGTCAACCATCACTGCAGCCCTCCACCAGTCGGGGCTTTATGGCAGAGTGGCCCGACGGAAGCCTCTCCTCAGTGCAAGACACACGAAAGCCCGCATGGAGTTAAAAAACACCTGAAGGACTCCAAGATGGTGAGAAATAAGATTCTCTGGTCTGATGAGACCAAGATAGAACTTCTTGGCCTTAATTCTAAGCGGTATGTGTGGAGAAAACCAGGCACTGCTCATCACCTGTCCAATACAGTCCCAACAGTGAAGCATGGTGGTGGCAGCATCATGCTGTGGGGGTATTTTTCAGCTGCAGGGACAGGACGACTGGTTGCAATCGAGGGAAAGATGAATGCGGCCAAGTACAGGGATATCCTGGACGAAAACCTTCTCCAGAGTGCTCAGGACCTCAGACTGGGCCGAAGGTTTACCTTCCAACAAGACAATGACCCTAAGCACATAGCTAAAATAACGAAGGAGTGGCTTCACAACAACTCCGTGACTGCTCTTGAATGGCCCAGCCAGAGCCCTGACTTAAACCCAATTGAGCATCTCTGGAGAGACTGGTCCAACCTGACAGAAATGGAGAGGATCAGCAAGGAGGAATGGCAGAGGATCCCCAAATCCAGGTGTGGAAAAACTTGTTGCATCTTTCCCAAAAAGACTCATGGCTGTATTAGATCAAAGGGGTGCTTCTACTAAATACTGAGCAAAGGGTCTGAAAACCTAGGACCATGTGATATTTCAGTTTTTCATTTTTAATAAATCTGCAAAAATGTCAACAATTCTGTGTTTTTCTTTTCTGTCAATATGGGGTGTGTACATTAATGAGGAAAAAAAATGAACTTAAATGATTTTAGCAAATGGCTGCAATATAACAAAGAGTGAAAAATTTAAGGGGGTCTGAATACTTTCTGTATCCAATGTAATTATATATACATATATATATATATATACACACATATATATATATATATATATATATATATATATATATATATATATATATACATATACATATATACATATACATATACATACATATACATATACATATATACATATACATATACATATATACATATACATATACATATATACATATACATATATACATATATATATATATACATATATATATATACATATATATATATATATACATATACATATATACATATACATATATACATATACATATATATATATATATATATATAATATTGCTCGTCTGCAAATGGAAAGACACTTTAGAACAGTTATGTGGGTGTTAAAATTGCCTCTACTAATATGCATTGCTGTGTTTGTACAGCCCCCATTTGGTATACTTAAAAAGTTATATTGTAAATGTTCACCTCACTGCAGACTTAATGTAGCAGCAGAACCTCCAAACTGAAAACCCACGCCAGTACGAAACATTATTATTCCAGAAGATAAAGCCACAGTTACAGACATGGAACATTAGAAACCATTATGCATTTGTTGAATGGGAAAACATTTTGTTTCTGTTTGGCCATCTCCAAGTAGAGAGCTGGGCCCTGGCATTAAAAATGTATTGGACAGGAAATGGGTGTTTTGTTTTCTTTCTTTCTGTCTGTCTGTCTGTCTGTCTGTCCAATGTAAAATAGACTGCCTCCTCTGAGATTATTTAGACAGGCTATTATTTATAGATTTGTAAAGCACATGTACTGACAGCCAATCCAATATTTAAAAAAATATGTCAACACAAATCTAAATGAATTCAAATACAATTCACACATACTGCACAAGATGAGTTGACAGAATGTCTTTATTGTTTGAAAGAAGCATTTGTTAAAAGTAAGCACAATTTTTTTTTCAATTTCGGCATAACCCATGTGGCACGTAAACAACGTTTAGCCCAGTTCCCTTTAGTAGATTGTTACATGCTCAAGTTCAAAATCCATTACCCAACTGCTTGTGCCAAGAAGATTGACATGATAGGACACATTTACAGCTTAGTGGAGTAAAACGTACTTAAGTACCTAAGATCCAAGCTCCCATGAGTTCCATAAATGAATTTAACCATGAATAGAACAGTTGAGGTAAGCAGCAGGGCAAACACCCTCATATGGCTCAAGGGCAAAACTTAAAATACACAATAGGTTCTCAGTCAAAATCAAATACCAATTACATATCACAGTCATGCATGCCTACTTACAAACTATAATCTCACTCATTCACAATACCGAACAGCACAAAAAGGTGGAAAAAATGAAGATAATCATCAGCTCCAGCATTTAACACTTTCCTCAGCTTTATGTACGCTATAAAGATGTTTGTGACGAGCAGGGCGGGCGAGAGTCGCGAGGGAACGGCGCGAGTGTTAACGACCGTCGACTGCACATTGCACCGGTCTCGAATCTCTCACAGAGAAGCTCCGGAAGCATAAAAGGGGAGCGAGGACCAGGCCTGGATTTATTTTATGGTTTTATTATTGGTTTGTTTATTTTGAATATTATTAAAGTTATGTTTAACATTCGTCGGTTCCCGCCTCCTTCTTCCCGTATCAACTAACCTTACTACAATGTTTTTCTGCCAATTAAGCAATGTTAAAAAAATTACAGTAATGTACGTTGGTCCTTCTACAACCGCATGCGAAGATAATTTGAAACTTCCATCCAGGAATTTAATTTCACTCAACATAAATGATAAGTCTTTCTGCATTGCTACACATCAGCCTTGATTGAAAATTCCCAAAAAGCCTAGTTTGTGAAGTTAAGTTTGAGTTTGGGGGATAAATTAAAATAATCCTCAAAACTCGTCCTTGATAAAATTATGTCCTTAGCCTTTTTTTAATACTGATAAAGGCACTCATTGGCTTAAAGTGTGAAAATATGTTAATGGTAATTTTTTAATACTCAAGATACTCAAATGAGGGCACACATTTCCTTTGCTATTAGGGCAAACCGGTCAAGAACACTCCAAGGTCACAGTTCACCCCAAAATGTAAAGAAAAAAGGCATTTATTATGACCATTAACACTTCTGGAATTAAGCACTGAAGTATTTATGCAGCATTATTTGTCGTACCACCTTTCATTTGTATATCCCCCTCCCAAACACATTAAGATAAAAAGAATATGGGGGAATGTTTTTTTTTTTCCTTTTCATTGTGGTCAAACATGAGCTGGTTGTTTCTGTCAGCCATTAAATAGCCTCCAGTAGGTCTTGCCACTGGAGTGTGGCATAAATGTGATACATTAATGCACAAAACAGTCTACGCAAGTATGTGTACACAACTACTTGTAGCTAAAAATCTGTCAACGCATTTCATAATCAGTTCCAAATACATATTATCAGTGTTGCAACAGAACTCCCCAGAGTGCAAGTTATATAATTCTACATTTAGAAAACTGACTGTAGAATTAGATAATGGAACAGTTTGAGTTAAACTGTCGACATGTTTATAGCTAGCTATCTGAATACCAACACACCTGCTTTAGATGGCAGAAACATTTAAAGGCAACTCCACTTTCCCCTTCAAGAGAGAAAAATGTAAATTCTGTCATCATTTATGTACCCTCATGTCATTCCAAACCCATAAGACAAGCCTGAGAGATTTCTGTCCCTTCACTGAAAGTTCAAAACTTGGGACTACCGAAGTAAACCAAAACTTGTTTCAAAAAACAATATGGTTTGTTCTCGGCTGTCAAGAAAGTACTACTGAGCTTATGTTTATCATATTTGCTCTGTTTGAAGCATCAATGTTTGGTTGAATGGACTTTCAGTGGAGGGAATCTCCCAGGTTTCTCTCAGAAATCAAGAAATCTCTTCTGAGTTTCAAAGATAAACAAAAGTAATCGTAATTGATGAAAGAATTTTCATTTTTGGGCAAATAATCCCTTTAAGTACTGAGGTTTCTGGCTTAAGTCAACATTATAGTGCATCTTTCCTACCACTCATACCTATTAAAACTATTTGTCAGTGATGCTATATTAAAACTAAGCTGGAGTGCATGTAGTACAGCTAGCACCTACAAGATTTAAACCTAATTTCCTGTGTGCATTTCAACACCTAATAATAAGTCAAGGAAACCAGTTACTGGGCAGACCACAAAATGGCTGCCACTACATTCAGAGAACCCAAGATTCTTGTGGAAACCGTAACGAAACTGGTGATTGAGTATTTACACGTTCCAGACCAGGTGTCCAGCACCTTAGCAGGCAAAAAAAAAAAAAAAAAATTTTATCGTATGATTGGTGCCCCATTCCACCACTGTGTACCATCAAATGACTGATTCTCAAATACATACAAAATAACACAAATGATAATTAAAGATGCTGCCACAGGAATCACCTAGAACACTATGGCACTTCTTTCATTTGCACACAAACCATTCACCCAATCTTCTATGGAATTTGGTCCTCGACATCTTCCAGAGTGTATCATCTGTTTTTGTGGAAGTCTTCAAACTGGACATGGTCACTCAACCCAAAACTTCCCAATCCAAACATGACAAAATACTGCGTGTACGAAATCTGTCTCATGACAGATCTAAACTGACAAGATGTTTCTCAGTAGAGGCCCCGTTTCGTTGAACGTTAATAATAAATAAAACTAGAAACATACTTACAATAATACATGAACTGCAGCCTTCACTTTAACCCGGCCTCAAATTTATGAAATGGGTTTTTAAAACGGTGGCTGTACAGCCTTTACATTCAATGCCCTTTTCCCTTTTACAGGCTAAACCTGTTTGTACACTGGTTTTTATATGTTCAAACACTGCGAGAATGATTTTCACATTATTCCTTTTTCTACTTCCTCAAAACTCCAAAAAAAAAAAAAACAGTATTCAAGACAAAATGAATAAAAATATGCCAAATGATCAAAGCATTGCTCTCATTTTCTGATTTCCCATTTAAAAGTTCTTAAGACATTGATTGAAGCAGCCTCTTCCCCAATCTATTTTTACATGAAGTGAACAAATAGCTCCTAGGTTCAAGGGTCCAACTGCTGGTAGATACAGTTTATATAGGTCACATGACACCTGAGCCCCCCCTCCCCCTCCCCTTCCCTTCTACAGTACTTCTACAGACTTCACAAGCTTCCAGTGAGTGCATACATGAGGATGGGTACACATGCAAGTCTTTTTCAACAGTCCCTTGGCAACAAAAGGGTAGGGTCTTGGTAGCAGTTGAGGGTCAAGCATATGGACACCAAAGAGAGGCCCAGATTTGGGGGTAGGGCATCACCTCACAAGCCATTATTATCATGCTAATCACAGAATTGTCGCCCTGTCCCTGTGGGGATAAACGGAGTTGCCCCTGGCAACACTTCCACTTATTTTTCCCTCTTCAGCTCCTGCCCCTCTTTCGCACAATAGCCAACCCGCATGCGCAGCGTTCCGCTCTTGTGCAAGTGCCAGAGTTGCAGGAACTCCTCAGGCATGGCGTGAAATCTCGAGGATGGGAGAATGTTGTCATAATAGTGGTGGCTGACCGGTCGCTCATCCAGCCCCACCGAAAATGGCCAAAAGCCGTAAGTGGTCACCTCTTCACACAAGCCAAGGGCAAGGCTCACCAGGAACAACCCCGTGGATAGCCGTTTGCCATGGACGCCGTGGTTCTTCCAGAATCGACCAACATTTTTAAGGAAGTCTGGGTTAGCAAAGAGGACAGTCTGGTTGGAGGCAGAGTCTGCAAGAGCATGGTATGCCCGCAGGGAGGGGTCAGTGCCGGGCTTCATAGAGAATGCTGGTATGTAGATGTAGCTGGAACCATATGCCTTCATGCTGTCTACGAAGGATTTGCGGGACCAAAGGAGGTTCTGAAAGCTGATGGGAAAAAGGAACAAGTCAAAATATCCATAGGATATTGGATAACAAGATAAAATGATCCTAAATAATAATTAATAATAAAATAAATAATAAATAAATTATTAAAATAAATAAAAAAATTTTTTTTTTTTTTGACCCCTTGATATAATCTAACTGCTCGTTTCCGAAGCAAAGTACACTTCAGTTCAGTACAGTACACTTCAGTTCAGTACAGTACACTACGCTTCAGGGCGGCAAACCCTGATCCGGCGTTTTCACTGCCAACAGTACCCTTACTTGATAGGAGTGGTATATGCCGGAGAGTAGCGATCAACATCTTTAGCTCTTATACTGTAGCTTGTTAGACATCCTGTCATTTCCTTGGCATTGAGTGAATAAGCTAATAAATAAAGTTACTGAGCTTGAGCTTGTTTGTGAATGTCCAATATACTTTACGAATAATACAAAAATTGAATAATCAAATGTAAAATAACTGCATATTACATTGCATAGTCTTACTGTGAACATTAAATATAGATTAATCCTTTTTAAAGCTACTTAAGTTATTCAGTCAAAATCAGTAATTGATTTTCCTTTGTCATTTGTTGTTTGATTATTACTAATGACAGACTGCAGCAGGTTTATTAGGCTGCTGTCACTTACTTTAAGAGCTAATGCATGGATCAAATATACTGTTAGAAAACGTGTGTGTTTCTCAACTGTGTACATGTACTTAAGACATAACCCAGTGTTTACATGAATACTCTCCAAAAAGGCATTTTGACATTTGTGTGTGTGTATGTGTTTAGGCACATATCTGCTCAATCTGCGTTAGACTCCGACTCAGAGCGTACACACAGAAAGCTGCCTGGGAAAGTGTCTCTTTTGCGACTTAATGCACTTTTAATAACACTGTTTAATATCAAACATGTCTCGCAGTTTAGCAACAGTAGACTGCATTGTACAGCACTCACTCACTTAAGTTTGGGCTTTTAAGGAGGAACGAAAGCGTACCGCTGTGAAGGAAAGGAAGGTGCACTGGACGGAATGTGGCAATGGCACAATAATTGTTTTACCTTGATTATCTTGTTTTCATAATCGTTGGAAGCCAAAATCGAAGTTGAAAATCAATTTCGATTAATCGCACAGCCCAACAAGCAAATTAACAAGCAAATTAATAAAAATAAATAAATAATAAAACTGAAAATGTATGACCATGGTACTAACACCAATGCACTTGAGACTAGAGATTTCCTGCCAGCTAATGCAAGAAGTAAAAGGGATAATCCACTAAGAAATGTCAATATCCATCCCTCAAGACGTAATTAGCTGTCTGGAGAACTGTCCTTTTCGGACTATTCTGTCATGGTTTCCATGCTGTTTGTCACATGCTGCTAACTACACCAGAAACCAAAAACAGCTACAGACCGTTTCAGATCGAAGGATTATGAACTCTGTCAGACAACAGAATGAAGTTGAACAAGACATGGAAAAGTTAGAAAGGAAAAACATGGTATGGTAGAGTGAGAGATGCATTATTTTACTGAAACAACTACACAATTGCAGGTGGACAAAGACAAAAATAAAGTACCAAGTCAAAACAACAACGCAATTTATCTGATGTAACAATTTCAATTAAATAATTAATTTCAATAATTTTGAATAAATTCAGTAGTGCTGTCACCAAAGTAAAGCCAGCTGCGACAAAGGCTATGTTCACACTGCAGGTAAATGTAGTCCAACTCCGTGGGTTGAAGCGACTGCATTATTTAACCCCGGAACGCGATTTTTACCGGGATACCCCACAGAATGTGAGTTTTGGACTAGTTTTGAGAAACAATTGTGGGGATTTTGTGGAAAAAACCTGGCAACCCCGTTTGTACCGTTTGTATCAGTTCAGAACCATGATCTGTTCACACTGGAAATCTGAAATTGGCCACATTTAAAACAATGTGAACAGCTACACAAAATAATAATAATAATAAAAAAAAACAGATCTGAGCAAAAATCGGAATTGAGCATTAAGCCTTGCAGTGTGAACGTAGGCAAAAATATTGGTGTGCACCTATTACAAAAACTATGGTAATCTCCAGGAAGCGCAGAAAGGTGCCGCTTTGGAATCTAAATCACTGTTTACTATTGTTATTGGTATCCAGTATGGAATTGTTGGTATTGTGATTTAATAAAGTATGATCAGTGAATTCATCATATCAACCCCAAAAAAGACATACATAAATAAAGTGAGAAGAAGACTACATACCTCTTTTCAATAATGCTAGGATTTGCGCTCACAAGGTGTGTTCTAGTACCAACATCAGCGATGTACTCTTTGGACAGAGGAGGAAGATTACATCTAGAGGTAAAGGAGATGGAGAGAGATTGAAGAAAAAGTGCTGTTGGCAGTGATGTTACTCTATGTCATGAGTCATGAGCAAGCGTTGTTGTTAATTAAATACATTAATAAATGTCCCTGATCTTACTGTATGTCACTTTGTTAGATTCTTACATTCCTGCTGTTGTGTTCCACAAAAGAAAATATGGGTCTGAAAGGACATGAGCATCTAAATAATGAAAGAATCTAATTTTTTTCGGATAAATTTAATTTCAAAATTAAATTTATCCAAAATTAAATTGTTTATGGATGTGGTTCTGCAACCACATCCATAAACAAAGACAAATAAATTTAATTTCAAAATAACTAAATAAACAGCTTTGCTTTCATAACATCTGTTTTATCACAGGTTAATGTCCAATCCTGGTGGCCTGGAGGGCCACCTTTCAGCAGAATTTAGCTCTAGTCCTAGGCCACATCCACATGAAGCCAGAGCTTTCCCTATCTGATCTTTTTTTCCCCTCATCCTAAAAAATACCTGCGTACACACGAAACCACTGAAACAGACTCAAAACGATGTAGTATACCTGCCAGACCAGTATGTGGCGCTGTAATTCTGCCACAGAGATAAACTAAAAATAGAGAAGAAGACTTGGAGAATGCGAGTCGAGGAGTCAAGACGTGGGGTGATGACATCATTGTCTCACAAAATATACGGATTGGCTGTACACATGAAAACGCAAGGGTGTCGTTTTCAGATTTATCTACTCTGGGACCCTGTTTCAAAAAATAGGCGGTTTCAGGCTCCCAAAGTGCCAGATCTGTCTGGGTGAAACACAGATACGATACAAATTTTTTACTTATACAGCTAAACACGCCTCCGTGTGGACGGGCTCCTAATTAACTACAACTGAACCAGCTAATCAAGGTCTTCAGAATCTAGACACTGCAAGAAAAGTGGCTTTCCAGGAGCAGTATTGGACACTCCTGACAACATTTTTGGACAATTCATGTCAGATTTTGTTGCTGATTTGAAATATGTAATTTAATTGGGAGTTCGCCAAGCCGTCCTTGAGATTTTAGGATTCCCCCATTCAAATAGATAGAACCTGGTCTTGGATGCCCAAAATAGCTGCCCAGAGGCATTACAAACATGGCCGCCGAGTAAACAGACTTTCCTTGAAAAGGACTTTGATCAAGCTCAGAGCTGCGTCAACACAACATTACAGCAGTCAATAATTACAGACTAGTCTCTCTCCTTCTTCTGTCAAAACTCCTAGGTGTTTAATCCGTTCTTTTTTTCTCTCTCTCTCTCTCACAGAACAAGCTATTTGATAACCAATCTGGCTTCAAAAGCAAGACCACCTGCTGGCTTTCAATAAATCTCTATGGCTTGCAAGTGCAGACTCCAGATCATCGGTCCTCATTGCTTTGCGGAGTTGTATACTGTAAATCACCAGATCCTCCTGTCCAGCCACTCTGACCTATGAGCATCACAGGTATGGCAGTTCAGTGGTTTCAGTCTTACCTCACAGGCAGATCTTTCTGAAAAGGAGGGGTGTCCGAGTTAATTACTGGGGTGCCTCAAGGTTCAGTGCTTGACCCTCTCCTTTTCTTGATATACACAACCTTACTAAGCTTGATCAAAAAGGCACACAGCTTTTCTTGTGGAAATGATATGTTTGTTGTTCCAACCCCAGTGTTCAACTTCCATCTCTGTTTGCCCTTCAGACATCTCAGCCTGGATATAGAAAATTCACCTCCAGCTCAACCTTGCAATCCCAGCCAACCAGTTAGTCAACCACCATATCACCGTTCAATTGGATTCACCAACACTAACGTCAACCAGGACAGCAAGGAACCTGGTGGTAGGTGGTATATGATGACCAGTTTACTTTCCACATTTACAAAATACCTGATCATGCAGGTTTAATGCTTTAAAACAATTTAAGACTGGACTACTAAAATGCTCTATTGGCCAGCCTCTCAAAGAGCACATATAAGCCTCTGCAAATGATCCAGACCATGGCAGTGCATGTAATCTTTTGGTCTCAAACCACTGTCTAGCTGTAGCTACCCAATTCAAATTCAAGGATTTGATTCTGGCCTTAAAGACTGCAATCCTACAAGTGTATGTTCTCACCTGTAATTTGAATGAGTGCCGCAAAACAGTCCTTCACATCAAAGCACTTTCACTCCTCTTAGATGGAACAAACTGCCCACATTCACCCAATTTGCAGAGACCATCACTACTTTCAAGAATCAGTTAAGAAGTCATACCTTTTCTGCAACCACATCCATAAACAAAGACACTTACTATTTTAAAAGAGTTCTCCCTTTCTGCATCTCACCTTTGCTCTAGATTGTGTACTAATAATACATGTACATGCAAATATAAATGTATATTAATAAATGTAAATTTATATTAAAATTTGATATTCTGTACTGCAAATATTGTTGGATAAATATAAATAAATAGAAATGTAAATCTAATTCTGTTAGATTTTTTATATGATTTGACACACTCAGCCAGTCCAGAACATGCAAAAATTACCATCTTCTCACCTCATGATAAAGTCAGCTTGGTCAATTTCGTTTCCACAGCCACTGTGTTTCAGGACCCCTCCATTGCCCACAACCGAACACTTCTTTAGAGGAAGCTGCAATGGTGTATCCTAGCAACACAAAAACAGTGGGAGTTACACAAGTGGGTCGAGGAATAAAGAGTCACTCACAAATTAAATTTCCATTGGTTTCTTTTGATGAATACATATTCAAATCAAGGATACTTCAATATTCATATGCTTCAAAGAGTGGTGAACCTCTGAGTAAAACCAAATCGATGAAAATACCATTTGTAAGATCCCCTGCTGATCCATTTGCACCACAGGCCAGCATTTTCATCTCACACACATAATTATACACTCCTCATTAGACATTAAATGAGTTGTAGGTTGTGTGGTTAGAATCTACAAAACAAAACTAGATTCCTACATTTTCTGAAGAAAATTGGTTGTGCTTGCCAAGTTTTAGAGTGTTGTGGGTAATTGGCGAGGTGTTGATACTTTCTAAGGTGCTCTGAGTGGTTATTTGTGTATTGCTAGGGTTTTGTGGGTAGTTTCCAGGGTATTACTAGGATAAATAAATTATTATTATGAATAAGTAAAAGTACAAAGCTGGACACTTCAGTATATATACATAATATACATGACATTACCATTAAGCATATGGTATTTTGACTTGAGCAAGTTCATGTGATGAATTACACTTGTAAATCCACAAAAAACAAAAAAAACAAAACAAAAACAAAATCATCAATAAACCAACCAGCCAACCAACCAACCAACCAGCATTCACTTTAAAACCAGTAAGTGAAAATTCATAGAGAAATCCCTAAAAAAAATTAAGCTCTTGTATGATCATTTTAGTGCTCTCATATCTGGCATGAATAAAACACAATGCTCTGATAAACATATTACATGTTTGTTTTTCCTGCAGATGGATAAATTTAATTACTGTAAGTCTGCTGTATGCTGACACTGTTGTCCTTCTGAAACCTAATACTAGGATTGACAGTAAGCATACTTTAAGACTATGTGTGTAAACGTAAATCCTTTTAATGCCTTTTCTGGACACAAAAGACCCATTTAGAAACTATCTCTACTATAAATATATTAAAAAAAAGACACTGTGTCCATATGGTCTCATTGAGATCCCACTGAATAAACTTATAAATCACAGTGTAACTAGATTAGAATGATGTTTGTGAGTGTGTGTGAAGGATATTGTGTTGCGCATTTGTGTGTCCATCAATAATGAGCGTGGGCTCTGAGACAGTGTAGGAGGAACATTGCGACTGAAAGGCGGCATGGTGCCCAGTACAGGACAATCAGGACCCATGCGGGTGTCTCTCCCATGCCTGTTTATTTTTAGAAGGCAGAGTGCTGCGCTGATCCTCATGGAGAAAAAAAATCTGGACCAACTGCTACTCTTCCAAACACTTCCACATTCAACTACATTTTATAGCAAAAACTTAATTCAGGTTACGGTTAGAAGCTATGTGGGACTTTAATCTAAAACATCATGAGTCGAAGTGTGCCATTACCTTTTTAAAAAAATCAATTTTCACTTGGCGGACTACTAAATGAATGAAATAAACGGACTACAACAAAAAATTTGATTTGCACTTAAATGGAGGATATCTAGATTAGAGACCAGAATAGAGAGCACAGACGTGGGTTAGCATAGAACTTCTTAGCAACCACCCAAAACACCAGAGCAACACTCTAAAGTTGAAATTGTAAGGTAGTGACAAGACTGAAATAGCTAGATTTTAGTCCATTAAACATTTTATGACCAGTTGTTTTAAGATAGTTGTGTTGAAATCTTTTGTTTAGACAGATTTAAATTTTAGCAACAGAATAAAATATGAAATGGTTGGAAAGATTTTCAGAAATGACACTCTCAAATTCAGGTTTCACACTTTAACTAGAAATGATGCCGTAATATTAAGGAGCAAACCAACAATTATTTGCTTTCTAATGATTCAACCTAAGGGTTGAGCATATATTTTCGAAACCATCTGCATTAACATGAAAGTTGGTCCTTCAGCTTCAATTCTTTTTTACCATTTCAATTCTTCTGTAATGCATTAAAGACTGTAGCAGGCATAAAATAGAAGTGATGGAAAGTAAGGGTGGGCAGAATGAATTGTTTATAATGAATGACAGTAGAAATGCAAACATGAAAGCAAACATGGATTAAGGTGAAAATACAGAGATATGCATCAAAGAAATCCACAAAAAGAAAGAATTATCTGTTTTGAGTTTTGTATTACAAAATGTAAAGCTGACACAAAACTTATTAGTTATTCATTATGAACTTATCTTTTAGGGCCCATTTACACAACACCATTTTCAACTAAAAAGTGGAAAACTTTTCATGCATTTTGGCCATTCATTTACACAACAGCATTTGGGGGCCTGAAAATGTTAATTTTTTAAAACGTCTTTCAAAGTGCAAGTTTTTAAAAACAATACCATTTATCATCTCTGTATAAACTACAAAAACACGAATTTGTAAAAATGGTGACGTCATGTGCATGCGTATTATGTGTATAGGCGCATATTGTTTCTTTACAAAGGGACATCGCCAACTACTGGCCTGGCAGCACAATACAGCTTTTTTCCTTTGTTGTCTGTATGTGAAACACACAAAGGAAAAACTTTTCCATTTTTAGTACATCGTTGTCGTGTAAATGTTCTCCTAGGGCTCGTTCACACAGAATGCGTTTTTTCATGAGACGCGGCCAGAAGAATGGGGAAAAAACACAAGGTCTTGAGACGCATTTTTTAAAAGTTGAACTGATTTGAGCTTGAGCGCTATGTTTTTAGAATGTTGTGTCATGCGCGAGACGCTGCAAAAGACGCAAGACACGAGCGCAACAGTTTTGCACGTCTGTCTAGCGCATTTACATAGAAAAACAATGGAAACGAAGCGCTGTGGAATGGAAAAACACGTTCTGTGTTAACGGCCCCTTAGTTTGCACCCATCAAGTTCCAAGAAAAAGGGTAAAGTAATCATATGACATGTTTCATTTGTAAATTTGTAAGTGTTAACTACTAGTCTGTTTTCATTTCATTGAAATCCCCCTTTCACTGGAATTCTAGCAAAAAATTAACTATATTTATTTATGAGTGAATGAGGCATCTCTTTAGTCCTCATTCACTCATAAATAAATCCACAGAATTGTAGGATTTAATGTTTTAAAGTAGTGCCATTTTACACCCTAAAAAATTGAGTATTGTTCAGGAAATTCAAAAAGCGGTTGCAAAACTGCAACATCTGTTTGTTTCCAAGGTTTTATGTAAATTGTGTAGGTTTTTGTAATATGTTTTCATGAAATTTAATGGAGACAGATTAGTTATACTGGAATCAGAAAAATAATTACATTTCACAAGAATCCTGGAATTCTCCAGCCACTCATTTTCAAGCTGTGAAAACATTTATTACATATTAAAAATCTGTATAAGCACACATTTGTGGTATATACTGCTGCCACTTAAGACCTATATCTCAGTATAAACATGTAACAGCAAAATCTAGTATCCAGTATTTTGGGCTCATTGACTTCTATGAAAGATAATACCTGAACAAAGAAAGGGTAGGTTTCATTGTTGACTGTGTGGTAATGGTAGATCTCCCCATCATACCACAAGACTTTGCCTATTGGCGAGTTCTCTTTAGTAACAGCAAACATCCTCTTTGGATCACAGCATTCTGTCAGCAGCTTCCTGCCAAAAAAGATAAAAAATGGGATTGTGAAAATGTCCTTTCTAATTGACAGAGAACAAGCACACACTGTTGACACACTTTTATTTAGCAGAAATGTTCCTGTGCAATTACACAAACTAATTTTATGACAAAAATTAAAGCAGGCATAAATGGAAAGCATGTAAGCAAACGAATATTCAAATAAAACATCTCAGCATCCACTGTCCAAACAGGTTCCTCCAAGTAATGTTTCATGACACTCTTTCTTTCTCTCTCTCTCTCTCTCTCTCTCTCTATATATATATGCATTCTATATATATGCTACATACTGGCCTCAATTTGATTAGGTGGGGGGAGTAAGGGATGGAATCCCCCTTGTTAAAAAAAAAAAAAAATTTATTAGGGCTGCACGATTTATCGTGATTAAACCGCATGCGATTTGGCAAAGGCTGCGATTATTTTATGCGCAGCTTATCAGAGCTGTACGATGCTTCTCTATCTGAAAGCCAGAGGGCACTCTTGCACAGAAACTCCAAATATTCCCTGGTGCAGAAGAAGATAACACGTCATATCCAAGCGGCAACCTCCCCCAGTTTCTCTTGAAGCCAATACGGAAGCGACTTAAACTGCAATTCATCGACTGGCCACTAGGAACAGGTTCCAAAAGAAAGCAGAATCTTATTGAGCCCCATGTTAAAATGCCCAACTTTACAGCAGAAAGAAACATGTTTACAGGATGGTACAAATTGTGGTTTTGGTTTATATAGCTAATTTTGCCCTTCATGACAACTCTGAAGGGGGGTGAATTTTTTTATAACTCATCCGTTTAAATTTTATTAAGCCTTTAAGTTCTGCATAATTAGGGCGTGGCCACTTGAGTGACAGTTGCCGGTGCTGTTTGTGAGCAGTCATGTTATCTCGGCTAATTCCAGCCGCTGAATTTGGCATTTCTGCAGTGTTTGTGCTTTTTTCAGGATTATTTCATACAGTTATTAAATAATATGCTTTGCTGTGCAGTTTATAGTCGAGACAGATGTGAAGGGTACAGGGTACATGTGCACACATGCGTAAGATAAACAGAACACATGTTGTTGGATCGTCTTGGAATTGGCTAAAAGGTTTGTTCGTCAGATTTACTACAATGACAATGGCTGGGGAATATGCCTCTTTTTCAGCAACCAGGCACCTCAGTTCCAACCACGTCCCGCCTCTTCGCCCATTTTCAGTTATCTGGGAGTGACGAGCTGCCAAGATGGCAACGGCCGCTTTTTGGCTTCAAAAATGCTCTTCAGAAATCTAGGGGTGACGTCACTGACACTACGTCCATTTTTTGTACTGTCTATGGTCTGTTACTGTCTGTTGCATAATAAACAGAAGATTGAAACACTTTGATTTATTAAACATGACTAATAAACACACAACTGCCTTATTCTGTGTACGAAGCCACATCATCTCACAGAAGGATGCTCAACTGTCGTTATGAAGTGAGTTCGGAGTAAAAACATGTTATTAAATGTTGTCTTTTGTTGGACAAGATGTTAATACATGCTTCTCATGTCTGGAAAGATGGTTGCCGCGTGTTGCTTTTTCAAATGTACATTATAAGCGACTGAAACTCGCAGTGCTTTCAGGTGGATTAGCATTTGGAGCCATACTTCAATGACAAGCAGCACATAAAAAATAAATAAATAAATAATCACAGCCTTTGTGATTTTTTAATCGCACTAAGAATCGCGTTTAAGCAATAATAGCGTTTAAGTTCAATGTTATTTTTCGTATTGTGCGATAAATCGTGCAGCACTAATACACTTGATTCAAAGTGTTTCTATTTATTTATTGTAAATAACAATCAATAAATAAATTAATAAAATAAAACTAAGAAGCACAGCAAATACTATTTTCATATAAAAACTTTACATTTAAAAATGTTAGTTAAAATCTAAACATTTTAACGTGTTTCGCATACTGTTATTTTTTTATTTTATTTTGTGCATTATGGTAATAAGAATTTGGAGGGGAAATGTGGTTAATTGTTATGAAAATAAATGCCACACTGCAAAACAACCCTGACGTTCAAGGCGTCGCTTTCTTTGTAAAATATAATTTAATACACCAAACATGAGATTCACCGAACAAAATCATACTCTTTATGACATCACAATGGCCAGCCTTTCTGGGAGTTCAGAACGGGGACAGATAGCGTTCCAAACGAATCTGCCCCTCTGCGCATGCGCGTTCTCCTAATCGGTTTTTCGGGAAGATGTCTGTACTCTGCAATACTCCTATATCAGCATGAGAGCCAGATTACATGGACAAGATATCAATAGCAACCAACCTTCTGAATACTGAGACTGAAATGTCATTTAAAATTACATCACAGAACTAATTTATCTTGCATACGTGGCTTGCACATCATCTTCCAATGACTGAATAAATTAATGTGATATTAAACGAATGGATATACCTGTACAGTTCTACTCCCGTTTGGTTTCTGCTCCATGTTTGTCCCTGCCGCAGAACCTCATCCACCATTTCCTTGTCACTGGGTATCCTGTACACGGGGAAGATATAGAGCCACAACAACGCCAGCACACCCAGAGTGGCCCATATATACTTGCTCCTGTGACATCTCAAAGACACCATTCCGCCGTTCTTATCAAACAAACGCCTAGTTCAAAAACACGTGCTTACGACCGACAAGTTTATTTTGGTGCCGCTGCCATTAGGAGCAAAAAGCTGCTTGAATACCGTTATCCTGCTATTTCCATAACGCGGCGTTAAAGAGGCCAACAGTGGTGCATCAGTGTCAGATTTTCATGCATTCATGCATGAAATTCCTCCTCATTCCCTGCTGGTTTGCTGATGGATGAGCTCACAATCACGGGCGGGATGTGGTGGATGCGGTCGAATCTCCTTCACCGGATCCGTCTGGCCAAACAGTTGGAATCTCACGGCGTTTTATACGGGATCCAGCTATCTTCTCCCCCCATCACTTCTAATGCAACCCGTCTTGAACTCTACAACAAATCTGATCCCTGCGTTATCCGGCTTCATATCGCCTTTATCACCGCATCATGGCCTTTTTCTTTGTCCCGCTATACAAATTATTTTTTAAAGGCCTTCCCTCCCAATCCAGCGTCTCGTATCTTCCGAATAAATGACAGACAAAGCTCAGTTTGTTGCGAGTGCTTTAGCACGCATCAGCGACCTCATTATTTGTTATCGTGCTGCCCCCTTCTGGTTAGTCTAGTCACATGACAACGGATGTGTAGCCTAAATGGAATAGCCTACTAACGAAATGGTTCTTCTGTCATCATGGTGTAAACACGTTTTCCGTTAAGTTTATTATGCTGATTTGCTGCTCAAGAAACATTTATTATTATTATTATTATTATTATTATCGATGCTGAAAACAGTTGTACATTTTTTTTTCAGGATTCTTTGATGAATAGAACGGTCAAAAGTAGGCCTACTACATTTCACAATGTAGGTTTACTAGCTATGTAAAGAACAATAGGTAGGAGTAAGTGTGGGTCACTTTAAGTGTTTTTATTTGAAGAGAAAGAAAACAACATGAACAAACAAACATCCCCTTCCATTTTCAATTTCCTTTAAACAATCAAACCCCTATCCCTAAGGGAAAAGGTAATGGAAAAATATAGCTGAGAGAAAGATAATGTTTGAATGCTTTTGCATACTCTTGCAAAAGTTTTGCGTTCCCCAAGAAATTTTGTGTTCATTCGCAAAGAACTCAAAAGTTTTCTCAAACGTTTCTTAGGGAACACAGAATGCAAAAGCATTAAAATTTAGTTTTCCTCAAATTCCGTAGCCCCTCATGTGACCAACAAAAAATAATTAAATTAATTAATTTAAAAAAATGCAATAAGGGATGCAATTGTTAGAAATTATGTTTGAGTTTTTGTGCAAATAATTTATATAAGATCACTGAGTTTATAGTAAGACAGTTATTTTTTGAAACCGGGTTCCCATGCAGGTACGCCCTTCCAGCTTTCATTGGTCAGCCAAACCAATGAAACCCAAAACCAGCACAGCACTGGTTAAGCCTTTGTCTCTGTGTTGGTTTGTTAAAACACATGATTTAATATAAATGTTTTATTTATAGTAGTTCAGTTGTTGCATATTAAGCTGGTAGAAAGTACACTAAAAATCCTACCCATCTCAAACTTTTGAACAGTAATGTTTTTGAAACGCATGCGTACAAAACTACAGTTAAAATAGTAATATTGTGAAATATTATTATTTCATGTTTGCATGCAGTGCAGGGATTCCCCAACTTTTTTCTCAGCTAAACCTCTTTGACCTAATAATACATTTACTTGAAGGTGTTTTTAGTGTTGGGGGTAATGCATTACAAGTAACTTGAGTTACGTAATCAGATTACTTTTTCAAGTAACTAGTAAAGTAACGCATTACTTTTTCAATTTACACCAAAATAACTAAGTTACTTTTTCAAATAATTTTCACATTTATTGACTGACAGCTCTCCTGTCCCCATGTTGAAAGAAATAAAGTGCAGAGGTGTTGTGTGTGCTGTGTGAACATGATGGTTATTGTAGTTCTAGACTAAATGTGAACATGTTTTTACTTATCTCACTTGCACAAAAACATTCAGTACTCCTCAAAATGAATAAAAACAGTGAAATGCAAATATGTAATAATTAACTATATTAAATTACACAAATACACATTATGTGTTTAATCTCACTTCATTAACCAATGTCTTTGCTGCTGACCTTCCATGATCTAATTTAACCATACTAATCAGCAAAAATTACTTTAGATTAGATTTAGAAATAAGAGTGTTGAACTGCCTTTTCCTATATCCTATTCTTCTTTAATCCAGAAAGGCAGCACAGCTGAAAGGTTTGTTTAAACTGCGCCCTCTACTGTACAGCCGTTAATATGCATTTCCTTCAGCCTGAGGTTTATTCATTTAACTCACTGGTCTCAGACTCAGTTCCTGGAGGGCTGCACAGTTCTGCACAACAGAAGCAAACACACCTGATCCAACTAATCAAGATCTTCAGGATTACTAGAAACTTCCAAGCAAGTGTGAGTTGGAGCTGGTTGGAACTAAACTCTGCATGGCTCTGGCCCTTCAGGAACTGAGTTTGAGACCACTGATTTAACTTTTGGTGTGAAAAGGCTAAAAAACATTTGCCAAAAATAGAACTTTTTTTGTTACAAACATGCAAGCCCAGTCCAGGAGAGAAAAAGTAACACAAAAGTAATGTAATGCATTACTTTTCATAAAAAGTAACAAACGCTATTAGTTACTTTTTTAGGGAGTAATGCATTACTTTTAAAAGTAACACTACCTCAACACTGCTAACTACAATTTTTGTCATGTATTTGGAATCAGTAACAACAATTTGTAAGTAATCTACCCAGCATAGCTCTAAAACTAGCGCAATTTTGTGTGTATTTTCAGTTGGTTAGCCTACATACTGTATGCATATTCAAGATACACAAGAAGGTACACGAGTTTTACATTTATGTTTTATTTTAAAAACATATATTAAAGCACTATATAAATAAAGGTGACGTGACTTGACTTGACTTTATATTTATATTTCAAATATGGCACATCAGGACATATTACTCCAGGATTAATGTATCTTGATGTGAAGTATTTGAAATATAGCCTAAAGGCTAAATAAATAAGAAGTGTCTATTTACATCATGCAAATAGCTCACTTTGTTGGCAGAGTCTATTTACAATAACCCCACCAAACATTATCTGATTGAATTAGGCAAAAGTATAAAAGAAATGAAGAAGGTGAAGAAAGGCAAGGCAGGTGACGTGACTGATCCAAGTTTGAATCCTCCTTTTTCTAAAATCATTCTTTTCCCTGCATATCAGCTCGAAGATGTGTTTATTTTAAATAAAAGTAAAGAAAAATATTTGAAAAGTGGAAATAAAGTGCCTATAACGTCATTGCTGTGGCGGGCAATGCAGCTGGAGGGCAGGAAGTAATTTTTCTATATAGGAATTGCTATAAATTCCTATGGTTGCTCAAATCGATCAAACCGAGAAACCACAAGGAGCCTTTAATGTTTCGCATCTGCTGATACCGTTTTTGACCTGGTTAAATATTCACATTCTTCATGGTATCATTTGCAGGGAAGAGAAGCTATTTTATCCCATTGCATGATCATTTGGTGTTTTCACTTAAGTTTTGTAGAATTCCGTTCACAATGTTGATCTGGTTACTGTGAAAACTGTCATGCACTGCTGCTCAGCCATCATATGGTAGAAAATGTCAAAATAAAAAAGTGTTCAACAAGCTGACAGAAGTCGATCCATTTCTTTGTTGGAAGGGTATAAATGTAACTGTAGTTTTAATGTTGTCGTTGTAAATATTCACTTTCCCATATGGCCACAGAGGAGAATTGGAGGGTCACATTCAGCAGACAGACACCGACACGCTGTATTTTTGTATTTATTTCAACAAATGACAGCCAAAATCAAACCCATAGAAGCTCGTGAACAGTTTTGAAGTGGCTGCGTGCAAGTTATGCTCATTCACAAGCCGAGTGAGAGTCATATTCGCAAATGTAATTTTAATTATTAAACCAAACAAAATACAAAACTTTCAAAAACACTCAGCTATGTTATATTTTATTAAATAAATCACGTGATTGCAAACAAGCTATTAAAATAGTAGGAATAATGTGTTTAACAGTAGGGTTGGGGTATAGAGCCGTTTCTCAATATGTGTTCTTGTATAGAATTTATTTTGTGCCAATAAAAATGAATATAACGTTTTAAGAAACTAATGAAAATATAAATTGAAACTGAATAAAATGTCTTTGAAACTTTGGTTTTAATACACTGTATGATTTGCTAACTGTTTTCTCCTTTTTCTTTCACTGATCTGTACTTATGCGTTTCCAGAGTTTTCATTTACGCTTCTGAAGTTCTCATTTATAATCCCAGAGTTTTCGTTCACCATTCTGGTACAAATCTCTCGCAGGGGCGGGGCTAGCAGTGGTGTGTTCTCATTGGCTAGTTTTTGATTGACAGCTTCTTGACCTAGAAGTGAAGACATCATGCCAGTGTTGTGTTGATCATCTGTAGAAAGAGGAGAAAACAGTGTATCAAAAACGTAGTCAAACATTTTGCCTGCAATTAATTTTTTTTTTAAGTTTAAAAAAAAAAAGACTTAATTGTAATGCCAAGTGTACACTACAGGATTTTAAACCCGATTTGCAAGTTAACAAACTCGCCGACAACTCGGGCTGTGATCGTGGGCAAATCAGCGGGTGATCGGCGCTCGCCAATCTTTATGTATGAACTACTCAACGACGCATCAAAGAGGCTCGCTGACGCATATCTAGCATGATAAATATCTGGAGCTGGCGGCCGACTCGATGGTGTCACGTGTCGCAACGAGACAGCCAATGAAATATACACTGATGTCTATGGAAGCTATATATGTCTATATAAAGCTCATTCTATTCTTCTCCCAGTTCACCGGCCACATGTATTTCGGTACAAATGGATGAATTCATGTGCTGTAGCCTATAAATCCACTGACAGGACTCTCTGAACTGATACGCAAACAAACAAGGCGGCGCCCATCTCGCGTTATAGATTAAGATCAAGATTATTATATAGGTTTTTAAATGACAAAACACTCACTTGCAAATATTTGAGAATCAGAATATCACATATAGTATACAATATAATTCATGACATGATGAGAAAAGTGATACATATGTCATACAGTGTGGCCACAGTGTGTCACGTGACAAGCATGACCATCATCATGGAAACAGTAAAATAACGATCTTTTTTTACTTTAAATCTTTTTATTGGTATGATTTTTCAATCAGAGAGTTACTAAAAAAAGGACAATACAGCATGTTTCTCAACATATTGACCAAAAAGATCCATATGAGATTAAACAAATGCATTCCTTACTCTCTGAGTCAATTACAACAAAATAAAGAAAAAGAAAAGAAAAAGCAAAAGGATTATAAATGTTTGCTCCAAAACATATTAGTATATTACAAAGCAATACAATTAAAACAATATTAAATTAAAATATATATGTGCTACATACATACAGTGTGGAAGCAAAAATAGACAAAATACATAAAATAAATAAATAAATAAATAAATAATATACAATCATTATATGAACACTGCCAACCGAAAAACATATACAACTACTTTCCCTTTTTTATGTACTCTGTTTCTTAATCAATCAGGGACATGAGGAAGGACAAGAACAGCAAGGGTTAAATGCAGAGGCAGGGCTACATATAAGGTTACTTACAGAAAAAGTATTATTTTTTAAAGTACAAGAGGAAAGGTTGCCAAATCATGTAAAATTGATCTGTTCTGCCGAGCATTGTAAATCTAATTTTTTCTAAAACTGTAATAAACTGTAATAGGTTGTGCATCCAATGTAGATAACTGGGTGGGAAAGGATTTTTCCAGTTCATTAGTATAAGCCTTTTAGCAATAATTAAACAAAAAGCTAGGGCATTTGACTGTACAAGTGATAAGGACACCTTTATGGGATTAAGACCAAATAGCACCACTAAGGGGAACAGCTCAACATCTAAAATAAAAACATCAGAAATTGACTTGAAGACTGAAGTCCAGAAAAAAGAGGTCAATACAGGGCAAAGCCAAAAAGTATGATAGAGAGTAGCTGGAGCTTGTCGACATTGGTCACAAGTGGGATAAAAATCAGGTCAAAATCAAAATTTAGATAGTTTGGCTTTTGACCAATAAATTCTGTGTAACAACTTAAACTGTATTAGTGAGTGACGAGCACAAATAGAGGAGGTATGTACACGACAAAGGGCCTTAGACCATTCCTCTTTAGTAAAAACGTGGTTAAGATCTGATTCCCAATTCTGCTTTATTCTAGACATAGGTGAGGAGAATGAAGAAAATGAAACTTTTCATTTACTTCATCATCTGAGAATGAAGTAAATGAAAAAATTGTTTTGTAAATATTGGCGACAACACCTTTAGAAACTTTTATGTCCAAAATTTTATCAATCTCCTGTTTAGGAGGTTCATGAGGAAAGTGGAAAAAAGTATTTCTTATGAATTCACGAGTCTGAAGATATCGAAAGAAGTGAGTTTTTGGAAGATTGAATTTTTCTGATAGATATGAAAAAGTTACAAAAGTATTCTTGTGAACGAGATCATTAATATTTACATTGCCCCTTCTAAACCATAATGCAAAAGCTCCATCTGAGATGGAGGATAAAAAAAGAGGGATTTTTATATAAAGGAGATAGGCCTGACATTATTTGAAAGCCAAAGTGATTTCTAAATTGTTGCCCAATTTTTAAGCTATGCAGTATGGGTTGGAAGAATAATGGGAAAATTTAATAGGTATCGAAGAACATAAAGCATGTAAAGAGACACGGCTACAAGAATCACATTCCATTTCAATCTATGCCGGAACCCATTGCCCATTGACAAAGACCGTAATGTGACTGACTCCAATATAAAACGCTATGAACGTTGGCCGCCCAGTAATAAAATAAGAGACAAGGAAGTGCAAATCCACCTAATCTTTTGGGTTGTTGAAGAAATGTTTTCTGGATTCTTACGAGGCCTCCTTTCCAAATAAAATCAGAAATCACACTATACTGTATAGTGACTTACAGAATGCTTTAGGTATAAATACTGGAATATTTTGAAATAGAAAGAGAAATTTGGGTAAGATATTCATTTTTATGGCATTAATTCTACCTACAAGTGAAAGTGGGAGGGTTGTCCACCTAGCTAGATCCTCTTTTATTCTCTCCAAGATTGGAATAAAGTTATGCTTGAAGAGATCTACATGCTTCCATGTTACTGTAACTCCCAGGTAACGAAAATTATCTGAGGCTGATTTAAATGGAAGAGCTGATGCTGAAAGTGCTATTGCGGTAGAATTAATTGGAAAAAACTCTTATGTAAGTTTAATTTATAACCTGAAACACTACTAAACTGTTCTAAAATATGCAAAACATGGGGAAGACAGGTTTCCAGATCTGAGACATAAAATTATGTCATCGGCATAGAGGGAGATTTTCTGTTCTTTTCCTGCTCTAAGAATGCCAGTTATACTACAATTAGTACAAAGAGAGATTGTAAGAGGCTCTATAGCGAGAGCAAACAAAAGTGGGGACAGGGGGCAACCCTGTCTTGTCCTGCGGTGAAGGGGAAAAATATTCAGAACTAATACATTTGTTTTTACCGATGCCAAAGGGGAAGAATATAAGAGTTTTACCCAGGACACAAATTTATCACCAAACCCAATTTTTTTAATGTATAAAATAAATAGTCCCACTCAACACGGTCGAAAGCCTTCTCCGCGTCTAGAGAGACTAGGGCCTCTGGCGTAGAGGAGTCTGACGAGGTGTAAATTATGTTCATCAGCCTTCTCAAGTTAAAAAAGCCTTGTCTATTTTTTATGAAGCCCGTTTGGTCCGGGTGGATGATATCTTGAATAACAGTTTCCAACCTTAGAGAGAGAATCTTAGCCAGGATTTTCACATCCATGTTGAGAAGCGAAATTGGACGATATGACCCACAGTCTAGGTTTTTTTTATTAGGTTTCAAAATCAGTGAAATCAATGACTGACACATGGAGAGAGGAAGATGCCCATTATTTAAGGATTCTTCAAAGACCAAAAGAAGTAATGGGTAAAGAGAAAACTTTTTAAAAAACTCTGTGGGAAAGCCATCTGGGCCCAGGGATTTTCCACTCTGCATCTGTGTAATAGCTTGCAGAATTTCAGTTAGACTAATGGGATCATCTAATTTAGTTTTTGACTAGTTACTGATTTGAGGGACATCAAGATTTTCAAAAAAAATATCAATAAGATTAGAATCTTTGAGGGAATTTGACCGATACAAAGAAGAATAAAAAAAAAAAAAAAAAAGGTTATTTCTGCATGCAAGTAAGCTTTGAATGTTTCCCAAAGGATAGATACAGAAATCCCTTACATAGACTTAATCTCAAGAAAACTAGAGATCTTTTCAGAGATAAACTCAACAAAGTTGCAATCTGATAAGAGTAGCACATTCTTTCTCCAAACACGAGAGGTCATACAACCACCAGGGAGGGCCAGTTCGAGAATTACTGGGGCGTGGTCAGAAATGACTATGCTATCATAAGAGGAAGACTTTACTAAAGGAATAAGTTTGTTGTCAATAATAAAATAATTGATACGTGAATAAGAACAGTGGACTGGAGAGAAAAAAGAAAAAGTTTTAGTAGTAGGATTCAAAAGACGCCATGAATCAGATATTCCATACCACTCCAAAATAGAATTAATTGTTTTAGAACACTGAGACAAAGGAGCTGGTTTGGGGGATGACCTATCTAGAGCAGTGTTCAAAACACAATTAAAGTCCCCTCCCATGATCAACTGGTAAAAATTCAGGTCTGGGAACTTAGAAAAAAGTTTTACAAAAAAGTCTGGATTATCCCAATTAGGGGCATAAACACTTGCTAAAGCGACTTGATTGTCATAAAGAGTGCCTGAGACGATAACATATCTACCATTGGGGTCTGAAATAACTTTAGAAGGATTGAATGGAGTATTCTTATTAATTAAAACAGAGAGTTTTTCTTTGAGACCAGAACCGAAGGGACACAGAGACATTGAATTTGCCACGACACTCACTCCCCTTGTCAGTCAGCATTTCTACAATGTTTCGCCCCGATTTTCCTGGTTTGGGCATTCTTCTTTATGAGTGTGTAATAGAGTTGATTATTTTTTATATATATGACAAAATAAATGAATACTGCTGAAAAAAACAATGAATGTTCACAGAGCAACTTCCACCACGTTTATTATCCACGAGGCATACCAGGAGTCCCCCCCTAACAGTCCTTTTTTAATATTTTTTAAACTATTAACATTTTATGTGTGACAGGGTTCATTTAATTTTAATTAAATATATTTAAAAATTTAAAAACTTCCCAATGTCTATTTTCAAATAAAGTCGTTGGGTGACCGAGTTGTTGTCAGTTCTTGTAGTGTCTAACCTCCTTGTTGTGGATCATTTACGTACTGTGAACACCACAACGACTTCAAGACTCTACAGCAGGTCATGTAGTCTGAACAGCACAGCGATCTGCCGTTGTTTAAAGTCCTGCAGTGTAAACTTGGCATTAGTTGCCTCCCGGCTCTGCCAATAAAAATGGAAGAAGAGTTGTGCGGACTTGAGACAGCCAGGTATCCCAGAATGCATCTCGCACTAACCAGCAAGTGTCAATAGTAAAGAAGAAAACCTGCGTAATTTAAACATAAGTTGCGTCCCAAATTACGCACTAAACACTATGCACTTATACACTATGTACTTATGCACTATGTACTCATCCATGTAGTATATGAATTTTATATGTTTATTTTGTCATTAAACATCGGAGTCTGACCCCCCCTCCCCTCCCCCTCCGCAATGTAATTAAAGCTGCGACAGTTGAGTGCATGAAGTGTCCAACATTCCAAAATTTGTTTTTTCTGTTAATTTAGTGCATCATCCAGGTATTTAAAGTGTACTTTTTCTTTTGGGAATGCACTTCTTGCACTTTTTTTTTACTTAGAAACATCATAGAATAGTGCATAAGTAGCCTACGTGAATTGGGATGCACCTATAGGCTACTTAAGTTATTATTTAATGACATGTAGTTTTAAGAGTTTTTCATGCGAGAATGTACAAGTTTAAAGCTCAAATTTTTGGTTTATTGATAAAGATGGCCTCCTGGTGGCTCCTCCATGGGGAATCAGAGCGACCGGGGGAAAAGTGTACAGGAGGACGCAGAACCAGTCGTGGGCCAGTGCATCCTTGGTCTTCGAAAAGTAAACTGGGCAGCGAAAGTTGTCTTATGAGGTGAAGAGGTCGACCTCTGCGCTCCCGAAGACATCCCAAATTTTCTGAACCACGAGGGGGTGGAGCGACCATTCATCCGAGGGAAGGTCGTTCCGGGACAACATGTTCAGTACGCTCTGAACATGTGCTACTCTGAGTGAGTGCAGGTTGTGCTGGGCCCACTCTAGGATGGTTTTTGCTAGAGTGAAAAAGGGGCTTGGATGAGAGCCTGCCCTGGTGATTTATGAAGAACACCACTGTCATATTGTTTGATCTGACCAGGACATGGTGTCCCACCAGGAGAGGGAGGAAAGATTGGAGAGCTTGATACACCGCCATCATTTCCAGGCGGTTGATATGAAGCTCGCTTTCTTGGCTCCTCCAAGCACTGAAGGCTGGGTGACCGTTGCACAGAGCTCCCCAGCCCATCTTGGAAGCATCTGTGAAAACGCCTGATTCACCTTGAGCGACCAGCGACCATACTGCCAGGCTTGGGGTGGGACCCGCGGTTTCAGCCAGAACTGTAGTGCGTGCATACGAAGCAGGCCCAACTGCAGGGCTGGTGATGCTGAGCCTATGAGACCTAACATCCTCTGAAAAGTTCTAAGCGGCAGAGAGGATCCAGGCGTGAACATTTCCATGAGCTGCTGAATGGCCAGGGATCACTCTGGTGAGACTACGGCCCTTATGCAGGTCGAGTCAAGAATAATCCCCAGGAACGAGATATGTTGGCTGGGGGATAAAGAGCTCTCTGGAAAATTGACCCTGAGCCCCAAGCACTCTAAGTGTCTGAGGAAGAGGGATCTGTGTGCCACTAGCTCCGACTCCGACTGGGCCAGTCGTCGAGGTAGTTGAGTATGCGTACACCCATCTGCCTCAGAAGGGAAAGGGCCACATCCATGCACTTCGTAAAAGTGCGGGGAGCCAGAGACAGCCCGAACAGAAGGACCATGTATTGATACGCCACCCCTTTGAAGGCGAGTCTCAAGAATCGTCTGTGATGGGGGGCTATCTGGATGTGAAAGTAAGCATTCTTCAGATCCAGGGGAAAAAAAAAACAGTCTTCTGGGCAAATTTGCGAGAAGATCTGTTTTAAAGTGATCATCTTGAATAAGCGCTTTATTAGGGCCCGATTCAGACATCTGAGGTCGAGGATGGGTCTGAGACCGCCATCCTTTTTGGGAACGAGGATTGGTTCGAGCTCCAAGATGCTGTGAGGAACTGTGGTGCACATGAGGGGTGGAAGAGGAAATTTGCTCTCTTTTTGAGAATGTTTTTTATTATGTCCACTATAACAGCAGTGCACTGCCAGGGCATTTGAACAGGCTCTGTGCAGGCAGAAAACAAATTCCCGGAACTGAACGGGGTGACGGGAAAACTGAGTGAGGCATCTTGGAGGGTGGTCTGGCCGCAGCGGGACTTAGCCTCCTCCTCTTCCTTGCTTGGCCATCAGGCGGACTTCTGAGGCGCAGGGTCCAGCACTATCCTGGGCCGGGGTCCTTGTCGCTTTGGAGGGGGCTCAGGCCGTGTGTGGGCTGAGTAGCGGATGGCGCAGACTTAGGTGGCTGCTGTGTTGGCGCAGACTTTGGGCGGCTTGAAGTGGAGGAGCTGGAGTGCTTTGGCAAGAAGTGTCGCATGGCCTGGGACGACTTCTGCGCAGCAGTGAAGCGTTCAGCAAACCCATCAACTGCAGGGCCAAAGAGACAAAGAAAGATGGCTTTGTCCGCGTCCTTAATCTCTGTCAAGTTTAGCCACAAGTGGCGCTCCAGCACCACCAGGCTGGCCATCGAACACCCAATAGCCTGGGCCAGGTCTGTGGTGCAGCACAGCTCTTTGAAGGCAGGCTAGTCATGCCCAGGCTGGCGCAAGTCACGAAGGAGTTTGGCCTGGTAGACTTGCAAAACCGCCATTGAGTGCAGGGCAGAAGCTGCTTGGCCGGCCGAGGTGTATGCCCGTCCAGCGAGGGTCGACGTAGTGCGACATGGCTTAGATAGGTGGGTGACCTTCGTCTTCCAGCCAATGGTCCAGAGGCAGTAGCTTTTCGTATCCCTTCTGCTCAGCGCCATCAACTGAGGTGAGTGTGAGAGGCAGAAGAGCGCAGGCGGGCAGAGTATGATGCGAGTCCGGCCAATCCTCAGTGTCCGAGGCCGCTAGGGACATGCTGTCATCCAGCGGCTCTTCTTCATATCCCCCGAATGAGACTCGTGTGAGTTTAGTCCCTAAAATCACATAAATAATATAAAACTGTTCTGGATACGTTTCTTACCTGTAATTGACACGATTCTGTCGAATATTTACTTTATTGAAATAGTTTATTTTCTTTGAAAAAGTCACTTAGCATAATCGTTTTCTGGTTGGCGAATATACTCAGCTCTTATAAAAGTTTGCGTTTTTAATTGACCTTATTCTACAACATCCCTAAATCCTACCCAATACCTAAACTACCTTACTATGTATTTATAAGCAGTATATTAAGAGTTTGAGGCAAAAGTTAATAGTAAATATGTCTCCCATACCAAAGTGTTACCCAAAAAATATTTTACCTATATCACCATGCATGTTATTTTCTTTTGCAAAATATTTTTTTTATTTTACAGTTTGTTTTTTAAGGTTCTGACATCCAAACGTATGTAACACTGAGCAATGTAAAATGAAGTAAGCCTAAAACAAATTCTGTTAAGAAATTATTGTATGTGTCACAGAGACGAACTTCGTGATCCCCTCCTCTGGCCAGCAGAGGGCGCCCTCACCTGAATACTGACACTTGCACATACACTACATTTCCCATCAGCTCCGTACCTAGTACTGATTACGCCACCCAGCTGCAGCTCGTTGGCTGGCCTATATAAACTGTTCCTGCACCAGTCCTCCTTGTGAGGTCTTGTACTACTATGGTTTGCATTTCTGAGCATTATTTCTTGTTTTGCCTATCTGTTGTGACCCAGTTTGATTACCCGTTTACGATTCTCTGCTGCCTGCCTTCTGGACTATTTGTTTTGTGTTTTGACCTGTGATTGTTCTCCGCCTGCCCTGATCTCCTGCCTGTTTTATGACCAACACTTTGTTTGCCCTCTGTCACTGTATCTGCTGGTACTGACCACTGCCTGTTTGACTACGTTTCATAATAAAGCCTGCTTATGGATCCTACCTAACGAGTAACGAGTCGTGAAACAAGTCTGCCTCCCTGAATCATCGTGGCGCCCATACAGTGGGACATCATGACAGAAATCGAACAGACTAATGCTCAGACTGAAATTCCAGTTGATTGTCCTCCTGACAAAGTCTTTGTTCCTGAAACTCTTCGGAAGCGGGTATTAGATCAGGTTCATTGTCTGCCCTCCTCTGGTCATCCTGGTATTACGGCTACCATCCACCTTCTGCAGAACCGATTCTGGTGGCCAACCCTGTGCACAGATGCCACCACATTCGTACATCAATGCCAGATCTGCAACACTCAGAAACCATCACGACAACTACCCGCTGGCCTGCTTCAACCTTTACTCCTCCGACAACGTCCCTGGTCACACATTGCTATTGACTTTGTAACAGACCTGCTAGTATCCAACGGTCACACAACCATTCTTACGGTCATCGACAGATTCTCCAAGGCCTGCCGCCTGATCCCGCTACCCAAACTTCCTACCACCATGCAGACAGCTGAACATCTGTGCAGTTGGGTATTTCGATTCTACGGCTTGCCTGAGGACATAGTTTCCGACAGAGGTCCCCAGTTCACGTCAAGACTCTGGTCGGCATTCTTCAGGTCACTCCATATCAACGTAAACCTGACATCCGGATACCACGCCCAATCCAACGGTTAGATTGAGAGACTGAACCAAGAACTTCCTCCGTTCAGACTGTAAAGACGACAGGGATCGTTATCTGATTTGGGCAGAATATGCCCAGAATTCCATTCAGAAAGCTGCTACAGGAATGACTCCCTTCCAGTGCATTCTAGGATTTCAGTCCCCTCTATTTCCATGGTCAGGAGAACCCACGGATGTTCCTGCAGTCAACGACTGGCTACACAGGAGAGAGGCCACATGGAACCAGCCTCACACTCACCTCCAGCATGCCATTCGCTGACAAAAGGAACAGGCTGACCGCCATCGCTGTCCCGGTCCTGAATATCTTCCTGGTCTCAATGGGTTTGGTTATCTACCCGAGATCTACGTCTCCAACTTCCCTGCAAGAAACTCAGTCCCAAGTATGTGGGTCCATTTCAAATAATTCGTCAAATTACACCGTTTTCTTTCTGCCTTGCTCTGCCTAACCATTATCGCATTTCTCCCACATTCCATGTGTCTCTGCTCAAGTCCGCTGCTGGTCCAGGCGAGGAGGGGGAGGAGGTGTCCGGTGATCAGGGTCCCCTACCCATCATGGTGGATGGCGAGGAGGCTTATCGGGTCCGAGAACTGCTGGACTCCAGGCGCCGGGGAAGAATTTTCCAGTATCTGGTCGACTGGGAGGGGTACGGCCCGGAGGAGCGTTCTTGGGTCGCTGCTGACGACATACTCAACCCCAATCTCGTGGAGGAATTCCACCGAACCAATCCGGAAAGACCGGCACCTCGACGTCGTGTGCCTCCTCGCGCCAGCAGTCACTCGCAGGGAGGGGGCTCTGTCACAGAGACCTTATTGTAAAGTGTTACCAAATACTTAAATACTTTAAATTCTGACTGTGGTTCAGGGGGTTGACAACTTTAGGCATTTAAGTTATTTTTCACATAAATCTGGTCAGCTTACTCACTGCTCATACTCTTAGCCTCTAAAATGTTTGAATTAAATCACCAATACAATATCAGGGGGTAAAGATATCATTAGAGTTCTTACAGTTATGGCTATGCTTTTGTTACCAGATGAGATGTAATCCCCAGCATTTGGTGCTGAGATTCTTCAGGACAAGGCCTTGATGCCATGAAGATGGTGAGTTCCCCCAATAGCTGCCACTATCCCAGATCAAGAGACTGAACACAGTAGGCTTAAATCTGTATTAATTAGGGATGTGCAAGACTAGCCGACTAGTCGATTAAACGATATTGCTGCTGCTAGTCGACTTGGAACACACTAGTAACTTTTTGTTTTTGCACATTTAATGTTTTGCTTTATATTTTTACAAAGGTTACATTTAAATTACCATCATGCTAATGTTACATATTGAATTTAATATATTATTTTGAAAAGTGTATATCAAAATCATTTAATTTTACCTCCGATTTTGCATGCGTTGGTTTTCTCTGTGGCGCTCGCGGCGGGTTCAGAGAAATGTCCAATCGGAAGATGAGCAAGGTGAGGGAGTAGGCTATTTTGAAAGCCTTGCCTACACAAAACTTTTTCGTTTTCTTCAATGTCTAGCTTAAATCAACCCGAGCCAACATACCATCAGGTCATGTGCTCGGTAAAAGCACCTTACAACTCTTAAAGCAAGAGGAGTACAAACCTACGCCATCATGCTCTGAAGGAGGCCCAAACGGGGCCTACAACTCAGACTGACACGTAGCGTCACTTCTAGTGGCAGTGTCTATGCTCTAAGGGAGCCAAATCTGAAAGCCAAACTTTCCAGTGAGGTTGACTAGTTTAGCTCAACCTGAGCTAATCTCATCCACACATACCAACAAGCAGTGTACTCAGTAAAAACACTTTTTCCTCTTTAAGCAAGAGGAGTACAAACTTACGCCATCATGCTCTGAAAGGGGGCCCCAAACAGGGCCTGTGACTCCAGAAAGACACGTGGCGCGAGCTAGTGGCAGTGTCTATGCTCTAAGGGAGCCAAATCTGAGAACCAAACTATCTAGTGAGGTAAATTAGTCTAGCTCAACCTGAGCACATCCTCCAACTGGCAATGTACTCCGTAAAAACACTTTTTACTCTTTTAGCAAGAGGAGTACAAACTTACACCATCATGCTCTGAAGGAAGCCCAAACAGGGCCTGCGACCTCAGAAAAACATGGGCGTCAGCCAGTGGCAGTCTAAACTCTAAGGGAGCCAAACCTTAGAACCAAACTATACAGTGAGGTTAACTAGTTTAATTCAACCTGAGCTAATTTACTTACAGATAACCACAAGCAGTGTACTCAGTAAAAACACCTTTTACGCTTTAAGCAAGAGGTGTACAAACTTACACCATCATGCTCTAAAGGAGGCCCAAACAGGGCCTGCGACTCCAGAAAGACACGTGGCATTAGCCAGTGGCAGTGCCTAAGGTGTAAGGGAGCCAAATCTGAGAACAAAACCATCCAGTGAGGTTAACTAGTTTAGCTCAACCTAAGCTAATCCTATCCACACATTCCAACAAGCAGTGTACTCAGTAAAAACATTTTTTACTCTTAAAGCAAGAGGAGTACAAACTTACGTCACCATGCTCTGAAGGAGGCCCAAATAGGGTCTGCGACTCCAGAAAGATACGTGGCGTCAGCTAGTGGCAGTGTCTAAGCTCTAAGGGAGCCAAATCTGAGAACCAAACCATCCAGTGAGGTTAACTAGTTTAGCTCAACCTGAGCTCAATTATGCACACATTCCACCAGGCAATGTACTCAGTAAAAACACTTTTTACTCTTAAAGCAAGAGGAGTACAAACTTACGCCATCATGCTCTGAGGGAGGTCCAAACAGGACCTGCGACTTCAGAAAGACACAGACGTTTTAACCTGTGGCAGTGCTAGTTTCCAAGTGAGCAAACTCTAACTGAAACATCAACTAACAAGCAATGTAATACAACAAACTATTGTGTTCTGAAGGAGGCCCAAACGGAACCTTCTACTTCACACGACACGAGTGTCAGCTTGTGGCAGTGTTCAAGCTCTAAGGGAGCCACAAAAGAAACCAAACTAAGTAGTGAGGTTAGCTTATTAAACTCAACCTGAGCTTATACATTCCAACAGGCAATGTACTCAGTAAAAACACTTTATACCCTTACAGTCAAGGGGGAATACAAACTACGTCACCATATTCTAAAGGAGGCCTAAGTCAGGCCTACTACTCCAGAACACACGAGTGCTAGCCTGTGGCAGTATTAGAGTTACTGAGCTCACAAAGTGTAGGGCAAGACCTAGAACTAACATATTAAAGTACAATAACCTTAAACAACAAGGGAGTACTATTAAACCAACCCTGTAAATACAGGGTAGGTACTTCACATCAGAGATTTTCACCAAAAACAGATACAATCTGTACTGAGCCCTAGGGAACAGGAGCTTTATAAAAAGCCAACCATATCACTCAAGCTTGAACATAGTTCAAGGGGTTCAGGGGAAACACTGTAGTCAAAGTACCACTAGATAGTTCTGGGGGAACGGGGCCACAACAACCAAGTTCCTATTCACATAGTGAAAAAGGGCCTACACCGCCTGAGACAACGGCACCAGGGAGACTTAGCAATAGTCTGCTACCTTAGCTGCTATCTATCTTGCACCTACACTGAAGGGACAATGGGCCTTGGCCTAACAACTCTGATAAGAGGAGGCCAGAACTAGGAAAAACTACACTCACAAAATAACGGATAGTATAAAAATGTAAAGTGCTACTAGCAGCGCCTAAACCCTAGTTCTAGCCTAGGCCAGCTAAGCTGTGGGCCTGTAAGGCCACACATAAGCATAGATCTGCCTGGGGCTAAGAAACACCAGCCTCTACCAATGACTCTCAACTGAGAGGAGGCATGCGTTGAGAATGCTAAATTTCCAAGTAAAGCTCAGATGAGCAAAGCTCAACCCAAGCACAAAGTGTCAGGCGGCCTGTAAGGCAGATGCTAAACATAGATCTATCTGAAGTTAGTGAAAGCTAATCTCAAAACCCTAGCATTTACCAGAGGATAAAGCTAATAAACCAAAAGGTGGCTAACAATGCGGCTTAGATACAGCCGACATCTGAAACATATGAACGGTGGCTTCATTATCAGAAGCCAACACATCCAAAAAAGAATGTATAGACAGGTCCTTCCATGCCTTCTTGATCTCAGTATGAAGATCAAGAAGGAATGGAAAGCTTACGGTGTCTGGAGAATTATGGCAAAAAGGAACCGTTCGACAAACCATCTGCGAGCGGTTTCTTTCTTAACCAGCTCCAATGGCAGCTGCAGTCTGCCAGAGGCGTGTTCCATAATCTCTTTGAGGTTTGAGGATTCAGGAGGCTCACCATCTTCATCCTCATCAGCTATCTCCTGCTCTCTTGTTTGGCTTAGAACAAAGAGCAACCACTGCTGAATCTAACAATGTCATAAACAACACATCATCATAATCACACAGTTCTCTCCCGTCAGCCGTCGAAGGTCATGGGGAATTTCACCCCACGACTCTCCAACAAGCTCCAGTTGAAAACCCCCTGATCTAGTCTCTACTCTGCCTCAGCAAGAATAAGACCTTGAAAAAGACCAGAAGAGAGTGGAGTATTTCACAAGTAAAACACACTCAATAATAACAAACAGATCCCACAAGAACTGCCTGTACATGCTCTTTGTTCTCATAAAAGGCAACGTTATAAGTAATGTATGTGATTAGATGTCAACTCTATGGGACATGGATACACATACTACCTGAAACGTTTGTCAGACATTAAATAGTCTTACCTCAATGTCGGTTTGATATCATATCAAACAAAACAGTCCCTGAAGACGAAAAAGATACTGACTGGTTCTCTAGGTGCTCCTTATATACTTCCGGGTCACGCTATGATGACGTCATAGGCTGTCGACTGACCAATAGGATTGAAGTGAGTTGATATTGTTTTCAGGCACTGGTTCACGCGTAGGCGTTCCCCATAGCGTGTCAAACGCAGAGTTGAGTTCCCTTTCGAAAGGGAACTGTTTATAATAAGATATTAGGGGGGCAGGTTTAGACTAGTCGGTTGCAAAATTTCCGTTTAAACTGTTATGAAATTTGTCGTTGCGCACATCCCTAGTATTAATTTATTGTGATAGGTTTAATGTTACATTATTAGTCTGGAAAAATGTGGATGTACTACTACAACTAATAATAATATTAAGTAAATATTTTTAAGCAAAGTTGTTAACAACATCTTTTAAAAACATAATTAATTTATTATAAAATGACCCACTATGAAAATAGTTTTACTGTGTTGTGTCTTTTCTTTTTCATTACAGCACACACTGACAGGCTTTCCTGTGTAAACTATAGGGCCCTTGCTTTTCACTCTGTACATGCTACCCTTGGGAAATCTCATTAGGAAGCATGGCATTAGTTTTCACTGTTACGCTGATGATACTCAGCTCTATATTTCTTTGCACCCTGACGAAACTTACCAATTCACAAAATTAATTCATACAATTAAAAAATGCATTGGATGCATTTGCAAAATTGGATGATCAGTAAATCAGAAAAAACAGAGATTCTAATTTTTGGACCAAAAACTTCTTCACGTAGTAACCTAGAATACTGTCTAACACTTGACAGCTTAGCCTCTGTTAAGTCTTCGTCATCAGTTAGGAACCTGGGTGTGCTCTTTGATACCAATCTTTCATTTGAAAGCCATGTTTCTAGCATCTGTAAAACCGCATTCTTCCATCTTAAAAATATATCTAAACTGCAACATATGCTATGCTCTCAATGACAAATGCAGAACAGTTAGTTCATGCGTTCATGACCTCAAGGCTAGATTACTGTAACGCTCTACTTGGTGGTTGCCCTGCTCGCTTGATAAATAAACTACAGCTCGTACAAAATGCAGCAGCTAGAGTTCTGACTAGAACTAGGAAGTATGACCATATTAGCCCAGTTCTGTCAACACTGCATTGGCTTCCTGTTAAACAATGTATAGAATTTAAAATCTTGCTAATTATTTACAAAGCACTAAATGGTTTAGCTCCCCAGTACCTGAGCGAGCTCTTAAAGCATTATAGTCCTTCACGTCTATTGCAATCTCAGAATTCAGGACAGTTGATAATAACTAGAATCAAAATCAACTGCAGGCAGTAGATCCTTCTCCTATTTGGCACCTAAACTCTGGAACAATCTTCCTAGCATTGTTCGGGAAGCAGACACACTCTGTCAGTTTAAATCTAGACTAAAAATGCATCTCTTTAACCTGGCATACACATAACACATTATCAACTTATGTTTTCAAATCCGTTAAAGGATTGTTAGGCTGCATAAATTAGGTCAGCCGGAACCGGAAACACTTCCTATAACACCAGATGTACTCGTTACATCAGAAGAAGAATGGCATCTACGCTAATATTAGTCTCTCTGTTTATCCCGAGGTTTACCGCAGTCAGCCGGATCCGGGCCATATCCAGGTGAGTCTGAGGACTTGCGCCTTGACACGACCACAACGCAGCCCTGAAGTGTCAGCAGAGATTGAGTCAACTAGATCATCCACTGTGAAGGCTTCATCGACACGACAGCCAGTGGCACAGTTCCTCAACAAACCGTCCATACTGGCGTGATGAATACAATCCTCAACTGGATGGAACTGGAATAAATGCTTTGACTTATTATGATTCAGTGCAGCCAAAATTATATACCAGTTATCACTGTAAAGATGCTTTGACACAATCTGAATTGTTAAAAGCGCTATATAAATAAAGGTGACTTGACTTGACCTAAACCATTATATTTATCCAAATGAGGTTTGTAAATGCATGAATTCTTTATATTTTACATTAATCATTAATTTTGTATAAAAAATTACATGTAAATGTAAAAAAATGTAACATGGTCACCAGGCCTCTCACAAATTCCCATATTAAAGGAATATTCAGAGTGCAAAGTTAAAACTGTTTCTTTTGGGTAATATTATGCTACAAATATCGTCTATTAAGCTAAAGTTAAATTGAACCTGGAATGATAATTTGTGTTACCAGATGCGACACTTTGTAATGGGCATGTACAATGGATTTTGAACTGTACTATTTTTATTTCAGGGTCTCTGGGATCCCCAGTTCAAGGCATGAAGACATCAGATGTTGGCCTGGACAGATGTACCAACAGTACCACACTGACCTCTGCTTTTGCATGGATGGCTGATTACTACCATGTTCTGTGAGGGTATTACTATATCAAAACTGAGCACCTGTGACAGCGAGATTTGTAGTTGTAAAGAATAATCACACGTCAGTACACTTAAAGTCAGAGAAAAAGGTTTTTTTTATTTTTTTTTTTATAACACTTTTCTCTCTATCTATCTTACAAACAACACAACAGTTAAACCTTTTCAAATTCTTTTCTGGTGGTGCACAAGTCCAATTCTACAAATCACAAATTAAGATATTCATATGTTCACATTTAAGCAGTGGACACACGACTTTGAGCATGCAAAATTTCTTCAGACACTGTAACAGGCATGATATGATGTCACGCTCTGCAGAGTCTTTTTTTATAAACATGAATTCAACATTTAACAAGTAGTATATTCAAAATATACAATCTACTCGACTTTACTACAATTTTTTTTTAATTCAACCAAGAGGTCACACCTTCGTGTATTGATTTTTTACTCTTTACACATATTCACAAGATGTTGTGTTGTGTTTGTGAGAGAGAAAAGAAAACTACAAGTTTGCAAATCCTAATACATTTTCTCAGTGACTTTACTGAATTTTACTCTACAGATTCCACTGTAATAGATGCTCAGTTTTGCTATAATAATACTAAATATCATATGCACAATTTGAGTCGATATTCTGATTACATTTTTTTTCCCAGTCTCATTTTACCAATGGCAAACCACGTCTATCTTATTAACTACCATTACTTTTGTATATAATCAATATATAAACAAGTGATATTTAATTGTTAACAAGGGATTGGCTGGACCCTGCTGACCCAATCAGTATTTCTTGTCCAATGGTCAATTTTCCAGTTTCTCTAGTATTGCATCCTTCTCATGGGCATTTCATGACTTTTCAGTGTGGGTTAAACCTCTTTTTTGGCCTATAATATGTATTTTTTAAAAAAGTAATTAAAAATAGTTTTGTCTATGCTATTGAAATTGTAGGTTACATCTTTGTCAACTTTTTCACCCAAAGAGTTTACATTCCTGATAATTTTGACTGAGGCTGTCAGTCTCATTATGTTCTGCCTTACATCTCCTTTTGTCCAGAGGTCGACGTCTCGGCGACATTTTCCCAATTAGCAAACGCTCCCTGAGCTACATCTTGGCGATGGATCGGGTCAACATCAGCCCGATGTACGTGCGCTATCTGGATTGTGTTTTATGTTAGGCCTATATTTCATTTTTATTACAGTGAAGATAATCAGAGAATGCACATATTGCCTGAACCATATTAATATGTTTAATATTTTTGAAATGTAAACGAAAAGAGGTTGTTTTATATGTCGTTTTGTTATAAATACTACACATGCAGTGAAGATAATCAATGAATGCATTGCCTGAACAACATTTGTGAGGCTATTAATATGTTTACATATTAAAGCGCTTTGGAAAGGAGGAGAAAGAGGCCGCGTTTTTAGACGCGCCATGTGAACGGCCCCTTAAACACGGTGCATTCCTTTTAAAAAATAAAACGAAAACCGGCAGTGGTGTTTTATAACACATTTTGTTTTATTGTTGCCTAAAATATACATACAGAGATAACCTGAGAAACCTGAGAAGCCAGAGCGAGCTAAGTGACACCGTCAAGTATGCTGCTGTGCCATTTGCAGAATCTCCCGTCCTCGGGAGTCCGTTCTCCTCAGTCGAACTTGCCAAGTCTACTAGGACCCAAGTCCGAACTTTGCGAACTTGGTATTAATAAACGCCCTTAGTCTTGATGTCGAGTCATCATAGCCAATACTGTCAAATGCGCGTAGCACTTCATAATTTTATAACACAAGATTTTGGCCAAATGACAGAGAAAAAAAAAAGAAACACACATAGCTACTACAGGCTAGCTATGATAAACGTCGTAACCTGCAAGTTGATAAAATCGCTATACGATGCACTGACTTGTTGCCTCAGATGTGGCCATTCTAATGACGGACAAAAACAGACATTCGCGGATCAAAAACTTTGTAACTTCATTTGAGTTTGATTTTGTTTAACACAGTGTTTAATTAGCCTAAAAAATGTGTTTTTACATTTCCTGAAATGTAGCAGTTTTGGTCGACGTTTCCCACTAGTAGGATAATGACTGTTACCACATCCATTGGAAATAAATTACTATCCAAACCCTTACAAAAAATAAAAAGCTTACAATGGCTTAGAATACTGATACAAAAAATGAGTAATTCCTTCTGAAAGATTTGGTAATATTTTGGTTATTATCATGACCTTCACATTAAAATTAATTAGCCTATAGCCTACCACTTTTTTTTGGTCGTTTTGACTTTTCACTTTCCTACCGTCCAAGGTCTAAGAACATCAAACCCAAATCTTTGTCTCGTATTTTTGATCATTCCGAGCACCCGTCCACTCCCGAGTGTATAATACCTGTGAGACTCGTGGTCTCCACACTCACATTGGAGGTCCTCCCGAGGCAATACGGTTGTTTTGACCGTAGTGAACCGGTTCTCAAAGGTGGCCCATTTCATTCCCTTGCCTAAATTACCCTCTGCTAAGGAGACAGCAGTTACTGTTGTTGATCGCGTTTTTCGCATTCATGGCCTCCTGATGGATGTGGTCTCCGACAGGGGACCCCAATTTGTTCCCAAATTTTGGAAGGAGTTTTGTCGTTTACTGGGGGCAAGTGTTAGTCTGTCCTCTGGTTTTCATCCTCAGAGCAACGGCCAAACTGAGCGAGCCAACCAGGACCTTGAGAGAGTGTTGTGATGTTTGGTGTCACAGAATCCTTCCTCCTGGAGCCAGCAACTCTCATGAGTTGAGTACGCACATAACTCATTACCAGTGTCGTTCACAGGCCTCTCTCCATTTGAATGTAGTGTAGGTTACCAGCCACCTATTTTTCCAAGTCTGGAATCCAAAGTCGCAGTCCCCTCTGCTCACGCCTTTATCCAGAGGTGCTGTCACATGCGGAGAAGAGCCCGAGAGACTCTTCTCCAGGTGGGAGCGTGCACTAAGGCTCAGGCCGATTGCCACCGGTCGAAGCCTTCCGTCTACATCGTTGGTCAAAAAGTGTGGCTTTCTTCCAAGAATATTCCTCTCCGCTCCGTTTGTAATAAGATAGCCCCTAAATTCATCAGCCCATTTACTGTCACTAAGATTCTTAGCCCACTGCCACTTCTTAGCCCAGTGGCAGTCCTTCCTCCGGCATCTGAATTCACCCCGTTTTTCATTCACTCATTAATCCGCCTGCCCCGGTTCCCCCCGGTCCTGTTCTTCATCTCCTGTGGATTATTGTTCCTGTCTTTTGTGGATTATTGTTCCTGTCTATTGTGGATTACCTCTGGATTCACCTTGGAGGAACACGGCTGCCCACTGAGTCACTGCGCTGCCAAGAGTGACTATTTATCTGCACATGCTTCATCTGACTCTTGCACTCTGCCTGGCTTGGACTTTTTCTAATAAATTGTTATATTTCACATTCGCTCCTGAATCCTCCTTTGTGTTCATGACAGAAACAGCTGCCAAAAATAGTATATAGCTCCACTATTTATTTTCAAGGGGAAAAAAAACAAAAAACTTTTCAAAACTTTTTAAATATGTATGTATATAGGTGAATTATGACGTTTGTGTGACACTAGCGCCACCTAGCGGATTACAAAAATACAGCAAATTTTGCAAACGCACCTTTTGCATGTCAGGCCTTCGTCGACTCAAACATCACAGAAGTTCTTACGGTTGCTTGTGAAGGCACGTCTCAACAGGTAAATATGGGCTACTCTCAGTAAAAGGTCCAACATATTAGAAATACTTTGTCATGAGCAAGCCAATGAGTTTTTTTTTTTATTTTTTTTTTTTACTTTTTTTTTTACATGACACACCATAGGGTTGGGTATCGTTTTAATTTTAGCGATTCCGATTCTGCTTATCGAATCCGGTTCTTATCGATTTTTTTATGGAGAGAACAAAAGAGCAAATACTTAAAGAATAATGTTTTTACCTTTTATTCTGGCCACAATTAGGCTATAACCAGTAGGCTGTAACTGTTAACTGTGACAATTCGTCTAGTAACGAAATAAATAACTTTCAATAAGGAATGATCAGAAACAATTACAAACCAAAACTATTTAGGTATAACACAAAAAATATAAAACATAAAATATATAACTGGCACTTGCTATTGGAGACAGTAACGTAAGAGAGATTAAAATGCAAAGTCAGTAATATATTGAATACACTTGTACTCCACTAGGTGGCAACAATTGACTGTTTAAAAATTAATTAGTAGTTCAAAACAGTGGATCGCCCATTAACTAAACAAGTATTCATGATTAAAAACAGAATTGAATGAATGATTTAAATTAATATAGGCTAATTTTAAATAAACTAGAACATGTTGTCCTGTAGCTGCCCGAATGTAATCGTGATCACTATTTTTAAAAAATAAACAAAACTGATCGTCAGTTTATCCAATTATGTGGTTCTAATTCGAAGGTTTTTCATCTGTTATGAACCTGAGTGTGCGACTCTGCTATTGCTAATATTAGCTGTATCTGGTGCTTTGTAGCAGGACTTGCAGCTGGGTGAGTTACGCCGGTTTCTTAGGGGCCGTTCACATATCGTGTCTTTTGCATGCGCAAGTTCGTTATTTCAAATGTAGGCACATTATTTAAACTGTTCGTTATTATTAGATCTCAACTTTTCAGAATCACGTGACAAGGTCATGTGACAAGAACCAACTAATCACCTTCGGCCTTTCCTTAACAATATCGAAAGCTCAGCCGAACAGCTGATCATAGCTGTACAGGGCGGGTTTTATTTCTCACCTCCATAAATATAGTAGTAAAGCTAATGCAAGGGCTAGAAATCAATTTATCCTTTGCTGATATTTCCTCATCTTCTGGGAGAGCGCAATTCATGGTTGCATAGCAACGACAGACGCCACGGGAGCGCAAGCGCTTTGGAAAGGAGGAGAAAGAGGCCGCGTTTTTAGACGCGCCGTGTGAACGGCCCCTTAAACACGGTGCATTCCTTCAGATTAGGAAATTAGATAAAGTTCATGACATTTCTTTTCTATTTGTTTACCTTGATGTCATTCTTAACCTGTACAAATTTAATTCTTCTGTGAAAAACAAAAGAAGATAAGCCTGTCAATTAGAACTGGGGTTCTGATCTCACTGGTGGCGTTTATTTCGCAATAATGTCTGGCTGAAACGCACCAATAGCGGAACAAAGCAGCACTTTTGAACCGCACCCACAGTCTAGGACCGCACCACACGGACCATTTATTAGCTCGGCCTAAAAGATAGCGCAGCGCGAGCTCAGAACTAATGCGATCACGTAACCATTAAACAACACAATGAGATCCAGTGAGAAGCGTTCAAGTTTTGTGCAGAAGTCTCTGATACAAACCACAAATGTCTCTGTTTTTTAAACTAGTTTAAAGACAGATGAAACAGTGCTGACATTCTCAACAACATGGACACAGGAGGAAACAGGAAGAGCATTGTGTGACAACAATCCAGTTAGAATACTTTTCAATCCACAAATCACAAACATTTACCTTGTATTTACTGTAGTAACACTAACGGTAAGCAGAAATGTGGGATATTCATATAGAATTTTATTATATTATTAACGTAGACGTATTAAATATTAAAAGAGTAATGAAATAAATTTTGTAATGAGTAAATACAGAGTAATGAAATTTTTTTGTATTGCCTCCGTTGGCCTTGAAAACAGCTTGCATTCTTGCTCTCGCATTGTTTTTATGTACTTTTCAACAGTCATTTTGTTATTGACTTCCAAATAGTTTCTAGTTGTTCCCAAAGATTTGCTTTTGATGAAACTTTTGTGAAATCTATACCTTTAAAAGAAAAAGTTTGGACACCCCTGGTTTAAAGCTTTTGCTAAGAAAATTAGTCAATTTATAACAGAAAACATCTCAGGTTACGCATGCAATTTCCCAGATATCTGCAAGGAGGCTCAAAGCTTACAACCCGCAAATACTATCCTATTGTTTCAAACGAGAGGAGGCCTCACGACGCATATATTAGCCAAGGAGGCTCACAGAAAGCCTAACAACTTAGCAAATAATTGCTGAGCTCTGGGAGCAGAGGCCTCAGCATAACAACTCTCTTATCGAGAGGATGCCTAACAACGTTTCACACACAGGACATCTTGCGAGGAGGCTAGCAGAGAGCCTTCAACACAAAACTGCTATCCTAACTCTTAGAGAGCGGAGGCCTCAATAAAGAAAACTCTCAAATGAGAGGAGGCCTGACGATGCTTATATTACCAAGGAGGCTCAAGAGAGAGCCTGACGACTTAGCAAATGATAGCTGAGCTCTGTGAATGGAGGCATCAACATAGCGACTCTCTTAACGAGAGGGGGCCTAACAAGGCTGTAATACATGATATTGCAAGGAGGCTCACAGAGACCCTACAACTCACAGCTGCTATCATAGTGGAGCTCAAGAGTGTGGAGGCCTAAATAAAGATATTTATTTATTTAAAGATATATATTTATTCTCTCAGCGAGAGAAGGCCTGACAACATTCAAATTTAACCAAGGATAGGGACAGAGCCTGACAACTTAGCAAATAAAAGCCAAGCTCCAGGAGCGGAGGCCTCAGCATAACGACTCTCTTATCGTGAGGAGACCTAACAACGCTCCACACACACGATATCTTGCAAGGAGGCTCACAGAGGGCCTATGACTGGCAACTGTTATTCTGGTGGAGCTCTAGAGAGTGGAGGCCTTAATAAAGACAACTTTGTCAAAAGAGAGGAGGCCTAACGGCGCTCATATTATAAAAATCAAGCTAAAAAGCACTGCTATCAATACAGCCAGATGTTGATAGCAGATTCTATAAAAGCGGTAGCCAAGGAGCTCAAAAAAGAGCCTAACAACTTGACAACTCTTTTTTTTTTTTAACAGGCAAAAAGCGCTTCCTAAAAAAAAAAAAAACCCTGTTAAAACAAAATAGTCACTAAGGAGGCTCACAGAGAGTCTACTACTCATTCAGCGTATTCACAACTAGCCACTAATGCTGAACCAACAGATAGGCAGATATAAAAGTAAACAAACTGTCAAAAACATCATAGGTCCAGCTTCAGGGCCAGATGTAAAAAACTTGTCAGAGCCCCTCCTGGCAGGCAGAATAGGGTTTTCCCTTGGTATGGGACATAACATCCAATAACTCGTCATATGCAGGGCAAGCAGGCTGAGAATGCTCGGAAGCATCATCGATCTCATCAGCCATGTCTTGCTCAGCATGGCGTGAAGCAAGGAGCGTGCTTGTCCTCGTCAGCCGCAGATGAATGAGAAATGTGACCCTGGACAACAAAACCAGTCATAAGTTGCACGGGTATATTTCTAGCAATAGCCAACAATACATTGTATGGGTCAAAATTATCGATTTTTCTTTTATGCCAAAAATCATAAGGATATTAAGTAAAGATCATGTTCCATAAAGATATTTTGTAAATTTCCTACCGTAAATATATAAAAAATGCATTTTTGTTAGTGTGGATATGACATTGCTAAGGACTTCATTTAGACAACTTTAAAGGTGATTTTCTCTATATTTTGATTTTTTTTGCACCCTCAGATTCCAGATTTTCAGCCGAATATATCAAATAACAAACCATACATCAATAGAAAGCTTATGTATAAATCTCAGTTTAAAAAAATGTACCTTTATGATTGGTTTTGTGGTCCAGGGTCACAAATAATCATACCTCTCTCGTATTCATCCGTGAGCTCCATCTGCGAACCCCATGGCTTCAGTCTCCTACTCACCTCAGGCACAGTAGGTCCTGAACCGTGAGGCACAGATGACTGGCCCGATTCCCTCTAATAAAGGGCCAGACGAGAGCAAAGTTTCCTCATGGGAAAGCGCTCGCAATGCACACAAACAGCCCCCTCAAGAACTGAGCGTGCATGCTTCTCACCCATGCAAAATAATGCACATATCATGTGTGTCATCTAGTATCAGTACTTTCCATTCTGTGACAGTTGAGCTAGAAAAATAAAGATGGCATCCGAAAGTTGCGTTTGCTAGTCAGCTTGTGTTAATGTACGTTTTTGACCAACATTTTCTACTTTTGATGTAATTTCTAATGAGAAATTACTACTGTAGTAATTAAATATTTGTTAAGGTCTCAACTAAGCTCGCGCTATTTTGCTGTTGACCACTAAACTGTTACGCTGCCTCAGAAGTCTGTTAGTTTTGTTAGATGCCTTCATGCACATCAGGCAGCGAGGCAACAAGTCAGCTGCCTAGGTTTTCGAATGCAGCCAATATCAAGTTGTCGTGTTTAGACACGCTTCAGACACCTGGGCTGTGTTCATCCCCGACAAAACGTTTTTTAAACGGAAACGCTGGTGCGTTGAACACCCTGTTCAATATTACAGTCACTGCCCTTGCCATCCAGAATAAAAGAGAACATACTAATCGAGTTAAGGGATTTGTGGAAACTGTGGTTCCTAATTATTGTGATCCAACATTTGCCTCGCATTTCAGGATGGAAAGACAAAAGTTTCAGATGAAGGATAATCCACTTTTTTACCTCCGAGACTATGATCTATATGTCTTTATTATTTTTATTGTGAGTATTAGGCTTATCATTATTGATGATAACTATTGTTGTGCTATGATATTGTAATATTTACCATTATATAATCAGAGGAGAATAGAAAAGTTTATGAAAGTGTCACTCCAAAATACAATAGCAAAATATATAAATATGTATAGTACTTTTATGTTACATTCATACCCATTGTCTCTTTAATACGCGTGGTTTATGTACATGTCATTGCTGATTGGGCTGACATTTTTGACACACCCAACAAACAAGAGAAAAAGTATCTCAAACCCCGTTGCACACCGTTTCCAGGAAACATGTCGTTCAACCAGGAAACCGTAGCAAAGCGTTGCACACTGGTTTGAGCTTGAACATGCCCCTGGCATGCCACAGGCATTCCCCATAGCAACCCCTAGGGGACACAGCGCGAGTTCCCTTTCCCCATAACATGATTATGGTACTTTTTATTATGTGCCTTTATTATATACACAGAATTCTTAGATAAACCTTGATTTAATCTAGATATAAGATTAATCCTTATTGGTACAACCCACCCTTAAAGGAAGTCGATCTCTATTGAACGTTAATGTCTGTTAACAGCATAAATTAAAAAAAAAAAAAAAAAAAGCAAACAAACAGACAAAAAATAGTGACAGAAATGCAGTTACAATGCATCTGTCAATATGTTTTCTTAGGCATAAAATTAATAACTTATGGGATGGATTTCGCACCTATATGATTTTACATTATATACTGTCATTATAAACATTTTATACATCATAAGATTTTTTGTTTCTTTTAAACTCATTTCTGTCCACGTGAAATGCAAATATTTTAATGAGTGAACCTTGTCAGGTAAACATACCTTTGTAATTAATACATCACAGTGCAATGGAATCACTTTTGTCTCGGCAAGAAGGAGAATAGGAAAATTAAAATAAATAAATGCACAGTTAATTCAAATGAATCAAATGAAATAAATGATTTAAAATGCACTATTTAAAAAAAAAAAATCATTATAATTGATAAATATGAATAGGTATTGGATATTGCTTTTACACAACAGTTCTATGAAAAAGTAATATACCTGGATTTATTTAGAATATGAGAAGATGAATAAACAATCAAATTTCATTTTGCATAGAAGATTTTTTTAAATGACCATATCCAAAACTGCTTGAATAGCCATAAATCCTTCAAATCTTTGTGTGAAAGGTGTTGAAAGGCAGTGATGCATTGAGCCATCAGTGGCTGCTGAGACGGATACTATAATAACAGTGGTGAGCAAGTTCTCCATAACTGTGTTAGGATCACGTTTCAGAAAAAATAGCTAATGCACCTGCTCTGGAACAATGACTGCATGTCAGCAAGGTCATTTGTCTGCTTCCTCCCATTGTTTCCTTTTCTACTGCCATTACAAACTCGTGTGTTTGAAATGTCAAAATAAAGCTTACCAAGAAGTGTCATAAATCATTGTTTCTACTAATTTCTCGCATTGAAGTACAGTCATGTGTTTGTTTGTAGAGTAAATGAAATTCATGCTTATTATATATGTAGGCATCTGACCTCTAAGTTGATCACTTCCTGCACAGGCGTCTTTAGAAATGTGCGGAACGGGCATGTGTCTCTGGGGCTGATAATTTAACAGGTGAGAACAGGCAAAAGTTCATTTTTTCTTTAATTGTGAATACAGTTTTTTACTGCATTTTTGAGACAAGGACAAAATATGTGCCATTGTTTTAATTGACATTAGTCTTGGATTTAGTGAAACATCAACAATTCACTACACGTAAATACCATTATACCAATTTAAATACCAATTATTGCAATACTCACCTCAGCACCACCTGTTCAATAACTCAGTATATCATAATATATCAATAGTCCACTTTAGACTTTCTACTAAATATAAGTCACTTTGCAACTACATGTCAACTACCAGTCATTAGAGTATTAGTATGAGGGTTAGATGTAGTGTGCGTAGTTAGGTGCCAGGGAAGATGATGGAAAATGCAGTCCATGACAATGATTCGCAGATGAAACATCAATATAAAGAGGTGTGGGCCGATCATACAAAAACGTACAAATAAGATTATATGAATTCATACGTTAGCAATAAGGTATGAGAGGCTTTGCTGTATCGTGAATAAGTCACAGCTGTAGGGCATCGTGTCTGCAACCCCTTCAGGCATGACTTATTCACGATACAGCACTAGCTTCGAGTACCTTATTGCTTTTATAACATGGTTACCACACAATACAAATATTAAAGCCAGAAATATGTATCAGTGCAACTTTCATGAAGTAAACTTTTTCTAAAAACCTTCCTTCCACCGTAAAAATAGTCCCTGACCGTGAACAGCAAAAGAAGTAACATTTTCACGCCATTAGATGGCGCCAAAGACTGTCTTTATGAGTGTGTCAGTCAGTAGCTGTAGACTGTAGATTTTTATATTGAAAAGACTGAATTGTTTTGAAAACGGAACAAGACACAACTGACAAATGCTTTGACTAGCACTATTAGTCACGTGAAAACCCCTTAAATGTTAAAAGGACAAGATGATACATCAGACATTTAAACAGATTTTTTTATCATGAACATAGGACTGACCTGAAGGAAAATGCTAAATCTGAATGCAGGTAATAAACTCACTCACTTGATCTTTTTCTCACAACACTGTAGCAAATTAGCGCAAAAGAAATATGAATAATTAATCATAACTAGTTATAATTAATTATAAATATTTGAATCAGTTAATAAAATTAACTTAACGTAATGAAATTAATATTACAATCAATTAACCTGTTTTGCAAGTGAACACTCAGTGTTAATTGTTTATTAATTCTAAGAAATATTCATTTCCAGGTTATGGGAAATAACAATCTTATTGTACAGTACTACTCAGAGCATGTAGTCAAGATTGGCATAATTAGTGACTCCAGTATATGAGCATGAAACACGGACAACTTTACGTGTGACATGAACAAGACTTTATTAACTAGACTAAACACTTAACTACTCTAACATTCACACACATACATGCATACAGTTTACCAAGGGAAAGAGAGCTGATGCAGAATACAGGAAGGCAAGAAGTTACAGCATTGTTTGAAATTCAGCAGATCAACAGCCTTGAGCAAACCATCAGTTTAGTTTTAACAGGCCCTTCTTTAAAAGGGGTAAGGATATTTAATATTTAAGGATATTTTATTCACATAATGAGACTAAGTTTGATACTTGCATGTCTCGCCCATTTTTATTAAAACTGTCCTAAAGCAATTTGTGGAGGCTCCTGTTGAATCTTTGCTGATGTTGTCTTGATGAAAGAGAACCTTTGGATTCAGAGGATCTTTGGTGAATGGAAGGTCAAGCTTGGCACAAGCTTGGGGTTCCTTAGAAGTTCATAGTACAACATCATCTTCTGATCAGCCTTTTTCGGTAAAGGAAAAGAGAGACTGTGATCTTGTGACCAGTGATTTTAAAGGGTGAAGATGTCACACCCTCCTGAGGCGATAAGGAGTTTTCCCTTCAGAGGGAAACTTTTACGAGTCTTTGTCCTGTAGCAAGATATTAGCATAAGACATTGGATTGGATGTTTGAGAGAAGAACCTTCTAGATTCTTATAATACTAATGTGTCACAGAGGTAGTATCATGTAACATAAATGACCAAATAGGAAACGAAAGTTGGAGTCCGTAGATACCAAACATGCTACCCATGTGATTTTAGGTAATTATAACTTTACAACTCTGAAACATTAATACCAAAATAGTTCAAAAGAGAGAATTAATTCATAGAATAAACCCTATAAAAGGAAAATCATGAGAGGGGAAAATTGGATACATGTTTATACATTTCTCATGTGGTTATATATAGAATATATAGGATTAAAAGGGTTTATTTGTCCTTCTCAGAAAGAATGAAGTCAGAATCTTCTCTGCACATTCCTGACAGCAATAAAATAGGAACAGGACACCTATTCTGTCTCTGTGTTGCAGTTGTGGGGGATGGAATTAACAGGACTTGTGAGAGAGTGAGTTTCTGGGTAATTTATTAAATATAATGAATAATTGTGTGTCTGATTGGTCCAGACGCTACAACACTCTTCTACATAATACAGTAAGCTTCAATGAACAATATCAATTGAGAACATACAGTTTATGTTGCTAAGAGTGGTTGCTAAGAGTGGTTGCTAAGGGTGTTGTGTAGTTTATCGTGAATAAAACACAGCTATTGACCAATCAGAATCAAAGACAGGAACTAACCATCTTATAAAAAATCATAACCAACTCACCAAATTGTAAAATACTTACGAATTGCCATGAGACTGTTTAAATTTAACATATTCTTTTTATATATGACCCAATTAAGGTAAGAAAAAGCACATATTTCATTGAAGAAGCAGAAGCACCCAAATACTGGTCCAGAATATTTTTTTGAGACATAAAGTTCCTTTGTACAATTGGTACTCAAGAATCACTGATTTGACCCTAATTATATTAAAACATATGCCAAAATGATCATACCATGACTGATCAATGGACAGTGAATCTTGATATGAGGTTATTTATTCTCAATAACCTTGCTCCACTCAAAACCAGGACTGTCTCATTTACTATCTCTACACCTTGGTTCACTCCCATTCTTAGACAATTAAAAACAAAAGGATGACAACTCTTGAAAGACAGGAAAACGTCTCAGGTTCTGTAACCCTGGTTCCCTGACTAGGGAATGAGACGCTGCGTCGAAACGCATAGGGATCACCTCTGCGTGATTACGTCTTGAAGCACTTGTGAAATCGAACCAATAGGGTGACGGGACGTCAGAGTGGGTGACGTCACAGACCAGGAAACTATAAAGCACACCTGAGAACAAAGAACGCCAGCTTCTGATTGGCTGAAGCAAGACGCTCACAGGCATGAAGGGAGTATGGCAAGGAGACACAGCATCTCGTTCCCTATTCAGGGAACAAGGGTTACAGACGTAACCCGAGACGTTCCCTTTCATGGGAACATTGACGCTGCGTCGAAACGCATTGGGAACCCTATGCCAACTAGGCCATAATGCCGAGTGCCTGTCTGTTATCTTTGAGACAAGAGCACAGTGGACCCCGGACTGGAGCCCAAATCAAGGTTATAAAGCCTAATAAATGTATGCTGAGAGGACCACCCAGCCGCATCACATATCTCATGGAGGGGGACCCCTGAAATCAAAGCCTTTGAGGCAGCCATACCCCTAGTAGAGTGTGCCCGGACAGCCAAAGGTGAAGGCTGCCCGGGGGACTCATAAGCAAGAGAGATGGCCTCGACCACCTACTTGCTCATTCTCTGCTTATATGCAGGGCCTCCTTTCCTAGGAGACCCATAACAGAAAAAAATTGTTCAGTTTATTGCCACAGAGCAGCTCTGTGGATGTAACCGGGCACAGCAGATTAAGTTTTTCCTGATCCGGATTAGCAAAAGGAGGAGGACAGAAGGCCTGCAGTACAGTAGGCCTTGGGACATTGGTGGGGACCTTGGGTATATCTCCAATTCTTTTGAGAGATGATATTGCCAACAGGAAGATGGTTTTAAGAGTAAGGAATCTCTTAGACACCTCCTCTAAAGGTTCGAAGGGAGCCTCAGCTAACCATTCCAACACAATAGCCAAGTCCCAGGCCGGAGTTCTTGTACGTACAGAAGGCCTCAGCCTCTGGGTACCACGGAGAAAGCGTATAACTAGGGGTCTCTTCCCACAAAAGTAGAAGGAGATAAACCGAGAACCTTTTTTGGAGAAATTGCAGCACGAGACTGATAGAGGAGTGGAACAGATCCACCTGACGTTGTCTACACCAAGTAGCAAACAGCTTCCATTTAAAAGCATAAAGTTTTCTTGTGGAAGGAGCTCTGGAGTGGAGTATGGTCTCCACAACCTTGGTTGGGAGACCGGATTCTATAAGCCCAGCCCCCTCAGAGGCCAGGCCCACAGTTCCCATAACTCCAGGTGAATTTTCATGCCACCCGCTTGAGACAGAAGGTCCTGCCTGATGGGGATCTCCATGGGGGAGCCGTCTAGGAGAGACACTAGGTCTGTAAACCACACTCGGGCCAGAATGAGGCTATCAGTATGAGACGGACCCTGTCCCGGCAAACCCTCTCCAGAACTGGGAGCAGAGCGATCAGGGTAAATGTGTACAGACGTAGCCTTGGCCACTGGGCCACTGTACCATGGCATCCCGCTGGGGTTGGATGAGTCAGAGAGTACCACAGTGGGCAATGAGAAGTTTCTTTCGAAGCAAACAGGTCGACTTCTGCACGACCAAAATTTTTCCAAATGAGCTCCACCACCTCGGGGTGGAGTCTCCATTCCCTGGGCCTCGGCCCCTCCCTTGACTGGATGTCTGCCCCCACATTTTGATGCCCCAGGATATAAGCTGATAGAGCTTCCCCTGGGCCCACAGGAGGATCCAAAGGGCTAATTTGCACAACTGGCGAGACCTCAGACCCCCCCCTGGTGGTTGATATAGGAGACCACTGACACCGTGCGGACCAACACTTGGTGGCCCCTCAGGTCTGGAAGGAAGTATTTGAGTGCTTGAAATACTGCCATCATTTCCAGCCGATTTATGTGCCAGGAAAGTAGATGGTCCTCCCAAAGACCCTGAGCCGAGCAACCACTCATGGTCGCCCCCCAGCCTGTGAGGGAAGCATCCGTCGTTAGCATTACGCAACGACAAGGAGCTCCCAACACAGGTCCCTGGGACAGGAACCAAGGATTCTTCCACATGACTAAGGCACGAAGGCATTGCCGCGTGACCTTGATCATGCAAAAAGGAGAAAACCCCTTGGTCCTGAGCCATTACTGTAAGGGTCTTATGTGCAGCAGGCCAAAAGGTATCACACTGGATGCAGCTGCCATCAGACCTAACAGTCTCTGAAACTACAGTGAGTGACTGGTCTAGTTTCACCTCATTCACAGCTGAGAGAATGGAATTCACCTGAGCAGGAGACAGATGTGCCTGCATCGTGGTGGAATCCCAGACTACCACTAACAACTAGTTGGTAGTTTGAGCTGGAAGAAGCACACTCTTCTTGACATTGAGTCTCAGCCCTAACCTTCTCATATGGGACAGAACAACATCTTGATGGTAAACTGCCAGTTGCTCGGATTGAGCTAGAATCAACCAATCGTCGATATAATTCAACACGCGGATGCCCTGGAGTCTCAGAGGAGCCAGAGCTGCATCCACGCATTTCGTGAAGGTGCGGGATGAAAGAGCTAGGCCGAAAGGAAGAACCCTGTATTGATAAGCTTCGCCCCCAAAAGCAAATCTGAGGAACTTCCTGTGCTGAGGATGGACAGTCCTCGGACCTGATCTGTGTGATGTTCTGTTTGAGTGTAAGCACCTTGAACTTGAGCTTTTGAACAAAGCGATTTAACACGCGTAAATCTAGAATAGGATGCAACCCTCCATCCTTCTTTGGAACAATGAAGTATCGGCTGTAAAACCCTGACAGCTTGCTGGGAGGAGAAACCCTTTCTATAGCTCCTTTTTGCAAGAGCATCAGAACTTCCTGTTCCATAACCAGAGACTGCTTGGGGTCCACCACCATCCTGTGCCACTGGTGTCAGGACCTCTTTGAAGCATTCTTCGCGATAATGACAGTCCTCAGATCTGTCTTACCCTTAGAAGTGTAGCTTCTGTACAAAGATCAGATCTGCCAGCCAACTTTAGAATCTCCAGAATACTTTTAACCCTCCCGAGCTGTGTATGTAAATCACAAATCTGCTCCGGCAAGTCCGGGACCAATTGGCCCATTGGCACCTTTGTTACCTCATTGAAGAAAAACAGAAGATATTCTCACCAGCTCCAGGGACTTCAAAGAGTCACCCTGGTGGGGCTAAGGGCCATGTAGTCACAGACACTGGCCACAACCCCAATACACGTCACACACACACATACAGACACATGCAAACACGCATGGAGATTGTATGTACATGTATCCTCCAAATATGACTGTGCCAAAGTGTACCCGTCGTTGTATTTCAAGTTGCATATATGTATCCCTAGTATATAAGCTTAGCTATGACTGTAGTGTATTAGTTTTATTATAAATGATAAAATTCAAATATAAACTGTATCTCTCCTCTTATGTCTTTGCCATCTGACAAGTTTGGAGGTCCCTGTCAGACGAGACCTCCTGTCCCAGGCAGGAGGCACGATATTTCACCCTCACCCAGAGTTAAGGAACCTGTGGGCGTGGCCCCTGAGAGGGCTCACCTCATAGATTCAGGTCTCTCCACCAAGGTGGTTGAGACCATCCTCCAGTCCAGAGCTCCTTCCACTAAAAGATTATATTCTGTTAAGTGGGAAATCTTTTCTTCTTGGTGTAAAGAAAATAATTTGGACCCAGCCTGTTGTGCTGTTGGTTCTATTCTCGAGTTCTTGCAAGAATGTTTCTACCTTGAAGGTTTATGTAGCAGCTATCTCTGCATATCATCTACCCATTGAGGGTACTACAGTGGGCAGAAATCCCTTGGTTACTCGATTTCTTCGTGGAACTTTGAGGCTGAGGCTTGTTCAGCGCACAAGAACACTGGCTTGGGACCTGGCTATTGTGCTTGAGGGTCTTACCCTGCACCCCTTTGAACCACTGGAAGAGGTTCACGAAAAATATCTTACCCTAAAGACTATCTTTCTGCTGCCAATTTCATCTCTCAAAAGAATTGGAGACTTACAGGCCTTTTCATCTGCTCCGTCATGTCTGGAGTTTGCTCCAGGCATGGTCAAAGCCTTTCTTCACCCGAGACCCGGTTATGTGCCTAAGGTCCCTACTAATGTTGCGGGGCCTATCATGCTGCTGGCCTTTTGTCCTCCACCTTTTACTAACCCTGATCAGGAACAACTTAATCTGCTCTGCCCAGTTAAGGCCTTAGATGCGTATGTCCACAGAGCTGCCCTCTGGCATAAATCAGACCAGCTGTTTGTTTTCTATGGCTCACCTAGAAAAGGTTACCCTGCATCTAAGCAGAGGATGAGCAAGTGGGTGGTTGAGTCTACCTCACTTGCCTATGAATCTGCCGGGCAGCCGTCTCCTTTAGCTGTCCGGGCTCACTCTACTAGGAGTATTGCTGCCTCCAAAGCTTTGATCTCAGGAGTCTCCCTGCATGATATTTACAATGCAGCAGGGTGGTCTTCTTATCATACATTAATCAGGTGTTACAACCTAGATCTCGACTCCACTCAGAAGGTCTTCTGTTCTCTCGTCTTGATACACTCAGGCATTTGAGACTATGGCGTAGTGGGTATAGCGTTCCCACCATGTTTTGACGCAGCGGGAGTTCCCATGAAAGGGAACGTCTCGGGTTACGTATGTAACACTGGTTCCCTGAATAGGTAACGAGACGCTGCATCTCCCTGCAATACTCCCAGCATGCCAGAGAGCGCCTTGCTTCATCCAATCAGAAGTTGGTGTTCTCTGTTCTCGGGTACGCTTTATAGTTTCCTGGTCAGTGACGTTACCCTCCTATGATGTTCCGTCACGCTATTGGACAGTTTAAACATGTGCTTCACGACGGAATCACGCAGCGTCTCGTTCCCTATTCAGGGAACCAGGGTTACATATACGTAACCCGAGACATTTCCTTTGCTGGCTTTCAAAGGTTTTAACTGTTTGTAATTTTGCCATTTCTTTGATCACCTCTGTTTTCTTGACTTTACTTTCGTTTTATTCTATGTATGTTTTCGTGTTGTATTATAGTCAGATATTCGTAGTTCGTATCTATTAAACACATTATATTCATGCTCGATTGTTTCTGCTGCTCAATCAGAAAACCAAATCACTTCTACGTTCGATTCTACAAAACTGCTTTACGGTTTAATGCTAGAGGGAAGGTAATTCTTGTGGCCGGAGAATAAACTTCCTTTTATAATAGTATATGAGAAAAATGATGGTTTGCTGGACAAACTAGGATAGTCTTTCTCAAACAACTATTAAACTAGAACTAATCATATATGTAATTAATTATAATCCATTGTAAATAATTCACAATGTATGTGCATAATTCCCTCTTTGGTCGATCTATATTATAATTAATCATAACGCGTTTTTATCTAATTATATATATATTTCACCCATGATTTGAGCTAATTGATTTAATACCTGTAATTCGCTACAGAAGGCTTCGACTGTGTCGCCCGTCCCGGTCCCCAAGCTCTTTGCAGGAGATCACGGGTGGCGACACTCTGTTTTTGTTGCGCTCTATGCGCTGAGGAGCTGCTTGATGGCCGAGGCTGCTCCCGCCCAGCAGCCTCGGGGGGTAGAGGACGGCGGGGGAGGAACTTCTGGAAGGCCGCTGACTGTTTTTTGGCTTCCTGGAACCTCTCAGCGACCGAAATGACTGAGTCGTCGAAGAGGCCCAGGCAAGACAGCATCCAAAAGCACACTCTTATCTTTTCTTTGATGTCAGATAAGTTGAGCCATAAATGCCTCTCCGTGGCCACCAAGGCTGACACCATTTTCTTTAAGAGCTGCTGTGCAGCCATAATTATATACCAGTTATCACTGTAAAGCTGCTTTGACACAACCTGCATCGTAAAAAGCGCTATATAAATAAAAGTGACTTGACTTGACTTAAATAGACAGAAGTCTGGGGGCTGAAAACTCTATACTGCACAGGTCTTTGCCACGACCTCGGGAAAGAACAGCAGTCCCCGACGCTGAGGTTGTGACCTAGCAGGCAGAAAATGCTCATCCAGCTTGATCTTTTGCCGCGCTTGGCGAGTCCTCATCTCCAGCCTCGAGACTTACCACATCCACCTCCTCAGAACTGGATAGATGAAGCTCTCCGGGGGGAAGAAACCACAGCACGTGCTTCCACCACCAGAAGAGAGACACTGGGTCTGACAGGTGAGGGCAGAGATAAGGCTGGGCCCGTCAGAGGGGTTCCTCTGTCAAATCCATCTATGAACCCCATGAGTGAAGCCGCCGTTCTGCCTTGGCAGAAGCGGGACCCGACCTTTAAATATATATATATATATATATATATATATATATATACATACATACAGGTGCTGGTCATATAATTAGAATATCATCAAAAAGTTGACTTATTTCACTAATTCCATTCAAAAAGTGAAACTTGTATATTATATTCATTCATTACACACAGACTGATATATTTCAAAGGATTTTTAGAAATATTGGCCAACTGAAAAGTATGAACATGAAAAGTATGAGCATGTACAGCACTCAATACTTAGTTGGGGCTCCTTTTGCCTGAATTACTGCAGCAATGCGGCGTGGCGGGGAGTCGATCAGTCTGTGGCACTGCTCAGGTGTTATAAGAGCCCAGGTTGCTCTGATAGTTGCCTTCAGCTCTTCTGCATTGTTGGGTCTGGCATATTGCATCTTCCTCTTCACAATACCCCATAGATATTGGGAAAATCTATGGGGTTAAGGTCAGGCGAGTTTGCTGGCCAATTAAGAACAGGGATACCATGGTCCTTAAACCAGGTACTGGTAGCTTTGGCACTGTGTGCAGGTGCCAAGTCATGTTGGAAAATGAAATCTGCATCTCCATAAAGTTGGTCAGCAGCAGGAAGCATGAAGTGCTCTAAAACTTCCTGGTATACGGCTGCGTTGACCTTGGACCTCAGAAAACACAGTGGACCAACACCAACAGATGACATGGCACCCCAAACCATCACTGACTGTGGAAACTTTACACTGGACCTCAAGCAACGTCGATTGTGTGCCTCTCCTCTCTTCCTCCAGATTCTGGGACCCTGATTTCCAAAGGAAATGTAAAATTTACTTTCATCAGAGAACATAACTTTGGACCACTCAGCAGCAGTCCAGTCCTTTTTGTCTTTAGCCCAGGCGAGACACTTCTGTTGTTCAAGAGTGGCTTGACACAAGGAATGCGACAGCTGAAACCCATGTCTTGCAGGAGAAAGCGTAGTGGTTCTTGAAGCACTGACTCCAGCTGCAGTCCACTCTTTGTGAATCTCCCCCACATTTTTGAATGGGTTTTGTTTCACAATCCTCTCCAGGGTGCGGTTATCCCTATTGCTTGTACACTTTTTTCTACCACATCTTTTCCTTCCCTTCCCTCTCTATTAATGTGCTTGGACACAGAGCTCTTTGAACAGCCAGCCTTTTTTTGCAGTGACCTTTTGTGTCTTGCCCTCCTTGTGCAAGGTGTCAATGGTCGTCTTTTGGACAACTGTCAAGTCAGCAGTCTTCCCCATGATTGTGTAGCCTACAGAACTAGACTGAGAGACCATTTAAAGGCCTTTGCAGGTGTTTTGAGTTAATTAGCTGATTAGAGTGTGGCACCAGGTGTCTTCAATATTGAACCTTTTCACAATATTCTAATTTTCTGAGATACTGAATTTGGGATTTTCCTTAGTTGTCAGTTATAATCATCAAAATTAAAAGAAATAAACATTTGAAATATATCAGTCTGTATGTAATGAATGAATATAATATACACGTTTCACTTTTTGAATAGAATTAGTGAAATAAATCAAGTTTTTGATGATATTCTAATTATATGACCAGCACCTGTATATGTGCTTGGGTGTACAAAAAATACTCTTGTCCTCAGACAAAGAGATATTTTCAGGCTGTATATGTAGCTGACAGACAACACCAAATAAGACACATGACAACACAGAGCGCTTGCTGAAGACTATAGTTTCCTGGTCCGTGACGTCACCCGCTCTGGCATCCCGTCACCCTACTGGTTCGATTTCACAATTGCTTCAAGACGTAATCACGCAGAGGTGATCCCAATGCGTTTCGACGCAGTGTCGATGTTCCCATTAAGGGAACCGGACTCACTGTGCACAAGGAAATGTATTCTTCTTTACAAAGACTGTATTTCTAAAGCCAATTCACATATTATTCTGGTTTAATCAGTTCAAATGAAGGAAATTCAAAGGCCCTTTTTTTCCTCATTACAAACTTCACAACACCCCTACTTCTTCCTCACCTGTACTCCTCTGATTTGTGTAACACTATATTATAATTTTTCTCTTTAAAAAATGAACACATCCACCAGCAACTTATGTCCACGTTGAGATCGAGAAGGCATGGAAGAACCTGTGCTCGGCTCGGATCCATCGACATCAGCGGGCTAGTTTCGCCAGCATGGAATTGAGCCAGCATGGGTATGTATTGATACCCCCTATTGACGAGACGTTTGCAAACTATCTTGCCACAGGAAGTGCACTGACACTAAGAGCTCCGGTCCTGCCATCCAAACCACTGAAGGTGACATCACGGTTGAATGGCAGGGCATACGCTGCTGCGGGTCAGGCTGGTGCAGCGTTGTACATGATGGCAGTGCTGCAAACATACCAGGCTGATCTGCTTAAGGATCTGGATCAGGGGCAGGGTTTGTCCCCTGAAGCGGTGGAGGAGCTGCGCTGCACCACGGATCTTGCTCTGAGGGCCACCAAGCAAACGGCCACCTCTATCATCAGGTCGATGGCGGTCATGGTGGCCACAGAGCGACATCTGTGGTTGAACTGTGCGGACATTGGGGAGAAAGAGAAGAACCTCTCCTCAATGCCCCAGTCTCGCCTACTGAACTTTTTGGTACCTCCGTCGGGGTGGTGGTTGAGAGGTTCAGGGAGGTGAGGGCGCGCTCTGCAGCGTTTAGATCTTGCATCCCGCTCAGATCCGAATCTGGGCCCAGACAGCTGGGAGTCCCAGGGCCGTCTTAGAATCGAGGCTCGGAGACAGGCCCAGAGGTCCAGTGTCGCCGCTTGTGCGCCTCCTCCGCCTCCTCCGCCCCGGAGTAAGTCACAGAAGCAAAGAGGAAGAAGCAGGATCTAAGGGAGGTGATCGAGCATAAGCGTCAGCAGCGCCAGTAATCGATCTCCTCTCTCGCAGGGGCTTCGGTTTGCCCTTGCTCTTTCTTCTTCCTCTGCCTCCCGGGAGCAGTGAAAATCTACGTGCTTAGGCTTTTGACAGTCAGGCTGACGGTTGGGCCCATGATGAATATTTTTCTGAAGGCCCGCCTTCTGGCTTGATAGTGAAAAGTACTTTTAGGCTTAAAAGAACTTTGGTTTTCATCCTTCTTCGTGCAAGGAAATAAGGAGGAGAAAATCTTCGTTCTACGAGCCGCAGGAGGTAAGCTGGGTCTATATTTTTATTCTATAAAAAGTTTGACCTTGTTTTTTCCTGTATAGTTTTCCTGAGCATGTAATCAGTAAGTTTAGAAGGGGTTCTTTTGGGCAAAATAACTGATTCGCAAGGTTGGCTAGTTCTCATGCAGGCCGCATTATGGCCGCTAGGGTTTTAGCTATTAGCTTTTCAGCTAAATACTGTAAGTCTAGTTTGAGTTGGCACTTGTCACTTCAGTTGAGCTTGTGTGCAGGTCAGCCTTTTTTTCCAGCCGCCTGGCGCTGTTAGCCTGTAGTGCTTCATTTTCTTCTGAATTCTGTAGAATTGAAAATGGAGCCCAGGCTTTGCTTGGCCCAGTAGGCCTTAGCTAGCGAGTAGGCTAGAGCTAGTTTAGGTGTTTGTTTGTTACATCACCCTTATTATTACTATCCCTTGTAAGGTTGTATAGTTTCTAGTTCTGGCCTCCTCCTGAGGGAGTTGTTGGCCGTATGCCCTTTTCCCCTTCGTTATTATGTAGGCGCTATGATGAGGTTAACAGCTAAGGTTATATAGGCCGTTATTAGCTTTCCTGGTGCTGTTTTTCCCAGGTGGTAGGCCCTTATCTTTGAGGAGATAAGTTATGCAGTGTTGCTAGGCTCCACTTTTTAGAACCTTGTCATGCCTTATAATGTTTTCCCGTGAGCCCCTTGAATTATATTTTCAAGTTTGAGCTACGGCACTACTGTGTTAGCCGCCATTCTCAAGGGTTCAGCACGGATCTACAGATCTGTCTGGAGGAAGGCATTTATCCTGTGTGGATGGCATGCGTTACAGAGCATTTATTTTTTGCTTTGGGTTCTAAGCCTTGGCCCTACATACTTAGATATGTGAGCTTACTCTAGTGCTGCCACAGGTTAACACCTGTTTCTATGATAGCAGGCTGTGATTAGCCTCTATCTAAGAACGTGGTGTTTTGTGTATTCCACGGTTGGGGTTTGTGTTTCTCTGAGTGCATCACCTGTTGGATTGCACACCCAGGTTGAGTGTATTCTTATTCTGGTTATTACTGTAAGATTGTTGGTTCTTTATTGTTAGCCTCCTTCTAGGTACAGCTTGTATCTTGGCTGCTGTTGGTATATAATCGCAAGTTTGCTCACGTATCTTACCACTGCCTCAGGCTTATGCTCGTGTTGTTTGAGGTGGCATAGGTGTTTTTACTGAGTACATTTTTTGAGTGGCTTGCCTCTCAAGGTAAGTTTTTGTGTTAAACCGCTCTGCTGTGTGGTTTTTATGCATTTACTTCCTTGAGCATGGTCTCCTTTAGCTCTAGTGAGCTAGGTAGTTACCTTGTTTATAAGTTGGTTCTATGTTGCTCGTAGAACTTTAGTGGCCGCTTGTTGGCACCGCGTGTGACAGGTAGGCCTTCGCGGCCTCCGTTTTGGAACATGCTGGCTTGTGCCATTTACACTTCCTTACTAGGAAGAGTAAAGGGATTTTTATGCCAATGGCTGGCCAGGGCTCCGGGTGACTTATTAACCTCCTTTGCAGTTAGGTTATTTGTCTTGCCTGGAGCTTGATAACAATGGCACGGACTGATGCCACGTGTCTGCTGAGGTTATAGGCCCGCGGGGCTTTCTTTAGCGTGTGATGGCATATGTTGTACTCCTCTTGTTTTAGAGAGTAAAAGGTTCTTTTACCGAGTACACTGCTTGTTGGATTGTGTTGGATGGACTGTTCTGTGGGCACTCACAGATTCTTAATCACATGGCTGGTCATGCGTGTAGCATGTAAGGTTTCAGGTGAATGGCCTTATTGGCCATCCTTGGAATACCACTATGTGGTTGAGTTTTCTGGTGTGAGATGTAGTTCTTTATCTAGAACTTTAGTTATATTGAAGGCCCCTTTCCGGCCTCCTTGGCTATGTACCTACAGTATGGTCTATCTGTTGAGTGAGCTCCGTACTTCCCTTTGGGTTGTCTGTGTAATTGTGCTTAGCTTCCTAAGATGATCTTTGGTTGTAGACTTCCATGAAGTCTCCCATTTCTGGCGCACGGCCTCCTCACTGTGTTTGTCAACACTAAGTAGATCTTAGGATGAGCAGATTACTCCCCTCAATATGAGGGTTTCTAGCACTCAGCTGAGTTCTGCTCTACAGGATGCCCATCTCTGCGTGTGGGTTTAAGTTGCCTACTGTTTATTCACAGTCACTCTCACCTGCTTTCTTCTCTGAAGAATGCGTTATAGAGATTCTGTATAACAGACAGGGTTGGCCTTGACTAGGTTTGTCCTTTGCCAAATCAGTTCGGCCTCCCTGGTGGCGCTGAGGGTGACTTTGTTCCCCTCTAGTGACTGGCCGGGGTTCCTTTCGGTTTCCTGGCCACATTCCCTTCAAGGGACCACTTTTCCACTGGAAGGCTGGTCCCAGAAGCTTGAGCAGCCTTGGAAGGCTTTCTGCGGAAGGCCTCTTTTAGGCACAGCTTGGGCTGTTGGCCATAGGGAATGCTGTCACTGACAGCCTTGCGTGACCCGAGGGTGAGTTGCTCCCGGCGTTTCCCTGAAACTGCTGGACGTTTGTCTTTTTGCATGCACTCTCCTTTAGCATGGCGGAGTTGGTATTTCGTTCCCCATAGCGGTAAACGCAGAGTAGAGTTCCCTTTCGAAAGGGAATGTCTCAGGTTACGTATGTAACCATGGTTTCCTGAGAACAGGGAACGAGACTCTGCGTTGCCCTGCCATGCTTCAGGCTGCCTGCTGAACAGTCCCTCAAGATGAGCAGGTTCTGACTGTTTCTCCAGGCACTCTTTTATAATTCTGGGTTCGCGCTATTATGATATCATAGGCTGTCGCCGGCCAATAGGATTGGAGTGGTGTGATTCTTTGGCATTCGGACACCTGTCACGAGTGACGGTTCCCCGTAGCGGTAAACGCAGAGTCTCGTTCCCTGTTCTCAGCTGTATTACATTTACACTATAAGAACACAAACTTCAAAAATAAACATATCTGCCTCATGACTTGGTGCTCAGTTCTATGAACTGAATCTGTATCATTGTAATATTAACATGCATGTGCCCATAAACAAGGCCGCAGCCGTAACTGGTCTTATGCTCTACATTCACATGAACTTTTTACCATTTTAACATTGTACTACACACATAGCTGTTTTTCACACACACTGAAATAACCCACAAATGCCCCGGAGCTGTAAGGAACAAATAAAATAAACAATCTGCGGACGTCGGCCGCCATTCTCTCAACTGCGTACTGTCAAGCTTAACTGTTTACACATTTGACATACTTTTAACTTACAGAGCACACATAACTGGGGATTCATATTAGCTTATGAACATCTCTAGTCACATAAAAGGTATGTAACTACCCTGGAAATATTACAAATATTACAGAGAAATTAGTGACGTGGGACAACAGTTGCTCATTCTCCATTCACTCGGATTATGAGCTCATCTTGCTCTGCGCATCGCTAAATGTCCCAGTGTGACACTGCTCGTGGTTACCGCCACCCTCTGTATTTTATGAAATACATGTCATTATGTGCTTTTTCCGTGATCTTTCATTAGTATTCAGTTATATAAATCAGAATAAAATAAAATACTATTGCAATAAAAGGAAAGGAAACAACAAGTAATAATCTCAACAAAACTTATTTTGTGAGTGTCACACATGTGAACATCCTCTCCTCTGTTTTAATACCAGTTACAGCGTGAAATAAACGTGAATAAACATCTGAAGGTATGTTAAAATATACAGTACAACTTACAGAAATCCATATCATGTTTTGTGTAATCGCTTAGTCAGTGTTTCAACCTCGGAAAGACGTCAGTATAACAGCTTGTAAACAATGTTACGTAACGTCACATTTAACGTTACCTCAGAAAAACTATATTCAGTGACCATAAACTCATTAGTCAGCTATAAAAATTAACTCTAGAGAGCAGCATTTTGATAAATATATGCACCGTTTCATATTCATTATAATTTGTAATGTTCTTCAATATTTAATGCATGTTTGATAAATCAGTTATAACAGCCACGATTTAAATGTTTATATTAAAAAAAACAAAAAACAAAAAAATGAATTGGAGTAGAAATATGATTATGTAATTCTAAACTTTATTTATTATAAAAAACATTGAGTGTAATTTAAGTGTTTGTATATAAATAAGTTAATTTTAACCTTCAATATTATAGTAATGTAGTACGAACTGACTCCCATGTGTAGTTTACAGCATTAGTTAAGAGATTTTTTTCCTCTAGAAAATTTGCCATGTACTGTATCTGATATACTACATCCAAAATAATCGATATCGAATCGAATCAAAATTGGAATCAAACCGACTCTCTCCCACATTTTAAATTCAAACTCAAAACCCATCTGTTTAGAATAGCTTCCCTCTGATCACATAGGCATTGTCTTTTTTAAACTGTACTGTATTTAATTGTCTAAAAAGGCGCCTATAAATAAAATGCATAATAATAATAATTTAAGAAATCAAATTATTTTGGGTACTGCCATCAAAAAGTACCATAGCAACAAATGCCAAAATGATATACCCTGTACTGGTTTTGCTACAGGTCCCAGACTTTACATTTTGTGGTGACCCAACACAGTATCAAAACTGTACTATTATTTTACAAAAGGAAGATATTACCATAAACTGCATAGAAAATAATTTCACACACAAAAGACAGTGAATAAGACAATGGGCGTTTAAATACATAAAAACATAAACAGTAGTGCATGTTACCAAAAACACTGGGCTACATATATTGATTTACTATTACCAAATGACAGATGGATTTGCATCACTAAGTTTGATTGAACACACTGGTTTTTTAATAGCAGCAATTTTACATGGGAAGGCAACAAATTATATGGAAAATTGACAACATTAAGAGTCTGGGTGTCATTTTCGATTTCACCTCCCACGTTAATAATGTTACCCGGTCTGCTTACTACCACCTTCAAAACATCAACCGTCTACGTCCCTTCCTCACTCCACTGCCAAATTTAAATTAATGTAGTGCTACAGTTTATTATTTGCATTTAGCATGGTCTTTCCTTGCTGTCCACAACCCAAGAGAACAGACCTGCGATACATTTTTTGGGTTGTGACCCATCAGGAGCTGTTTTAAGAGGGTATATCAGCATGTGGATGATAAATATTTATGGAGTTTGGTGTTTGTTTATGTGTGTGTTTCTGATTTCAACTCTAGTCCAAAGAAAAGTCATTGTGTATTCTTATTGCTGTATTGTCACAGCTTTACGGTTGGTGATATTTAATTTCTAGAGCACTGCCAAGGCATTCCTGGCGACAGACACTATATCTGCTGGCCAGTGGCGGCTGGGCTATAAAATCCCTTTGTCTCAACACCCTGTTGTTTTGCCTCTTGTCCATGACCATCAACCAGACAGAAACCAGGTACAGCATCCATGCTTACTTTAAATAACTGAACATGTCTTTAAAATATTTTCAGTTTATTTTTTTCCTTAAGGTGTAAGTTACATCTGAAATCTCTGGTTGAATTTCTTTTTTAGTTGTTCAGCAAAACGTCACAATGGGCGAGTAAGTACAATTATTATTTTTAAAGGTTATTTATTATTTATGATACACATTAGCATGTTAACATAAAGAATTTCATTATGTGATATTGGTGCTAGTTGTCACTTTTTTTTTTTTTTCCATTTTAGTGAATGTTTGGCTATCATGAGTGGCTATCAAACTTTTCTTCCAATATTGACCAGAAAAAAAAGATACACATTGATACTTTGTGACAACAAGCCTAGCACATTTGACACAAAATGATTATTTAAAAAAAAAGAGAAAGAAATAAAGTCATGATCAGCTTAATTTGTCAGCACACATGTGGGGTGCTTGAGATGCCACAGCAAAGACATTCTAAGTTTAGTATGTGACTGCAGATGACATATGGAAAATGGAAGTGAACAAGCCACTTAAAATGCATTATTTAGTGATCAGTAAATGCTTTGAATTACTTCAAATAGTTTGATTACTTAAAATGCTTTAATAAATGCCTTACTGATGATTGTTTCCCTTTTTTGTTTCTTAACAAATGATACTGACAGTCAGGTAAGCATTTGATTTCCATACTGTCTTCCATATTTACATAAAAGTACTAGATATTGTTTTTAGTATTTATATAAATATCAAATTAATATGCTTGCTTTCAACTTTAAACGATGTTGCCTTAATTTATATTGTCATTTGGCAGATACGAAGACCCGGAAATCCAAAAGTGGACATCAAAGTATGTCTTGATCACTAAATCATGGCATGCCAATCAATATTTTACCAATATTCTACCAATAACTAATTTCCCTTACCTTTTTTAACAGCCTAAGTCAAAGATTTCTGCATCACGGAAACTTTCTCTAAAGGTTAGATTTATTTTCATAACTTATTTCCTACTTTCTTGTGAAATTGTTATTAAGCTCCTCTTTCATTTTCAATCAGATAATGCTTCTTAACAGAGCAATGGAGGATTTGGAGAAAGAGAAACAGGACAGGGATGAAGAGAAAAATCGCTACCTCAAAGACAAACACCCTCCTTTGCAGCTTTCTGGACTCTCTCTGGGGGAGTTACAGGTGATTCATTCAGTCAGACAGAGACAGCTGAAGTCAGTTGAAGACAAAACATGCTGTTTAGCTTCAATATTTCTCAAATCTTACACCAGTTGTATTTACTAATGTTGTATATTCATCTTCAGAATCTGTGTAAGCAACTCCACGCAAAAATCAATGTAGTAGATGAGGAGAGGTACGACTATGAGGACAAGGTCATCAAGCACAACAAAGATGTAAGTCTAAACAAACAGATAAGATGCATTCGGTATAGACTATACCAGGGGTGGGCAACATCCAGCCAACATTTCATGGTGAGGCCAATGTAGGCACAATATTTGTTTGAGGTATGGGCCCCAAATGGGTTTGTCCATGGGTTCCATGCCATCCCTCTCTGAAATAGTCTATATGAATCTCATATAGAAGCGGAGGAGAATCAAGGAGGTTCGCAGACCTGCATAATTTATCTCTAATTAAAAAAACTTGAACACCTGAAGCAGCTTATCAAAGTCTAATCAAAGAGCAATAAACTTCCAGTCTTGTGTAACCAGGCTTCTAGGCTACTAGGTACTTTCAGGCAGGTGTATTTGAGAAGGTTGGAGCTAAACTTTGCAGAATGTCAACCCCTTCAGGAGCAGGATTGACTACCCCTGAATTTAGCTCAAACCCTGATAAAAAAAATAAATTAAATAAATTAAAAAAAAAAACTCACCTGCCAATACCTTTCTACTAAATCTGAAGACCTTGATAAGCTCGTTCAGGTGTGCTTGATTAGGGTTGGAGCTAAACTCTGCAGGACAGTAGCCTTCCAGGACCAAAGTTGTCCATCCCTGGTCTAGAAGCTTTATTAGGATTCTTGGATATTCATTAGAGCAGGGGTCTCCAAGCATGTTCCCGGAGAGCTACCATCCAGCAGAGTTCAGCTCCAATTCAAATCAAACACACCTGAACCAGATCAATGTGTTTAGAGTTACTTAAAAATTACAGAAAGGTGTGTTGAAGCAGGGTTGAAACCAAAGTCTGCAGGAAGGTAGCTCATCAGAAGACTCAGCGTAAGACTACTGATTGCCAGCGCCATACAATCACCATGTGGAACAAGAAAACAAAAACAAACAGGAGAGAACCCAAGTCCTGGCAATGGGTTGCATGTACCAAACCAACAAAGAGCCATTGAGATGAATTAAGAGTTCTAACGGATTGATATTATGCTATGTATTAGATATTACTCTAGGTATTATGCACCTCCTTGGTAATGGAAATTTTGTTTTCCCTTTATTTTAGATCAATGAGCTTAAGTTGAAAGTTCAGGATTTAGGGGGGAAGTTCAAGAAACCCGCCCTGAGAAAAGTGCGTGTGTCTGCCGATGAGATGATGAGGGCTTTGCTGGGCTCCAAACACAAAGGCTCCATGGACCTCCGTGCAAATCTGAAGTCGGTCAAGAAGGAGGATATAAAGCAAGAAAAGGTCACAATAGATACTTAAATTAATCTCCACATTATAGAAATGAATTGAATGCCATGAATTTAACCATTTCAAATTTTACCTCTACAATCCAATGTTTCTTTATGTGAAATAGGTCTTGACCAGTGAAGTAGGTGACTGGCGTAAAAATGTGGAAGCCATGTCTGGCATGGAGGGAAGAAAGAAGATGTTTGACGCTGCTGGGGGAGGCCAGTGAGCCCCTTCATGATACCAAACTGACCTTCTGGATGGCCTTTGTCTTGACAGAAAAGATATAAATGGAAAGTTTTCTGGCTTTGTTGACCTCTCTGAGCTGCTGTCTTTTTAGCAAATTCATAGTAACTGCTAATCTTTTAAAGATATTAATTGACCCAAAATGTACATTCTGCGACTATTTATGCATGTTGATCCAAACCTGAATTATGGTCTTATTTCTGTATAAGACAAAAGGATAATTTAGAAGAATGCTAATGTGGCTCTTTTTCCATTCAATGTTAGGGGAGAGCTATTCCTTTAAAAATATGATTGACATCCCTTCTCCAAAGAGTTGATATAGACATAAAATGTGCCTTCGTAGTTTCAGGTGTTTTTGAGACCTGTAAAGTCTGCATCCTATTTACTATAGTCTGCCGTCATTTAATTCATTATGTATGCATGCATGATGAATATAAATGTGTTGAATAAACCCCCCCCCGAAAAGTCAGATAGTATAAGTTATACTGGGATAAATGTATGTTTTTGTGTGCTACATTGAAGTCTTAAATTGGCATTAAAAGTTGCAGAATTAAGCAGAAATTTACTTTTTTTTCTATTCTTTCATTAATACAATGAAATTTTATAATTTTGCTGGGATGACGATATGTATATGTGTGTGTGTGTGTGTATATATATATATATATATATATATATATATATATATTTATACATTATGCAATGTTTTTTAAAGGAAGAGAACGAAAAAAACAAAACAAAACAAACAAACAAACAAACAAACAAAAAAAAAAAAAGTGTAATTGTTAGGTTCTTACGGAAGCCCTAAACGGCCATGGATTATTTATTTATTTATGTATTTTTTCGATCTTGTTTTCTCGTGATCACGACTTAATCTTCTCGTGATCTCAAGATAACAAAAGTTGTTTTCTCGTGATCACGACTTTCCTCATTTGTTCGAAATAAAATTATATTATTTAATGTTTTGTTATTTTTATTCATTATGTAGGATAGGCTGTGATATCAAAATTTGTTTTAATAAGCAATAAGTTTAGAATGACATCGAACGCTATTGCAGTCGTGAAACTGTAATGGGTAGGCTATTACATCTAGCAGCCAGAATGTAATGATAACAGATACACTTTCAAGCAAAATAATAATATTCAAGCATTTAACAGTTAAGTTACTTAACGCACACAATACTGCACAAAATAAAGCAATCACGAAAACTCTCTCTGTCCGAAACTCGTACAATCTGGGCCAATATGACCAAAAAAACTTTCCTGTTTTTTTTTTTAACAAACAAATGATTATTTGTTTTGTTCAGTCAGTTACAATATAATGATATGATTCATCATTATCCATTCTTACTTTCTGCCTTAAATACGATATTTCATGGTGAATATGATAAGACTAGCTAAGCTAGCAGGTTAGGCGATGGGCCATCTTCTATGGTGACAGCAATAAATAAAGAGGTTAAGCTGGCCATTGTTTCAGTACTGCACAGTTCACGCTGTATTTTTAGTCCTGTTGTACGCCGTATCTAATCTGACTCAACCTTGAAGAGATGAACATTAGAAAGTGCACACGTCATTGGGAACATAAAGCATGCAGGACAAGTGAGCTTTCCTGTTGTCACCTACATGGGTCGTTCACACAGCAGAAACACTGGAAGTCCAGACGTTGTTGTCTGCTTAAACAGTGTGGTTTATGCTAAAAACAAACAAATGACAAAAAAATCTGTACTAATTTAGACTCCAATGTAGACTCCATATTCTGAAATTAATCCATATTCTTGCAAATATCAACTGGAAAGGTACTTTTTTCAGAATGAGGGGACAAAATTGTATTGTCACTCAATCCTTTATTTTTATCATAGTCATAATTTTCACATAATTTTTTTTTTTATAACTTCAGTCGATATTTCATGTCCATGTATTTATTTCTGTCAAGTAGCCTTGTGATAAGCAGGATAATGTTTAGTCAGACAGTCATATTTGCATTTGTTTCACTTGTTCAACATTCCTACTTAGGTTAAAAGTTGACAACACATAAGATAAGATTGTATCAAAAGGGGTGAAAGATGGACATTTCCAAGTATGTTCGCTGACAAACTGAATCAATGAAAGATTCAGTTTAAAAATTCTGTACATTTTTGCATTTGACTTCACAGTAATCCTCCACAGTAATAAGTTCTGTCACTGCTGAAGTTGCTGTCATTGTGTTTTAAACACTATTAACACAATAACAGTAGAACTACTTTACAGCAGAACTGAATTCTGTTTGCATCATTGATCATTTTTTCCCTATTCATCACTGTAAAGCCGCTTTGAAATAATCTGTATTGTATAAAGAGCTGTATAAATAAAGGTGACTTGACTTAAACTGCATCCCCCTGCTTTTCTTTACAGGTATGGTTTGTCCATGTTTGAATGTTACACATTCCCATTGAGATGTGAAAACATAATGCAGTGCCTTTTGTAAAACACTTGGAAATAAAATACTTGTTATTAATTGATGAGACTAATGCTAGTGCTAAAGTAACTAAATTGTGATTGGATACTAAAAGTCTTTGGTAGAAAGTTGAGAGGGTAGTGACTAAAGTTGGCATCATCTAAAGTGGTTCACACTATATTTTTAGACTATTTGTTCATTGTAACTAATCTCACTTAACCTTGAAGAACATTTGACACTGTAAACTCAACGGCAGAAGAGACAAAGCATGGCTATAATAAACTGTGGGCCTTCATACATTAAGTATGCATACCACTCAACAATTTGGGGTCAGTAAAACATGACATTAAAGACATTTATAATTTTACAAAAGAATTCTATTTTAATAAATACTGTTCTTTTTAACATTGTTTATTAAAGAATCCTGAAAAAAATCAATAATCCATTAATAAAAAAAAAAATAAAAAAAATTTCTTGAGCACTAAATTAGCATATTACAATGATTTCCGAAGAATCATGTAACAGTGAAGACTGAAAATGCAGCTTTGCCATCACAGGAATACATTACATTTTGAAAAATATTAAAATAGAAAGCAGTTCCCTTTCTCAGAGCGATCAGTTCGGTTGCCCCTTGCTGGTGCGCCGCCTCGGGGCGCCGAGCTGGTTATTCAAAAGACACCAGAGGCCAGTCTCGAGAGACTGGTTCCCTTAGTAGAATATCTGACAGCGTGGAAGCTACTGCCAAATATTTCTCAATGGGTCCTGCGTACAATCGAAAAAGGTTATGCCATTCAGTTTGGGTCTCGCCCACCCAGGTTTATGGGGGTCCTACCCACCGTGGTGGGCCCCGAGCAGGCTCTGGTTCTGGAACAGGAAGTAAAAACTCTACTGGAGAAGGGAGCCATAGATTATGTACTTCCCTCCGACAGAGAGAACGGTTTCTACAGCCGTTACTTTATTGCTCCAAAGAAGGATGGCGGGTTGCGTCCCATTTTGGATCTGCGTCGACTGAACCAGTCAGTTATGAAGCTCAAGTTCAAGATGTTAGCAGTTCGGCATCGAGATGTCGTCCTCGCTCACATGAAGAGGCTGGGGTTAAGGTTAAACGCCAAGAAAAGTGTGCTTTCTTCAGTTCAGAGAACCACTTTTCTGGGTGTGGTTTGGGACTCTGTTGTGATGCAGGCGCGTCTTTCTCCTGCTCGCATCGAATCAATCCTTTCTACCGTAAACCGGATAAAGCTAGGCCAGTCACTCACTGTAAAACAGTTTCAGAGACTGTTGGGGCTGATGGCAGCAGCATCCAACGTGATACCCTTTGGTCTGTTGCACATGAGACCCCTGCAGTGGTGGCTCAGAACCAGGGGATTCTCCCCGAGCGGAAATCCTTTTCGCATGATCAAGGTCACGCGGCGATGCTTACGTGCCCTGGCCATGTGGAAGAAACCCTGGTTTCCAAGGGTCCGTGTTGGGAGCTCCTTGTCATTGCAAAACGCTAACGACAGATGCTTCCCTCATGGGCTGGGGAGCGGTCCTAGACGGACGCTCAACTGAAGGTCTGTGGGGCGGTCACCACCTCTCCTGGCACATCAACTGTCTTTCTGTCTTTCTGGCTCTCAAGAATTTTCTCCCAGACCTCAGGGGCCACCATATTCTTGTCCGGTCAGACAACACATCGGTGGTCGCCTATATAAATCACCAGGGGGGTTTGCGTTCGCGTCCACTCTCCAAACTGGCGCACCAAATCCTCCTGTGGTCCCAGGGGAAATTACTGTCTCTCAGGGCAGCATATATCCCCCGGGTCCAGAATATCGGAGCAGACGTCCTGTCGAAGCAGGGGCTGAGGCCCGGGGAATGGAGGCTCCATCCCGAGGTGGTGGAGCAAATATGGGGGGTATTCGGCCAGGCTCAAGTGGATCTGTTTGCATCTCGAGAGACTTCTCCCTGTCCACTCTGGTTCTCCCTCACGCATCCAGCTCCTCTTGGGCTGGATGCTATGGTACAGACGTGGCCGAGGCTTCGTCTGTACGCATTTCCCCCGATCGCTCTGCTCCCGGGAGTTCTAGAAAGAGTTTGCCGGGACCATGTCCGGCTCACCTCGGTAGCCCCGCGCTGGCCGGGCAGAGTGTGGTTCTCGGACCTAGTATCTCTCCTAGACGGCTCTCCCTGGGAGATTCCGATCAGGAGGGACCTTCTGTCCCAGGCAGGGGGCACGATTTTCCACCCCCGCCCAGAACTCTGGAACCTGTGGGCTAGGCCTCTGAGGGGGCCCAGCTCATAAATTCTGGTCTCTTAACTGAGGTTGTAGGGACTATTCTTCAATCTAGAGCTCCCTCCACGAGGAAGTCATAAGCCCTGTAGTGGAAGCTTTTCACTTCTTGGTGCAGTGGTCGTCAGTTTGATCCAGTTTCCTGTCCCGTTGGTGCGGTCCTGGAGTTTCTGCAGGAACCATTCACTGCAGGGCTATCTCCCTCTACCCTGAAGGTCTACGTGGCGGCCATTGCGGCTTATCACACACCTTCGGCAGGTTCTTCTCTTGGTAGAGATCCTCTTATTATTCGCTTCCTCCGTGGCACCCTGAGGCTGAGGCCTGCGGTACGCACGAGGGTTCCGGCTTGGGATTTGGCCGTGGTGCTCCAAGGCCTTTCCCTAGCCCCCTTTGAGCCCATTGAGGAGGTCCCAGTCAAGTTTTTGATCCTCAAAACGCTGTTCTTCCTCGCTATATCCTTCGTTAAAAAGAATAGGAGATTTGCAGGCCCTTTCGGTTGCCCCCTCATGCTTGGAATTCGCACCCGGGATGGTGAAAGCCTTCCTTCATCCCAGACCTGGTTATGTCCCTAAGGTCCCCACTAATGTGGCCAGGCCTATCGTACTGCAGGCCTTCTGTCCTCCTCCCTTTAGAAATTCGGACCAGGAATGCCTTAATTTGCTTTGCCCTGTTCAGGCGCTGGATGCCTACGTTCACAGAGCTGCCCTGTGGCGTAAGACTGAACAACTGTTCATCTGCTTCGGGTCCCCTAGCAAAGGGGCCCCAGCATCTAAACTGCACCCCATAAACAGGGTTTATGACGGGGCTACTGGAGGCCGTCAAATCATACTGAAAGGACCAGAACGTGTAACGCCGGGACGTCCAAGATATAGAACCTGACAAAAGTGGACGGCGAGGACCAGCCGGCCACCTCACAGAAGTCTTTGATAGAGACACCACTAGAACAGGCCTACGAGGAAGCCATACCTCTAGTGGAATGGGCTCGTACTCCTATGGGGCAATCGAGGCCCATAGATTAGTAACATAGAGTTATAGCGTCCACTATCCAATGTAAAAGCCGCTGCTTTGTGACCAGAAACCCCTTGGTGTGGCCGCCAAAGCAGACGAAGAGCCGGTCAGACTGCCAAAATGGTTTTGACCGCTCAGTGTAGGTCCTCAATGCCCTATATTGGGCAGAGTGAGTCCAACTCACGCTCGTCCGCCAAGGGAGGTAGCGCTTAGAGGGTAATGACCTGTGCTCTGAATGGAGTCGAGAGCACCTTAGGGACGTAGCCATGCCTGGGTTTCAGGACGACCTTCGAGTAGTTAGGCCCAAATTCGAGGCATGCAGGGCTCACAGAGAGGGCCTGCAGGTCACCTACACTCTTAACCGTAGCAGAGCGGTTTTCAGCGACAGGGGCCGAAGATCTGACTGCAGCGGTTCGAAGGGCCTTAGAGTGCTCTGAGAACCAATGCCAGTTCCTTCAGAATGGGGACACCTGAGAATCATCTGGGGGTGGAGCGCCCACTCGTCTGAGAGATAGAGATAGCATGTCTGCTCCCAGGTTCAGTTTGCCCAGTATGTGCGATGCTCTTAGCGATCGCAGTCTGGGCAGAGCCCATTCCAAGAGCTGCTTTGCCAGTGCACAAAAGGCATCTGGATGAAATCCCGCCCTGGTGATTTATGTACGACACCACTTTCAGGCTGTCTGATCGGACCAAGAGGTGGTGTCCCTTCAGGAGACCAGAAAGGAGTGAAGAACTCAACATACTGCTAGCCTCTCCAGGCAGCTGAGGTGTAGGTGGCTTTCTTTGCTCAACCATGAGCCAAAGGCTGGTCTGCCCTCGCACAGAGCACCCCAACCCATGTTGGACGCATCTGTCGAGACCACCATCATCCTGGATACCGCTCCTAGGAAAACCTCATGGCTGAACAACTGAGGGTCCTTTCAGGGGTTTGGAGCTGTTAAACAGGCCTGATTCACTCTGACATGAAAGTGGCTGTGCCGCCAAGTGTGTGGTGGGACCCGAAGGTCTAGCCAGTGCTGCAGAGGCCGCATTCGTAGGGGGCCAATACTGTAGAACTGGGGAGGTGAAAGCCATCCGCCATAGCATCCTCTGGAAAAGCTTCAGAGGAGATGGGTTCTGAATGGCCAAAGCATGCTCTGGCGAGACTGTAGCTCTCATTTGGGCTGAGTCGAAAACAGCTCCCAGAAACAATATACATTGGCTGGGGAGCAGTGAGCTCTTGGCGAAATTCACCCAGAGTCCCAGGCACTCCAAGTGGCTGAGGAGCACGGATCTATTGTATGCTAGCTGGCGGCTTGTGGGATGAAACCAGCAAGCGACGCGTTGAGAAACTCCGCAAACACGGCAGAAAAATCTTGAGAGCGGGCAGTCTGCGAGGGTGCTGGAGTTGGTCACGAGTCTCAGCTAGTCCGCTGCGTTGCCTCTTCAACGGCGAGTAGCGAGCTTAATCCACGGCGAGCAGGTGAGAGAAGGCGAAGGCTTTCAGTCTCATTGTTCAACGAAGAGAAGCGTCGTTGTCGCTGAAAGAGAAAGATCTGAAATCCTATGGCGAAATGCTTGCTTATATAGCCAGACGCCCCCCCCCCCCCATTTTGGTGGGCTTTAGTGCGCTGCATCCCCATAGGCTTGCGCAGCTCCGCCGCGCCATCATTGGTTCAAAAAGTTTTCCAGTTTGAGCCAATGGCCGTGCAGTACACTGCGTTATTGAAAAAGGCTTCAGTATTTCCCATACACAGTATGAGTGAAGTATCGAAAGGGAACTAAACCTAGAATACTGTCTAACACTTGATGGCTGCTCTGTTAAGTCTTCGTCATCAGTTAGGAACCTGGGTGTGCTCTTTCATAGCAATCTTTTATTTGAAGGCCATGTTTCTAGCATCTGTAAAACCGCATTCTTCCATCTTAAAAATATATCTAAACTACGACATATGCTCTCAGTGATAGAAACAGTTAGTTCATGCGTTCATGACCTCAAGGCTAGATTACTGTAACGCTCTACTGGGTGGTTGTTCCACTCGCCTGTTAAACAAACTACAGCTCGTACAAAATGCAGCAGCTAGAGTTCTCACTAGAACTAGGAAGTATGACCATATTAGCCCAGTTCTGTCAACACTGTATTGGCTTCCTGTTAAACATTGTATAGATTTTAAAATCTTGCTAATTACTTACAAAGCACTAAATGGTTTAGCTCCCCAGTACCTGAGCAAGCTCTTAATGCATTATAGTCCTTCACGTCTATTGCGATCTCAGAATTCAGGCCAGCTGATAATACCTAGAATATCAAAATCAACTGCAGGCGGTAGATCCTTCTCTTATTTGGCACCTAAACTCTGGAACAATCTTCCTAGTATTGTTCGGGAAGCAGACACACTGTCAGTTTAAATCTAGACTAAAAACGCATCTCTTTAACCTGGCATACACATAACACATTATCAATTTATTTTTTCAAATCTGTTAAAGGATTATTAGGCTGCATAAATTAGGTCAGCCGGAACCGGGAACACTTCCTATAACACCAGATGTACTCATTACATCAGAAGAAGAATGGCATCTACGCTAATATTAGTCTTTCTGTTTATCCCGAGGTTTACCGTAGTCAACTGGATCCGGGCCGTATCCAGGTGAGATTGAAGACCTACGCCTTGACACGACAGGACAGGACAGCCGGTAGCACAGTTCCTGAACAAACCGTCCATACCGGCGTGATGAATACGATCCTCAGCTGGATTGAACTGGAATAAATACTTTGAATGTTGCGATCCTATCGGGCTTATGATAGCTACCTGAATCGTAAAGCACTATTCGCCAGAGGAGAACTGGCCCCCCTGACTAAGCCTGGTTTCTCCCAAGGTTTTTTTTCTTCATTTTAACACCTATTTGCCACCTGTTTACCACCTGATGTCACCTGTTGGAGTTTGGGTTCCTTGCCGCTGTCGTCTTTGGCTTGCTTAGTTGGGGACACTTGACATTTGACATTTGCCCCAGTGTTTAAGAACAGAGAATACTGCTTTTTTTTATTTTTTTTTTTATTTGACAACTTATTTTATTTACTTGCCGTTTTTTGTAATCATTTAAATTTGGCTGGGTGGTTAATACATTATTCTGTGGTGTGACAAGCTCAAAATACATATTTTAATATTGCTTTACACAGACTTTAAACCTACAGATGCAAATATATACACAAACCAACATATTTTATCCAAAAATGTAAAAAAAAAAAAAATGTACTAAGTTAATACATTTACATTTACGTATAAATATAAAACATTCAACCTCCTTCAAAGTTCAACCGTACACCAACTTCATTCGAAAGGCTGATTTTGTTTGTTAAAGACGCAATCAGCACTACTGTAGGTATGTGTGTTTTCTTTGTTTTTTTTTTTTACCATATTTGCACTTCACTGGTTTTGGAAAGAAAATAATTTGCATTTAGCCTGAATTGTTGGTTACCCACATTCCACGTCTGGAGTGAAAATGATGGAAAAAATTTTTCAGGTGGAGTCGTTCCACCTCTAACCCATTGCCTAAGATTCTAAGAGAGAGAGAGAGAGAGAGAGAGAGAGAGAAACAGGTTTAAAGAGATATTTTGAGAAAATAATAAAACAGTAATAGATGTAAAGGTGCACTTTTTGTTGCAGTAACACCTAATAGCATGGATGGATGTTTATTGCCTGTTTAGTTGCAACTGAAATAGACTGCGCCATTGACTTTAGACCTTTAGGTTTCAGTTGATCAATGGCGCAGTCTATTTCACCTGTAAATAGCAAAAAAAGAAAAGTCCCTCCCTATCATATACCTGGCGCAGTGCTTGGCGCCGCATTGCGCCCACTGTATAGATTCCAGCATGTCAATTTTGCTGTTCCATCAAACTTCACATTCTTGAATAACAGTGTGCGCTAAACTTGCAACAGCTCCTGTTCTCTTCAGAAATGTCACCAGGCTTTTGCACTTATCTAACATTTCCACCACCTCTTTGATGACTTCTGGTGCATTCTTCTCACTGAATGTGTGTCTTACACTTTACAAAGCACAAACAAATGTACTTAAAAATAAAAAATTTTTGTTTTGTTATTTAAAAAGTTTTGTTATTTAAAGAGCGCGTAATATGCGCCTATAGGTGGGTGAACAACTCGCGTACACTCTATTACATACACAAGCACGTGCAGCAGCACACAAACATGCCAAATATTAAAAATAAAAGGATTACATTGTAAAAGAATATTATTGTGTGCATAAAGATAAAAATGCTTTGGTGGAATCCGGCTTGTCCCATAGATGTTCTGCTTGTGCGCTTTAACCTTGTACACGAGCAGACCTGTTTCCTTGCTAGAGAAGCGTTCAGTTTTTCTGCTTGCAAATTCCGCCATGTAAACAGCAAATCTGCCACGGCGCGAGCGCAACTGGCTTTTAAAGGGAATGGGAGATGAGACTCTGACTGGTTTATTGCATGTTACACCCAAAACACCCTTTACTCATTAAGAGAATAGCAACAACCCTTCTAGAGCATGCGCCGGGCACGCTGTCCATTTTTCCTGTCGTTAAACTAGCAAAAATGGATTCGGACTTGCACCGTGCACTTTAGGCCATGCGCTTAGATTGTTTAAATAAGGCCCTTAAACAGTATAGTGACATCAGACAGCTCCTGGATGACAAAGACCAGCTGCATCGGATGGAAGGCATCTTTCAAGACCAGCTTGTGCACTTGAATAATTCCTCACTCAAACTGAATTTCTCACACATCAAACTTTCAGTTCGATGAGTCATCAAGAGGAAAATTTGCTTCCCTTTCGAAAGGGAACTCGACGCTGCGTAAACACGCCAGGGGAACGCCTTCGCATGAACCGGTGTCTGAAACACATCTAATCTTAGCAATATCATATTGACCGGCAACAGCCCATGACATCATAACAATGTGACCCGCGTGTATAAAAGGGGCGCTCAAGTAACATGTCATCCTCTGATCCTCTGTCAAACACATCTAATTTCGGCAATATCATACTGACCAGCGACAGCCCATGACATCATAACAATGTGACCCGCGTGTATAAAAGGGGCGCTCAAGTAACATGTCATCCTCTGATCGTCTTCAGGGACTGTCACGTGTGAAGCACTATCTCGCCAGACAGTTTGAGAGGGGCATGACCGCTCACGCTGTTCAGCGGCTCGCGAGAGTGAGCTGCTGGGAGAGGATGCATTGTCTTCTGCATCCTCAGGTCCAGCTGCGAGTGCACTTCCAGCCGAGCAGGAGATGGCTAAGGAGGATAAAGAGAGTGAGTTTACTGAATCCTCTCAGCCACCCCGTCCTGCGCACGCTGTTAGAGATTATGGAATGCGCTGCCGGCAGACTACAGTTGCCATGGCAGTGCGTTAGGAGAGAGACCGCGCACATTCACAAAGAATGATGATCGGTTTCTCTCTGGCCATAATCCTACAGCTCAAGTGAGCTTTCCATTCCTTCCTGACCTGCATATTGAGGTTGAGGCAGTATGGGAGAACGTCTCGGGTTACGTCTGTAACCCTGGTTCCCTGAATAGGGAATGAGATGCTGCGTCGAGATGCGGTGGGAACGTCTCTGTGTGATTGCGTCGTGAAACACATGTGTAAACTGTCCAATAGCATGTTGGATCGTCATAGGCGGGTGACATTACAGAGCAGGCCACCCACTTGCTCATTCTCTGCTTAGATGAGGGGTGGGGAACGTTGATCCTGGAGGGCCATTGTCCTGCAGAGTTTAGCTCCAACCCTGAAAAAAACACTCACCTGCCTGTAACTTAAACCTGAAGACCTTGATTAGCCTTAGGTGTGTTTAATTAGGGTTGGAGCTAAACTCTGCAGGACAATGGACCCAAAGCAAATGAACAGTTGATCTGTCTTACGCCACAGGGCAGCTCTGTGGACATAAGCATCTAACGCCCGAACAGGGTGGAGGGGAGAAAGCCTGCAGCATAATAGGACCTGCAATATTAGTAGGAACCTTGGGCATGTAACCCGGTCTTGGGTGAAGAAAAGCTTTAATCATGCCTGGAGCAAATTCCAGACATGATGGAACAACTGAAAGGGCCTGCAAGTCTCAAATTCTTTTATAAGAAGAAATGGCCAGAAGAAAGATAGTTTTCAGAGTGAGGAACTTTTCAGGAACCTCTTCCAAGGGTTCGAAAGGAGCCAGGGTCAGACCATCTAGTACAATGGCTAGATCCCAAGCCGGTGTTCTCGTGCGCTGAACAGGCCTCAACCTCAGCGTGCCACGAAGAAATTGCGTAACCAACAGATTCCTCCCAACAGATGTACCATCAAAGGGTGAATGATAAGCAGAAATAGCTGCAACATACACTTTTAGAGTAGAAGGGGACAATCCCTCAGGGGCCATGCCCACAGCTTCCACAACTCTGGGTGAGGGTGCAATATCGTACCTCCTGCATGTGACAGGAGGTCCTGTCTGATTGGAGTCTCCATAGGGGGACCGTCTAGAAGGGACACCAAGTCCGAAAACCATATTCTGGTTGGCCAGAATGGGGCTATAAGCAACAGCCGAACCCCATCCCCATCCCCCAACCCTCTCCAGAACTCCTGGGAGCAGAGCGATCGGGGGAAATGCGTACAGACGCCACCTCTGCCACGTCTGTACCATAGCATTCAGCCTCAGCGGAGCTGGATGAGTGAGGGAGATCCATAACTGACAATGAGTCGTTTCCCGAGATGCAAACAGGTCTATTTCTGCACGACCGAAATTTTTCCAAAGGAGCTCCACCACCTCGGGGTGGAGTCTCCATTCCCCGGGCCTCGGCCCCTGCCTCGACAGGATGTCTGCTCCCTGATTCTGAGACCCAGGAATGTAAGCTTCCCTCAGAGAGAGCAGCTTCCCCTGGGCCCACAGGAGGATCCAGCTTGTACAGGTGACGCAACCTCAGACCCCCCTGATGGTTGATATAAGAGACCACTGACGTGTTGTCCATACGGACCAACACATGATGGCCCCTCAGGTCTGGGAGGAAGTGTTTGAGAGCTCAAAACACCGCCATCATTTCCAGCCAATTTATGTGCCAGGAAAGTAGATGATCCTGCCACAGACCCTGAAATGAGCGACCACTCATGATCGCTCCCCAACCCATGAGGGAAGCATCCGTCATTAGCATTACACAACGACAAGGAGCTCCCAACACAGGCCCTTGGGACAGGAACCAAGGCTTTTTCCACATGACTAAGGCACAAAGGCATCGCCGCATGACCTTGATCATGCGAACCCCTTGGTCCTGAGCCACCACTGTAAAGGTCTCATGTACAGTAGGCCAAAAGGTATCACATTGGACACTGCTGCCATGAGTCCTAACAGTCTGTTTTACACTGTTTTACAGTAAACTGTTTTACAGTGAGTGACTGGCCTAGTTTTACTGCATTCACAGCTGAGAGAACTGAAGCAATACAAGCAGGCGAAAGCTAATCCCGCATGTACTTCGAGTCCCCCACCACGCATAGAAAAGTGGTCATCTGAGAAGGAACTCTTCTTGGCGTTGAGCCTTAACCCCAACCTTCTCATATGGGTGAGAACTACATCTTGATGTTGAACCGCTATGCTCTCGGTTGTTTCAAGGAAGTAAAGCCTGTGTTTATGCCATTAAGAAAACACAAATAAATGTTCATTTAAAAGCATCATTCCTCAGTGTATTATGTTACCATTAGAGATGCGCGCATCAGCTCTGGTGTCGCAGAGTCCACTGTTGAAGGTGATTATCCATTTACCACATCATCACGCTTAACACATAAAAAAAATTGTAATTTGACGATCGGGTGCGGGTGGGTTGAGGGTGGATGATTTGTTTTTGGCTGCAGATTGGGGTGACATTGGAGCTGATCCGCGCATCTCTAATGTGTATATAAAGTAAACATCTTCTTCTCCTTCTTCTTATTACTACTACTACTAGTAGTAGTACTAGTAACAAGCAATTGTATGACATGGTTAGTCGTGTGATTTCAAAATGGCGGTGCCCATGAGGGGGCAACCCACTCCTTGAGGAATAAAATACTGATTATTCATCTCATGTTGTTGTACATCATTGTAATGACATATCTCATAAGTACTATAAATTCTTTAACTGAAAAACTCTTTCAATTAGTGAAAAATTACTGAGGGTACAGGTGTGTACAGGTACAACAAAACACTATGACTTTTCTGATAATGCCAAAGACAATAGGCTTTCATTACCTGTCTAATAACTCCCAGTCTTCACCCCCCCATTTATCTTTGAATTCTCTGGTGTTCATGCCACCAATACGGTCCATGTCTGACTTGTAGATTCCCACCAAGCCATAACCAGCTAGCTCCCAAAAACCTATGGAAGAGCAAAGATATTTGAGCTTACTCAACCAATGCCACATTGAAAAACAAATAAAGAGTACATTAGCATTATTAGCATGAATTAGATTTGCATTTCCTGAAGGAAGTACCAGTGCCTGCAAAGCAGGAAAAGTATAGTGTTAATGTTTTAGTAAAGTTTGACAAATACAAAGTCTATGATATTGTAGTCCCTAAATCTACAAGTTTTTTCCACCTGTTTTATCGTCAACCTGGCAAAACTGTAAGTCTGATCACTTTAAAAAATAATGAGGTTTGATAAGATTTGTTGAACTCTGGAAACTCTAATTAAAATTGGAGACCAGTACCATTTGGGGTTCTTGGGGAAGCACCACAATCTAGCCTCATCACAACTGGAGCATAGACCATTTTCCCCTCAATACAGTGTTTTCGTATACTGTTTATAATATTCACAGGATAGTAGAGGTGCAGGTCACAAAGGAACAAAATACTGTGCTCATCCTGAGGAGGAAGGACCAAAATGAAAACATTCTATTCATTCATTCAAAAAAGTAGCTTCACAGGAGGAAGAAATCAGAAACATGAAGAACTTTGATCATTAAAATGAGGTTACCTACTTCAACAAGATCTATTCCAGCTTGAAGGCCACCTGTTCTTTGAAAATTACCCTCCATCTTCTTAAACTTGTAACTGTATATATGCAATGTGAAGGGTGACACCATTAGCCATTGATATTGTGCACTGACAAACACACTCATGTACAATACGTTTAAAACAAAGTGTTGTACCTTGGTAATTTTGCCTTTTTGAGTCTCTTCTCAATATCTATGTCAGAGCTGTTGTAGTCTACAATTATTACATTAAAGTTTTTATCCCCAGTTGCCCTGTACACTTTTTCCATTTCCCTGATAAACTGTATGATCCATCTGGCCTGATCTTTCACTGTTTAGAGACAAATAAAGATTACATTCAGAATTTGAAGACATGCATGGACAATATCTGATAATTCAAATCAAAGTATTGTTGCATTCAGTTTCGAAATGGTGCATTCACGTTGTATTATTGGCATAATTTTAGAATTTTGGTAATACTTTATTTGGATAGTCCACTTTATAAGTAACTTTGCAACTGCATGTCAACTAGCAATCATTAGAGTATTAGTAGACTGTCTGCTTAATATCTGCTAACACTTAATTTTTATGGGCCCCCAACAGACATTCTATAAGCAACTTTGTGACTACATGTCAACTTATTCTACTAATCTAAACCCTAACATCTAACCCTAACCTAACAGTCTACTAATAGTCTAACGAGAGTAAATTGACATGTAGTTGCAAAGTTATGGTTAGTATGGTTGCATATAACTTATGGTTAGTAGAATGTCTAAAGTAAACTATCAAAATAAAGTGTAATCAGAATTTTTGACTAGAAAAAGTCAACAATTGTTGTCATTCTTGTAAATACAGCAAAACATCCAGTGTTAAATTAACACTTCCAGTGTCACCCGGTGTTTATATAATCCGGTGTGGATTATATAAACAATGGCAATGTTAATTTAACACTAACAGTGTTCATTTAACACTGGATGTTTTACTGTGAGGTAATTACACAGTAATTATAAGCTAATTACAAGACTTTTGATCATTAAGGCATCATACAAAAACAACCAGAATGGCAGAACGTTTTTTTTTTGTTTTTTTTTGGTCAAAAATGTTCAAAAATGCTGCAAATCCACTGAGATGGTGATGCATAGAGGATGTACATAGAGTTCATGAAAGTGTTGTTCCATCATGTGAACTTTTAGTGTATTACACTTCTGCTGATGAATGAGAATTTCAGAGAGGTGTTTTTGGAAACAAACTTTCACATCGCCTATTGCACTTTATTTCAAGCCTGAAAAGGATCTTTCTGCATGCACCCTCTCAACAAATCAAATTCAAACACTCATCTTAACACTCTTAGTGTTGAAAGTTTAAAAAAATTCAGTTTTTATCATTTTCATTTTATTATTGGATCTCTACTTATTTTACTGCTAGATATAGCTTACTCTTGATGAATCTTGATTACTATAACCATGTATTTGGCTTTTAAGTGGATCAATTTTGGTGTGTTGAGCATCTGGAGTCTAAAGACATGAATAACTCCTAGCCAAATATCAGATTTGTCATTTTGTAATTATTGTAAGTCCAACAAGACTTGAATGCAATACAGTTAAAAGACAGATATTGATAAATCTGATTAGTTTCACCTGCCACAATTACATGAACAGTAGCAGATGGGTTCCAGTTGAATGCTTTTGGACTGCAGAGAAACACTTCATTTGATGAATCAAGTGCATAAACATAACGTGAAACAAGAACTTTCTGACCCTGTGGGCCCACAAGTTCCAGTTCCACCAGATAACGATTGCCCACGTCCTTGTCTTCACGCCTTACAACATTCACCACATGCAACAAGGAGTAGCCACTGTGGAAGAAAAAAAAAAACATACTTTAAAAAAAAAATCATTTATAAAACACAAATACTGTAATACCAAAACACCACACCTGCTTGTATATTGTCAACAAAAAAGGGTCTCATTCTATTAAAAATATTTTATCCATCTATTAGTAATGGGTGCAGCTGAAAAGGCAAAACGTGCTAATTAGGAAGGGGTGTACATACTTTTGCCTATGTAGCATAGGGTAAACTTACTTAAGTTATGCTTAAAGTTGTCTAGAACATAACTTTACAAAAATAATTTAAAAAAGTGACACAACTTGCCTCACATTTTGGGGGTAAGATATGTCTTGTCAAGTTAAGGCATTGAGAAAAATGACTTGCATTTCATGTTGATATTCAAAACATCAACATAAATGAATGTTGTAAATGTATAAGATATTCATAAGCCAGCCAATAAAAGGTTTAATATTGTTTCATTGCATATTCAAAATCTTTATTTAAAAAAAATATAATCTAAACAAAGAAAAGTTAAATTCTTGATAGAATTTTTTTTTTTTTTTTTTTAGACTTTTCTTGAGTGAGAAAGGTTGACAGAGGCAAACCCTGGACAAACTTACCGTGTCTCTTCTCTTGAATGCAATGCTTTCAAAAAGGCTCTAACGATGGACATGGCATGACTTTGGGACATCACAATGTTTCCAGCTGTTCTGCAGGAATTTGCCACAACAGCAGTTTGCTTTAAAGCAGCATTGAGGGGTTTCACGTCATATACACGCTGCCAAAAAGGACCTTCACCTATATTTTGTCAAATGTTTTAGAGTATTTAATTCAATAATTATTGCATTTGCACTATATTTAGTATATAACAATTGTAAAATAATGGTTCTTCAAATCACTCTAGGTCCAGAAAAAGCTATAACTTCATAATAAGAACCATTTTATTGCTGTACTGTAGTGTAGCATTAATGATATGGAAATCAAATGTCTCAAATGTTAGGTGTGCTTATAATGTGCTTTGTGAAGATAAAACAGTTTACATGCATTTCCTCTTTTTCTAAATTTTGTGTAATTGTACTCTGGGATACAGCTTGTGGGCAGAAAAATTCTTCCTGCTGTCAGCATGTATAGAACAAACACATGTGATTGACTAGTCAGTTATTTAGATTCCAAAAATGTTTTTAAGGTTATATTATAGGTTCTTCTTATTACCATATGGCTTCAATTTTATTTTATTACTTAGGAATTGTCAGGGACATAGACAGAGGCAGACAGGTAAGTGTAAAACAGGATGTTTATTTATAACAGAGGCATGGACACTGGCAGACAGAATGCAGGTGAGTAAAGGCACAAGCACTTATGAGCAGGAACTTAGCTGAATATGTAATGAAAGAATGTCTCTTTGCAGGAATGACTGACAGACGAAGGATGGCAGATGACAAGATGTGGATGGCAGATGATCGGTGCAGGTAAGTATGAGGTAAGGAGTCTGTACGGTACATGTAGACGCTATGATATCCATAGACGTTGTGCTTTCCATTGACAAGACCAGACAACTGATCGGGGTTCCATGGCCCTGGCCCAGACTCGGGGCGAGGAGCGGAGTCGCCTCTGGACTCGGGGCGAGGAGCGGAGTCGCCTCTGGACTCGGGGCGAGGAGCGGAGTCGCCTCTGGACTCGGGGCGAGGAGCGGAGTCGCCTCTGGACTCGGGGCGAGGAGCGGAGTCGCCTCTGGACTCGGGGCGAGGAGCGGAGTCGCCTCTGGACTCGGGGCGAGGGACCGGATCCTGGATGAGTAAGAGATTCATGGCGTGGCGGCGGCCATCTTAAGAAGGGGCTCTGGACTGGCGGCGGCCATCTTAAGAAGGGGCTCTGGACTGGCGGCGGCCATCTTGCGGCGGTTACCTTAGAATGAGATGCTTGGACTGGCTGGAATGCACAAGGAGGAATTAAACTCTCCAGACACTGGAAAATGGCCTCCTTCCAGTTCAATCCAGTGAGATCAGGGAGTTCTCGGGGATCAACAAAGTTAGCCCTAATCTGGTACAGATTCTTGATCTTCTCGTCTTCTAAGGAACTAGTATGGAACAGATCACAGAACTCATCTGTGAATGTAAACAGATCGTGGCTGGATTGGGCCGCCGCCGCTATCTGCACAGTGAATTCACAGCCAGAATCCGTGGTGCTCTGCATGAGGTCTGGTCTTCTGTCTGGGACACAGACGGAGGCAGACAGATAAGTGTAAAACAGGATGTTTATTTATAACAGAGCCAAGGACACTGGCAGACGGAGAATGCAGGCAAGTAAAGCACTTATGAGCAGTAACTTAGCTGAATAGGTAATGGAAGAATGTCTCTTTGCAGGAATGGAGGGAAGCAGGTTGACAGACAAAGGATGGCAGATAATCGGTGCAGGTAAGTATCAAGTAAGGAGTCTGTATGGTACATGTAGATGCTGTGATATCCATAGACACTGTGCTTTCCATTGACAAGACCAGACAACTGTGGTGAGGAAGGTGACTGCATAAATAGGGAGTGTTGATGAGTGTTGATGACTTGCAGGTGCAGGAGATTGGTGAGTGAGTGCAGGTGAGGAACCAGAGGGATGCTGGGAATTGGAGTGCAAGTGCTGGTGGCTGTGACAAATTGATTGTATGATGAAAAATAGATTTTATAAATTTTATATTTCATTTTATATTTTATATTTCATAGATTTTTATAAAGATGCAAAACAGTAGCCTAAAATAATGGCTAAATGGCAATTTAGCTATTAACATTAACCAGTTGTCTACGTGGCCTAGGTGACATCAACCAAAAAGGAAATTTCATGAGCAGAATCCTTCACAATAAGACAGGGATGTAGCATTAATGATATGGAAATCAAATGTCTCAAATGTCAGGTGTGCTTATAATGTGCTTTGTGAAGATAAAACGGTCTACATGTATTTCCTCTTTTTCTAAATTTTGTGTAATTGTACTCTGGGATACAGCTTGAGGGCAGAAAAATTCTTCCTGCTGTCAGCATGTATAGAACAAACACAACGTGTGATTGACTAGTCGGTTATTTAGATTCCAAAAATGTTTTTAAGGTTATATCATAGGTTCTTCTCATTACCATATATATATATATATATATAATAATATATACCATATATCAATAAGACAGGGATTTCATTTTTCCTATTACTTCAAGGTGTAAAACTCATTCTGGAACCTTTATATTATTAATATCAGGATAAGAGTTTTACCTGTATCAATCTTTTGTACATCAGGGTCTTCAACCTCGATCAGGTACGCAGCAAGTCCTTTACTAAAAAAGTGAAGCATGTACAATACATGCACAAGTACCATACAGTTAGTTATAGAAAGAAATGCAGGTGAAACTTGTCAACTAATGTGAAGACTACAGAACAAGACAATATCAAGGTGTATTATAAATTAATGCAATACTGTATGCTTCATACTCTTCCTGAAATGATGGATCTTGTTTGTAAAAGCACATCTCATCATTGTGATTATTAGTTTGCCTTGTGAAGTCATTTGGGTACACTGAAGAAAACTTAATCTACAAGAAAAAGAAACAGGGCCAAAGATATTCATTAGCTTGACTGTGTACAAGATCTGTCTCTTTAGTGTGGCAAGTTGTAACAATGTATACAATTTATCAATTTAATTACAATATTTAGCAGAAAATTTTCTAATTTGGTCTTTCTGTAACACTTTACAGTTCAATTATTTTATTTCTTATTAATCTAGGTCAAAGTTTAAATATATTGTTCTTTACTAAATCATGTTATCATGTTTATACTTGAATAGTTATACAGTACTTGTATTGTCATGGGCAGGCTGTGTGTAATCCAAATAGAATATATTTAATAAACAAAGAGAGCTCGGACACAGGCCACAGAAATTTAACACGAGGCAATGAACAGAAGGATCAGTGGGCTTAAATACACAGGGCAAGATGATTAACCAGACAAAGAACAGGTGGGTAACTAATTAACATCCATGGAAACTAACAATGATGGGTACACAGAAACAGAACAAAACCAAGCTAACATATCCGGTACATAACACCCCCTTCTCGTGCCGTAACTGACTAACCAAGTTCAAACTGAGGAGGGAGGCTGTTTATAAAAGCTGGTTTTCTCATTGGGACTAAAATTTGGTCCCCACAATGTAGGGAATACCTGGAACACACACACACACACACACACACACACACACACAAAATCTTAGCAAATGTTAGCAAAGATTAAAAAATGTTCAACTCACCAAATATACACCTTGATATCGTCCAATCTGCTCTCTAAGTATGTAACTTGGTTTATAATGGCATTCAGGAAACAAGTCTTTTAGGTAGGATTCATCTAGCATTTTGTCTGGTTAACAGAAAGACAACAATTAAAATGTCATTCAGGCAATTGTAATAATCAAATTTCCATGTAAATGGGAGATTATGCTGACATTTATAGATGTGATCCCGTGGGTCTTCTCTGATCTTGTCTCCTACTGGATGGGGTGACAAGGGAATTTGATCAAGGAGTCTATCATAACTTGCTTTTGTTTGAGGTATGTGCTCAATATCTCCCATTTGTAGAGAAGATTCATCTGACAAATAAATGAGTGCATGTGTTATTATCATTTTCAATAGAAAATATATTATTATGGTCGGGGAGAGTGCACAGACAAAAAAAAGAAAAGAAACGGTCCTTGTTAAGCCTGAACATCCTTTCTGTTGCCAAAGTACACATAACAGTTATATTTATTCTTGACAGATGCCTTCATAACATCACATTAACAAAATTTTGCAAAACTTTTTCTATCAAACCATTTCTATCATCAGGCTCATAATTTTGTCATTTTGAGGCAAACATACCTTCATATAATGATAAAAACTCAGAGGTTATCACAGAAAATATGCCATCGTCATGGTTTAAAGTCCACTGCAGAAGAAAAACAGAATCTGAGATCAACAAAATGTACCATGTCAAGTTTGTTGTACAAGCCAAACTGTCTTTGTAACACACACATACAGTACACATACCGCTATTTCCAGATGATCAGCTCCGTTATCCTGTTTTAAAAGGACTTCAAAAAAATATTTCATGTCTTTCACTAACCTAGGGAAGAAAACAGCATCAGCTGGGTTCTACAGTCTTTTTTGAGTATGTTTTTTAAATAAATAATCCAATGTAAATATCCCATACAAGACAGGTTTGGATATCTGGGATGCGAATTTCCAATACTCGCCTGGAGCAGTCCATTCATATCCTGTCTGATTTGTGAAAAGAAATACAGCACAATCATAATCTAAGAGATTAAATGTTTCCTTTATCAAACCATTGAAGAGGATTTAGGCAGTTAAGTCAAATTTATGTCTCTATATAATTGCATATACCAAAATTTTAAAACCAAACACTGCATAATCTGCAAACACATTATGCAATAGCTTGTTTCTATATATTTTCCCCTGGTTTCACAGACAAACCTTAGACTAAAATGCATGTTTGAGCTGTTTAAACTGAAAGTAATTTGCATTGATGTCTTAAAATAAGTCAGAGCCATTGTTTTGTCTCAAGATACACACCAGAAATGTTTTTTTTTTCTAGGGTATGTTTATAAAAGGATACACACCAGAAATGTTTTTTTTCTAGGGTATGTTTATAAAAGCTACTTAAATACCCTAAATGAAGTAAGGCCTAATCCTGGTTTAGCCTAAGCCCTGTTTGTGAAACCGGGCATTTATGATATATAGCATATTTGAGTATGTTTATATTTAATAATAAGAGTATCACTAACAGAAATGGCGCTGGGATTTATATACGGTACAACTAGTTATTAAAAAATAAAAATTAATAGGTATAGTTCACCCAAAACTAAAAATTCTGTCATCATTTACTCACCCTCATGTTATTTTAAACCTTTATGACTTGTCTTTTTTAATTTGGAACATAAAAGAAGATATTTTCGAAAAATGTTTTGTCCAAACAATGTAAGTCAAAGGACATCAATTCTGCTTGCCAACATTCTTCAAAATATCTAAAAAAAAATAAATGGAGGTATTCGAAAACAAAACATGACGCATGTTTAGTCATGCACAGACAATTTACATGTTTTCAGACGTTTTAGTATGGACAAGCACCATTTGGAAACACCTGTGTCTGAATATGCCTACTTTCAAACTATATAGCAGCCAAGAAACAGTATGTAAAATGAGTAGCATTTTCAAATTGACATTATTCATAAAACAGTACTTCAGGCAAAAAGTACAAATACGACCAGCTTCCGTCAAGATTCTGAAGTGCGCATTGGACCGACACTTTACTATTCTATGACACCATGGGAGAAAAGTTGTGAATAGCAGTAAAGCAACACAACTGACACTGAATGCCAAATGACAAAGCCAAGTAGATGTAGTACTTCCAGATTTCATTCATACTATGGTTTTACTTTATTTTGATGGTCCCCTTAAGACTTTCAGTTGACTCTAAGTAACTCTGCACTTATATGTCAATTAACACTCATTAAAATATTAGTTGAGTATAGACTGCTAGGTTAGGGGTTGGGTTCGGGTTAGTAGAATAAGCTGACAAGTATTTGCAAAGTTACTTTTAGGCCCGGTTTCACAGACAGGGATTAGATTAAGCCAGGATTGGATTAAGCCATTTTATATACGTACCCTAAAGAAAAACATTAGTGGTGTCAAAACTTGAGACAAAACAATGGCACTGACATATTTTAAGATAAGTCAGTACAAGTTTCTTTCAGTTAAAACAGCTGTTTGAGCTGTTTTAGTCTAGGACTAGCTTAAGCCTTATCTGGGAAACCGGGGGTCAGTAGAATGCATGTTGAGGGAACATCAAAATAAAGTCTACTAATTCCCTAATGAGAGTTAATTGACATGTAGTTGTAAAATATGTAGTTGTAGACATGTAGTTGTGAAATGTTACTTGTAGTCAAAAGAATGTCTAAAGGGGACCAACAAAATAAAGTGTTACTAAAAATATTTATACTATATAGAACAGTTTTTTAACAGTCACAAATATCGTTCCACGTCAAATATAGTACATACTCAGACAGTATGCAATTTTAGATGCACCTGCTATTTTTTACATTTTTCATGCGATCGTATAGCCAACAGAACAAAGACCAATGGATAGCAATCAGTAGTGTGTATTTAATTTCTTTAGTTAATTCAGTCCTTTGTCAAGACTTGTTTGTGTAAAAGGTTCTATAAAGAACCGTAAAGGGTTCTGTCAGGCTCTTCATATATAGAACTTTTTAGGGGTCCACATCATGGAATCTTTTTATGGAATTAGTTTTAATTAATTTTTTTATTTTAATTAAATGTTATGAATTAAACAGCTCATAAACATACTTTATCACTAAAAAAAAAAAGAACCGCCTGTCTCCCCGCTGGTTCCGTCCAGCCCTGAACCGCCTGTCTCCCCGCTGGTTCCGTCCAGCCCTGAATCGCCTGTCTCCCCGCTGGTTCCGTCCAGCCCTGAACCGCCTGTCTCCCCGCTGGTTCCGTCCAGCCCTGAACTGCCTGTCTCCCCGCTGGTTCCGTCCAGTCCTGAACCACCTGTCTCCCCGCTGGTCCCGTCCAGCGTTCCTCTCCCACCTTCTCATCAACATTCCAGTGACTCTCCACTTATCTTAGATGTCTTCATGGAACTTCAGCCTGTTTCCCAGTCCACAGCCATCTGTGCCACCCAGTCATCTCCGTCTCCCTCCAGTCCCTCGATACCACCTCCTCTCAGTAGTGTGGCACCATCTCGGGCCTGCCGGGATCCGCCTCTTCCTGGGCACGAGGAGCCCGAAGCTCTGCCTCCAGCTTCGGATGATCTCGAGCTGCCTCCTCCCATCACTCTGACTCCTGCGCCTGCGCTCCTCCCACCCTCGACCTCTGAGTCGACCATCGGCCTTCCGACCACGCCGGACTCCCTCGGCACGTCGGCTCCACCTGGGTCAGACATCGCTTCGCCTTCGGTGCGGACCTACGGACCATTCGCTGCTCTCTGGCCCTCCACCCCTTCACCCCTTTAACACCAGATGTACTCGTTACATCAGAAGAAGAATGACATCTACGCTAATATTAGTCTTTCTGTTTATCCCGAGGTTTACCGTAGTCAGCCGGATCCGGGCCGTATCCGGGTGAGATCGAGGACCTGCGCCATGACACAACCACAACACAGCCCTGAAGTATCAGCAGAGATTGAGTCAACTAGATCATCCACTATGAAGGCCTCATCAACATGACAACCAGTGGCACATCTCCTCAACAACCGTCCATACCAGCGTGATGAATACGATCCTCAACTGGATGGAACTGAATTAAACACTTTGAATGTTGCGATCATATCTGACTTATGATAGCAGCCTGAGTCGTAACAAAGCACTGTTCGCCAGAGGAGAACTGGCCCCCCGACTAAGCCTGGTTTCTCCCAAGGTTTTTTCTCCATTTTAACACCTGTTTGCCACCTGATGTCACCTGTTGGAGTTTGGGTTCCTTGCCGCTGTCGCCTTTGGCTTGCGTAGTTGGGGACACTTGACAATTGACATTTGATATTCAACAGTGCTTTGATCTGCCTGCATTGACACTATTCCTTACGAGCTGCTGTGCAGCCAAAATAATGTACCAGTTATCACTGTAAAGCTGCTTTGACACAATCTACATTGTAAAAAGCGCTATATAAATTATGGTGACTTGACTTGACTTGACTACGGCTTGCTCTGCCCTACCTCAGGCTCCGTCTCCGCCCTCGATCGCTCCTGCGCGTCTTCAGACCTCCGGATCCCCTCCTCGATCTCAGGAGGTCGTCACTGCGGCTCCGTCGCGGCCGCTTGGATCGTCACCATCTCTCCTCCTCCTCAGCTCGTCAACTACGCGGTGGGCTCCATCCTCGCCGTTGTTGACTTTGGTCCTCCCCATGGTGGTCGTCAGCAACTCTCTCCTATGGCTCCTCCCTCCATCAATGCCGCTGTGGGGCACTACCCTGGCTGGTGCCTGGCACAACAACTTGCAGCCCCTGTTCAAGGCCACCTCCCGGACTTCACCACCTCCTGCACCACCCTGGACTCCGTTTCTCCGCCTCCTCCCGGTTAGCCGTCCGCCTCCTGAACCGCCTCCTACATCATCTTCAGCATCTTATCCTCCTCTTCCCCTCTCTCTCGAGGACGCGCCTTTCCGGGAGGGGGCGTAATGTTACATTCACATGGACTTTCTGTTTGTGTTTTCATCTGTCACATGTTCCTTTGTTCTAGTTTCCCGCCACAATCTGTCACCATGGACACTATCACATTCATGTCAGCTGTTCCTCATTTGAGTTCAATCATCTGTGTACTTAAGTTCCTGTTTCTGTTGATCATGTTGTCGGGTATTGTTCGCTTACGTTTGGTTGTTAGTGTGTGCTTCTCCTGTGTTCCTGTATGCTCCTTTGGATTCTCTAGTAAAGTTTGACTCTGGATATTACTTCCCTCTTCGTGCGTGTGTCTACACACCTAACACTGTAACACCATTAAACATACTTTCACTGTTCATTTTATTTATTTTATATCTTATTTAGAGCTGCTTCAGCAGGGCTCAGTGCTAAGAATTTTTTTTCTACTGGCCTGGTTGGGTCAGTGGTTTAAAAGTTTGAAATATCACAATTTTCTTTATTACAATTGTGATACTACAGCAAAAACTATTAGACTAATTAATGTAAATTGAAAACATTATTAAAGACAAGTAAACTGTCACACATATTCAGTTTTGTTTGTTCATAGATCAGTTTTCATGGACTTTTTGTTTGTTTTACTTAGTTTGTTTAATTACATTTACTTCATAGACATCCTTCTGCTCTCTACTCTCTGCACTGTACGCGCTGCAGGGTATTGATTGTTTGCATCTGAGCTTTTAATGAGTTTCTTCTGTTTCTTTGTGTGTGTGGAAATTCTTGTGTGTTTGTGGGGAGCAGACATCCTATCTTGCAGGGGCTGAGGCCAGGGGATTGGAGACTCCACCTGGAGGTGGTGGAGTTGACTTGGCAGAGGTACAGCAGAGTGGAAGTGGACTTGTTCACCTCAGCAGACTTGACCCACTATTCACTCTGATTCGCCCTCACATCTCCAGCTCCAATTGGGCTGGATTCCGTGGTACAGACGTGTCCAAGGCTGCATCTGTACGCCTATTTCCCCTGATTGCTCTGCTTCATCTTGTCCTAGTGAAGCTTTGTCTCAAGGAAGGCTGTCCTTTGGAGATTTCTGACCAGAAGGGACCTTCTATCCCAGGCACAGGGGTGTAGCAAATTACAGGTATTTAATCAATTAGCTCAAATCATGGGTGAAATATATATATATAATTGCGTTAAATCGCGTTATGATTCATTATAATATAGATCAACCAAAAGGGGAATTATGCACATATATTGTGAATTAATTACAACGGATTATAATTAATTACATATATGATTAGTTCTAGTTTAATAGTTGTTTGAGAAAGACTATCCTAGTTTGTCCAGCAAACCATTCGTTTTCTCATCGACTATTATAATAGGAAGTTTATTCTCTGGCTGAATGAGCAGCAGAAACAATCGAGCATGAATATAATGTATTTAATAGATACGAACTACGAATATATGACTAAAATACAACACGAAAACATACATAGAATAAAACGAAAGTAAAGTCAAGAAAGCAGAGGTGATCAAAGAAATGGCAAAATTACGAACAGTTAAAACCTTTGAGAGCCAGTAAGGAAAGGTTGCGTTGAATCGCATTGGGATCACCTCTGCGTGATTACGACTTGAAGCACTTGTGAAATTGAACCAATAGTGTGACGGGCCATCAGAGCAGGTGACATCATGGACCAGGAAACTATAAAGCACTCCTGAGAACAAAGAACGCCAGCTTCTGATACGGATGAAGCAGACGCTCACAGGCGTGCAGGGAGTATGGCTAAGCAACGCAGCGTCTCGTTCCCCTATTCAGGGAACCAGGGTTACAGATGTAACCCGAGACGTTCCCTTTCATGGGAACATCGACGCTGCATTGAATCGCACTGGGAACCCTATCCCAACTAGGCCATAATATCGAGTGCCTGTCTGTTATCTCTGAGACGAGAGCACAGAGGACCCTGGAGTGGAGCTCAAATCAAGGTTATAAAACCTAATGAAGGTATGCTGGGATGACCACTCAGCCGCATCACATATCCCGTTGATGGGGACCCCCGAGATCAAAGCCTTTGAGGCAGCCATACCCCTAGTAGAATGTGCCCAGACAGCCAAAGGTGAAGGCTTCCCAGAAGACTCATAGGCAAGAGAGATGGTCTCGACTACCCACTTGCTCATTCTCTGCTTAGATGCTGGGCCTCCTTTTTTGGGAGACCCATAACAAACAAACAATTGATCAGTTTTTCATCACAGGGCAGCTCTGTGGACATAGGTATCTAGAGCCCTAATGGGGCAAAGCAGATTGAGCTTTTCCTGATCCTGATCCTGAGTTGTAAAAGGAGGAGGACAGTAGGCCTGCAGTACAATGGGCCCTGGGACATTGGTAGGGACCTTGGGAATATACCCAGGTCTAGGATGTAGGAAAGCCTTGACCATACCAGGTGCAAATTCCAGACACGAAGGAACAACCGAAAGTGCTTGTAGATCTCCAATTCTTTTGAGAGATGTTATAGCCAACAGGAAGATGGTTTTTAGAGTGAGGAACTTTTCAGATACTTCCTCTAAAGGTTCGAAGGGAGCCTCAGCTAGCCCTTTCAACACAATAGCCAAGTCCCAGGATGGAGTTCTTGTACGCACAGCAGGCCTCAGACTCTGGGTACCACGAAGAAAACGTATAACTAGGAGTCTTTTCCCACAGAAATACCCCCCACAGGAGCATGATAAGCAGAAATAGCTGCAATATAAACCTTCAATGTAGAAGGAGATAGACCTTCCGAGAACTTGTCTTGGCGAAATCGCAGTACATGACTGATAGAAGAGTGGAACGGGTCCACTTGAAGATGGCTACACCAAGTCGCAAACAGCCTCCATTTACATGCATACATTTTCCTCGTGGAGGGAGCTCTGGAGTGGAGTATGGTCTCCACAACCTTGGTTGGGAGACCGGATTCTATGAGCTCGGCCCCCTCAGGGGCCAAGCCCACAGTTTCCATAACTCTGGGCAGGGGTGAGTTATCATGCCGCCCGCTTGGGACAGAAGGTCCTGCCTGACTGGGATCTCCATGGGGGAGCCTTCTAATAGAGATACTAAGTCTGTGAACCACACTCGGGTTGGCCAGAACGGGGCTACCAATATCTACTCCCCAGTCTACAACTGGAGAGTGCCTTACATCAGGAGAATGTGTTCATCTGTGTCCCAGGTTTCTGACACTTGATTTACATGTTTCTGCCATTTTTTCTGTCTGGAGAGGAGCGCGCATAGACGGTGCTTGAGGGCGCTGTTGGTGTGTTTGTCTGTTGTTTACTGTGAGCGTCTCCCTATTGGGATGCTCTGTTCTCGTTTGGCAGTCTTCCCGAGGGAAGAGGTGTCTGCATCTGTGCCTGGTGATTCTAGCCCCGTGTGTGCTGAGGCAATATGGCGGCTGCAATCGTAGGGCTCGCAGGTGAGCTCGTAGGAAAGCTTGGCTTCCCCGGGGCTGACGAGGATGAGTGGCTGGATGACGGTGATGTCCGTGTTTGATGTCATCGCATCCGATAGCGAACGCTCCTTTGGCTGCTGGGGTATGTGGAGCTGCTCTGTTTTTTGGACGCGCTTTTCGGCGTGCTGTGGCTGCCGTGAGACCACGTTAAGAAAGGGGCCGCGCGCAGACGGCTCAACGAGTGGTTCCTTTCTGTCCATGAATGTTGCAGCTCCAATAGACTTTTCATTCCTTCCTTATCTCCACGTTTGAGATCGGGAGGGCATGGAAAATCCCCTAGCCATTCAGATTTGGATCTGAGCCAGACAGATGGGAGGAGGAAGAAGCAAGGGTGAGATGGTGATTGATTGTAAACACCGTTGCGTTTTTAATCGATCCCCAGCTATTTAAAGGACGATTTATATCTATCCCCTCCTCTTATTCTTTCACCTCCTATATATATATATATATATATATATATATATATGTATGTATATATATATTCGTATGCATGTATATATATTTTATATCATGCTCAGATACTTCTTATGGTCAGACTGATGGCTAGGCCAATAGTAATTATTTCTGTCGGCCTGCTTTTTCGGTTTGATAATGAGAGGATCTTTTAGGCTTAAAAGAACCATAGATTCTATCCTTTTTCATATAAAAAGGAGAGTATTAGGGATCTTCAGTCTTTTAGCCGCAGGAATATGAGATGGGTCTATTTTATGTCTTTAAAATAAGACCTTGTTTTCCTGTATAGTTTTTTCTGAGCATGTAGTTTATCAGGAGGCTGGCCCATCTCAAGCTGAGGCTCTGAGACAGGGCCAGAGGTCCAGTATGGCCACTCAGGCACCTCCTCTTTTCAGAGCAGGGCGCAGAGACGGCTGGACTCGAGGAGGAAGAAGCAGGTTTGAGGAGGTGATCAATCACATACAGCAATAGCGTCTGTGATCAATTCCCTCTCGTTGCAGGGGCAACTTTGCATTTGCCCTCGCCCCTTCTTCCTCTGCCTCCTAAGTTTGAGCTCCTTTCTACTTGCTCAGGTGTTTCTTTTACAGTTAGGCTGATGGCTGGGCCTTTGATGATATTTTTTCTAAAGGCTGCCTTCTGGCTTGATAGTGAACGTGCTTTTAGGCTTAAAAGAACTTTTGATTTCATCCATCTTTATGCATAAAAATAAGGAGGGAAAATCTTCGTTCTACGAGCCGCTTTATGGCCGCTATTTTGTAGCCTCCTATGTTAGAGTAGCTTCTCAGCTAATACTTTAGTTTGGTTTGAGTTAGCACTCGTCACTTCAGTTGTTTATGTGCAGGTCGGCTTTATCAGCCGCCTGACATTGTTTGCTTGTAGTGCTTCAATTTTTCCTCATATTTGAAGGATTCAAAGTGAAGCCCAAGCTTTGCTTGGCCCAGTAGGCCTTAGCTAGTGGCTAGGCTAGAGCTAGGTTTAGGTGTTTGTTTGTTACATCACCCTTATTATTACTATCCCTCTGAGGTTGTATAGTTCCTAGTTCTGGCCTCCTCCTGAGGGAGTTGCTGGCCGTATGCCCATTTCCCCTTCAATGTGATGTAGGTGCTATGGCTGTGGTTAACAGCTAGGGTTAAGCTAAGGCTGTTATGAGCCTTCCTGGTGCTGTTTTTCCCAGGTGGTAGGCCCTTATCTTTGAGAAGATAAGTTATACAGTGTTGCTAGGCACCACTTTGTAGAACTTTGTCATGCTTATAATGTTTTCTCATGAGCCCCTTGAATTATATTCAAGTTTGAGTATACGGTGCTAAATGCTTTTAGCTTTCGTTCTCAAGGGTTCAACACAGATCTCAGATCTGTTTTGTGAAAACATTTATCCTGTTTGGATGGCATGTATTACAAAGCATTTAACTTTTCTTTGGGTTCTAAGCCTTAGCCCTACATACTTTAAAATATGTGAGTTTACTCTAGTGCTGCCACAGGTTATCACCTGTTTCTGTGATAGCAGGCTGTGTTTAGCCTCTATCTGAGAACGTGGTGTTTTGTTGTACTCCCCGGCTAGGGTTTGTGTTTCACCTGTTGGATTGCACACTCAGGTTGAGTGTTGAGTCTTATTCTGGTTAGAATAGGAATGATCTCTGATAGCTCCCAGTCGATCATGACCACAGCAGCTGTTTTACATATACTGTTAAGATTGTTGGCTCTTTATTGATAGCCTCTTTCTTAATACAGCTTGTTTGTCAGGCGCTGTCGGTTTACGATCACAAGTTTGCTCACGTATCTTAGCACTGCCTCAGGCTTATGCTCATGTTGTTTGAGGTGGTAGGCCTTGTAGGCCTTCCTTAGAACATGATAGCATGTTTGTGTACTAGGTACATTGCCTGTTGGAATGTGTAGGCTTAATCTCAGGTTGTGTAGCTAGTTACCCACAGTTAACTTGTAGGGTCTAGAGCTGGTCCCTTTTGAACTTGGGCCCTATTTATGACCACTGGCTGGCGCCACATGGTGCTAAAAGTAGTAGGCTCTGCCAGGCCTCCTTTTTGGTTTTCATGGTGGCCCAGCTGGATTGGTTATATTTAGACTCATTTCAAAGGGTGAGTCTTGTTTGCTGACTCACACCACCATCGGCCACGCCTCTGTAGAGTAGGCCCTAGGTCAGGCCTCTCATAGAGTTCTGTGACGCAGGGTGTACTCCTTTTATCTAAGTGTTTTTAAATACTTGGCCTACTGGCTGGTTTTAGTCATGAAGCTACCACTGGTTGATGCCATGTGTTCATGGAGGTTGAAGGCCCCATCAGAGCCTCCTTTCAGTTTGCATATTGGCGCAGTTTTTGTGTTTGCTTCTATCTGACTCATCACCATGGATGGGTCGTGATTGCCACTAGCTGACGCCACATGTTTACAGGTCGTAGGCCTTTTTAGGCCTCCTATGTATCATGCTGGAGCTTGGCTTTGTACTCCTCTCGCTAAGAGAGTAAAAGGTGATTTTTTTTTTCTGAGTGGCTTGCCTCTCAGGGTGAGTTCTTGTGTTAATCCAACTTTTTGTTCGGTTTTATGCATTTATTTCCTTGAGCATAGTCTCCTTTAGCTCTAGTTGAGCTAAGTAGTTACCTTGTTTTCTTTTTTACTCGGTTCTATTTTGCTCCTAGAACTTTAGTTGCCGCTAGCTGACGCCGCATGTGACAGGTAGGCCCTTTGAGAACATGCTGGCATGTACCTTTTGTATTTTCTTTGACATTCTTTTCTGAAGAGAGTGACTCATTAACCTCCTTTGTAGTTGGTTTGTTCTGGAGCTTGATAACACTGCCACGAGCTGATGCCACATGTATGCTGAGGTTATAGGCCCATGGGGCCTTCTTTAGCACGTGATGGCGTACGCTGTACTCCTGTTGCTTAAAGAGTAAAAGGTTCTTTAACAAGTATACTGCTTGTTGGATTGTGCTGGACGGACTGTTTCGTGGGCACTCACAGCTACTTAATTACTTGGTTGGTAGTGCGTCCAGCATGCTATGTTTTCAGGGAGTGGCCTTATGGGCCATCCTGGAATACCACCATATGTGTTGAGTTTCTGTGGGATATTTACTTCATTTGTAAGAACTTTAGTTATGTTGTAGGCCCTTTTTCGGGCCTCCATAACTATGTGCCTACAGTATGGTCTGTCTGTTAGGTTGAGCTTCGTACTTCCCTTTGGGTTGACTGTGTAATTGTGCTAAGCTGGTCATTGGTTGTAGACTTATATGAAGTCTCCCATTGAGACCAGCCCTTAGGCTGGTTTGTGCTCCCCTGTACCAGGGTTTTTCTAGCGCACAGCCTCCTCAGTGCTTTAATCAGACACTGAGTAGATCCTAGGATGAGCGGATTATACTCCCCTCAATACGAGGGTTTATAGCACTCAGCTGAGTTCTGCTCTCCGGGATGCCCATCTCTGTGCGTGGGTTTGAGTTGCTTACTGCTCTTTCGCAGTCGCTCTTACTTGCTTTCTTCTCTGAAGAATGCGCTTTAGAGATTCTGTGTATCAGACAGGGCTGGCCCTGACTATGTTTGGCTTTCGCTAGATTAGTACGGCCTCCTTGGTGGCGCTGAGGGTGACTTTGTTCCCCTCTAGTGACTGTTCCTTTCGGTCCCCTGGCCACATTCCCTTTAAGGGACCACTTTCCACGGAATGCTGGTCCCAGATGCCTTGAGCAGCCTTGGAAGGCTTTCTGCGGAAGGCCTCTTTTAGGCTCAGCTTGGCCGTAGGGAATGCTGTCACTAACAGCCTTGTGTGACCCGAGGGAGAGTTGCTCCCAGCTTTTCTCTGGAACTGCCGGACGTTTGTCTAGTCATTTAGCATGCACTCTCCTTTAGCATGGCGGCGTGGGTATATCGTTCCCCATAGCGGTAAACGCAGAGTTGAAGTTCCCTTTCAAAAGGGAACGTCTCAGGTTACTGATGTAACCATGGTTCCCTGAGAACAGGGAACGAGACTCTGCGTTGCCATGCTTCAGGCTGCCTGCTGAACAGTCCTTCAAGACGAGTAAGTGTTGACTGCTTCCTCAGGCGCTCCCTTTATACTTCCGGGTTCGCGCTATGATGACGTCATAGGCTGTCGCCGTCCAATAGGATTGGAGAGGTGTGATTCTTTGGCACTTCACAACCTTTTGTCATTTTTTCAGTATGGCGACGTGGGTATTAACGTTCCCATAGCATTAATGTCATGACACAGCATTGAGTTCCATTCAAAAAGGAAATTAGCTGTGTCGCTAATGTCTTCTGTCAAACAATTAAAATATGGTTACATGCATTTCAAGAGTATATTTATGGTCTTGGTGTGTGACTCTACATCTTGATTAACATTTTCCACATGTTGGCTTACATCGGAAAGACATCAGGGTGAGTAAAGACAGAATCTTCTTCCACCAGTGTGATAAACACTTCCATAGTAAATCTCAACCACTTGAATCTCTAACAAACACACCCACATTTACAGCAGATATTACCTCACCAACATGGGCGAGAAGTTGAAGGTTTTCTGGACTTTCATTTAAACTGAGCCAGAACTCTGAGTTATCATCAGAGGCAACAGCAAAAATATATTCTTCTATAAACAGAACAATATCAATGCATTTGTTAATTGCCTCTATATGTGTATAATTACATTCAATATACAATAAAAAAACCCTTTTATTCTCATGCTAGACCTACCAGTTTGTGAAGGATGAAGGTAGCCAAAGATTCTCAGACCATAATTTTTCCATTGAGGAGACACAGCAAGCCTGCTCACCGTAGTTCGCACCTTTATAAAACACGATGATATTATATTATACATTGAGACTATCATTGTTAATAGTATACAACTAAATGTGTAGAACTTACATTGGGAAATAATGGATAGAGCAGGTTATTCCTAAGTTTATCAAGGGATCCGCCACAACAGTCTTCAAAAATGTGCATGTTCACTCGACCCTGAGGGGAAGATAAAAAATAAAGGATCAATGTGGTTCTCAATCTTTTTGACTCAGTGACACCCATAGTCCAAAACAATGTATTCCTGCTGTAATTATTATTATAAAGTTTATGTTTGAATTATAAAGATGCTTCCTTTCCAAATTTTTATTTAACAAAAAGTATTAACATATATATATATTAGGGGTGAGGGAAGAAAAAAAGTTTGCTTTTAGCATTTCAATGAAGCTATATTATTTTAATATTTTAATATTAATATTAATTAACAATAATAATTAATCTTATTTTAATATTGGGAGATTTTTTTCTTGAAGAGAAGTTGAATGGTAGAATGCTTAAACACTTCCTCAGGGGTCTCTTAGTAGATCTGTTTAATATGTATATATAAGATTATTAGAAATGTTTTGGTTTTGAATTATTTAGTGTTTTATGAATCGGTTGAGTAAATTATTGAAAGTTTTAATTCCCCAGGTGTGGCACTAGGTTGTCGCCACCTAGTACTGTAAGGAAATACCAGGTTTGAAGACAGCAATATGGTGAGCATAACAGGTTTCATTTGCAGAGCTGCAGATACTGGACAAGCAGGTAAGTAAACTTAATAAATCAGATGAAAATTAAAACACAGAATGGATAACCAGAGTCTTTTACTTTGTTAATGGTTATTTTCCAATTATCACTGTGAAGCTGCTTTGAAACCATCTGTATTGTAAAAAGCGCTATGTAAATGAAGATGACTGGTGGTGTTGGATCTCGTGGATTCGTGAAAGAGGACGGTGGAGAGTACACACAGAATAACCAAGGAGGTGAGAGACAGATCGGTGGAGAAAAATGAAGACTCAATGAGCAGGTAGGAAATCGTAGTAGAATCACTAGAGGTAGGTAAGTGAGAAGCGGAGTGAGAAGTGCATGCTCTTATAGTGCTCTTGATGAGTGCACTGATTAAAGACTGGTGCTGGTGCTCAGTACTCAAGTGATAGTGATCGTTGTGAGGGAGTGACGATGGAGTCTGGTGTATCCGTCACAGTGTATTAGGAGCGGTGCTTGGGTAAATGCCTTCTTAAGTTCATTCATGGCCTGTGTGGCAGTGGAATCCCAGGACAGAGACTTGGGCCTTTTCTTGAGGACATCCTTCTTGAGGATCAAGGACCCCGACGTTGTGGAGGCCGCCCTCTGCTTCGAGGTGCTGGACGATCTGGATGTGTAACATGGAAAGCAGTGAGAAAAGCAGGATCAAGGATATCGTCTCTTGGGACCCAGGATCTTTCTTCTGGTCTATACCCTTCCCAATCCACTAGATATTCTAGATGGCCACCACGGCGCCGAGAGTCCAAGATCTATTGTACCGCATACACAGCTCCATTATCCAGGATCATCAGTAGGGGGCTTTGTCTACGGGACAAGGCTCTATGGGGTAATCAGACAAGGAGAATGGTAAGGTTTTAGCAGAGACACATGGAACGTGGAGTGAATACGGTAGTGAGCATGTAACTGGAGCTGGTAGGATACTGGGTTGAATTGGTGGATGATGGTGAAGGGGCCAATGAACCTGGGATTTAATTTCTTGCAGAGCAGGCACAGCTTGATGTCCCTTGTGGAGAGCCATACCTTCTGCCTGGGCTGAAATGAAGGAGTGTTGGCCCACTGGGCATCAGCATAGCTTTTCTGGCGGTGCACTTGCCTCTGAAGGTGGTGATGTGCAGCATCTCAGATCCTCTTACTTTCCTGGAACCAGTTTTCTACTGATGGAACATCCAACGGTTCCCTGGATAGTTCTGGTGGCCATGGCAGAAGTTTCTCAGGAATCATCTGATCTCTTTCACCTTCCTCTCAGCCTGCCCATTCAGTTGGGGATGGTAGCCCGAAGAGAGGCTCACAGTCACACCTAGGAGAGTGAAAAAGGCCTTCCAGACTCTGGAAATGAATTTTGGACTCCGACTTGGTCTGGAGCATGGAGATGAGAAAGTGCTTCAGCCTTCACATTCTTTGTGCCTTGGGAAATATAGGGAAACTTGAAATCAAGATGAGTGAAGAAAAGTGCCCAACAGGCTTGACAAGGGTTCAGATGTTTGGCATCTCTCAAATATTCAAAGTTCAAAGTTCTTGTGGTCAGTAAGAACAGTAAATGGAGGCCCTCCAGCCACTCCTCAAGAGCCAGTTTGATTGTTAGGAGTTCACAGTTGCCGATGTCATAGTTCCTCTCTGCCGGGGTGACTTTCTTGGAGAATAGGGGACATGGATGGAGTTTGGCTGGAGTCCCCTGCTGCTGAGAAAGCACTTCTCCAACTCCTGTAGAAGCATCTACCTCAACGATGAAGGGTTTGACAGGATCGGGGTGTAAAAAGGAATGGTGCTTGGGTAAACGCCCTCTTGAGTTAATTCATAGCCTGTGTGGCGGAGGAATTCCAGGACAGAGACTTGGGCCTTTTCTTGAGGAGATTAGTGAGAGGACTGGTTAATGTACTGAAGTACTTGATGAAGTGACAGTAAGTTTGCTAGCAGAAGGTGGGTTGCTGGAACTGCCAGTAATCATGATGCTTCTCAATGTGACAGCTAATGCTGGACAGAAAATTAGGACATTAATTGACTTAGCATCAGACACTAATTACATAACACACAGTGCTGCAAATCGTCTTAACCTGAGAGGTGAAAGAATCACTCTTGTCATCCATGGAGTCGGAGGAATGAAAATTCGCGTAAAGACCAAGCGGTATCTACTAAAAATCAGAGTAAAAACTCTCCAGGGCACTCTCAGGTCACATCAGTTGGCTTGCTATGGATTAGAAAGCATCGCCGAGATTCAGTGGCACCTGAGCGATTGCAAAATTTCTTTCCAGATGTTCCCCTCATCAAACTTGCGAGGCCTAAAGTAGTCAAACTGCTTATAAGCCATCAAGAAGGCCAGTTAGCCCCACAGAGGGTCCGCGTGGTTGGAGACCTAGTTCTATGGGATGGTCCACTGGGAAAGATGGTTGGGGGAACTCACCCCGAGCTTTTCGAAGAGGTCACTGTATCGGCTCACTGGTCCAAAACCGACTTTGCAAGGTCGATGAGAGTGCCAGCTGTGAAGTATGAGGAAGTAACGGAGTACCGTCCACTAAACAAGCCATTAGCCACATTTCATGAATCAAGCACACCAACCAGCACCCGAGACTTTCTGGAGTGGTGGAAGTGGGATTCCATCGGCGCAGCATGTGAGCCTAAATGTGGTGGGTGCCGCTGTGGAAATTGCCAACCAGGTGGAAAAGAAATTACTCTTGCTGAGGAGAGGGAACTCGAAATAGTAAAAGAAGGCCTCACTTACATCATGGAAGACAACCACAGCAAAGGGCCACACTGGCACGCAAAGTATCCTTGGTTGGAGGACCCGGCTTCCTTGCCAGACAACAGGATTGCAGCTGAGGCTACATTCTTGAGGATGGAGAAACAGCTAGCCAAAGAACCTGAATGGAAGGCTGCCTATAGCGCTCAAGTGCAGGACATGCTTGACAGAGGGGCTGCAGTAAAGTTATCCAAAGACACAATTACTAATTGGAGTGGGTCTGTGTGGTACGTAAGCCATCTTATTTCTCCTAACACTCACTCAGTCACAACACCAGTGAGGCTTGTTTGGAACAGCAGCCAAAGATTCAGAGGTGTCAGCATGAACGATTTGTTAGTGAAAGGCCCAGACTTTCTTAATCAGATACGTGCTGTCCTGCTGAGGTTCAGAAGCGGAGTGTACGTGGCATTAGGAGACATCAAGAAGATGTACAATTCCGTTTGGTTAGAGGACTGTGAAATGCATCTACACAGATTCCTTTGGCGGAACTCTAAAAATGAGGAGCTGGAGGAATACGCAGTCACACGAGTCAACATTGGAGACAAGCCAGCAGGGTGCATCGCGCAGCTGGCAATGCGTGAAACTACTAATTTGCCATCCTTTGCTCACCTTGAGGAACAGCGCAGAGTGCTCCATCAGGACAGCTATGTTGGCGACATTCTCACATTCCACAATGACTTTCACCAGCTGAAGTCCATCATGACAAATGTGGAGCTGATCTTGAAGGCAGGAGGATTTCTACTTAAGCCATGGGTCTTCTCAGGTCAAAGTGGGAGGGGTGAGTCTGAAAATGACCCCTCTGGAACCAAAGAAAAGATCATGGTTCTACCAAACCAAATGCTCGATGATGACAATAAAGCACTTGGCTCGGGCTATGACATGAGAGATGACAAGCTCTGTGTGATGACATCAATCAATTTCTCAAAGAGAAAAAAGAAAATGAGACTTGTTCAGAATCTCTCTCAAGAGCAGGAGTTGTTGAGTCAGATATCAGGTGTGTATGACCCAGTAGGCCTAGTGACTCCCGCCAAGCAGAAGGGGGCAATTCTAGTCCGCAGAGCTTTCCAAGAGGCAAAGGATGGAAGGGTTCCAGTCAGTGAAAGTTGGGACACTGCCCTCTCAGATGGTTTTAGAGAAGATGCGGTTAAGCTCTTTGAAGAATACGTCCAGCTTGGCCAGATTAAATTCACTAGAGCTTTAACTCCTCCAAATTCCAATGATGAACCCTGGGCAATAACCTTTTCGGATGGAAGCGAAAATGCTTATGGTGCGGTAATGTACCTCAGATGGAACTCTGATCAGGGCTCAATCACCAAGCTTGTGGAGTCCAAAGCCAAACTGACTCCATTAGACCACAAAGGAGACGCTGTCAAAGCAGAGATGTGCGGAGCAGTGTTTGCTTCACGGCTGAGGAAGTACTTTGAGCAACATAGCCAAATTTGAGTTAGAAAGTGGTACCACTTGGTTGATAGCCGTTTGGTATACAGCCGTTGATATAGTCCTTCACGTTATACAGTGAGAAAGCTATGGCTATAAAACATTCTTCGCTAACAGGATTAGAGAAATCCAAGGAATTATGAAGGCGCAAAAAATGGTGGTGGATACCGGGTCCGCAGAACATTGCTGATGTGATTACTAGGGGGGCTAATCCTCAAAATCTTGATGAAAATTCAGAGTGGCAAAATGGGCCAGAATTCCTGAGCTTATCAGTAGATGAATGGCCAATCAAGTCAGCAAAGGATCTAGCAGCTACTGCCCGAGAAAGCATCAGTAAGCTTCAAAAGAAGGCATTTGCAGCTGCACTGACAAGGTCTAAAGCAAAACAGCAGGAACCAGCTGAGTTATCAAGGCAAGATGAGGATCTTATCTGAATACATCCCAGGAGACCACCTGCAGGATCAGCTGTCCAAAACTTATTTGGTATGGAGCAGTTCAGTGATCTATCCAGACTAGTTAAAACAGTAGCATGGGTTTGGAGAGCAATGAAAAAGTTCCTTGGCAGGAATCGGACCCTAAACAACCCAAAGTGGGAGGCAGTCTCTTCAAAAGGAACCATCTCAGCGAGAGAAAGAGAAGATGCCCTACGAGACATTTTCCTTGCTGTGCAAGAAGGTATAACCTTCCCGAACACGACCAGAAACAAGCTGGTAGTCTATAAGGATCCAGACTCTGGGCTATTGGTTTGTAGTGGAAGAGTGCAGGTCTTTAAAGAAGATCAAGTTAGCGTTCCAATCCTTCCCTACAACGCATGGGTGTCCACACTGCTAGCCCGAGAATCTCACAGAGAAAGCCACAGAGGTTTGGCCGAAACTTTACTTAGAGTGAGGAGAAAGGCTTGGGTCATCAGGGGGGGTAGAAGAATAGCCCAAAAGGTTGTTGACAGCTGTGTTCAGTGTCAGAGGACCAAAGCAAAGAAATGCCAACAAGTGATGGGTGATTTACCACCAGAGAGATCGCAACCTGCTGCACCCTTCGAGTTTACAACAGTAGATCTCTTTGGACCCTACCTTGTGAAAGATGATGTTAAAAAAAGGGCTTCTATGAAGGTCTGGGGTGTTGTCTTTTGCTGTATGTCAAGCAGAGCAATCCAGAGCAATCCATGCAGAGCTGGCTAACACTCAATCGAGCGGCTACCCATTTTAAACGCCTCCAAACTATGCAGTCAGTGGTGGATAAATTCTGGAGACACTGGAGCCAGCTTGCAGGTCCAAATTTATTCTTAAGGACCAAGTGGCATACCATGCATAGGAACGTTGCAATTGGAGACATTGTCTGGATAGCGGATCAAAATGCACTCAGAGGGCAATTTAAGGTTGGCAGAGTAATCAGTGTCAATCAAGACAGCAAGGGTGTCGTAAGAGATGTCAATGTCCAAACCTTCCCAAGTTACCCTGTTCCTATCACAAAGCCCTCAAAAGCAACAACTAAGAACCATCCAGTGTCAAAAGGATGCAAAGAGAGGATCCTAAGTACTGTTCTTCACAGAGACGTCAGAGCAAGTAATTTAGTAGAACATTCTAACTTGTCTACAATTAGTAGTGCCAAACAGTTTGCCTTCTAAGCATTTCGATTTCCACATGTATCCAAGGAAAATCGAGTGGGAGGTGTCATGTCAAACTGGGAAAGATATAAATGAATTACAAATAGAATATAAACAAATAAATAAATAACGTGAAGAAAATATTAAAATAAATAAATAAATAAGTAAATAAATACTATAGTAGTCTTAGCCAATTGGAGCGAGGAGCGGAAAAGAAAAAACGGGAAAAAAAATGTGCTGTGAGGAGACGCGGCTGGCGAGCTCTGCTGAAACTCCCATGCTGAATACGAAAAAGAAAGTGCACAGACATTCAACATCGTCAAATCCCGGAGTGGAAGCCGGTGAGCACTTTAATAATTCACTTTGCATCTGTGAATGAAGCAGAATGATGCTGGTATAGCGGCAGATGCCGATTCAGTTGATGACGCAGCAACTCTGTCTGTGCTCGGCACGGAAAGTTTCGTGACCTACTTTAACTGTTCAATACGTGACTGTTTAAAGCTAAATGTAGTTCTTTGTTGTAAATTTTAATGGTATTAAGTTACGAGTGTATTGATTTGTCTATCCGTGTTTGTATTTCGGTTTAATCACGGGAGAAATTGGCCATGGGGGTTAATTATTTCTTCAGTTCACACTGATTAATCAGATTGCTAAAATAACGGAAAAATGTGGTGAATTTGATATTTCATGCACATATTGTAATTGTAAGTGTTTAAGTTTAATTTGAGAGTGCTTCATTTTAAAAAATATACAAAGAACTCAATGATAAAAACAGATGTTTAATAAGCTTTATTTACAATTCATTTACATTTTCTGTATTTTTGTTTCTGTTAAAGGTTTTTTACCTTTCTTCTGTTGACTTATTTGGTGCTTTTCAATAAAAAAAAGAAGATGAGTGGAATCCAGTAAGGCCTCCGTTGATGATGTTACCCTCCCTTTCGAGCGGGGTAATTGTGCACACATAAAATAGGCTTGACAGTAGTATACATGCCAGATCAGTATGTGGCGCTGTAATTCTGCCACAGGGATACACTAAAAATGGACTTGCGCATGCGCATAAACCTTGTGCACTGTATACAAACCTTAGTAAAGCTTAGAAATAATGCTTTATTTTGGCTCAGTAGCTTCTGCAATACGAACACAAGCATCTAGAGTCCGCTATTGTTGTTGTTGCTGTTTTGTGCTGTTAGCGGTGTCTGACCAGGGTCGACACGTGGGGTGATGACATCATCGTTTCACAAAATATACAGATAGGCTGTACACACGAAAATGCAAGGGCTTAGTTTTATTAAAAAAATATCGGTTTCACCTTCTGAAAACGCTGGATCTGTCTGGTTGAAACGCCTATACGATACAAAAGTTTTGCGTATACAGCTAAACTCATCTTCATGTGGATGGGCCCTGAGATGTCTCATACCAATCGCAAGCACACATGATTTTGCTGCAGACTTGAATTGTTAATTTTCTGCAATATAAGACCTTTATGAAACCATCTAATCTTTAATCTGTGTATACAGTTAGTTGTTCCTTTCATTTACCTTTTATTGACTTGCTTATGTACTTTATTTACAATGTTCAATTACAAACTGAGCACTTTTTACACCCCTATACCCATAATTAACTTTCAAAAGTAATAATAGTGAAATGTATGATATTTTTTACTCATAAAGGGATGGTGTAACATGCAATTAATGTTGGATTCAGATATAATAACTGATAGCTTTGTACAAATATTGAGGATTTTATACAAATAATTGTTTTGGATTAAAAGAAAGTACTGTATGTCACCATCTTATGGTTGCTTATTTTGTCAAGAAAACATTTTTCAAAATTTAACAGATTATTTGAAAAAGAATTCAGAAACCATCTTTCAAATTTAAATCACAATTCACTTAATAAAAATAATCTTATACACACCTGAAGTGTTTTGACTGGCTGTTGGTCATCAGCAAGTCCCAGGAAAAAGAAAATATTTATTTTAAATCAGGGAAATGGGAAAAAAATTGTCTTGACTCTGGTTCAGGTATTGTACATAAATCATGATGTTGACAAACCTAGTCAAAAATCTTACCTCAATTTCCTGTGCCTGAGGAGGTTCATTTTCTATCTTCCTGTCGGTATCTTCATTTACATTTGTTATTGCAGGGCCTTGAGGAAGCAAAAATATACAAAGCAAAAGTATGTAAATGCATAAAAAATTTGAATGGTTCACATACTGGATTCACAGAGCCAAGATTGACCCCTTTCATGATTTTCAAATGTACGAAATGGCAACTAAATTTGCAAATGTTTCCATTTATTTTCTTTAATAATATATTGGATGGTGATTTATCATCCAGTACACACTAAAGCCATCTTCAACCACTACAGTTTGAAGGTGAAATGTCCCCTGGGTGGCGCCATAACGAGTTTTATTTTCTTCAATACAGAAGATGCTTAAATAATGACAAAAAGATCAATACCTCTAAAATAATTTATATTTTAATATGAATTATAACATATATTAAAGATATGGTAACACTTTACAATAAGTTTCATTTGTTAACATTAGTTAATGTATTAACTAAAATGAACTAACCATGAGCAATACATTTGTTACTCTATTTGTTAATCTTTGTCAACCTTAGTTAATAAAAATACTGCTGTTCATTGTTTATGTTAGTTCACAGTGCATTAACTAATGTTAACAAATACAACTCCTGATTTTAATAATGTATTAGTAAATGTTGAAATTAACATTAACAAAGATTTATAAATGCTTTAGAAGTACAGTTTATTATTAGTTCATGTTAACCCATGAACCTTATTGTAGAGTGTTACCAAATATTTTAATAAATAAAATAATTAAATATTTTTAATATGTTATTAAATGATAATTTATTTACTTTTAACTTAACCAAAACCCAAACCATATCTGATTCCTGATTGTAAATATTGGAAGTGTTACAACTAACCAGTGTTACAAACATCCCCAGTCTCCCCTACTACAAACGGAAAACATGATACAGACAATAACATTGTCAAAACAATCCCTGTTCACTTGGATCTATAAAAACGACTAAAAAACCCTGAATTATATTGCCAGGCTAGTAGTTGGCGATGTCAGTGGCCTTCACATGGTTTTCAGGCCCCCAAAACGCAGTAGTCATGTAAATGAACACCCAAAACGCATAAAAAAGGTTTTCAGTTTTTAGCTGAAAACGGTGTCGTGTAAAGGGCCCCTCAGAGGAGACAATGCAAAGCATTTTCTGATGCACTGAAAGTACAGTCCATCAGTTAATGCGTTCCTTCAGATTTCATACATGTGAGATCTGGGAGTGCTACAGGAACATCAACAAAACATTTGAATTAGGATAACTGACACCAAAGTAAAAAGGCTGTTCTTTTCCATACTTGTACACTATATTCCACATATTCTGAAACTGAATAACTGATAACCTGCAACCTTCCCTCTAATCTTTGTTTCAAAAGCCTAAATGCTTTCAGTCGCACTTAGTGGATATTTCTAATCTCTGAAAGTGCAAACACAACTAAAAGTATACAGTTAAATGAAGGGTGGAGTAGCAGAAAATGGCAAACCAAATGAAACATTACACCTTAGTCTTGCACATTTAATTAACATATGGATCTGACATTTTATGAATGACTGTTTGCACAAGTCAATTATATTCCTCTTAGTTTCTTGCTTTCAAACTGTTTTTAAATTATCTATTATAAAATTAACATTTAAGAAAGACTAAAAGCATAAAAATAAATAAATAAATAAACAAACAAACAAACTAACTAATCCAACTTTAAAATTAAAATAAAGTTGACTCACCGGCAGGCAATTTTTTTTGTCTTGTGTACACATGATTTGCTCCCAAGGATATAAAAACATAAAATACAATACATATAATGAGTAGATAAAATGAATACCACATCACCTTGCGCCTGTTAATAGCTCTCACAACAAACATTTCACTAGACACTGAGCCTGGTATGATGCACAGGATGTATTATGCTATTTTCTAGACACCACTGTCACACACAGAAAACCGGCTAAACAAGATAGGAGGAACTTTGTGTGATAAGGATTAGTTAAATTCTCTGTTGGCTTAAGTTCACAGTTTCTTGACAAGTTTTGCATTTGATACATATCTACCTGCATTACTTTTATCATATAGGCAAAAAGGGTGGGAAAATGGGTATAAAAAAAAAAAAAACATATAAAATGTCCTACCTGAACGACTTACTGTGAAGATCACATGATATCTTGATCTCTTGTGTCCTTCTTAAAAAGCTTGTCATTGTATGAAGAGAAATTAGATGCTAGTAGGCTAAACTAAAAAAAAAGTACACTGTAATCCCTGAAGTTGATCTAACCAAAATTAATTAAATACACTAAACAAACTTTTTAATTTTCTCTTCATTACACAATTGTTTTGGGTTTTATGCATGATTTGCATTAATTTTCTCATTCTACTGGAATGTTTTAGTTCAGTCAATTTAACTGTGCTTATTCAAGTCTGTTGTCAATGGCAACAAACAGAAACGCAACACAAGGAAGAATTTCATTGGGCAGTTTGAAATGAATTATTAAAATTGAAATATTTCTGTCAACGTTTGCTGGCAAGTTGAAGAACTTGAAAGTTGAAACAAGCTCTTATTAATTAGTTTGAGAATGTAAAAATTAGATACATATCAATATTGATCTCAAGAGACAGCAGTTAGCTTGGCTGCATTAACTTACATGCCAGTTAAGCCTTTCTCATGCAAATACAGAAACGCACTGCAAATAGGCCTGCTCAAAATGCACATGTGATCAGGATGTTAAGATAAACAAAACTCACAGGTGCAGACAATAAACAGAGAACAATAGCCAGGTTGGGAGGGGGGGTATTAAATATTATTTATAAATTATGAAACGAAAAACTAAGCAATGAGAGCTCTACTTCAACATTGTAATGAATGGGATGGGACAAAGGAGTTGGGGATCCGCGTGTAGGCTTTATTAAAAATGAGCGTAGTCATACAGGCAGAGGTCAAACACCAGCAAACAGATACAAGAGGGCAAGGCAAAAAGATATTCAAATTTGACATTTGTTCAGTTTTGACAATTTCCTTATATTAACAAACTTTGTTTTTCTGTTTTAGGTGTTGGGAAGAAGAGAGTGATTTGAGAGATTTTGTGCAACAGACTAAGGTATGTAAATTAAGCTGAAGTGTCAGCATAATTTTGAAATTATGCATGTGAAAGTGCCCTTTGCGGTCGCATCGCGGTATCCCTACGTTCCCATTTCTCCCCCCCGGAATGGGATTTCTACCGAGGGAGAAACTGCCCAATTGTGGATTCAAATAAATCACTGTTTGGTGTATTCTTTGTCCTTGTTTATAGTGGAGTTATAACTTAAAAAGTAAGAATTCTTCAAAATAATTGAAATTAAAAAGCTATATTAAAATTAAAGTCTTAAAATGAATGTTAACTTTTGTCTACTTAACTACAGAAAAAAACAAGTTAAATTTAATGCAATAAAATTTGTGCAATTTAATATTTTGAGTTACCTAAATCAATAAATTTGAGCTATTTTAACAGATATTAGTTCAATGAACTAGCACTTTTTATTGCAATACTATTGTAAGTACATTAAACGTAAAATGTCTTGTTTGCTCAACGAGAGAAAATCAACTTTTTTAGGGCAACGAGTTTCCATAAATTTTTTAGGTTCAATCAACTTGTACGGGCTTACAGTGTAGTAACTACATTGCTTGTACATAGTAACTACAAACCTGATTCCAAAAAAGTTGGGACACTGTACAAATTGTCAATAAAAAAGGAATGCAATGATGTGGAAGTTTCAAATTTCAATATTTTATTCAGAATACAACATAGATGACATATCAAATGTTTAAACTGAGAAAATGTATCATTTTAAGGGAAAAATAAGTTGATTTTAAATTTCATGGCATCACAACACATCTCAAAAAAGTTGGGACAAGGCCATGTTTACCACTGTGTGGCATCCTCTCTTCTGCAAACGTCTGGGGACTGAGGAGACAAGTTGCTCAAGTTTAGTAATAGGAATGTTGTCCCATTCTTGTCTAATACAGGCTTCTAGTTGCTCAACTGTCTTAGGTCTTCTTTGTCGCATCTTCCTCTTTATGATGCGCCAAATGTTTTCTATGGGTGAAAGATCTGGACTGCAGGCTGGCCATTTCAGTACTCGGATCCTTCTTCTACGCAGCCATGATGTTGTAATTGATGCAGTATGTGGTCTGGCATTGTCATGTTGAAAAATGCAAGGTCTTCCCTGAAAGAGACGACGTCTGGATGGGAGCATATGTTGTTCTAGAACTTGGATATACCTTTCAGCATTGATGGTGCCTTTCTAGATGTGTAAGCTGCCCATGCCACACGTACTCATGCAACCCCATACCATCAGAGATGCAGGCTTCTGAACTGAGCGCTGATAACAACTTGGGTTGTCCTTGCCCTCTTTAGTCCGGATGACATGGCGTCCCAGTTTTCCAAAAAGAACTTCAAATTTTGATTCGTCTGACCACAGAACAGTTTTCCACTTTGCAACAGTCCATTTTAAATGAGCCTTGGCCCAGAGAAAATGCCTGCACTTCTGGATCATGTTTATATATGGTTTCTTTTTTGACCTATAGAGTTTTAGCCGGCAACGGCGAATGGCACGGTGGATTGTGTTCACCGACAGTGTTTTCTGGAAGTATTCCTGAGCCCATGTTGTGATTTTCATTACAGTAGTATTCCTATATGTGATGCAGCGCCGTCTAAGAGCCCGAAGACCACGGGCATCCAGTATGGTTTTCCGGCCTTGACCCTTACGCACAGAGATTGTTCCAGATTCTCTGAATCTTTGGATGATATTATGCACTGTAGATGTAGATGATGATAACTTCAAACTCTTTGCAATTTTTCTCTGAGAAACTCTTTTCTGATATTGCTCCACTATTTTTCGCTGCAGCATTGAGGGAATTGGTGATCCTCTGCCCATCTTGACTTCTGAGAGACACTGCCACTCTGAGAGGCTCTTTTTTATACCCAATCATGTTGCCAATTGACCTAATAAGTTGCAAATTGGTCCTCCAGCTGTTCCTTATATGTACATTTAACTTTTCCGGCCTCTTATTGCTACCTGTCCCAACTTTTTTGGAATGTGTAGCTCTCAAGAAATTCAAAATGAGCCAATATTTGGCATGACATTTCAAAATGTCTCACTTTTAAAATTTGATATGTTATCTATATTCTATTGTGAATAAAATATAAGTTTATGAGATTTGTAAATTATTGCATTCCTTTTTTTTTCACAATTTGTACAGTGTCCCAACTTTTTATAAGAAAGTCATTTAAATAGACATTTTCTTCTTCTTTTTTCCCTACTGTGAGACTGTGGCAGCCCTATGAACCATACAATTCTATTGTATTCTATCTATGAACCATACATTCTATTGTATGTTACATCATTATTATATTTTATCACTCCGTGAGTACACACAATGGATTATGTTGTTTTTGGGCTCATTTTAATCATAAGAATCTGCTTTAAATGGTGATGTGATGATCTATGATCTGTGCAATTTTAATGAAGTTACGTGAAATCTACATATTTGTTTTCAGTTATCAGTTTTTGTTGTAAACTCAATTTGTGCTGACCATGGGGCTCATTTATAATGTTATATCATATTAATCGGCGACAGCCCATGACCTAATAACAATGCGACTCGCGTGTATAAAAGGGGCGCCCAAGTAACATGTCATCCACTTATCTTCTTCAGGGACTGTAAGCAGGCGGGTCCCGAGGCATGGCTAAGAGACGCAACGTCTCGTTCTCTCTTCTCAGGGAACTATGGTTACATGCCTAACCTGAGATGTTCCCTTTCGAAAGGGAACTTGACACTGCGTAAACACGCTAGGGGAACGATATACCAACGCCGCCATGCTGAGCGGAGTGCATGCCACGCATGGCAGTGACTACTGTCAGAATCCGGCAAATTCAAATGAAATGCCAGACCCACTAACCCTACGAGTCTCAAATGAGCTGTCAGTGACAGCGCTCCCAGCGGTCAAAGCCTGAGCTACAAGCCTCAAAGCGGCCTCTATATCGTACACATGAAGGCCTGGTACCAACCACTTCAAGGGGGCCAGAAGGAACCCCAGCCAGTCACTTCTCAGGGGAACACAATCAACCCCGAATGCCACCAGGGAGGCTGACCTGACTTCTAGCTGAACTAGTAACCGTCTGCCAACAACCTGTCTGTTTCCTCAGAAACAGAGTCTCTAGACACAGAAGTCTCACGAAGAGACATCCAGAAAGAGGGACTGCAGAAAGGGCAGTAGACCAACTAAGACCGGATCTAAGAGATGGGCATCCTGGAGAGCAGGACTCAGCGAAGTGCTATCGACCCTTGCAAGCAAGGGGAGTAATTCTGCTTGATCCTAGGATCTACAAAGCACCTATGTTTCAAGGTGCTAAGGAGGCTGTGCACTCTAAAAAGGAACCCTCGCGAGGGGAATGCTCACAGCCTAAGAGATGATCTAACTGGGATGCTTCGAGGGAAGCCTTCAACCACTGACCAGACTTAGGAAGCTAAGTACTCAAGCCCACCCTCAGAGTGAGGAGAGTACCAGCTCGACCTATCAGGTCGACCAGGCTAGAAACTAGAAACAAAGGTGAAAAAGGGTTAGCCAAGCCATCAACACGCAGAAGCGCGCGGTCTCAGGGAGCTCGAAAGGCCAACCACCTGATAACAAGACCCTGCTGACCGATACCCAGCTGCTGGGAACTTGCATCAGGGAGGCCTACTGTGGCCAACCACCTGGTACTGAGTCTAGACTGGCAGAGAATTAACCATACTGTGGGAAATTTGCCTCGAAAGGGGCCTATTAAGGCCACGCATCTCAATGGCAAACTGGCTGACTGTGGCTATTGCGAGCTGCCATACACCTACTTATTAGTGGCTGGCTCTCAGAGAGGCCTGCTAAGGCCAGCAGCCTGATAGCAAATAGCTAGCTAGCTGTCCAAAACCTACACTGTGGGCTCACCCACAGGGAGGCCTGCTCTCTTCCAGAGCGGCCTGTTAAGGCCAACAAGCTGAACACAAGCAACAGCCGGATGCCAGTTGCCCACACTGCTGGGGACTCAACCTCAAAGAGGCCTGCTAAGACCTGCCATCTGAAGCACTTCTGAGTGGCTAAATGTTCTAAAAATATCCGTACAAAGATAGCTCGCTCACAGAGAGGCCTCTTAAGGCCTACTCATTCCAAAAGCAAAGCATTGCTAGCTGAGCTTTCACATGCCAAAGTGCTGGGGACTCGCTCATAGAGAGGCCTGTTAAGGCCAGCTACCCGGAGCGTGTCTTGTTGCTACAACATCCACACTAATGGGGCTGACCACAGAGAAGCCTGCTAAAGCCTACTATCTGACAGCCTAAGAAAACCCATTTACTGGGGCTGTTAACAGGGAGGCCTGTTAAGGCCAGCTACATGACAGCGCATGTGCTGGCTGCTAGGGGCCCAACATGGTGGGAACTCACTGTGAGAGGAGGCCTGCAAGGGGAGTACAAACATATGCCACATGCCCTGGAGGAGGTCCATCTGGGCCTACTACTCCAGATGAACACGCGTGTCAGTTCGTGACAATGCTGAGCTACAAGGAAGCATACTAAATGACCAGCCCGCAGTGAAGGTCAAATACCGTTCGACCTGAGCCACAATGGTGCAGAGCAGATAACAACAGAGCTATAAGCAAAACAAGGGAGTACAATCCATCACAACAGAAATAATATCTGTACTCAGCCCCAGGGGAATAAGGGTTTTCATAGAGAAAAAAGCCACCCACACTCAACCCAACGTTTGAATGATAGTTCAGTGGGCTTAAGAGGAGCCTAGAGAGGGCCTATTTAGCTCGGCTTCCAAAATGCAGGCATTACTAATCAAAAAAAAAGCAAGCATTACTAATCAAATAGAAAGGGTAACAGTCTATTCTGCCTCTACACCAATCTGCATCATGCAGAAGGGGGCCAGGCCTTGGCCACATGACTCTCAATGAGAGGAGGCCAGCACTAGAGATAAAAAGGGGACCTACACTCGCATAACGAGGGGTGAGAGGCGGGAATTTACATCAGACCGCCTTCGCTATCTCTAATACTAGCCTGAGTCAGCTATCAGGGCGGCCCAGGTGAGGGTCAGCCCAAGCACACAGATCTACCTGCCGCTTCTCAGAGCAGCGGCCTCTAAGCAAAACTCTCAACTGAGAGGAGGTAAACACACTCAAGTAACACCGCTAAAGGTGGCTAAGAAATACAATAATTGTCTTAGCTATCCTAAGCTCATTTAAAATGAGTGACATAAACCAGGCAAGCATGTCAGGCGGCCCTGTGGGCCGACGCTGGCCATGAATCTATCTGAAGCAAAAGGGCTTGTTTCTTTGATACATAAAATTCTCCAAAACGTGAGTAGAGGAGACAACTACTCTACCCTGAGGTGGCTATCAAGGCGGCCTGTATTTAAAAAGGCCAGCCTAAAGTCGAATAGCAGCCTCAAAAACAACTCTCAAGTGGGAAAAGGCCAGCTTACTCGCTGGTAAATAGAAAAAGAGAGTGGCGGTCTCACCAGAGAACATACAATAAGCAAAACCGACACACTCACTTAAGAAAACCAAATTAATGGTATTCTTCTTCTAAAACTGTTCTAGCCAACCAACAGGAAACTTCAGGGCCCAAATATTACTTTCCCATATATATCTATATATAAAAGAATTACCAATAACAAAAAACAAAATACAAATTTTGAATGCCCAAAAAACTCCTACACAGGGAACCGAGGTCTAGAGAAAATACACAGCATTTTAAAAGCTTTAAAAAGACCTGAGCGCACGCAGTACCACCTGGAAAACTGTGGAGTCTGCCACCCTAAAGCCTGAAAGGGTTCTCGCTATCAAAGCCAAAAGCAGACTATCAGAAAATATTTCATCATCGGTCCAGCCACAGGCCTGATGTAGGAAGCTTCCTGGGCTGAAGAAGAATGGAGAGGGTTAGATGTTTTTAACCCACAGAGAGAGGAGATCCATCAACGACGCTTACCACGTTTCTGTTGAATCACCTCCCTCAAATCCTTCTTCTTTCTCGAGTCTTGCCTCCTCTGCAACACACTGTTTCTGTCCCTGTCTATGACCCTCGGGACGGGCCAGCAGCCTGTCTTGGTGAGGACTCAGACCTCAGTGGTATACAGGTCCTAAAAGCTGCAGAGCACGCCTTCGCCTCTCTGAACTTCCCGACCACCACCTTGAAGGAGGCCCCGAAAAGCTCATAGGGTGAAACCGGGGCATCAAGGAAAAAGGACTTCTCTTTCTCCCCGATGTCCGCCAAGTTCAGCCACAGATGGCGCTCTGTGGCCACCATTGCCACCATTGATCGACCGACAGAGTCCGCGGTCTGTTTGGTGGGCCGGAGCGCCATGGTGCGGCGCAGCTCTAAGACCGCTTCAGGGGACAGCCCTGCCCCCTGGTCTAAGTCCCTCAGCAGGTCCACTTGGTATGCCTGCAGCACAGCCATTGTGTGCAGAGTAGCACCAGCCTGTCCTGCTGCCATGTATGCCCGGCCATTTAGACGTGATGTCACTTTAAGCGGTCTAGATAGCAGGGTTAGTGCCTTTAGTGTCGATGTCTGCCCTGATACGAGATAGTTCGCAAACGTCTCGTCAATCGGTGGCATCGACACATACCCATATTCTGGCAATCCCTCGACGTCAGTGAAATTCGCCCGCTGACTTTGATGGATTCGCGCTGAGTACGGGTTTTTCCATGCCTTCTTGGCCTCAGTATATAGGTCAGGAAGGAATGGAAGGCTGACCAGAGTTGGAGGGCTATGGCCGGAGAGAAACCGATCGCTAAGCCGATTGCACGCGGTTTCTCTCCTAACGCGCATAAGTGCATAGTGTGTCATTTGGGATTTGGAATTTTCAGAGTGAACACACTACTTTATACTTAAAATGTCATAGAAAAGTAGTTAAGTATGCGAATTGGGACGCACCCATGGGCATAGAAACGTAATAAAACGTAAATTTGTCCCCCACACTTTTTTTGGGCAAGATAGTCTATGCATGACCTGTCGTTAAGGCCCTGTCCCAAATGGCACCCTAAACCCTCATGGGCCCTGTCCCAAATGGCACACTTCATGTGCACTTTCGGTCTTACAATGGCTGTTAAGTCCACAAGACTGTAGGGTGTCCCATTCATCATTTAAGCTTAAAGAAGGGTGCTTGTGAGCGCCCCCTTTGCGGCTGCTTTGCGCCCTCGATGCACACTTCTGCTGAGCCCACAAGACTGTAAGCTACACAGAGGACTTTACGTCATGAAAGTGCAGACTCAGAGGAAGACCGTGAGGGTTTAGGGTGCCATTTGGGACAGGGCCAAAAATGCTCTTTAGAAATCTATGGGTGATGTCACATACACTACGTCCATATCTTTTTACAGTCTATGGCTAAGACCCAGAATCTGCCCTACCAAATTTACGGTCAGGAGCCACTACTGGAAACTAATGTTATGCTTGATAAAGTTTGTATATTGATGAAATATAACTATATGATGAAATTTGTTCAAAAACTCTGAATGAAACAAGTCTTCGTTCATTAATTTAAAAGGATTTTACATAATTAATTCATTTAAATTAATAAATATTTTTAATAGACTCATTTATAGCATTTATTGACATTTTTAAATCGACTCATTTATAACATTAAAGAACATTTTGTCAGAACAAACATTTTGTTTGGTTGTCTGTTTTGTTTTCAGAATCATGGGAGAACCGTGATCTCTATCTATCTCTAAAAAAATACAGATTATCCAGTCATAAATTAAGCTTAAAATAAAATATAATATATAAATTTATAGTATGTCACTATTAGCACTAGGGTATAAAATGTACAATACAGACTAAGATGAAGTCTTTATGTAGCCTACATTAACAATGATTTGGGGCAATTAAAATGCATTATAATGGAGGATTATGAAAAGTTTTTTCTTATTTAAAACGTGGCACTTCTCATCCAATGTGCGAAGTTCTGCAAACCACGCCCGTTTATTTATAGTTTGCATCTCTAAATATTTCTGTTGGTCGTTTAACGTTTCTATTGTAAAACAGCTGAGAAATATTAAATGTTGAGTTTATGTTATGTTTATGTTTATGTTATGTTATCGCCTAGAAAGCGTGGATAAAAGCGCTACCATAACCATTAAGCTGTCACTCATCTTAATTCATTGCGATCTCACAAAGTTCTGCTAATGGATTAAGCTGACTGTACAATGGATATCTTATTTAGCCTACATAATATCTATACTTTTTTGTTGTTAAAAGTTAAATTATAACGAGAGTATTTGAGTGTGCAGATCTCAGCACTGGACAAAAAACGTAGGCTTTTTGGCCAATGCGTACAAGAAATTCAACAAAACCTGTTTATATTAGTTTTGATGCTCTGAAGAGCACAATTACCAAATCTGTTTATGTTTATCAGCGTATGATGAGGCAGGGCATTAGCGAGAGTGCAGAATTCAATCAGAATTCCGAGTTCAGCTCGCGAACTGAACAAAACTGTTGTTTCAGCGATGACTAATCTGAACGCCTCTGATTGGCCATTGCAATTATAAGCTCAACAGAATCGTGTGTGATTGGTTATAGTGCGCAACGCTGGAAAACACGTAAAAAGTGCAACGCGCAACATGAACAGATCTATATACTGTATTTAATGCCGCAATGTACACTTTTAATTTAATTTTCATTTTCACTTTTAGATGTGCAGGTGTATTTTTGGCCAAGCCCTTGTTGATCTTACTTTACCAGTAGGCTTTCATTCAGACTTATTCAATTACATTTTTAAAGTAATTTTTAAGTAATATGAAGAATACAAATTATTTCAGGAAAATAAAATATTTGCCATATGCAATTCATATGTGTACATTACTCTTATATCATGTTGGTATTCATACTGGCATTAAATACCACAGTTTAATGGGTAAATGAATTTATCACAGAGAAAAATTCAACACACACATGCACTGATTGGCTTTTATTTGAGCACGCAACATGAAACTATCTACGGAATGTATGGTGGCTACTTCGTCCGGCGAAGCTTCTTTCACAGGGTTTTGGCAGGGTTTATTTATTTATTTATTTTTTTACTAAACAACAGGGGCCTCAAGTATAAAACTTTCCGTAGATTTTATCCTAAAAGTGTGCGTATGCATAAAAGACAAATTTTTCGTACACATATCAGATTTATAAAACCACTACACCAGAACCTGCGCATAAATCCCTTTCACTGTGTCACTGACAAAACATTTTAAAAATATAACGTGCATATCTTAACGTTTCCTTCCAATTCTATCCTTCTAATACAAAGGTATTTTTCATAATATTGGAAAGACCACAAAAGGTGTTATCCTTAGGATACTGTCTGTCTGTGCAGGACACCAACAGCACAACTGCGTTCAGCAGAGGTTGTACAGTAGTGTACAGTACTGTATACAGAGCGATTCCTTCAGTGTCTGTGATTATGCCATTATGTTGCTAAACCATCTGCTTAGACGAAGTGCGTTCTACATGAGTTCTGCTATTTAGTACACAATTTAAAGCTTTATAATGCACCAAGCAATCCTCGCTGTAGTTAAAAAAAATTAAAACACAGCATGCCATTAAGGAGAGTGGCACATTTTTTATCTAAATTTGGAAATTGAAATGTTCAAATGGAAAACAGAGTTTAAAATCATTCTGTTTTCTTTATTACTTCGCTCACTCCAGTAAAAGAGTGCGTTTATACATAAGGCCCCAGATGGCTCTGTTTTCGAAACTCTCGAAGCTTTGAATCTTTGGAACAATGAGGGGAAAACCTCAGTGCTTCATGAGGCTTCACTTGCCCATCACTAACTACATGGTCTGACTGAACTAACGCTGTGCTTGATTATAACGTAACACAGATCGGACAGAGACTGAATGTGAAGATACAACTTAAGTAGTGGAAATAATGAGGATAATGACTAACACACACCTGACACATATGAACTAATAACGATAGTAACCGGGGAGACAGATGAGTGGTGGGAAACAGAACAAAGGAACATGTGACTGAAATGCAATCAAACTGAAACTAAACAGTGCGGAACGTGACAACAGCACTAAACTGCTTGATTATCTGTATCATCATTAAATGGAAGTTAGTCCATAGTCAAATTTTTGCAAATGTGTTTTTCATTTAAAAGAAAACCACACTGTGATATTAGACTTTTGGAGAGCTGAGGGACTATGCAGGTCCTGTACATGTATGAACTCAGAGTTAAGAGTTTGTTAAATAAATTAATTATAAGCAACTGATTTCTCAATTTTCAATTTTCAGTATACACACCTTAAAGTCTTTAGACATTTCCACCATTATTGGCCATGCAGGAAACAAGATACAATTCAAAGAACTCGATCACTTTTTGTGGCAAAACGGGGACAGTGTTGTCATATTATATGACTGAATTGGTCACAAAGGGAAATTATACAGGCTTTGTAGGCCTTTGAACAGTAAACTAGGTCACAACAAGCAAGGTAAAAATCCCTTAGTATTTTGAATGGGAATTCAGTAAATTTATCTTCCTATTCCTATTCAATGTTCAGCTTTACATCCTAAACAACTCAACTCATGAACTGAAAAACAGTTATTTAAATTCTGAAATTCTGAAAGAAAAAGTTCAGATAACAGATAAAAAAAGTCACGGTTTACTTTTTAATTTGTTTCTAAAGACTGGTCAGAAATCATGATAATAATTCCCAATTTTTATTTTATTTTATTTATTTTTTTACAGTATCTGTCTTTATACTGTCTGTATTTATTGGAGGGCTTGTGTTTTGATAAGAAATACAAGACTACTTATATAAGTATATAAACCACTACTGTCGATGCTAGTTAGATTTCCTACTGGGCCCATCTAATGGCCAATAAACCTTATTACAGTTTACAATATAATCAAAATTTGAGAAGCAAGGTGAATTTGCTTATTCCATGCACAGCATCCTTTTTATTGTCATTGAATTGTTTATAATCAGATAAATTCATTTTTATGCAGTTGTTTGAATAGCTAATTCAAAGACAAGAAACACATCTTTTTTGTGTTTTTGTCTTGAGCAGAGAGAGATATTGCCAGCTCAACACTTCTCATCATTCCTATCTAATCATTGTTTTCTTTTTCCTCCAATCACACTGCTAAACAAAAGGATGTTGCCATTTGCCAGCCTATCTCCATGGAAACAAGAGAGATGGTTTGGGAAAGCCTGCTTCAGAGCATCATTTTCATTTTTGTGATCTGGACCTTCCTTACAAATGAACCTGACTGAAACTAAATTAACAATTAATAAATAGTAATAATAATAATAATAATAATAATAAAAAGACAAAGGCATGATCTGTAACTACAACACTTCAGAGGAGCTGCAAGTGATAAGGCAGTCATTTTTCTTTGGTGTTCCCAAGACAACCTGGAAAACATAAATTTCATCTGAGGTCTATGAAGGGAGGAAGAGAGGCCTGACAGTAGCATCTCTTTGTGTGGCCTCAGTTCATTTCACCCTTGGAGTCACCAGCATGTAATGAAAAATGAGAGGTTTACACAGCAGGATGACATGCAGCCACATCATCATTCTTTTGTGTGTGCCTGGGTTTGGGCATGTAGAGAGACTGTCATTCAATAAAGACTGTCATTGAATGACAATGAGAAACCGGGCTCTCAGAATAATATAAGAGTATAACAGAGCGATGTCAACTTCTTCTCTTTATATGAAGGTCACATTAACAAATAACCCTCTAATGCATATTATGTATTGTTTTTATTATTTTATCCTTTATCCTAATCCTTTAGACTATCCTTTAGTCTATCCTTTATATATATTTATATATATAAATATATATATAAATATTTAGTATATATTTATATATCCTTATAAAATATATATATATATACTGTATATATAAAACCATCCAAAGGCCAATACAGCCATTTTATGTGTGATTAAAATATGTAAAAATGTAATAAATGTATATATTATTTATTCTGGCATGATTTTATACCATCATATATTAACATAGTGCAAAATTGTATTAAAATTATGTATAGAAGTCGTTGCTTTGTTATGACAAAGAATGTCCGGAAAAATGAATTTCATTGATGTCATTCAGAGTAACGAATAGGCTTGTTCGAGATGCGTCGGCGCTGCGCAGACCGATCGGCATATGACATCAAAGTACCGCGAGAGCGTTTGGAGAGCATACAACTCCTTATGCTTTTGAATCACTCTCGCGGTAGCTTGATGTCATACGCCGATCATTCTGCGCAGCGCTGATGCATCTCGAACAAGTCTAGTATAAAGGGACCATTTTGGATCAAGTCATGCGGTCAGTATCATGTGACAGGATGTGACATCATTCAGACACCTGCAAAGGACCACATGATTGTGAAGCAAAGTAACTAACTCTCTTTTAACTATTTGCAAAATTCATGTTTTCACTTGCTCACATGTCCTGAAACATCAGGTCATTCTGTACAACCGCTATAAAACATGGAAAATTAGTAATATTTTAAAAACTTGTACTAAATATAAAATGTTTGATTTTTTTAGCTATCAGCCTGTTAACAGTGTTTAAAGTGTCATTTGGTAAAACCGAAATTTAGGTTAAACCAAATAACTTTTTAGTGACAAATTTTGTCCATATTGTAAAAAATTACAAAAGCAGTATTAATTAATTATAAAAACCACATAATCTCATTGTTAACTTCAAAATTAATTATATCTCCATTATGTTTTTATTTATACTTTTAAAAACCTTATTTGTCAATGACCCATATATATATATATATATATATATATATATATATATATATATATGCCTATATATAAAGAGAGAGAGAGAGCCATTAAAGGATTAGTTCACTTCTGAATGAAAATTTCCTGATAATTTACTCACCCGCATGTCATCCAAGATGTTCATGTCTTTCTTTCTTAAGTCGGAAAGAAATTTTTTTGAGGAAAACATTCCAGGATTCTTCTCCATATAGTGGACTTCAGTGGGGTTCACCAGGTTGAAGGTCCAAATTGCAGTTTCAGTGCAGCTTCAAAGGGCTCTACGTGATCCCAGCCGAGGAATAAGGGTCTAATCTAGTAAAATGATCAGTAATTTTCTAAAAAAAATGTATATACTTTATATATATATATATATATATATATATACTTTATATCGGATGATTTTGAAAAGAAATTAGATTAAGTTCCTTTCGAGGGAACTTGCGCTGCGTCCGATAGGATCGCTTTGGGAACGCCCCCAGCGTGATAGCGTCTGATGCACGACTGTCAACTAGTCCAATGGCGAGAGTGAACGTCAGAGCAGGTGACGTCACGATCAGGAAAGGATAAATACACATCCGACGAGTCCGGCTTCAGCTTTTTTGCCTCAGCAAAGCGCTGTGAAACTGTCTTTGTCTATTTATTGTTTATTGTCTATTATTGGAAAGTGCGCAGGCAAGTGTTCCTCATTGCTCTGGACCCGCGGCTGCCGAGGCGGCGCAGAGAAAGATGATGTGGGGCTCGCAGATGGATCTGTCAGCGGGGCTTGAGACGGGCACGAGTGCTCTTTCTCAGCCTTCACCTGGCAGATCCCGCGCCCCCTCTCTGGTGTCGGAAGTCTGCCCCACGGCTTATTCCGCCCAGGGAGAGGGCTCGTCGCATCAGCACTCTAGTTCTGAGGAATTAGACGTGCTGAGCCTCGAAATGAGGGAAGATGACTCGCCATCACTTTCCCCTGAGTACGAGCGCTTTTTGTCATCAAATAAAGCACCTCCACCTTCCCTTTTTCCCTGACTTGCATGATGAGTTATCTAGAACATGGAAAAAGCCATATTCGTCACGTCTTTTCAGCCCTCCTGTGAAACACTACTCTAATATAAGAGGACTGAAAGAGCATGGTTATGGGGTGATGCCCCGGATTGAACGGACGCTTGCGAGTTATCTGTCCCCGGGTTCAGCATCATCCCTGAAGGCCCCCACGCTTCCCACAAAACCACTAAAAGCTACATCAGGGTTAGTGGGAAAAGCATACATGGCAGCAGGTCAGGCTGGTGCGTGCTTGCATACTATGGCAGACCTGTTGGAGGATTTGGATGGTGGGGAGGGGATTGGCCCAGACGCAGTTCGAGAACTGCAGGGCCTTTCTCCTCAACGCCCCGCTTGCACCTTCTGGCCTGTTCTAGTGACGCGGTGTTCAGAACAACACGACACTGCGTCACATCCTCTGAGGAGGATACATTTACATTAATTGTGAAAATTGTGCTGTGGTCAAAACACCAGAGGCCAGCCTCGAGAGGCTAGTTCCCTTAGTAGATTTTCTGGTAGAGTGGAAATCTCTTCAAAATATTTCACGTTGGGTCCTGCAAATTATAGAGAAAGGTTACAAAATCCAGTTTTGGTGCCATCCACCTCTATTCAAAGGAGTGCTGCAAACATCAGTGCTTCCACAGCAGGCTTTGGTGTTGGAGCAAGAAATAAAAGCCCTATTAGCAAAGGAGGCTATAGAGAGGGTTCCGGTTGCCGACAGGGAGTCGGGGTTTTACAGCCGGCATTTCTTGGTACGCCCTATTTTAGATCTACGTCATCTGAATCGAGCAGTACAAAAGCTAGAATTCAAGATGCTGATGATAAGTCAAGTTATGACTCAAATCAAATCCGAGGATTGGTTTGTCACAATAGATCTCAAGGACGCATACTTCCATATCTCCATCCATCCACAGCAAAGGAAGTTCCTGAGGTTCGCTTTCGGGGCCGAAGCGTAACAATTTCAGGTTCTTCCGTTCGGCCTAGCTCTCTCACCCCGCACATTCACGAAATGCGTAGATGCAGTGCTGGCTCCGCTTAGGCTGCAGGGCTTACGCATCCCGAATTATATCGACGACTGGCTGATTTTAGCACAGTCAGAGGAGATGCCGTTTCGGCATCAAGATGTCGTTCTCGCACACACATTCAGAAATTGGGGTTGACACTGAATGCCAAGAAAAGCGTGCTTACTCCACTACAGAGGACCACTTTTCTCGGCGTGGTTTGGGATTCAGTGACAATGCAAGCACGTCTCTCTCCAGTTCGCATCACTTCTGTTCTATCAGCCATGAAAGAATTGAAGCTAGGCCAGTCACACACTGTAAAACAGTTTCAGAGACTGTTGGGTGTGATGGCAGCAGCGTCCAACGTGATACCTTTTGGCCTGTTGTACATGAGACCCTTACAGTGGTGGCTCAGGACCAAAGGGTTTTCCCCGAGGGGCAACCCACTTCGTATGATCAAGATCACGCGGCACTGTCTCCATGCCTTCATCATATGGAAGAAAAATTGGTTCCTGTCCCAGGGTCCTGTGTTAGGAGCTTGATGTCGTTGTGTCACTCTGACGACGGACGCTTCTCTCACAGGCTGGGGAGCGGTAATGGAAGGCCGCTCAGCTCAGGGTCTGTGGAAGAGTCATCAGCTCTCATGGCACATAAATTGCTTGGAGATTATGGCAGTCTTCAATGCGTTGAAGTTCTTCCTTCCAGACCTAAGGGGCCATCATGTGCTAGTCAGAACAGACAATACATCGGTGGTCTCGTATATAAATCGGCAGGGGGGTCTGCGGTCATGCCCATTATACAATCTTGCGCAACAGATCCTCCTGTGGTCTCTGGGGAAGATGCTCTCCTTGAGAGCTATCTATATTCCAGGGACTCAGAATATTGGAGCAGACATTCTGTCGAGGCAGAGGCTGAGGCCAGGGGAATGGAGACTTCACCCAGAGGTGGTGAAGCTCATATGGAAGATTTATGGCCAAGCGAAAGTGGATCTGTTCGCGTCTCAGGATACGACGCACTGTCCACTTTGGTTCTCCCTCACACATCTAGCTCCTCTGGGACTGGATGCCATGGATTTCCCCCAGTTGTTCTGCTCCCGGGAGTTCTGGAGAAGATTCGCCAGGAAGGGATAAGTCTACTGCTAGTAGCACCTCACTGGCCGAGTCGCATATGGTTTTCGGACCTGATAGCTCTTCTCGATGGCTCACCTTGGAAGATTCCAATAAGGCCTCCTGTCTCAGGCGGGGGGCACGATTCTGCATCCCGTCCAGAAATGTGGAATTTGTGTGCTTTGGACCACATAACAAAGGTCGTCCAGCATCTAAACACACTGTAAGCAAGTGGATAGTCGGGGCTATTTCACTCGCTTACAAGGTCTCTGGCCAGCAGTGCCCATTAGCTGTCAGAGCACATTCGACTAGGAGTATGGCGGCCTCCAAGGCCTTAATTTCGGGGGTTTCCCTTAAAGAGATCTGCGATGCGGCCGGTTGGTCCTCACCACTCATGTTTGTGAGGTATTATGACCTTGACCTGGACGCAGCTCCAGGGTCATCTGTTCTGCTGTCCTAAGTGTGCCAGAGTTTCACACAGACAGGTATTTGTGATTATGCCGTTTTGGTATATCGTTCCCAAAGCGATCCTATCGGACGCAGCGCGAGTTCCCTCGAAAGGGAACATCTCAGGTTACGTATGCAACCATAGTTCCCTGAGAAAGGGAACGAAACGAGACGCTGTGTCACGTTGCCATACTCCCTGCATCCCTATGATCAGTTTGCTTCGGCAATTTGAGCTTAAGCCAGTCTCGCTGGATGTGTATTTATCCTTTCCTGGTCGTGACGTCACTTGCCCGTGATGTTCACTCTCGCCACTGGACTAGTTGACAGTCGTGCATCAGGCGCTATCACGCTAGGGGCGTTCCCAAAGCGATCCTATCGGACGCAGCGTCTCGTTCCCTTTCTCACGGAACTATGGTTACATACGTAACCGGAGACATTTTTTCGCCCTACCACGGTATTTCCGCCTACGTCATGCGTGACCTTTCAACGTAATGCGTGGTGCATTGCAGAGTAGTGCAAGATGAGCATTTGTGGGTAAAGGCCCAGTGAATTGCCATGGAACGCGCAGCATTATTCAATGTGTTGACGTAATTTCAACTGAAACAGGAAGACAGAGCAGGACATATCAAACAGCTCTGCCCCTTTTTTAAAATAGCGAATAGCGTTTCGTTTATGCCACAGCTCGGCCAGAGCTGTTAAACTCAGTAAAACCTCTATATCCTTCTAATCTCTAACCATTTATTCTCCTAATCTCCTCTATATCACTTTAAAATACAGCATTCTGTGCAGAATTTAAATAAGTCCGATACCTTTCATGGTCTGAGCCGACTCATGGTCCGTGGATATGATCCGCTCTGTGTTCTTATGCCCCTGTGCCAGAGCAGAATGTGCTCGTGCTGCGGTGGTTGAACAGACTTCATTTGTGTATGCATATTTACATGTCTGAATTGTTCTCTATCCTTTATATATTGCACTATGCCATTCACCATGTAGAAACTAGTAAATGTTTAAACAAAACGATTTCAGCTGCAGGCTCAGTGTCTGTTTATAGTGTAGGAGGGGGCGGGACTTCAGATTCTAGAAAGGATTTGATTGGACAGAAGATTTGATGAGAAGCTGAAGTGCGATGTGATGTCATGAAAATCCATGATCCATTTTAGTGGAAGTAAGAGACTGTAAGTTTTGAATGCTTATTTCTCCTAAATGCTAATTTTGACATTGTTTTTTTTTTTTTTTAAATGACAGATCGTTTTGCTAGACAAGACCCTTATTCCTTTCCTGGGATCACGTAGAGCCCTTTGAAGCTGCACTGAAACTGTAATTTGGACCTTCAACTCAGTGAACCCCACTGAAGTCCACTATATGGAAAAAAATCCTGGAATGTTTTCCTCAAAAAAAATTTTTTTCGACTGAAGAAATAAAGACATGAACATCTTGGATGACATGGGGGTGAGTAAATTATCAGGAAATTTTTAATTTTGCTTAATAATGAAGTATTATGCAGGGGCAGTCGTGGCCTAATTAGAGAGTCGTGGTTAGAGAGTCAGATTGGTAACCCAAAAGTTGCCGGTTCAATTCTCAATACTGGCAGAAAAATGTAGCTATTGAAAATGCATCACAGCAAATGGCTGCCCACTGCTGTGTGCGTGTGCGTGTGCGCGCGCGCACTAACTTGGATGGGCTAAATGCAGAGGACTTGGCCTTCACGTCACGTCTAATACAACAGCTCAGTGTTATTCACTCCGAACCAAAGGTAAAAGTGTTGCAATACACTGAAAAAAGAGCTCAAGATCAAAAAATGACCTATATCCCTCTCGTTATCTCGAAGAGGAGGGTTAGGCAAGATGGTTGTTCTTCTACGGTTCAGAAGCTTCTGTGATGTTACGGCAAGGACGAGGTTGTGTCTGAGTTTGCTTTGAAGTGAAGCAGCATAAGAGGTTGTAGGGGAATGCTTGTGTGTGTGGGTTGGGGTTCTCATTAAGAGGGATAGATTCACAGGAGCCTTGATTATAGGATTGGGGGAGTCATGTAATTTGGGTGCTTAGTACTTCCCTTGCATCTCCAGGCATCAGCCACACTTCAAATACAAATGCATTTGTGTGTCATCACCCACGCACCAGGCTTTCTTAGGACACTGTGTTGCTAATCAAACCAGTAATACACAGAATCTGAGATTATATGATGAAATGCTGGGAAAAGAGATTTGAATGGTATAACGACAGAGTGATCTCATTCGTATTCGTAGATATTTCAAAAGTACAGACAACACAATCTCAAGGCATCTGTTTTTATGTTTTGTTAAGTTAGTGGCTAATTCACATGAATTTGTACGATCTCATCTGTTTATGGCCGACTTATGGTTGGGCATATATATTTTAAAAAAACAACATTTCATTCAAATCAAACTTTACCATCATTCCGAAGTAACTGATCTTGTGGTACTGCTTCAGCATACCCCTTATCGATAACATCTGTGAGAAAAGCCGTGTACTCCTTTTGAAACTCCTGGTTCCTAGTGAACTTCCTTTTCAAGTTCATTAGACGTTGTTCAACAAGGCACCTATTATTAGGCATGATGACATCATCCTTCCTGAAGGGTAAGTCAATACTGTAATGGCCATTTTCAATGCTAATTGACTGATCCATTATCTCCATAAACCTTTGATGTAAACGTAAGGGTTAAAGTTTCAATTTTAGGGTTACGCCGTGTTTACATATTCATAAAAGTGTATACAATACGTAAATAATATTGAAGTCCTTGTAATACATTTACAGTATGTTTTTTTTCGCCGCTAGAGGTCACTAAACTCTTCAAAACAATAACAAAGGCATAGACTGATGACGCGGTGAATGAGCAAGGACTCATGGAACTTGTCGTCATTCTGATGTATCTAATAATTTTTATGGTGAAATAATGTTTATGGATGAGTGATTGTATTCATGTTTTTAACATGACTGTGGTATAATGCAGGGAGTGTAATTGTATAATTGGTTCACAGGGCGTGTATAATTGTATTATATATATATATATATATATATATAAAACACTTTTAGGATTTCAAGTACAGTTACTACAAAGTGCAGAAAAGCAAACAAACTTTATGTACATGAAACAGCTTCTTTTAAAATGTTCCATTATCATGACAAGCATATCATATTTCTTTTCAAATTCAAAGCAAACCAAACTGGTTTGTGTTGGGAGTGGGATTAATTACAAATGTATCATCTTGCACAGCAAACAAAACAGTAAAACATATCTTTGGAGTGGAGATTTGTGTTTATATGTCATGCATAAAATGGATATGGTAGCGTAGACGGGTGTGGCTTTAGTAATTGTTGAAAAAAGCTAAGGTATAGGATGTGAAAGAAGTTTTGTTACAATATGAGCTGCCTAAAACAATATGCCGCATATGATTTGTGGCATAAATATACACCCGGCATCCAAGATTTTGTTTTCCACTTGTTTTCTCACAATGCACTGCGATAAACTCAGTGAAAAATAATCAAAGTGAGAATGATTTCATGGACTATAAATATAATTTATAATTTGTTTGTTAACCTCTGAAAAATATCCATAAAAATAATTTTAAATAATACAAATCTGAAAATTAATTTAAAGAACAGCTAATATTGTAACATTGCGAAATATTACTGTACACTGTATATTGTAATATGTCATTTATTCCTATGATGGCAATGCTGAATTTTCAGCAGCCATTTCTCCAGTTTTTAGTCATATGCTCTTTTAGAAATCATTCTAATATGCTGATTTGGTGCTTAAGAAACATGTTGAAAACAGCTGTGCTGCTTACATTTTTTTGTTGAAACTAACAATATTTTTCAGGATTCTTTGATGAATAGAAAGTAAAAAAAAAAAAAAAAAAAAAAAAAAAAACAGCATTTATTTGAATTATTTGTAACATTATAGATGTCTTTACCGTCACTTTTGAATGATTTAATGCATCCTTGCTGAAAAAAATGTTCATTTTTAGCAGGTGACAGCTGACCACATTGTAAACAAACGGCTTGACTGAAGTGAGATGCAATGACTTTGATTTTGGCTCATTTATATTCATTATTTGCATACGTTGTAAAAATAAATGAATGATCACAAGGCTCTTCTAAGCTCTTCTGGAGATCTGAGATCAGAGACAGCCTCCAATCAATATTTCCAAATGTCTTTGTTGCTCATAGGACTTGTCACAGATGGCTATAAAATCAGGACCACAATGGGGCAGCATTTGCTCATCTACCTTACTTTGTTGGCTATAGACTCTGAGCTTGTAGAATCTGAGCTTGTCATGTAAATGGATATTAATGACGTAAATTGATGAGTGTGCAAGGACAAGGAAGAAGCTTTTATCATTCATTCATTCATCATAACATTATAATGTGTGTGTGTGTGTGTGCATATGTGTGTGTGCACTTATATACACTTGTTTAAGATTTTGAGGTAACTATAATTCTATCTACCAGTAAGAAGAAATGATATTCGAGATATCATTTGAGATTTTTATTTCATGCTCATTTTTAATAAAATACCTAAATTAAAGGAGACCAGAGAAGGTATTTTGCTACTTGTGTTAAGCTGAAAAACTTAGAATGTGTAAATAAAATCAATATGAAAAATATTAAACAAAGTAAAGGAAACAATACATTGTTTCTCGATTTGCAATACTATGATTCTAGATTGATTCTGATATTTTCTCTCTCGAATAGATTCTGAGCTTAGTTTTAACAGCAGATGGCGCTCTAGGCTAGTTTTTAACCGCACACTCAAATGCTCATGAAGAAGAGTACATGGACAGAGATCATGCGTTCGGCTGATTCATGTAGGTGGTTAAATATACTTGGACCTCAGCTTAGAATGCTTTTATGACGCGAGATTAATGTAAACGCAGCACACTGCGAACACCCTTGTAATTCACTTCAACCTTTTCGAACTTTATGAATGATTATTTTAGGTTTAAGTGGTGTGTGTAAAGGAACTGGAAGCATGCAGAGTATGGGTATTTCTAAAGCACATAGTGCCATCTGCTGTTAAAAACTAAGCTCAGAATCGATTTGAGAGAGAATCGCGATTCATCAGAAAATATCAGTTTCGCTCCAGATTCTTTGTGTTGCGAATCGAGAATCGATGTTTTGTCCCAGCCCTAAAATAAAGCTGCACTTTCTCTTATTCATTGTAATATGAGTGCACTGTCTTTGTATATATAAAGTCTTTGGCTGGAGACCTCCATGGACGTGCCAGTGAAGGAAAAGACCATGGTGGAACCAGCAGAGTGGATGAGCCGGGAGCTCAGTGATCCCCTTTGGGTGAGGAGGATTTGCACTGCTACTATATCCATTTTAAAAGTTTCTGTCACGGTTTGGTGCAGGCAAGGAGAGATGAGGCAAGGATCTATGCAAGAGATGTATTTATTTAATTGAGAAAAAACACTCTAGAATTAGGAAACACAGGAAACCGAAGGAGCACAGACAACTAAACTATATGTAAACAAGATTGGGCAAATAACAACTGAAACTGAGGGCTAGATGTACACAGACTAAGGAGCCGTTTACATGACACCGTTTTCAACTAAAAAAAGGCGGTTCATTTACACCTTAAAATGCAAACTTTTGAAATCGGGTTTCAAAGTGCACATTTTTGAAAACAGTCTCCATGTAAACAACAGAAATGCCAATCTGTGAAAACGATGACGTCATACACATGCACATTACACATTCAGTCTATAGTGTTTCATCGCCATCTAATGGCCTGCCAGCAGAACACAGCGTTTTTAGTCATTTTCACGGATTTGTTTGAATGGAGATCGTTTTGACAATGGTGTTGTCTGTATGCTGAAAACTCGAAGGAAAAACTTCTTAGTTTTAACCATATTGTTGTCCTGTAAACATACCCTAAATGAGGAACTAAAGAAGACACAGGTGAACATAATCAGTTGCTACAGAAACAAATCATGACATATGCTGCGTTCACACCATCTCATCATTACTGTAATTACGAGATGACAACCCGTGATGTTCTGAACCCGTAACGTTCTGAAAATTTTACAAGTTGCAATTACGAGTTTTATGAGGACCTGAACGCTTTTTACAACTTGGAATCTCATTATTACAGTAATTCTAACATGTCGTGAAACTTATATTCAGAAATCAAAGCAAAGGAAACAGGAACTAAACACAGGAAATGAGAAAACAGGAATAATGGAACTGAATGTCAAAACATAACAACATGTTGGAACATAACACAGGAAATAGGTGACAAAGGACACAAACACACTGCAGCTAAATATAATTATCAGTCCTCTTTTCCAACCTTCCTTTGCTTAGAACCATACTCTACAACTGCAACCATTACCAAAAATTTAAGTAGTGACAATTTACCTTAATTCTGTGTGCATAAAATAGGATGAAAATTCAACTGAACAACTGAGATGTTAGCCATGTTCTACACACACTCATTTATCAAAAGAAAACTGTGCATACACTCATTTCCACGCAAAATTTGGCATTTATCAATATGAGCGTGAGCGGTGACTACGATGAAATGATCAAAAAGTGATATCACAAACTTGTGATATCACAAACAAAGTTGTAAGAAAAAAAGAAGAAAGAAATTCCTGATGAAAATGCATCTTATTTACTGACCACTTGAGCCTGGTTTAACCAGGTGCTCTAAATTAGCACTGCGCTAAGTCATTAGTATTCTTTTCAGTAGTTTACTCTTGGCTCACAGTGTTTTCTTTAAGCAACATCAGTGACTGAAGCCAAGTGTATTTTAAATGGTCATTGCCTGAGAGTAGACATAACTTAATCACAACTCAATTTAGATGGAATTTGTCATGTCCAGTTAGATGCCCTATTCTCCAGTGGCACTGCAAAAAGCATTTTTTGGCCCAATATGCTAAAAAATGATAGCCTTTTGGCTGGACAACTCTGTAATTTCTCTTTATGAGTCTGCAGCGATGATCACATAGAGAAACAGGCCTGGCTAGTTTCAAGTTTCAAGGTCGGTGAGCATCTATGATTCAACTCTCTTGGATGTCAGTCAGTGTTTATCATTATTTCCAGCGATCTGACATGGAAAACAAAAACAAGTGTTCTATTAAAAGAGGGTATTTCAAGGTGTTCGTAAGTATTTGTACAGTTCCATAGGACACATAAAAGGGTATCAAACAGGGCCAGAAAAAAGGTTCTTAACCTTCAGAAAATACTGATTATCCACTTCGGGAGATCAATCTAAATATTATGAGCTGTTTTAGTGTCCTTGTGATTTGCAATTTTGGCAATCCTGTTACCAAAATTTGGGACATTAAATTCCCTTTCGAAAGGGAACTTCCACTCTGCGTTTGCAACGCTATGGGGAAACGTCACGTGACTCGGTGTTCGAAAGCCAACTATCCAATAACTCCAAATCCTATTGGCCGGCGACAGCCTATGACGTCATACAGGCGCGACCCGGAAGTATAAAAGGGGCGCCTGGGGAAGCAGTCATTATCTCATCGTCTTTCGGGACTGTTTGTGTCGACTGCCATTATCGAATATACTCTTCATAGAGTATGTCTCTGTTATGTCTGAGGGCAAAGAGAAACATTTCAGGAAGTGTGTGGATCCATGCCCGAGGTTTTTAACTCCGGAGGGTTCGCACACCCTATGCGTCTATTGTTTGGGAGAAGAACACGCACGGATGGTGCTTGAGGACGCTGTCTGTGTGAATTGTGAGCGTCTTCCTATGAGAACGCTCCGTTCTCGTCTGGCCCTCTTCTCGAGGGATGAGGCGTCAACATTTGCGCCTGGTGGGTCCGGCCCTGCTCGTGCTGAGGCAGAGCGGCGGCTGCACTCATGGTGCTCGCAGATGGAGCTCGCTGCCGAGTTTGAGAGAGGTGTTATGGTCTCTCAGCCTCCGGTGGCGGCTGGCGGGGATGAGCTCCTGGATGATGATGATGTCTTATCTTATCTTTTTCTTCTTTCTCCAAGTCTCCTGGCCCAGCATATGCCGAGTTACTGGAGGTTGTGGAACGCGCTGCTGGCAGACTGCAGCTGCCGTGGGGGCGCGTGAGGATAGAACCTGTTCGCGGCAGACTTGACGAACGTTTTTCTTTCCGACCACAACCCCGTGACTCCAGTGAGCCTTCCATTTTTTCCGGATCTCCACGTTGAGATCGAGAGGGCATGGAAGAACCCATGCTCGGCCAGAGTTCATCCACATCAGCGAGGGAATCTCGCTGATGTGGATGGATTGGGCCAACATGGGTATGTGTCGCTGCCGCCCATTGACGAGACGTTTGCCAGCTATCTCGTCATGGGCAGAGCACCGACACTAAAAGCTCCAGTTTTGCCGTCCAGACCCCTTAAAGAGCATATGCTGCTGCGGGTCAGGCTGGTGCGGCTTTACACACTATGGCAGTGTTACAGGCGTACCAGGCTGATCTGCTGAAGGCGAGGGCGCGCTCAGCAGCTTTTAAGAGTTGCATTCCACTCAGATCTGTTTTTTAATTACTAGTGTATGTTCAGGTGACACCTTTGAACAGTCAGGCTGACGGCTGGGCCTATGATGATTTTTTCTGGAGGCCCGCCTTCTGGCTTGATAGTGAAAGGGTTCTTTGGGCTTCTAGAACCATGGATGTTTTCCTTCCCATGTTTGTGAAGGAGCAGTCTTTGGTCTTCGAGCCACGGGAAGGTAAGACAGAGTCAGATTTCATTTCTTAAAATGTTGACTTTGTGTCGTTCCTGTGTATTTCCTGAACATGTCACAGTGAATGTACATTGAGATATAGAATTTGAAGGGGGTTTTTGGGCAAAACTGGAATGTTGAGACTGACTAAGCAGGTCACAAAATGGCTGCTGCTTAGTTTTCTCTCTATGTTGAGTAGCCTCTCGGCTATTTTCAGTATAGTTTGAGTTGGCACTCATTACTTCAGTTTGTATGTCTACGGCGGCCCTAACTGGCCGCCTGACTTTTCAGCTTTGAGCTTCACTTTATTTTTCTCATCATGAGATTTAGTAGTGGAGATCAGGCTGTTTGTTATGGTGCCTGTTGTATATAATAAAGAAAATAGGCCTATAACTTGGCAGCCAGGCGAGAGCTAGGTGATGTGATATATGAAGTAACCCCATATGTATTCACTATCCTTTCAGGATTTGTTTCCTAGTTCTGGTTTTCCTCCCGAGGGAGTTGTTAGGCTGTACACCCAATTATCCCCTTGCTGGTGTAGGTGCAATTTGAGTTTTACAGCTAGGTTGTAGACTGTTTTCTGACTCCCTTATGCTGTTCCTCAGGTGGTAGGCCCTTATCTTTGCGTAGATAAGTTATGCAGGTGTGTGCTTCGCCCCACTTTCTAGAACTTTCATGCTAAAAGGAATAACTTTCTTCTGAGCCACTTGATAATTTGTTTTATCAAGTTTGAGTTGACGTTGCTAGTTTTTTAGCTCCTTTCCTCTGGGGTTTAGATCAGATTTGAGGATCTGTGTGGGAAGTGTTTTTCTTTTTAAAAACAGCATGTAGATCAAAGTTTGTGTTACTTTGGGTTCTAGACTTTTGCCCTACACTGTATGTGAGCCTATGCTGCCACAGGTTGGCACCTGCTCTCATAACAGTAGGCCCTTTGCTGTGAAAGTAGGCCTTTGTTTTGAGTATTTGGTGACTTGTACTCTCCAGTCTGAGGTCCTTGTCACTGGGTGCATCACCTGTTGGATTGCATATTCAGGGTAGTTAGTGCCACTTTATTGAAGAAAACTGGTATCTATTAGCTCCCTTTTTTAGTGGTCTGGTTAACGGTTATACTGCTTATAACTCGGATTGTAGGCCTTATGATATTCGGCCTCCTTCTAGTTAGCGGTTGTTCTACTATACTGTTTAACTGATCATAATGTGCTCACATATTTTCACAGGTTTACGCTGCCACAGGCCATGTCTGTCTGAGGTAGTAGGCTTATAATAGCCTTCCTTAGACCATGTTGGCTTTGTTTGGTTCCCTTTAGTCAAAATGTGTATTTAGGGTACATTGCCTGTTGGAATATGTAGCCTAGCGCAGGTTGCAGTTAGCTTCCCTTAGCTTTTTGGGTTACAGCTGGTTCCCTGTAGCTTGGTTCCCTTTAATTCACGAGCTGTAGCCACGTGTTATTGAATTGGCAGGCCCCTTCAGGCCTCCTTTTTAGTTTACGTTTGGCACAATTTGTGTTTTAATCTGTGAGTAGGCTGATCTGGTACTGGAATGGAGGCCCCTTTAGGCCTCCTTTTTCTAGTCGACTTGTTGGCAGGATGCCTGGGAAACCATGCCACCATCGGCCACGCCCCATCACTGACGGATAGGCCCTAACAGGCCTGTTCTCGGTGTTTGGCAGTGTTTTTCATGTGTTAATTATGACACTGTTAATACATGGCCTCTGGGTGGTATGGTTATGGTAGCCACTTGCTGATGCCACGTGTTTACTAAGGCAGGCCTACTTCGGCCTCCGGTGTAATATGTGGAGTTCAGTTATATACTCCTCTCGCTGTGAGGGTGACAAGGTGCTTTTTACCGAGTATTTCGAGTGGCTAGCCCCTCAGGTTGGTTTGGCAGCAAAACCTTACTGAAGGTTGTTTTTTACCTATATCTGCCTCCCTGAGTCCTATTCTAGTTGAGCTAAGGGCCACCTAGCGCCTAGGGTGGATCTTTTGTGCTCCTAGAAATGGCCACGAGACTACGCCGTGTGTATTAGAGGTTGCTAGGCCTACGGGCCGCCTAGTTTTAACACACTGGAGTATGTTTGGGTGTATTTCTCTTTGAGAGTTATCTTTATACACTTATGTTGGCCAGAGGCCTAAGTGATAAACCAACCTCCTTTTGTCAGGTTGTTTATCGTCTTTTGGGCCTAAACACTGCCACGAGCTGATGCCACGTGTCTGTTGAGGTTATAGGCCCCTCCAGGCCTTCCTTAATGCGTGCTGGCGTACGCTGTACTCCTCTTGCTTTAGAGAGTAAAAGGTGTTTTTACTGAGTACACTGCTCGGTGGATCGTGTTGGGTGGATTGTCATGTGGGCACTTTGCAGCCTCTTAGGCTGCCATTTAAGTCATCTTTCTACCCCAGAAAGAAAACCGGGCCACTTTCTGTTTGACTTCTGTTATTCACTTAACTCTATCATGCTGTAGGCCTCTTTCGGCCTCCATGAGTATGTGCCCATCGCATGGACTACCTGTTAGGTGAGTTTCGTACTTCCCTTTTAGGGTTATGTTTGTAATAGTGCTTAGCTCCCTAAGCTGGTCATGGGGTAGGCCTTAATCAGGCCTCCTCTTAAGGATCCAGCATCAGGCTGGTTTGTGCTCCCCTGGATCAGGGTTCTGTAGCGCACGGCCTCCTCAGTGCGTTAATTAAGCACTGGGTAGATCCTAGGATGAGTGGATTATACTCCCCTCAATACGAGGGTTCATAGCACTCAGCTGAGTTCTGCTCTCCAGGATGCCGTTCTCTACGCGTGGGTTTGAGTTTGTTTCTGCCTCTTTGCAGTCACTCTTACTTACTATCTTCTGTGAAGAATGCGTGTTAGGAGGCTCTGTATTCAGACAGGGTTGGCCCAGACTGAGTTTGTCTCAGGTCAGACTAGGTCGGCCTCCCTGGTGGCTTTGGGGGTGACTTCGTTCCCCTCTAGTGACTGGCCGAGGTTCCCTTTGGTTCCTTGGCCACATTCCCTTGAAGGGACCACTTTTTCTTCTAGAAAGGTTGGTTCCAGACGCCTTAGCACCTTCCGTAGGGCCTTTGAGGAGGTCCTTCGTGGAGTTCAGCTTGGGCTGTTGGCCGAAGGGAATGCTGTCACTGACAGCCTGGTGTGACCCGAGGGAGAGTTGCCAAGCAGTTTCTACTGCTCTGGAGCCTTTGTCTCAGCCATTTTTCTTGGCAGGCATTCTCCTCAAGCATGGCGGCGTGGGTATATCGTTCCCCATAGCGTTGCAAACGCAGAGTAGAAGTTCCCTTTCGAAAGGGAACGTCTCAGGTTACGAATGTAACCAGGGTTCCCTGAGAACAGGGAATGAGACTCTGCGTTTCCTTGCCATACATCGCGCTGCCTGCTGAACAGTCCCTCAAGACGATGGATAATGACTGCTTCCCCAGGCACCCCTTTTATACTTCCGGGTCGCGCCTGTATGACATCATAGGCTGTCGCCGGCCAATAGGATTTGGAGTTATTGGATAGTTGGCTTTCGAACACCGAGTCACGTGACGTTTCCCCATAGCGTTGCAAACGCAGAGTCTCGTTCCCTGTTCTCAGGGAACCCTCTTTACATTCGTAACCTGAGACGTTAACATCAATATCAAATAGACCATTAAAATAAGTCAGATTAGGGTTGAAAATATAACCTAAATCTAGCTAGTACTTAGTAAAGGCTACAGTATATAGCTTGTTCGGGACCAAATGTTTGTTTGCATCCACTAACTTCTATTTCTTAAAAAAATAAAGAAACTATATGTTTGATCATTTTTTTCCCCTTACAATTACTTGGGTAACATGGCTAAATGGTTGCGTTTGACAAGTATTTGTAAAATTTTAGAAAATGAAATAAAATTATTTGCAGTATTTTTTTTTGTCTACCATGCAGTAGAAAGGGTCCTAATAATCTTAATTCTTCGGTGTCATATAAACAATGTTACTTTTTTTTCTTTTCAATAAAATTGCCAGCCCAAATTGTTACTCTTTCACAAAGGCAATAAACAAATAAATTAATATATACATATCTAATTTCAAGCACAACATTGTGGTTCCTACTGTTCACCTGTTGTTTGTGCAGGTATGCAGGTATCAATTCCCTATAGTAGAACACAAATATTTCTGTTAAGAACATTTTAATTAGTTAAGGGGCACATGAAGTCTGTGCTGTCTCTCTCTTTCTCTCTCTCTCTCTCTCTCTCTCAGTTGTGCCTCATTATTTAGACCATATGTTATATTGAATTGTATTTGTTGACAAAATAACTCAGTGAGTACTTTATAAATAATGAATTTTCTTGCTCAGTATTTTATGTTGTATAGGAATTTACAGTTAAATAACCAAGGACTAGATATGATGAATGAAGACCCGGAGTCAGAGTTAAAAAAAATAAATTGAAGAAAAATGTACTGAAGAGAATAGTTTGCAGTTTCATCAGCAGGAGTCAGCTTCAACACTCACAAGGAGTTCGTAGGCTGCTCTGTGTACATTCACAAAACCACAGCAATTATACTTTAAACAGGTCACTAAGCTACGTCATTACTTCAGGTTGAATGATTCTAAATTGGTTAAGAAATAGATAAACTTAAAAAAAGATCACATATGGACTGATACGCATATCTCCACTGATTGACACAAGGATCCTGGCTTAGGCATGAAGTGACCCACCAAGGTCATCTATCAGCATTTCTAGGCTCCAGTTTGTCTAAAAGATGTTCATTTTATCTCGCCTGCATGCCAGTTATTCACAAAGTCAGGACCTGTAACTATGGTTTCTGATGCACACACAAACACACGCACACACACACACACACACACACACACACACACACAGAAACATGGTATCATATGTTTTTGATAGATGTAGCTGCCTGCTATCTATTAAATTATATTAAAATTAATACTTTCTGTCAGTAGTCATAGCAACTATGTAATACAGCCAGTTAGCTAACTTCTACTGTAACGTAACTCTTCTTATGTTGATATGTCAAGAAAGTCAAGCCAAGTCACCTTTATTTATATAGCTCTTTTTACAATGCAGATTGTGTCAAAGCAGCTTTACATTGATAACTGGTATATAATTTTCACTGCACAGCAGCTCTTAAAGAAAATGGTGTCATTGTCCATCTTAAGTAAATTCAGTATTGATTCAGAATCAATAGTTATTAATTTAGTTAATTTATCTATATCAGCACTGGAGTAAACAGTGATGTCATCATCCAGCTCAGTTCAGTTCGCATACAATGGTGTCAATGCAAGCAGATCAAAACACTGTTGAATATCAAATATCAAGTGACCCCAACTAAGCAAACCAAAGGCGACAGCAGCAGGGAACCCAAACTCCAACAGGTGACATCAGGTGGCAAACAGGTGTTAAAATGAAGAAAAAAACCTTGGAAGAAACCAGGCTCAGTCAGGGGGCCAGTTCTCCTCTGGCCAACAGCAAACAGTGCTTTATTATGATTCAGGCAGCTATCATAAGTCCGATTGGGATTGCAACAGTCAAAGTATTTATTCCAGTTCCATCCAGTTGAGGATTGTATTCATCATGCCGGTATGGACGGACTGTGGCTGTCGTGTCGGTGAGGCTTTACAGTGGATGATCTAGTTGACTCAATCTCTGCTGACACTTCAGGGCTGCGTTGTGGTCATGTCAAGGCGCAGGTCCTCGATCTCACCTGGATACGGCCCGGATCCGGCTGACTATGGTAAACCTCGGGATAAACAAAGAGACTTGATTTTGATATTCTAGGTATTATCAGCTGTCCTGAATTTTGAGATCGCAGTAGACATGAAGGACTATGATGCGTTAAGAGCTCGCGCAGGTACTGGGGAGCTAAACCATTTGGTGCTTTGTAAGTAATTAGCAAGATTTTAAAATCTATACGATGTTTAACAGGAAGCCAATGCAGTGTTGACAGAACCGGGCTAATATGGTCATACTTCCTAGATCTAGTAAGAACTCTAGCTGCTGCATTTTGTACGAGCTGTAGTTTATTTATCAAGAGAGCGGAACAACCACCTAGTAGAGCGTTACAGTAATCTAGCCTTGAGGTCATGAACGCATGAACTAACTGTTCTGCATTTGTCATTGAGAGCATATGTCGTAGTTTAGATATATTTTTAAGATGGAGGAATGCGGTTTTACAGATGCTAGAAACATGGCTTTCAAATGAAAGATTGGTATCAAAGAGCACACCCAGGTTCCTAACTGATGACGAAGACTTAACAGAGCAGCCATCAAGTGTTAGACAGTATTCTAGGTTATTACGTGAAGAAAGAGAGTGTATATGTAAAATACAGTAGATGTGTAATACAAGAGATATCAAGTGAACTTAATGGCAACGGTGAAATATCTAGTACTCATTATAAGAATAATCAACCACTCAAATCAGAATTATGTATTCAGAGCTATGTAATATAAGGACATATGTTACAGTAATAATGCGTGCAATGTCATTCACACTGATAATAACATGATTCATAATGCTGGACCTCATTATCAAACAGCAGCTGATAGAGTCAGTGACTCACATCTAAGCTGTGGAAGAAAACAGAAATGTGGCGGACAGCCTGATTCATATATTTAAACTGTTAACAAGGAGAGGGAAGATAATCATAGTGTTGGGTCCAAGTCCTTAACCAATTGAGTTTGAGTGGGAGATGTTTATTAACGTCTTGCCATCTTAATTTTTTGTTACTTATTGTCCGAATCTGTCAAGTTCGAGGACAAGTCCACCCGAGTGTGTCAGAGTACAAGCACCCAAAAAAAAAAAAAAAAAGCAACATAAAAATTAGAAAAAAACAATACATTCATTTTTTCAGGTTTTCATTTTAAAAGTTACCCTTGTAAAAAATGTCACGTTTGGTTTATTTGTTCTTGTTTAGCGTTTGTCCTTTGATCTGTTTTCTTGTTCTGTTCATGTCTGAGTTTCTAGGTTTGTTTTGAGTTTGTTAATTAGTTGAGTTCCCCTTCATTCTTTCCCTGTTTGTCTCCATAGTTACTAATTGATTAGGTTCCTTGTTTCAGGTGTGTTGTATTAATTATCTAGTTAGTATCTCCCTCTGTTTGCTCTATTTAAGCCCTTTGTTTCAGTTAGTCCCTTGGCTTGCATTGTTGAATGTTTATGATGTTTTGATTGTTAATTTCTTCTGGTTATTCTCCTGTTTGAGTTGTTTACTGAACTATTTCATGAAGCAGTGTTTTAAAATTGCCCATCACTAGATATTGTTGAATAAAGTCATTATTTTGTTTTTTTGGTGCACAAAAAGTATTCTTGTCGCTTCATAACATTAAGGTTGAATCACTGTAGTCACATTAACTGTTTTAAATGTCTTTAGTACCTTTCTGGGCATTTGAAAGTGTTAATTGTCTTGCTGTCAATCACCAAGCCATCGGATTTTATCAAAAATATCTTAACTTGTGTTCCGAAGATGAACGGAGGTCTTACGGGTGTGGAACGACATGAGGGTGAGTAATTAATGAAAGAAATTTAATTTCTGTGTGAACTAACCCTTTAAGCTAATTGCATTTAATATAAATTTAAATATATTTTCAGTAAATTGAAAATATGCAATTAAGGGTTCAAAATTATTAAATTTAGTTCACACTTAAGTATATTCTTTTAAAGTATATTTATTTCTGTAAAAACTGGCTAGTCTTTTTAAAATGATGTTACTTTTTTCACAAGGGTAAATTAAGGTAAATATAATGGGGACATAAAAATGCACTGCATAAGAGGTACGGCCCATAAAACTTTTAAGGTGGAAAAACTTTCTTAGTGAACCTTTAAATTGATGTCACTATTGGAAAATGTGTACTGCATGCAAACACGCATCTCTGTGATTGGCCACAGCGTTGACCTCATCATCCTCCGCAGCTCCTCCCCCACTCTCTCCTGCTTCAGGACCATCACTCGCATCTTTAGAGCGTCAGCACGCCACAGCACATTCTCTGCATCCAGAAGACTCCAGCTCCATCCTGATACAGCAGAGGCTTTAAGCTTTGACATTACAGTAATGGAGAGCTTGCTGGATAACCCAATGAAAGCCGTGCTTTATCTCAAAGAACTGACCACTATTGTACAAAACCAGCAGAGTCTGATTCAAACCCAGCGGCAGCGGATCGACGAGCTGGAGAGGAAGGTTGAGGATCTGATCGGCGAGAATCGTCAGCTGAGAGATCCGCATCAATACCACCACCATCATCCGCACCACCACCACCACCCACCCCCGCGGACCAGCAGCCCTCAGCCAGCTGCTCATCCGCACCAGCATTCAGCGACTCTCGGCCAAGCCCAGCCGCAGCAGCATCCGTCCAAACAGCCGCAGCATCCCCCGGCAGCTCCCATCCATCACCCGCAGCATTTGCAGCTGGTTCCTACATCCCCACCGACTCTCAAAGCAACCCAGTCCAGCCCGGAGTCCGCGGAGGACGAGAAGAGAAGCCCGTCCTGCAAGTCTCTGGTTCCGCAAACACCTTCGACACTGTGCCGGTCCGTTGGACTCGCCAGGAAACCGGAGTGAGTAAAAATCACAGTACATCACCCACTCTATTACCCTGTGATCATGCGGCATTTGTAAGCATTCAGAAATCGCCACATTACAGTGTCTACGCCAAAAAGGGAATGAAACGATGTCCCTTTTAAAAGCAGCCTATGTGTATATAGGCTATAAAGATTAACAATGACTATTATTATTATTATTATTATTATTATTATTAATAATAACAACAACACAGTCTAATTATAATATAACTATAACCACAGATCCATGGATACACGCTAGAAAATGGTAAGGCCTAATAAATAATAGTAATTTAATTTAATTTTATAACATCTTTTTTAAACCTCAAATGCAGTTCAAAATGCTTCAGATATTAGAAAATAAAAAAGTATAAACATTAAGAATTAAAAAAAGTGTTTTAATAAAAACTAATTACAAACAATTAAAGTGTTATATGCAATAGGCTACTACAGTATTAAGAATAACATCATAAATACCTTTTATAAAGCATTATATACAGACTTCATGTATTGAAAAATATTTTAGTATTTTTTATTTTTTTTTTTACTTATCTGTCTATTGAATATAGGGTAACCTGGTGATTTTACTAATTCAATAAGCAAAATGTATAGATATATATAGATACCATATGAAGCATTAGCATCAGTTATAGGCCTACCTGACAAAATATTTGTAGAGTGTGGAAATGTTAGCAAAATGTACAGAATAGGAATAGAAATCCATCGGAACATTCTATCAATCACTATTATGATGAATTTATAGGAATTTAACATAACGCCATGAAAAAAATAGAATTTTTAGAACTAATATGACAATTATGATCACAAACATGTTGCAGAACATCAAATGAAATTTTAATCTTTAATTAATTTATCTGAATATTTAGAACTTCCATCCAAAACATACCTGTTTTGGGCAACTTGTAGGATTTTAAAGATTACTCCTAAATTCCTACTGGATTTATATACATGACATAACACTAACAATGTGTCATTACAAACCCTTCTACAAAATAATCACATTTTAAGTACATTGTGCTCATTATTATTCAGTGCAATTACACAGTCAGAGGGACACTTTAATGTACTCTAGAACAAAGACCTTGAAACCTTTCATTTGATTTGATTGCTTTATAAGCTTCTGCAGAATGATTAATATTAATGATACACTGGATGCGAGTGTGCTCTATAGATTTTCTGGATCTTTTAACACACTGACTGGCTGTTGTCAACCCAGCTCACAGAAAACCAACTCATGCTGATTGCCTCCGCAAATCCTCTTTAATATCAAAGGCTTATTTTTGGGCTCTTTCTACGAAATCTGCTGAACAAATAATATCCAGCTTTATCCTGCTGTGATGTTGTGGTGTAACTGGACTGATGACACTTACAATCTGAAAGTGAGACAGTGGAATAATTGTCTTTAGGTATTAATTCACAACCTGATTAAGATAAAATCTAGGACAAAAGTAAATACTGTAGAAAGTTATTAAACCAAATCATAAATGATATTAAAGGGAGTTCAGTATAAGCTGACAGCCCTTGTTGCTACATAATGTTAACAAAAATTAATTTTAACTTTAGCTTTTCTTAAAAATATCCAAGCAAAAATTTGGCTTACAGTGTGAATGAGGCCAGTCCATAAACTGTAAAATATTTAGTTTCAATAGTATAGCCACAGATGTAAACAATATGCATCGCAACATGCAACAAAATCGCTTACTTATTTATTCTATGTTATATCCATTACAACTTTGTTGCCATGACAACATAATACTAAAACCCTAAAATGAACGTAAAAATTATGACGTACTATGGAGCCCCACACATGAAATGCCAGAATAAAAATGTTTATCGTGGCCACCTATTAAGTTTTACTACTTAGTACTTATTACAGTTTTACTACTTACTTACTTTGTCAGTACGTTTTACTAATTCCTTCCCTTAATTTAAATAAATCGTGTGAGAATTTGTTTCCTTGATTTACTAAATCATGGCCATGTTGTACTAATTCATTCTCTTATTTTAGTTAAATCAAAAATCATGGAAACAAATAAGATCTTAATTCGTGGCCTTGATATACATTTTTTCCCCACACAGGCTCATTGGAAAAACTTACCTGTGTCAACAATTTTTCAAAATGCAAAATACGCACCAATATGTACATATCACTGAAGTTTCTAACAGAATTGAACCCTAGAGGCTGTAAAACAGCAAGCACTTTTAATTGTTTTCACACGCAATTATGATTACAGATTATGGATTATTATAAAACGGTTAGTTCTTGTTCTTGTTCATAATATTTTTTTTTTTAAATGTCCGATGTATTATCTTGTCCTTTTAACATTTAAGAGGTTTTCCTGTGACTGACAGTGCTAGTCAAAGCATTTGTCAGTTGCGTCTTGTTCATTTTTCAAAACACTTCAGTCTTTTCAATATAAAAGTACTTACTGCTGACTGACACACTCATAAAGACAGTCTTTGTCGCTGTCTGATGGCATGAAAATGTAACTTCTGTTGCTGCTGACTATTTTTTCCAGCAGAAGGAAGGCTTTTAGAAAAAGTTTACTTCATGAAAGTTGCATTGATATATATTTCTGACATTTTTATATTTGTATTGTGTGGTAACCGTTTTATAAAAGCAATAAGGTACTCGAGGCTAGTGCTGTATCGTGAATAAGTCACGGCTGAAGGGCGTTGTTAGGCAACCCCTTCAGCCGTGACTTATTCACGATGCAGCATAGCCTCTCGTACCTTATTGCTTACATAAAGATGTTTTCACGCAGCTCCTTGCACAATAATGTTATGACCTCAAAACTCTTTTTACCATAGTGCATGATTTCTAAACAAATATATTTGAGTTTGCATCACTTACCCAGCTCCAGATGTTCAGTTTTACTGTCATAACAAGCTTGCTCGGTAGCTCAGCTGGTACAGAATTGTACTTGCGATACGAAGAGCTCGGATATGAATCCTGTGAAAGACCAGTCACGGCAGTAAAGCTCAAAGACAAGAGTTCAAAAACAAGCTAAAGTGCCATGGTTACGATTGCGTTTTTATGTCACATTTGCTTTTGTTAACTAGTAGGGTTAGGGTTTAATGTAGGTGTACGTTATTAAATGTGATGAAGGATTAAGCTTTTAGCGCCACTCACCAGACATTCAGTTTCAGAACTGCAGAGATACGTACAAACGGCAACAAAATAAAACGTTGCCATATTTACGCTCATCTGTTCCAGAAAAACTAAACACGCTTTTAGCGCCACTCACTGGACATTTCACTTTGAAACTGTCGCGAAACATGCACAACGCAACGTATTTTGCCTTTTGCAAAAATGTTGACACAGGTATGTTTTTATAATGAGCCTTCGTAGTACGAAACATAAGGGCTTCATAAAATTCACTTTTTTCTTTCTTCCCTTAAAAAATTGTCTCTTTTACTTCTATTCAAAATAGGCTTATTGGATTTTTTTTTTTTTTTTGCAAAAATACAAAGTTCTGTCATGAATCTCTAGATGGTGCAGGCTGATAGGTCTTTAACTCAATTTGGGCACAACAGCTGATTTGTTCTTGCTGTATCAGTAACCAGTGAGCTTGGTCAGCATTTGCTGTATCAGTTGCAGCAAGCTTTCAGAAACCCTTCAACTTCCCCAGTTCCACCTGTGTAGATCTGCTATGGGTAATTTATGTACGCTATATTGTACAGCAGCAGCATGTCTTACTTGCTCACAGAAGTGTGTCGTGTATGTATTGGCATTAGCAAGTTCTGTACTTGCTCTGCAGCAGCAGCAGCATAGCAGATCTATTCCACCAAAACCAAACATACAGTATCAACACTGTCATATCCATTACCATGCCAAACAATCCAAGAGTTGTCATGACAGAACTCCAAAAACGCACATAAATAAAACTCACCCCAGTTTCCAGCTGAAATGACCACTAGTGGCAATTGAACACCAACAACTTTTATTTCTTTTTTACACAAATTATGTTTACAGGATGAATACAAACTTAGAGTGACAATAAAGAGTTCAAAGACTTGTAAAAACAAGCTTAAATGCCATGGTTGCTTCAGCAAATGCTTTTTTTATCTTCACATTTGCTTATTGGTTAAGTTTAGTGTGTTATTTTCAAACACAATAGAGCATTAACATTTTAGCACCGCTCACAGGCATTTTATTTTCAATCTGCTGCGATACGACCTGTGTAATAAAACCTTGACAGATTCATGTTTATCTGTTTCAGATGAAATTGAACTCACTTTTAGCGACACTCACTGGACATTCTACATTAAAAGTGTCACAAAACGTCCAAGAAATGTCGCCACAGGCAAGGTTTTCCAATGAGCCTGGGTTATCCATCACCGTTAACATGGCTGTTGTTTTTTAAGGAATATTGCTCTAAGATGATTTGCATTTGTGTCATGTCTTTTGGAATATATCGCTTATTTGTGACTTCTGATGCAGTCTATGGTGATAAACACAGTTTTGCTCTTTCAGCAGCAGGGAGAATGCAACACATACTTGCATTGCATTATGATTTGCGGTCTGAATGACACATTTGAGTTTATTTGAGTTAGGCTCTATCTCTGATTTGAGGCTTTATCTCTTTAAAAACCATCCACTTAAGAAGGATATGGAATACATTTGCATATACCAGATGACACAGTGAGTCACCACAGCTGGGATCTGAAAGGGCACAGGTCAGCTGAACCTACGTGCTGTGGAATTAATGTGCAGGGTAAGATTAATGGCAGTCATAAATCACACTCGAAGGTTAAAATGGAAGGATTAAATAAATAATTCACTAGAATGTTGGTTAGAATCTTAATTTTACAGTTTCACTAATGTAAAAAAAAAAACTATATTGTTAATTTTAAGATGTCATAATTAAGAAAAAATCTCATTAAAATAATTACATTTTTAAAATGGAAACCTTGTTGAGTAAATGATATATACAAAATGGTGTCAAGGTCAACAAGTCTCTTAAAACATCAAATCATTTGACCTTTTTATGACAAGGCATGGTTAGTTCAGGTAATTTTGTGCGGCGACTCAAGAACATAATGACATATATGAATGAATCATTTGATATTTAAAAATAAACTATTTATTTAAAGTTCCCCCTTTAAAGGGTTAGTTCACCCAAAAATGAAAATTCTGCAATTAATTACTCACCCTCATGTCGTTCCACACCCGTAAGACCTTCGTTCATCTTCGGAACACAAATGAAGATATTTTTTATCAAATCCAATGGCTCAGTGAGTTTTGTTTTTTTTGGCGCACAAAAAGTATCCTTGTCACTTCATGACATTAAGGTTGAACCACTGTAGTCACATGAACTGTTTTAAATATGTCTTTAGTGGCTTTCTGGGCATTGAAAGTGTTAATTGTCTTGCTGGCAATGCAGGCCTCACTGATTTTATCAAAAATATCTTCATTTGTGTTCCGAAGATGAATGAAGGTTTTACGGGTGTGGAATGACATGAGGGTGAGTAATTAATGACAAAATTTTCATTTTTGGGTGAACTAACCCTTTAAGTAAAGATTAAGATGTGTACCCTCACATGTATTTTCCTTTATCATAACACTCTTATACCTCATTTAACCATATACTTTTGATGAAAAAAAATCTTCAAAGTCTTCAAGAAACTTGCTTGTCAAGATTTACTTGCATTTTGGCATCCAACGTCAACATGAAATCAGTTTTAATGAGATGGCCAAACTAGTCCTCAATTTCTACCATCATTTTTGGCATCACCAGCTTTTTCATGACAAGTTAGACCTATTGAAGGCCAAAACTGTTTAAGATCTCAGCGAGAGTCTGGCGTAACTGCTGGGCAGATGTGATTTTCATGCACTACACAGTAAATTACAGATGGCATACTTCAGAAAGATGAGATTTTTCTGAATACATGTCCAAAAAAACTAATATCCATATGTTGTTTTACATCTCTTGGCCATAGTACCTTTTTATACGACAGTGTTCTTTTTATTTTTTTTATCATATTGATTGTAATAGAGGCGTTTAGAGGACTTAGATTAGATGAATACTTAATTTGAATAATGCATATGTTAATTGTTAAAAAAAAACAAAAACAATTTGAGGCCTACATATCTGTAGGCCAATATTTTCAGCTCAGCGGCTTAATGTATTTCTCAGCTGATGTCACAGACCTCGAAGCACACACACACTCAGGTTTGAACGCCATCTGTTGTATTTGGCATCTGTGCTCACTGAAATATCCAGAAACACAGAATGATTGGAATGCTAAGAATATGCTGCTAATATTTTTGCCATTGAATACCATGAAATTGAACCTAAAATCAGTAACCTTTCTAAACGGACAACTTCTGTGGCTATAATGCATTTTCTTGAAACATCTGTTGTCCAAAATAAGCACCACAAATGTATCATTTATGCATCTATATTTTGCTGTGCAACCAGAGAAGACCCTGTAATTTCCTGTTATTAAACTGGTGATTTGAGATTGTTGTTCCAAACCGACATGACTTTCTTTCTTCTGCGGAATAGAAAATGTTACCCTTGTGAAACCGATCACATAGCATATTTTTTAAATAAACTTATTACAGAAATAATATACTTTAAAAGAATGTTCTTAAGTGTGAACTGAATGCAATGTTTTCAGACACTTACTTGCATGTTAATTGTAACTAAATTAATGTGTTATAGTTTTAAATCAATATTAAATGCAATGAGCTGATTTTTTTTTTTTTTTTGATCCACTTAACTAGGACCTAAGTACATCTTCATATGTAATTTCATAATTACTTCTATTTTCCCTGAAATATGATTAAAGTGTACTGCTGAATGTACTGACAAGCATTTACGGTAAACTGAAATGAAACTTTTCACCCATAAATGAAAATTCTGTCATTAATTACTCACCCTCATGTCGTTCCATGCCTGTAAGACCTTCGTTCAGCTTCGGAACACAAATTAAGATAATTTTGATAAAATCCTATGGCTCAGTGAGGCCTCCATTGCCAGCAAGTTAATTTACACTTTTAAATGCCCTGAAAGCTACTAAAGACGTATTTTAAACAGTTCGTGTGACTACAGTGGTTCAACCTTAATGTTATGAAGTGACGAGTATACTTTTTGTGCGCCAAAAAAACAAAATAATGACTTTATTCAACAATATCTAGTGATGAGCAATTTCAAAACACTGCTTCATAAAGCTTCGAAGCTTTACAAATCTTTTGTTTCGAATCAGTGGTTCGGAGCGTGTATCAAACTGCCAAAGTCACGTGAACCATTGAAATTTCGAAACCCTTATGACGTAACGAAGCCTTGTTTACTGAAATCAAGTGACTTTGGCAGTTTGATACATGCTCAGAACCGAAACAAAAGATTTGTAAATCTTCAAAGCTTAAAGAAGCAGTGTTTTAAAAATGCCTATCACTAGATATTGTTGAATAAAGTTATTTTTTGTTTTTTGGCACACAAAAAGTATTCCCATCGCTCCATGACATTAAGGTTGAACCACTGTAGTCACATGAACTGTTTCAAATATGTCTTTAGTACCTTTCTGGGCATTCGAAAGAGTAAATTACCTTGCTGTCAATGGAGGCCTCATTGAGCCATCGGATTTTATCAAAAATATCTTAATTTATGTTCTGAAGATGAACGGAGGTCTTACGTGTGTGGAACGACATGAGCGTGAGTAATTAATGACAGAATTTTCATTTTTGGGTGAACTAACCCTTTAAAATTAATGTCACACTACAGTTCAGATTACAATGTAGAATTTTACACGTATCAAATAATGTATCAAAATGTATGTTCTTTAAAGTGTGACAAAATATTATCTCATCATCATCATCATCATGATCATGATTTAAATGTGCTTTTAATTACAAAGTGAACTTTTACAAAAGTGTATTAAAGTGTGTTAAGAAACATATAGCCATAAAAATATAGTGGCAAGTGGCATCTTATTTCATATCTCAAGTACAGTTTTTTGAAAATATACTTGGTTTTGAAGTTGGTTTTGGTTTTTCTGTACTCTACAGATGCACATTAAATACAATTGCGTGCACTTCTGTTTCACAAGGTTATCAGATTGATAGCCCTAGTTTTCACTTCATTAATCATTAATTTTCACTTTCCATGATTTTTTTTCATGGAGGAAAAAAAAAAAAGATGCAGTGAAAATAAATAGTGACAGAGGCTGCCAGTTCATAACATTTAGAAAACCTTTTTGTCATTATTTCTTATACTCTTATAGTCTTATAGTCAATATTTTTTGCCATTTTGTTTGGTTTCACTAGTGGTGCAGGAATTACTCTTCACCTAAATGTTTATATGGGTTAAAAAAAAAAGCACAGTCAGTTCCAGATTCTCCTTACTGAATATTTAAAGATGTCCTCAAAGTTTCTCTTCTCTTTACCAGTGGCATTGGAGGGTACAAGCTTTGAAAGCTGCATTTGAATCAACTCCAGACAGGTTCTTGTCTTTGCTTTCTGCCAGGGACACAGGGTCACAAATCCACTTTTAAGTTTGTCTCAAAGAAGGACAAGTTGTTAGTCTAATTTGGCTGTACTGCTCAGAACACATGTCCCTGCAGGGAGGGAGGAAAGGTTTCTACTTGAAATGGGATTGATGTGATGGCATAAGGGAAGGTGTAGGATGCCTGGTTTTCAGAAATGTTCCTGATCAGTGATGACAGCCAGGAGATGAAAGTTTGTACTAATCTAACTTAATTTAATCATTAGTATGGTAATTTGATTTTATGGGACTCATTTCATTTTTACCCTATTTTTTAATGTGAAATTATTGGGAAGAAAGAATTAGATAAGAACATGGTATGGGTCAGGATCAAACTTCATCGTCCACATGAATGGTTACTGTTTTTTAAAAATATATTGGTAACATTAGTAATGCACATTTAATGGAATCATTTTCAATTTAATTGATAAATATAACTGGATAGGCAGTATGTTATTCAGTGTTGCAATTGACAACGGGTGTTATTCTCCGATAACAACCGATCTAGTAATGTCTATCTGACCAATCAGAATCCAGTATTCCAGAGAGGAGTAATCAAATGATTTGATGCACCTGAGCCAACATGAGATGTTGTACAACAATGAACAAATGTATTTTTAATAACTAACATTAACAAAGATGAATAATAAAAAAATATATATATTTATATATTGTAACATAGCTTAATAAGTCAAGAAAAGAATACTGGATCTAAATGCAATTAAAAGATGTAGCTCCAACACAAAACAATCCATGACTTCGCAATGGTCTTCATCACATGAAACATAGTCCTTGGAAATAGTTACATAAACCATGACCCTCTGAAGAAGGAGGCAAGCAAACATACATGCAATAATCCACCCAGGCCAAGGCTAGACACAAGGTTAAATAGCTAACTGAAACAATGATAATAAGGAACACCTGGAGCTAATTACAAAGGGCAAAAGAACTACAAAGGCCATGGACAGAAGTACAAATGAACATGAACACATGAATGGAAAATTTCAAAATAAAAGACATGAAAGCATGAACAAAACCATCAACAGACATGACATATACATGACTTTTTTCTCACAATTATAAAGTTATAAAGTCAGAATTGCATGATATAAAGTCGCAAATGCATGTTATAAAGTCAGAATTGTGAGATATAAATTTGCAATTTTTACTTTTTTTTCCTCAGAATTGTGAGTTTATATCTCACAATTCTGACTTTGTCTCGCAATTGTGAGAAAAAAGTCAGAACTGTGAGAAAGTCGCAATTAGCAGAAACAAGAAATATATATAAAAATAATGTGGTCAAGTCATCTTCATTTATATAACACTTTTTACAATACATATTGTTTCAAAGCAGCTTTACAGTGACAATAGGAAAATTATTATCGAGCTAAAGTTGGTTTTTGATTGAATAGCTTCTGTTGTAAAAATTGTTAATTATTACTTTAGGGGCCGCTTAAATGGCACCTTTCCTACTGAACCCCCCTTTCCTAATTTAGTTGAAATGTCAGGGCTGCGTTATCGTCATGTCTAGTGGTAATGCAAAATATCTTAATAATCCTAAAAATAAACTTAATATAATTCTTACAAAATAATAATATAATTCCTTTTGTGGTAAAATATTACCTTGTCCAATTCTGGACAGTATATGTGACAATATACTTGGCCAGAAGAGAACTGCCCCCCCGACTGAGCCTGGTTTCTCCCAAATAAAAAAATTCTCCATTTTTGTCACGTGTTGGAGTTTTTACAAAGGAATGAATCAATACTGAATTTACTTAAGCTGGACAATGATACAATTTTTTTTCTAGAGCTGCTGTGCAGCCAAAATTATTTGCCAGTTATCACTGTAAAACTGCTTTGACACAATTTGCATTGTAAAAAGCGTTATATAAAAGGTGACTTGACTTGACCTGGGCTATTCCATTCTGTAGATATACATTTGTAGATTTGTGAATTTTGTGAAAGTTCAGCAGTTGCAATTTGCCATTTCTGTCACTGCTTCCCATTCTAATTACCGTTTGATTGTGTGTGTGTGTGTGTGTGTGGAGTGGGCTCTTGTGGGACAGGTTGCTTTTGGGCATCCCTCTGGCTCTGAGGTGAGAGTTGGCAAAGTTGTGGGCCGCACCTGAGGCAGTTCTTCAATTAGAACACACAGGTGTTCGCCCAAGTGATCTGACTTACACTTATGAGCACACACATTGACATCTACTGCAAACACACACACACACACTCACGTATTCTGCCTGGCATACACTAACTCCCTGTCTGCTCCTTGGCTCCTATCTGTCTCCCTGTTTCTCTCCATATTTGTCCGTAGCTGAGGAGCTACAGGATAGCAGTGTGTGCTGTGGCCTGGTGAGGCTAGATGGAAATGTAAAGAAAAGATGTAGCTGAGTGATTCAGATTCAACTTAACAATTCCAGTAACGATTCTTTAAGTATTTTTGAGGAAGCACCAGATAATTAATCCTAACCATATTATACCATGTACACACTATACTGAATTAATGTTCATTATACACAAAAATACTAAACAAAAACACCATTGTTTTTGTAACAAATATTTTATACATTATTATAGCTTTATTAAATATCATATATATTATTACATAGTAATTTTGAGGAAGCAGCATATAATTGTTCCCAACTATATTTTACAATGTACTAAATAGAATTTATTTATTACTATACAAAAAAAAAAAAAAACTTTTATGTTATTATATATTTATTAAATATCGTATACATTATTTATTACATAGTACCAGATAATTGATTCTAACCACATTATACTATGTACTATATTGAATATGTTTATTATAAACACTAATACTAAACAAAATAACTATTATTTTTGTAACATTTAAATGTTTACATTAATACATATTTTATACATTCACTGTAAAACATTTTCAGCTGTTAAACTTAGAAATGAATGTTCACCTGCTGCCTTAAAAATGTGAGTTAACTCAACTAAACATAAGGTAACTCAACTTGAAGATAATCTTTGTTTCAACTCACAAATAGTAAAGGCAATGCATTATTTTAAGTTTAAATTTTAACTTAAAGTAATGCGTTGTCTTGACTATTTTTGAACAAAGCTTATTTTCAAGTTGAGTTAACTCACATTTTTAAGGCAGCAGGTGAACTTACATTTCTAAGTTTAACCAGCTGAAAATGTTTTACAGTGTTCAGTATGGATGCACTTTATTTAAGGTGTCCTTTTTACAGTGAAATTTATACATTTAAGTACTGAGTAATAATGATTAAATGAGTAATAATGTACTTAGTATAGGATTTTGGTTTGGTTGCATGTAATTATGCAAAATGTATAGTTATTACTATAGCAAAAACATGCAACGTGTAACAAGGACACTGTAAAATAAAGTGTCACCTTTAAATATTTATTTAAAGGATTAGTCCACTTTCAAAGAAAAATTTCCTGATAATTTACTCACCCCCATGTCATCCAAGATGTCTGTCCTTCTTTCTTCAGTCAAAAGGTCAAAGTTTGAACTAATTGTTATATACTTGCACTAGCATATTGTATATGACAATTTAGTTTAAACTCTGACCTGTGGAGGGCAGTAATACACTTAGCAGCATCTACACTGCCAGAATTCTAATAGAGAAGAAGAATAAGAGAGCTAGTTCAAGACAAGCGTCTATGGTTAAAGCGTATATCATTTTTTCTTTTTTTTTTTTTTTTAGAAAATGACTAATCGTTTCGCTAGATAAGACCTCTTATTCCTCGTCTGGTATTGTTTAAAGCCATTTGAAGCTGCACTGAAACTGTAATTTTGACCTTTAACCATTTGGGGCCAACTGAAGTCCACTATAAGGAGAATAATCCTGGAATGTTTTCATCAAAAACCTTAATTTCTTTTCGACTGAATAAAGAAGGACATGGGCATCTTGGATGACATGGGGGTGAGTAAATTATCAGGAAATTTTTATTTGAAAGTGGACTAATCCTTTAATATTGTATACATTATTTATTACATTATATATATATATATATATATAAAATATGTTTGGACTTTTTTGAGTCACATATGGTCAGAAGTAAGACTTGACTGAGTGAGTCACATGGTAATTCAGTAACTGCTCAGATTTATTCAGTGAGTGATTAATTTGTTATTCTTATTGACTGGTTTGTTTGTGACACTGCAATAGGAAGTGTTTTTTTTTTGTTTTTTTTTTTGCATTGTTTCTCTCTCATCACGTGTAATTCAGACTGCAAGTTCACTAAGCTAAAACATGATTCATTTTGCCGTGGTGATGAACGTAGAGTCAGTAGTGGTGTAGGTGGTGTAGAAAACACTATCAGAGTGTTTTAGTATAGTGTTGTGCTCACAGCAGCGGGAAAAATGCAGATGCTCAAGAACCAAATGTCATGAAAATCATTAGGTTTCAGTATTTTTACCTCAAAATGGAACTGGTTCTGAATAAGAATCGGTTCTCAAATCTCAACCCTGGTGATGGTGCTAGAATTTTCTTAGTGTGGATGCTAGGCACGTCTGTGTGGTTATGACAGGGTGACTGGCTCTGCCTTTTTGCATGGCAGAAACCCAAATCATGAATATCACATTTTCTATTGAGTGCTTTTAGATTGCTTCATTTTTCTTTTTCCTTTTTTCTGTGCCTGTGCAGTCAGCATCAGCAGCATCTGAAAAAGCCTTGCACATCATTAGTCAGAGCCGTACGTGCTCAGAGACGGGAATGTAGGGGGAAGGGTGTGAAAAGGTGACTATGCAAAGGTGACTTTCAAACATTTGCAGCACTCCCTTCTGTACCCAATGGACAGAGAGAGATGGCGATTAGGAAAGGTCGCACAGCCGTGGAATTCTAAAAGGCAGTGAGGTCAGATGTTTGTTTATAGTGACCACACTCTCTCACTCATACATAAGAAGGCTCATGCTACATTGTGTGCTTCTTCCATGTAATTTTATTTTTATTTTTTAAATCAAATAATCCCACGTTAAACCTACCATGCAATATTAATAATTTACTATTTGGATGTTATTTCTTTGTTGTCAGTGGACTTACATAAAATTAAAGCTCAGTGAGAAACAGCAATTTATATGACAGTAACGTTACTGATAGCTACACCACTGACACCAAAAAAAGACAAAAGTATTATGGTACTACTGGATTCTAAACAACAAAGAAATGCCACCATTTGAATTTATCAAGACCTCGAAGCAGATAGGAGGGAGAAACAGTGGCTGGGATATACGTGAACCTACTAACATCCGTTGCCAGGATTTTTTGAATGACTTATCACAAGAGGGAAAAAAAGACGCTTTAGTCGCATAACATCAGTTCATGGAAATGCCATCATTTCGCAATCGATATTTAGAAAATATCACAAAAGTTTTGCACAAATCTGTAATGGAAATCCGGCTACTGATAGCAGCTTCAAGCTACACTACTGACAGTAGAATAACAGTATTGACAGCAATACCACTGAAAGTATGACAGTAACTCCCAATACAACCGACAACAATGCCACTGACCATAACGCTACTGACAGCTAAAGCCTAGGCCCCAATGTGACTGACATCACTGCCACTAACAGCAATGCCTCTGACAGTAACGGTAATGCTACTGACAGCCACTGACCCCATGGTGAATGACAGCAATGCAGCTGACATCCATATCACTGACAACCAGTGTTGGGGGTAACGCATTACAAGTAACTTGAGTTACGTAATCAGACTACTTTTTCCAGTAACTAGTAAAGTAATGCATTACTTTCTCAATTTACAACAAAATATCTATTACGTTTTCAAATAAGTAACTCAAGTTACTTTTTCACATTTATTGACTGACAGCTCTTCTGTACCCATGTTGAGAGAAATAAAGTGCAGAGGTGTTGTGTGTGCTGTGTGAACATGATGGTTATTGTAGTTCTAGACTAAATGTGAACATGTATTTACTCATCTCACTTGCATGAAAACATTATGTATTCCTCAAAATGAATAAAACAGGGAAATGCAATCTCAGAATTTTATGCAAACCTGTAATAATTAACTATATTTAATTACACAAATATACTTTATGTATTTAATCTCATCTCTTATTAACCAGTGTCTATGGAGTGATATTCCAGACTTTATTCAAGTGGAACTGCAAATTGTATTTGCAATTGCGTTTTCAATTTGTGGACGCATAAAATGTGACATAATCTATACGCAATTGCAAATCGCGCATTAGAGTTTGCATTTTTGTTCATGCGAATGCTGTCACAGTTCCCTCTGTTCCCGGACTCCATTTCCCATGATCCTCCTGTTTCCACACCTGCACTCACTTCCTCGTCATCTCCCCAACATCACGGATTACCTGCACCTGCTCCTTATCATCCTCACTCCCTTTATAATGGACTCACTCCTTGCACTCCTTGTCTGTTCTTCTGTTAATCTATGTGTGTTTGGTTGTGTGTTAATTCTCCTTCGTGTAATAAATACCTTATTTTGTGGAAGTCCATGCATGCCTCATCTCTACTACAACCACCACCGTAACAGAAGAACAGACCGAACTGTTGGACATCCACTACAGATTTCCTCCACTTACTACTCCAGTGGGCATTCCCCAGGGCCCCTGCCTGATCCTACACCCAAGCCTTCCAAGAGGAAGTCCTCCAAGAGGTCCAGGCGGCCCAAGAGAGTGGTCGCTACCTCACCTGAGCCACCTGTGAGTCCAGCCCTCCACGAGCCCGCTCCGGTCTTCCACGAGCCGCCAAAGGAGGGTGGTTGGTTAATAGACTTTTGGCAGGAACCAGGTCCTCCAACCTTCCACGAGCCATTAAAGGAGGATGAATGGCTGATAAACTTTTGGGCAGAACCAATTCTACCAGCCTTCCTCGAGCCCGCTCCAGCCTTCCTCGAACCTGCTCCAGCCTTCCTCGAGCCCACTCCAGGCCTCCACGAGCCCTCTCCGGCCTTCGACGAGCCCGCTCCATGCCACGGCCCCTTCCAGTCCTCCCTAAATCTCCCCAAGAAATTTTTTTGGGGGGCATGTACCTGTGGGTGGGGAACTCTTGGGCGGGGTTTCGGCTCAGCCATGGCCTTCTAAGGCTCCTGACCCTCCAAGGCCTGCCAAGGCTCCTGACCCACCGTGGCCGCCCACGGCTCCTGACCCGCCATGGCTGCCTGAACTCCTAGACCCGCCCTGGAGACCTCCCTTACAGTACGCTCCTCTACCTGCACCCGTGTGAGGTCTCCAGGGCGCCCACCCCCCCTCCTTGGTTGTTCTATCTACGGCGCGAGGCCGCGCCTACCGGGAGGTAATGTCACAGTTCCCTCTGTTCCCGGACTCCATTTCCCATGATCCTCCTGTTTCCACACCTGCACTCACTTCCTCGTCATCTCCCCATCATCACGGATTACCTGCACCTGCTCCTTATCATCCTCACTCCCTTTATAATGGACTCACACCCTGCACTCCTTGTCTGTTCTTATTGTTAATCTATGTGTTTGGTTGTGTTAATTCTCCTTCGTGTAATAAATACCCTATTTTGTGGAAGTCCATGCATGCCTCATCTCTACTACAACCACCACCGTAACAAATGCACAATGACTGCCAAATTTCAAATGGAAAAACAAAGTCCATTTGCAACTGTATTTCCCATGTCTTACGAGCTATGATCCTGTCATATTTAAATAGCAATCTCAATTACCATGACTGCTTTTTCATTTTCTTTGCGTCGCGTATGTAGCCTGCCCAAACTCAAATGCAATTGCAATTCATTTAACATTTGAATTTCCGATGCCTTACACGGAAACCTGTCAGCGCCAGAGGTGGGACTATACTATGGGGCGTGTTCGTATGGTAAGTGACATCACTCGCAGTCGACTGTCAAGTGTCAACAAGAGGAGAAATGTCTTGCCGAATGCTTGGAACAATGGAGGTAATCGGTGAAATTGTGGAGGAACTTATCAAGTCAAGTCACCATTATTTATATAGCGCTTTTTACAATGTAGATTGTGTCAAAGCAGCTTTACAGTGATAACTGGTACATTATTTTGGCTGCACAGCAGCTCGTAAGGAATAGTGTCAATGCAGGCAGATCAAAGCACTGTTGAATATCAAATGTCAATTGTCAAGTGTCCCCAACTAAGCAAGCCAAAGGCGACAGCGGCAAGGAACCCAAACTCCAACAGGTGACATCAGGTGGCAAACAGGTGTTAAAATGGAGAAAAAACCTTGGGAGAAACCAGGCTTAGTCGGGGGGCCAGTTCTCCTCTGGCGAACAGTGCTTTGTTACGACTCAGGTTGCTATCATAAGTCAGATATGATCGCAACATTCAATGTGTTTAATTCAGTTCCATCCATTTGAGGATCGTATTCATCACACCGGTATGGACGGTTGTTGAGGAGATGCGCCACTGGTTGTCATGTTGATGAGGCCTTCACAGTGGATGATCTAGTTGACTCAATCTCTGCTGATACTTCAGGGCTGTGTTGTGGTTGTGTCATGGCGCAGGTCCTCGATCTCACCCGGATACGGCCCGGATCCGGCTGACTACAGTAAACCTCGGGATAAACAGAAAGACTAATATTAGCGTAGATGCCATTCTTCTTCTGATGTAACGAGTACATCTGGTGTTATTGGAAGTGTTCCCGGTTCCGGCTGACCTAATTTATGCAGCCTAATAATCCTTTAACGGATTTGAAAAAATAAATTGATAATGTGTTATGTGTATGCCAGGTTAAAGAGATGTGTTTTTAGTTTAGATTTAAACTGACAGAGTGTGTCTGCTTCCCGAACAATGCTAGGAAGATTGTTCCAGAGTTTAGGTGCCAAATAGGAGAAGGATCTACCACCTGCAGTTGATTTTGATATTCTAGGTATTATTAGCTGGCCTGAATTCTGAGATCGTAATAGACGCGAAGGACTATAATGCATTAAGAGCTCGCTCAGGTACTGGGGAGCTAAACCATTTAGTGCTTTGTAGGTAATTAGCAAGATTTTAAAATCTATACGATGTTTAACAGGAAGCCAATGCAGTGTTGACAGAACCGGGCTGATATGGTCATATTTCCTAGTTCTAGTAAGAACTCTAGCTGCTGCATTTTGTACGAGCTGTAGTTTATTTATCAGGCGAGCAGAACAACCACCTAGTAGAGCGTTACAGTAATCTAGCCTTGAGGTCATGAACGCATGAACTAACTGTTCTGCATTTGTCATCGAGAGCATATGTCGTAATTTAGATATATTTTTAAGATGGAAGAATGCGGTTTTACAGATGCTAGAAACATGGCCTTCAAATGAAAGATTGGTATCAAAGAGCACACCCAGGTTCCTAACTGACGACGAAGACTTAACAGAGCAGCCATCAAGTGTTAGACAGTATTCTAGGTTATTACGTGAGGAAGTTTTTGGTCCAAAAATTAGAATATCTGTTTTTTCTGAATTTAGTAGTAGGAAATTACTGGTCATCCAATTTTTTATATCAGCTATGCATTCCGTTAATTTTGTGAATTGGTAAGTTTCGTCAGGGCGCGAAGAAATATAGAGCTGAGTATCATCAGCGTAACAGTGAAAACTAACACCATGCTTCCTGATGATATCTCCTAAGGGTAGCATGTACAGAATGAAAAGCAATGGTCCTAGTACCGAGCCTTGCGGTACTCCATATTCAACTTGTGATCGATATGACCTCTCTTCATTTACTTCTACAAACTGATAACGGTCAGATAAGTATGATTTGAACCATGACAATGCAATTCCACTAATGCCAACATAATTTTCGAGTCTATTTAAAAGAATATTGTGATCAATAGTGTCAAATGCAGCACTAAGATCCAGTAACACTAATAGAGAGATACAACCACGATCTGATGATAAGAGCAAATCATTAGTAACTCTAATGAGAGCAGTTTCAGTACTATGGTATGGTCTAAATCCTGACTGGAAATCCTCATAGATACTATTTCTTTCTAAAAAGGAACATAGTTGTGATGATACTGCCTTTTCTAGTATTTTTGACAGAAAAGTGAGATTTGAGATTGGCCTGTAATTGACTAATTCTCTAGGATCAAGTTGTGGTTTTTTAATAAGAGGTTTAATAATAGCCAACTTAAAAGTTTTTTTATATGGTACATATCCTAGTGATAAAGATGAATTAACGATATTAAGAAGAGGATCTATGACCTCTGGAAGCATCTCTTTCAATAGCTTAGTTGGTATAGGGTCTAACATACATGTTGTCGATTTTGACGATTTAACAAGTTTAGACAGTTCTTCCTCTCTTAAAGGAGTAAATGAATTGAATTTTTCCTCAGGGATACTACAATGCACCGTCTGACGCAATACTGTAGTAGACGGTTGCGTGGTTATAATTTTTTTTCTAATATTATCAATCTTGCAAGTAAAGAAGTTCATGAAGTCATCACTGCTGTGCTCTTTGGAAACATCAGAAGTTGAAGTTTTATTTCTTGTTAATTTAGCCACTGTATCAAATAAATACCTAGGGTTTTGTTTATTTTCTTCTAAAAGTTTTGAAAAATAGGCAGATCTAGCAGATTTTAAGGCCTTTCTGTACTCAACCATTCTCTCCCTCCACAAAATGCGAAATACTTCTAGTTTTGTTTTCTTCCAGCTGCGTTCCATTTTTCTGGCTGCTACCTTTAGGGCCTGAGTGTGCTCGTTGTACCATGGCGTTGGATTAATTTTCTTAATCTTTTTTAAACGCAAAGGAGCAACTGAGTCTAATGTGCTTGAAAAGACAGAGGCAATAGTTTCCGTTGCAACATCGAGGTCTTCTAAGCTGTCTGGCATGCTAAGGCGATGAAACTGATCAGGAAGATTATTTATAAACCGTTCTTTAGTGGTAGAAGTGATGGTTCTACCAAATTTATGGCAGGGAGGCAGTTTAGCTGTTTTGACTAAATGTAGTATACACGAGACTAGGTAATGATCTGAGATGTCGTCACTCTGCTGCAGAATTTCAACGGCATCAATATCAATTCCATATGACGATATTAGATCTAAGGTATGGTTACGACAATGAGTGGGTCCTGACACGTGTTGTCTAACACCAATAGAGTTTAGAATATCTGCAAATGCCAATCCCAATGAGTCTTTTTCATTATCTACATGGATATTAAAGTCACCAACAACAAGTACTTTATCTGCTGCTAGTACTAACTCTGACAGAAAATCAGCAAATTCTTTGATAAAGTCTGTATGGTGTCCTGGTGGCCTGTATACAGTAGCCAACACAAATGTCAACTTACATAATGTTACGTAAAGTACCATCACTTCGAAGGAATTATATTTGAGAGACTTTTGACTAATACTATAAATATTACTATAAATTACAGCAACACCTCCTCCTTTGCCTTTCTGACGAGGATTGTGTCGATAATCATAACCTTGAGGGCTAGACTCATTTAAAGTAATGTAATCGTCCGGTTTTAGCCAAGTTTCTGTCAAACACAGCATATCTAGATTATTGTCTGTGATAATATCATTTACAATAAGTGATTTTGATGAAAGGGATCTAATATTTAACAACCCAAGCTTTATCATTTGTTTATCATTACTATCTCTATTTTTTATTTGTTGAACATCAATTAAATTTTTACCATTAAATGGGTTTGGAAGTTTTTTGTTTTTACTAATTCGGGGTACAGACACAGTCTCTATGTGATAATATCTAGGTGTAAGAGTTTCTATGTGTTGGGAATTATCTGACTTCTGTAACGTGAGGCAGCTAGCAGACGGTCGGTTTAGCCAGTATGTCTGCTTCCTGACCTGGGCCACAGTTTGTCATGTTTCAGCTCTAAGACTAAGTGCCATATTACTAGAGAGAAGAGCAGCACCATCCCGAGAGGGATGAATACCATCTCTTTTCAACAGGTCAGGTCTGCCCCAAAAACTTTTCCAATTGTCTATAAAACCTATATTATTTTGCGGACACCACTTAGACAGCCAGCCATTGAGTGATGATAATCTGCTAACTATCTCATCACTCCGACGAACAGGAAGGGGACCAGAGCAAATTACTTCTCCTGACATTGTATTTGCGAGTTCACACACCTCTTTAATGTTAATTTTAGTGATCTCCGACTGGCGAAGTCGAACATCATTAGTGCCGACGTGAATAATAATTTTAGAGTATTTACGATTAGCATTAGCCAGCACTTTTAAATTTGCTTTGATGTCAGGTGCTCTGGCTCCCGGCAAACATGTGACTATGGTGGCTGGTGTCTCTATTTTCACGTTCCGTGTAATAGAATCGCCAATAACTAGGGCACTTTCAACAGGATTCTCAGTGGGTGCGTCACTGAGTGGGGAGAACCTGTTTGATGTTATTATTGGAACGGAAAAGTGGTGTTTTCCGCGGCTAGGCCGCCTCACCGTTACCCAAGTGCCCTGCTGCACGGGCTCTACAGCCGGAAACCGAACAATGTACAGAGTTCACTAAGCTAATCGCATCCAAAACAGTATCTGAAGCCCTTGCGTTCTTACTATCCTCGATTAAAGTTTGGATGCGTGTCTCTAATTCTGAGATTCTCTCTGTCAGGCTGACTATTTCCCTACATTTATGACATGTAAATCCCTCGTCGCTGACAGAGAGAGCTATACTGAACATGTGGCAAATGGAACAGGTAACAATGCTAGGAGAGGATGACATGACTCACCGTGTTTGTAGACTGATCCGAGTTACCACAGCTGTTTGATGAGCGCGTTGAAAAGGAGCGCGCGAGAGACTGATGACAAGTTAACAAGCTAGCGAGATGCAAACGCGTTGTAACAGCGATTTAGATTCAAAGATTTAAAGCTAGCGACGTCAGATTAATGTAGTAGGCAATTTTAAATATAAGGTACTAATAATATAAGCAACAATGAATAAAAGTAAGAGATTCAAATCGAAGCTATACGGAGTTACAGACGCAAACCACTCTGAGCAGCGAGGCAAACTTATGATGCTCAAACAGCAAGTTGACTCTACAGATTTCCTCTTACCTGAAGTAATTTTTGGACAGGTTAAATGAGTTTGTTGCCTTGACGAACAGCAGCATCAGTAATGTTGTCTTCGCCGACCTGAGTGTAGTGGCTGACAGGCTTTTTGTGAGGGCAGAATAACTAAAGGACCCGGACATCCTTTGATGGACATACCACTAGATGTGACTGAGTACTACGTTATGTGGTTACTCGTGTCCAGCTTGCAAGCCTGCTTTGAGTATCTGAGCGAACCATTCGTAGAAGATTAGAACAGCATGGGTTAAGGTACATACAATTTTCATAAATGCGTATTAGCGAGAAAAAAAAAACATTTGGAATGTATGGCACTGTACATATAATGAATATTAATACATACATTATAAAACATATATATGGCAGCCTTTTCTCTCTCCAGGCCAAGACTTCCCTTACAAAAATTACCCATGGTTTTATTAAGAAGAAAAACATAGCTATTGTAGTTATTCAGTGGTAACCACAAATTAATGTTTTTCTAAAAAAAAAAACATACTTTAACTAAGGTATTTGTGTGGTTATACAAATGGTAATCAATACACCGAAAAACATGGTTTTATTACAATAAAACCATGGGTAATTTTCGTAAAGGGTTGTTTTTAAAGGATTGCTTTGACCGTGTTAGGTATTTATGCTTTTGTTATTGCCTTATACAAAAATAAATATCATCTGACAATCTGCTGTATTAATATTTGTTATATGTGACATTCCAAATGCTTTTTTTCCTAATACACATTTATGAAAATTGTATGTACCTTAATCCATGCTGTTCTAGTCTTCTACAAATAGTTCGCTCAGATACTCCAAGCAGGTGTGCAAGCTGGACACGTGAGTAACTGTAGAGTATGAACTGTTGTCAACTTGCTGCGCGAGCATCAGAAGTTCAATTTCACTGATTACCTCCATAGTTCAAAGGATTCGGCTTTGACATTTCTTTCCTCTTTTTTTTTCTTTAGTATACAAAAATATACAACCCTATCAACCCCAAATCACAAAACAAAACAAAAAGGAAAATAATGAACAAACAAAAAATAAACACACACACACACACACACACACAAAAACATACAGGGCCAGGGGTAATATAAATTACATTATATAAAATAAAGGTGCCTCAAAAGGCAAACAATAAAAACCAGGCAAAAGGTCACAGAGCATACTGTCAAGTGTACATTATAGGAAAAAACGAATATAATAAGATGCACAAGATGTTATCGATTTTTAAGGCTTTAACATTGCCGGAGGTAGACATTGTATCCGAGTAATACTTAAAATCTTTACAAAATATAATAAATAGGGGCTTTACAGACAAAAATTTGCACTTATGTATAAATAATTTCGATAGAAAAATAAATCTGAGCGAACCATTCGTAGAAGATTAGAACAGCATGGGTTAAGGTACATACAATTTTCATAAATGTGTATTAGCGAGAAAAAAAACAAACATTTGGAATGAATGGTACTGTACATATAATGAATATTAATACATACAATATAAAACATATACAGTGGGTACGGAAAGTATTCAGACCCCCTTAAATTTTTCACTCTTTGTTATATTGCAGCCATATGCTAAAATCATTTAAGTTCACTTTTTTTCCTCATTAATGTACACACAGCACCCCATATTGACAGAAAAACACAGAATTGTTGACATTTTTGCAGATTTATTAAAAAAGAAAAACTGAAATATCACATGGTCCTAAGTATTCAGACCCTTTGCTGTGACACTCATATATTTAACTCAGGTGCTGTCCATTTCTTCTGATCATCCTTGAGATGGTTCTATACCTTCATTTGAGTCCAGCTGTGTTTGATTATACTGACTGGACTTGATTAGGAAAGCCACACACCTGTCTATATAAGACCTTACAGCTCACAGTGCATGTCAGAGCAAATGAGAATCATGAGGTCAGAGGAACTGCCTGAAGAGCTCAGAGACAGAATTGTGGCAAGGCACAGATCTGGCCAAGGTTACAAAAACATTTCTGCTGCACTTAAGGTTCCTAAGAGCACAGTGGCCTCCATAATCCTTAAATGGAAGACGTTTGGGACGACCAGAACCCTTCCTAGAGCTGGCCGTCCAGCCAAACTGAGCTATCGGGGGAGAAGAGCCTTGGTGAGAGAGGTAAAGAAGAACCTAAAGATCACTGTGGCTGAGCTCCAGAGATGCAGTCGGGAGATGGGAGAAAGTTGTAGAAAGTCAACCATCACTGCAGCCCTCCACCAGTCGGGGCTTTATGGCAGAGTGGCCCGACGGAAGCCTCTCCTCAGTGCAAGACACATGAAAGCCTGCATGGAGTTTGCTAAAAAACACCTGAAGGACTCCAAGATGCTGAGAAATAAGATTCTCTGGTCTGATGAGACCAAGATAGAACTTTTTGGCCTTAATTCTAAGCGGTATGTGTGGAGAAAACCAGGCACTGCTCATCACCTGTCCAATACAGTCCCAACAGTGAAGCATGGTGGTGGCAGCATCATGCTGTGGGGGTGTTTTTCAGCTGCAGGGACAGGACGACTGGTTGCAATCGAGGGAAAGATGAATGCGGCCAAGTACAGGGATATCCTGGACGAAAACCTTCTCTAGAGTGCTCAGGACCTCAGACTGGGCCGAAGGTTTACCTTCCAACAAGACAATGACCCTAAGCACACAGCTAAAATAACGAAGGAGTGGCTTCACAACAACTCTGTGACTGTTCTTGAATGGCCCAGCCAGAGCCCTGACTTAAACCCAATTGAGCATCTCTGGAGAGACCTAAAAATGGCTGTCCACCAACGTTTACCATCCAACCTGACAGAACTGGAGAGGATCTGCATGGAGGAATGGCAGAGGATTCCCAAATCCAGGTGTGAAAAACTTGTTGCATCTTTCCCAAAAAGACTCATGGCTGTATTAGATCAAAAGGGTGCTTCTACTAAATACTGAGCAAAGGGTCTGAATACTTAGGACCATGTGATATTTCAGTTTTTCTTTTTTAATAAATATGCAAAAATGCCAACAATTCTGTGTTTTTCTGTCAATATGGGGTGCTGTGTGTACATTAATGAGGGAAAAAAATGAACTTAAAAAATTTAGCAAATGGCTGCAATATAACAAAGAGTGAAAAATTTAAGGGGGTCTGAATACTTTCCGTACCCACTGTATATGGCAGCCTATTTTCTCTCCAGGCCAAGACTTCCCTTACGAAAATTAACCATGGTTTTATTAAGAAGAAAAAACATAGCTAGATTAAATAAATAGATTTATTAGAAAAATATTTGTCCTTTAGATTCTTATCAACATGATAAAAACCAAACAAAACATCCTTGTACAACAAAGAAAAATTGTCTAAGAGAGAAGCACATATAAATAAACGTAATTTTTTTCCAAACAGCACGACACTTTTCCTCTTGACAGTCGACTGCAAGTGACGTCACTTACCATACGAACACGCCATATAGTATAGTCCCACCGCTGATGCTGATTGACAGGTTTCAGTGCAGGCATCGGAAATTCAAATGCTAAATGAATTGCGATTGCAATTTGAGTTTTGGCAGGCTACATACGTGACGCAAAGAAAATGAAAAAGCTGTCATAGTAATTGTGATTGCTATTTAAATATGACAGGCTCATAGCTCGTAAGACATGGGAAATACAGTTGCAAATGGACTTTGCTTTTCCATTTAAAAAATTTGGCAGTCATTGTGCATTCGCGTAAACGAAAATGCAAACTCTAATGCACGATTTGCAATTTGGATTGTCACATTTTAATTCGTCCACAAATTGAAAACACAATTGCAAATACAATTTGCAATTCCGTTTGAATAAAGTCCGGAATATAATTCCATAAATGTCTTTGCTGCTGACCTTCAATGATCTAATTCAACCATACTAAGCTTATATTTAGAAATAAGAGTGCTGAACTTCCTTTGCCTGTATCCTATTCTTCTGTAATCCAAAATGGCAGTACAACTGAAAGGATTGTTTGAGCTGCTCCCTGTACTGTACAGGCATAAATTTGCATTTCATTCAGCCTGAGGCTTATTCACTTTTGGTGTGAAAGGGCCTTAACATTTGCCAAAAATATAACTTTTTTTGCTGTTATTAAAAAACAAAGAAGCCCAGGTGAGAAAAAGTAACACAAAAGTAATGCAACACATTACTTTTCTTAGAAAGTAACTAAGTAACGTAATTAGTTACTTTTTTAGGGATTAACGCAATATTGTAATGCATTACTTTTAAAAATTACTTTCCCCAACACTGCTGACAACAATGACATTTACAGAAATGCAGTTGACAGCAATGTTACTGACAGTAATGCCACTAACAATATCAAAGTGACACTACTGACAGCAATAACACTGACAGTATGAGAGTAATGGTACTGAAAGCATTGCCACTGACAGATTGATCGTTACACCACTGATAGCAACACCACTGACAGTAAGTATACTGACAGACAGAAATACCACCACTGTGTATTATACTGCACCACTAGATGATTATTTGTGTTTCATAGAATAATTCCTTTATTCTATGAAATCTTCCTTTTCAATAATCACTGCTATGCCAGAATGTTGACAGCGCAATCATTTCCCAGCAGGAAGTTGGCAGCACCTTTCACTTGTGGAATGTCTAATTAGTAAAAAATTACAGTTGTTTTGTCCAAATTACTGATTTGGTATGTCATATAATTTATTATTATCTGGAAGGTCAAAGTTGTCAAAAAAAAAAAAAAAAAAAAAAAAACATTTACAGTGCTTGCAATAGGAAAGAATGTTTCATAACTTTTAGATAATCTTTCTGTCTCCATTTTTCTCATCTTTTTACATGCATTTTTTATGTAAGCTTACTAGTACAAAAGAACAAATTCAGTTTAATTAAATGAATTAATTAGAGACTATTTAAAGGTGAAGTGTGTCATTTAGCAGACTATCTACGGGACAAAATGGATTCCACCAAAGAATTTTTATCTTTATGCACACAATAATAATCTTTTACATTGTAATCCTTTTATTTTTATTATTTGGCATGTTTGTGTGCTGCTGCGTGTCCCTGTGTGTGTAATAAGCAGAGTGTATGCGCATTGTGCACCCACATATAGGCGCATATTACTAACATGTTCTTTAAATAACAAAACAAATATTGTGCCATTGACTTTAGAACAGGTTTCAGTTGATCAGTGGCGCAGTCTATTTCAGTTGCCACAAAATAGTAACACACGCCAACAATGCGCCTGAACACACCTCGTTTTCAGACCAACGCCCATGGGCGCAAATGCATTTGCTATTTAAACAACATGCCGCAGGACGTGAAAATGATAACTGCGCCGGGCTGAAACTAGCAAAAAACACTTGTTACACCTGGCACAATGCAGTATGAAGGGGCCCACTGAGTCAGATTATGTGGTTTTGACTCGTAATGTGGACGTGTCATGCTTCCTGACTAATCATCACTTGTCGTCTTGAACGACATGCGTGATGTCATAGAAAAGGCAGAACTAGTGAATGACTTCTGGAAACAAGAGCGTAAACAAATTACCAAAGTGGTGTGTTAGCTTAATGCTAATTTCAGTTCTCACTGGGTTGCTGAAGCACCTCCGCTATTGTTTGCCAGCATTTGGCTCTTATTTAGATGGCAGGACTTATTCCACCATATTGTGCGTTGCACTTTCTCCCATTCAAAACAGGTGACAGTGACGCGTCTTGTGTTGTTCTATAGTCTTTGCTTAATCATAATAAGACACTCGACTGCCTTTCAAAAAAATGTTAATGGTTGAGTTTTATTTGAGAAAAATATAATTTCGTAACATTAACTTTAATGTTATCTTATTAGAATTAGTTTTGATAAAAAAATATCTTCATTAAAGCAAAACATCTCTGTTGATGTCTGAGAGCAACTGCAGCTGTGGACTGCATACACATGTGGTCAGTGCTGCAGTGCAGTTGTGCAGTGCTAATCGCTCTGAGTGCACTGACCTTACAGAACTCTTTTTTTGTTACATCATCAGTTCATGTGGTGATGACTCAGGACTTAAACTGCAACGGTGCATGTCTGAACATGTCCTTTCTGTAAAACACAATTTGCTTTATTGGAATGTTATTTTAACGAGCCTGCAGGCATTTGAAGAAATTAGCACAGTTTTCAGAATTACAACTTACTAATATTATGAAGATGTCTACTGGATCTGTTAGTCATATAATTTGACACACTCATAGGGGATAGGCTCAACTTATATTATGGTAATTTTGGGCTTTTTATTTCAAACCTTATAGTAGTTTTAGCTTATAACTTTTGAACTGTGTGGCGTTGAAGCAAAACATTTTCCCATTTTTTTTCCCCCTCATTCCTTTTGTTTTAATTTCTGCTAAATTTTAAATTCCTATTTAATATCCCCTTTAAATTTCGACATTATTCCACCGTTTTGAATTTGGTAAACTTCAGGTTCTAGATTTTTCCACCATGTTTTAAAAGTATTTTTATTGATTTTTATCAACATGCTTTTTCACACTTGTCCTACAGTGTTTATCAAACCTTCTCTAAATTTGTGGCAGGTATAATCTTGAGATCAACACTTATGACATAACGAAGCCTCATTTACTGAAATCACATGACTTTGGCAGTTTGACACATGCTCCGAACCACTGATTCGAAACAAAAGATTCGTAAAGCTTCGAAGCTTCATGAAGCAGTGTTTTGAAATCGGCCATCACTAGGTATTGTTAAATAAAGTCGTTATTTTGTTTTTTTGGCGCACAAAAACTATTCTTGTCGCTTCATAACATTAAGGTTGAATCACTGTAGTCACATGAACTGTTTTAAATATGTCTTTAGTAGCTTTCTGGGCATCTGAATGTGATAATTATCTTACTAGCAATAGAGGCCGCACTGAGCCATCGGATTTTATCAAAAATATCTTAATTTGTGTTCCGAAGATGTACAAAGGTCTTACGGGTGTGGAACGACATGAGGGTGAGTAATTAATGACAGAATTTTCATTTTTTTGGGGTGAACTAACCATTTAATATGGGTTAATTAAAAAATAAAAAATTTTCATCACAATACATCATTTTACCTTTACAGCTGTTAATGAAATAAAACAAAGAAACAAACAAACCTTTGTCAACAACTATTTCATTATTTCTTATTAACGCAATGTTCCAACTCCAACCTCTCTTGGGTGAAAGTTGTTGTTGTTTTGCACTAGAAAAGGTTAAATTCTGCAGTCTCACAGCTGTTAGCAGGAAAAAACAGAAGCGACAGACAAATGTAATGAGCTGTGTGCATCCCGCATGCTTGACAGAAGGGTGAACCAGTGGCATTAATAGGAAACCCACGCATCCACAACCATAACATCATAATTTGCATTGTGTCGATATTGCGTGTGGTTGGTTTTAGTCTATGTGGGTGTTGTGGTCTTTTGTGAATGTAGTGCTTAGGGCTTAGAATTATTTTGCCAAGTAGGACATGTGCATGGATCAACATCTTTGTGGGTCCTGGCACAACATGCCTATCAACCGACCAGCTTAGTTTTAAGGATGAAGCTCAAACATTCATAAAAAGTATTAAATATTTACAAACAAACTCAGACTTCTTGCATGAGAATCAGCGGTCAACTTTGGAGTGTGTGAACATGTATTAGAAAGTCTGTGTAATTTTATGGCATGTAGGCCAAAGCAGATTCTGTGTTGTTTTTCATTGTAAAGATGCCAGTAGGTCATTTTCAAATTGATTCAAATGTGAATCGCTGTTGAACACCAGACTAGTAGTAGATCTTCAGTATGAAAGAGTTAAGATAGGGAGGGTCTCTGGTAAAACTCTACTTGTGGTATTTCTTTTTCTATTTTAGAATAAATTAAGTTAACACTTTATTTTACTTTATTTTATTTTATTCTACTTTTGTTAAAATTTGCCTTAAAAAGTTAAATTTTTCATTCCCTTAAACCTCTTATTTACCTTTTGATTTTAGTGGTAGAGTTGGGTTTAGAGTTAGGGCCTATGTTTAGTTTACAGGAATGCTGTTTTAAAAGCAACAAAATCTGATCTAGAAACATCCAGGAAGTGTTTGTGTTCACCTTAAGAAGATGTTTCCAAACTGTGCTTAGAAAACTTACGTCACGGCACAGTGGTGTAAAGGCGTAAACTTTTCCTGAATTCTTAAAGTATTAACGTCCCAACTCTTTCCGTTCCTTTCTCACCCCTGCCCTATTTGGCTTGTGTTGTGGGGAGAATGCAGAACCTTGCGAGACTGCTCTTGCCTTCCTGCTGATGCAAACCTTTCAAGGAGGCTTAGTGCTTTAATACTGAATGAGTGTATGTATTTGTACGTTTGTGAATTTGAGAGATGGGACTAAGTCTATTTTTAAAAGCTGATCCCCACAGGACTATCCACATGCTATTCTTGTCTATTTTTAACGATTAATCCACCTTATGGACAGAGTAACATGATTTATGCATCATATTCTGTTCAACAGGACAAATTCAGCTGAGAATGTGAGCTGCGGCAGATGGTACTTTAAGAACGCTTTTATGCTAGAGTCTGACGTCTATTTGTTCTAGTTCGGGTTGTTTGTTTGGTTGGGCTCTTTTTCATGTGAAATCCAGTGGGCCACTTTTAGTATGCAGCTAACAAATAAACAAATAGGCTATACAATATGTTATAAGAACATTTTGCTAACATTCCCATCAAAGTTACCATGGCATTAAAATTTTTTTTTTTTTTTTTTTTACAGAATGTCACCCTAATGCTCAAAATACTTAACTGGTTTGAGTAGGACACACTTAAATTTAACAAATTAGTCCAGTTAAATTAACTGTTATATTTAGAACTTTCTTTTTCTTTTAAGTTAACAGCACGGACATATTTCAAGTAAACTGAACTGTTTAATTGTTTTGAGTTTTTTAACTAATTTCTTTTAATTTAGACTAACTTAAGTTTAAATGAAACCTGGGATTTCTATTTCCCAGCATTATTTGCCCATAGCACTCGAAAGGGAGAGTAAATGCTAAAGTTTAGTGTTATATAATGTTTTTTTGTGCAAGATTAATGGTACGGGAGATTTAGTAGCGATTAATGTTTTGTTATGCTAATTTAGAAGAGTTTCTGTTGATGTGGGTTTTTGGAGTTATCAATATGGTTACAAGTGGCGCATGCAGTTTGGTTTGAGAACAGGTAAGTTACATGTTTTAAGTTGCTGTACTCATTCAGTAAGTGCTATACCATGCTACTGTTAATATGTTAGAACATTAGCAAGTTGCAGTTTTCTGAATTTTCTTGTTAGGGTTTACAGTGAAGTAAATAACTCATTTGATTTGCAAGAACTCAAAATAAAAAGTTAGTCTATCTTTTTATTATCTATTATTCGGCAGAGTTTGTTTTGAAGTCATTATACAAGTTTTTGTCTTCAAAATCTCATTGGTCCAAAATCCTCTGTGTTACATATCAAATATATTCTTATTGGCTGTCAATGTGTCAAGCCGCACAGCTGTTCCATTTTCATTGTGGAAAGACAAATTACTTGTTGCATTGTGTCTGGTTAGGACACAATTTAAATGTCATCTTGATAGGTCTCACTTATTTGGTGTTCTGAAGAAACTTCTGGCATAGCTTAATAATTGGATTCCTATTACAGTCAAAAGTGATGCAAAAAAAGTGATTATTTTTCCACAACAGTGAAGCTTGATTTGATACAAGACGCCTTCACAAGATGACTCTGTAATTTTCCATACTTGCCCTGTAGTCACCATGTTAAATACTCAATACTCCGTTTGTAAGAGTCATGCAAATGCATAACAAACTACTATAGTTAGCAGGAACAAGAGATAAAGGCCAAAGCTAATTTAACACAATCTGACTCTTACTTTCTTTTATTTAAAATACAGTAATTACATATGATTTAATGGGGACAATCATTCCTTTCCATTTTATTTAGGTTTTGCAAACTGTCTGTTAACTGCATATTGACCCACAAATTCCATTGTTCTAGTTAACTCCTTTTAACAGCATCTTGCTCCATTGATAGTAATTCAAAACGATCAGTTCCAAATAGGAAATATTTAAATTTAATGATATTTTATGATGTTGTACCAGTTGACAATTTTTGTATGTCTCTACAAGGATAGCTAATGGATAGCTTTGTCTAGGTATTATGGATCTCTTTGTTTTGGCCACATGTTATTCTAAATGGGTGTCTATTGTAAATAAAATTGCAACAACTGGTTGTTTACTAGTGTTGGAAAGACTAAATCATTGCTGCATTGGATCTTTTTGAAAATGTTGTTTTAACTATCCTAACAAAAGAAAATTAGTAACACAATTATGTTACTACAAGATTACAATTCTGTTATTAGATGTCATTAAAAGACATTCTGAGACTTTTCACATGCTGTTAAGATTTTTAATTATCATTTACATAGACAAATAGTTGTCAATATAGCTATGGCTAAATCATCTATATATTAGTGAATGGTTTTGGGCTGGAAATCGAGAACCGATCTCACTGCATCAGTCTGATTTGTCAACAAATTCTGGTTCTTTGAAAAGAACCAATTCAATAGAATGATTCATCAGCAAAGAATGAATACATAAAGACATGCCATATGGAGCTGTGGGAAGATTAAGGCTCTGAAGAATTTGTACTAACCAGCTGGAACTTTATACATTTATTATGTGAGGAATTAGATGTTTAACCTTGGAAGGTGGGGCAGAACGTTTTGGAGATCAGATATTGTGCTCTCAGTGTACTATATTGGTTTAACCTGGAATACTAATGCTTGCCTGTATGGTCATTAGGTCTGCTGTATTCTGATGAGCTCACAGGGCGATGACCTCATCACAGACATGTTTATGTCAAAAAAAGCTTTTAGAGTGAAAGCCTTTAAAAGAGATATAAGAGAATATATTATAGAAGTAATTTTGTTGCTTTTAGTGCATGACATCACCATAATGACTTATATTAATGCACTTTTATATTTTGTAAAGAAAATGGGTGGTGATTGCTAGTGCAAAACTCGGTGGGTGCTGTCAGGGCATTGCAATGTGGTTGCTAAGGTGTTCTCAGTGGTTTTTGCATGTCGCTAACGTGGTTGTTTGGGTGTTCCTGATGTTTTCTTGGGCATTGCTTAGCATTTCCCTTGCAAAAAAGAATTATGCTTAAAGTTCAGTGGCCAGAATTACTAACAGCTCTTTTGTGTCCCTTTTTTGCGTTAAAAAACTACACGCAAATTTACACGCAAGACATGCAGTGAAAAATTTGCTCTAAAAAGGCGTGGATGGTTATTTTTGCGACTGACCTTACTGCATATGCATTTGTAGGAGTGTCCCTTTCAGATGCAAAATTTATGGCAGAAGAGTATTTAAATAAATCATGCAAGGTGATTTACTAAGGTTTGCACTAGTCAATTTACTGGTATTTGCGGCATTATTTACCACCCCAAAAAAGCATGTCTTAAACTAGACGCTAATTTGCGCTGCTCTTGGTAGATTGTGTTGGTCATTATGGAAATGATCCGGCTGTGTCTGTGTTCTTTAATTTGCATGTCATCAGTAGATCACCCACAGAACTTTCCACTCCCATTAGATTTTTCTGTATATTTGTCAGTATAAGCCAAGAATACTCAAGTATAAATTGGTTAAGTATATATAAGTACATAAAAAGTAGACTGAAAGTGCTGTATACTCTCTTAGCTTTAGTTTAAAATACTAATAGCACAGTTGAATAAACTTATTTTTTTGGAAAGCTTTCTTTTTAAGGTGTTCTAAGTGATTTCAGCACATTGCTGTGTGGTTGTTGTGGGCCATACTAGTATAAATCACTAGTATGATTTATAAGCTGTTTTCCTCATGGGCACCAAAAATGTCCCCACAAAGACAAGGATTTCAGACATTGCCATCTTTGTGGGTACATTTTGTTTTAACAGGACCACAAACACACACGATATGGTATAACAGAAATTCCCTGGGGGCACTAGAGGGCATTCAGTGTTTTTGAAACATGAAAACATATTGCATTTTGCTCAAAAACACAATTTAAACTTAGTGATAAAACCTCAGCTGAGCAAACTTGGATCTAATGTTGTGTTTATGCATTTTAAAATTATACATTTCTTTCTCTACTGTCAGAAACATGACTTTCATCTTTTCAAAAGCCCTTGGGCAGCCTATGAGTAGAGGGTCTTTTGAAATATATAATTTTATTCTGAATCAGATTACAACTCTCTTGATCAATTCAAGCATGTCTTTCCCTTTTAAACAGAATCATCCTGTCGAAAGTTAATGTTTATTTCTTTCAGGCATACCTTGGCTATCCTTTTGAATTTTAACATTTACATTGGACTGTTAAATAACAGCCAGGTGTGTTTTTCAAGGTCATTGATTTTAATACTTGCTTAAGTTTCATTTGCACAGCTGTTAATTCACTGAGCATATTGACCAAATCCATGTTTATGGCGCCTCTATTCAAAAAGTCATTATCCGTGTCAACAGCAGTAAGTCTTTCTCTAGTAATCTGCTCCCTTTTGAGGCCTATAGTGCATAACCAATTAACAATCCAGTGTCACACCTGTTAACAAAAACACAATTAGTAGGACCATTAACAATAGTAATTAATTAGCTACCACACTTTCATCCCCAGCGCCACTTGGTAACAATTGTGCTAAAGTTATTGTAATAATCATGCTGAATTAACAGTTTAAATTGACAGCCTTATTTACATTATGCTTTTTCTTTGTACCCATAACCTTATAATGTACCAACATGAAAGGCACTGTTTAGGGGAATGTTCCTCTGTAACGGAAGGTTACTTCCCAAGCCACAAACTGGATTATGAAATTTTGTTGTTATAAACCCAGGTGGTTGAAGAAAGATGTCCTGTTTGTTTGCATTGCCATTCATAATAAAAGTTGCTCAGTTGGCATAGCAGTATAGGCCTATGTGATCTACAGTTTTCTTTAAGTCAACCCCATGAGTTAAAAATGTCATGTGACTAATTACATATAGAAAGATTATGTTCCAACAACGTGATTGGCTTTTTGTATGGCAACGAATATGAAGATTCCTCATTTTGTGACACCAACTGTCAAAAATAGTGGAGAAAGAGGGATGGTCTGGGGCTTTTGTTGGATCTAGAGTCAGCAACTTGCAGTGACATTTCTGGCATAGTTGGTCCGGAGTTCATTTTGCAGCAAGACAATGACCCAAAACATACCTTCAGGCTACGGTAGAACTACATCAGAAGACGAGAAGGCAAGATCAAATCATGGAATGGACAGTAGAGTCTTCAGACTTAAACCCTACGGTGCTGGATGAACTGGATTGAAGGGTAAATGCAAAGCAACCTACAAGTGCAAACATTTGTAAGAATTTCTGGAATAGGAGTAAGTTTGATTTAAAGAAATTGGATTGTTTTGTTAAACAGTGATTGCCTGATTCACTGAATTTTGCCAATTGTTTGTTTGTTCTTTGTTCTTATTTCAAAGAACATTGAGATATTAAACATAAGTTTCAATAGAAACTGGAAAATTTGAGTTGTTACAAATATATTTCCCTTTGGAATAATAAGGTAACCCTTTATTTCTGTCACGGTTCTGTTTAGTTAGTTTCATTTTCATGGACTTTTAGTTTTTTATTTTCAGTCACATGTGTTTACTTTGTCTAGTTTCCTGCCACTTATGAGTTGTCATGGTTACTGATATGATTAGTTCTCTAAGTTCAGCTGTGTCTCATTAATTAGCGTTGTTTGTACCACTACTTAAGTTCCTTAGGTTCTGTTGTTTTGCAGTAACCTGCTCCTATGAAGCCGAGACCCTCAAATCACTGTTCTGGATCAGGGCCAACTACCACTACCCTGTAGACCTACCAGACACCTCAGGACTTAACTGTAGGGAAGCCATCATCAGGTGTCTGGAGAGCGTCGGGGCCCCGATCCAGGACACAGCCAGACCCAGATCCCAGCCCACCACCATCCTCCATGCAGAGATTTCGCGGAGATGGAGAGCGACCACCCGTCATAATTCATGATCCAGAACCTGAAGAGGAAGGGACAGTGCCGACCATCACCCCGGAGCCGGTGTCACAGAGTGTGCCTGACCAGGGGTGTGAGCCTGCAACAGAGGGGATACTGGTGGAACTGGACTCGGAGGACTGGCTGATGAATTTTGACATGGAGGGTCTGCCTCCCACCCTATCCCACACCCGGTATTATCTGTCTGTTCCCAATCATCGCTGTTTCAAGACAGCACTAAAAACAGGTTGCCTCAGGTCGAGCAACCACCATCATCGCCTGAGCAACTGGATTTTGTGGCTCCGACTCCACCCACTGATAACCTCACTCCATCTCAACCTGTCGACCTGTCGGCTCCACCTTGGCTCCTTCCACCTTCACCAGCCTTGGCTCCTTCCCACCTTGGCTCCTCCCACCTTCATCCTCAGCCTTGCGGCTCCACCGGGTTACCTCATCCCACTGGCTCCCCCTTGGTCAGTCGTCACTCTGCTTCTGCCACGGATTTGCGAGTAGTCCGCTATGCTCTGTCTCTCCACCCCTGCGGCTGCAGTGGGTTCCTCCTTCCCTTCGGCTTTGTCTTCTGTCCTCAGTCACATCGGTTGTCATGGTTACTAATATGATTAGTTCTTAATTGTCTCATTAATTAACCTTGTTTGTACCACTACTTAAGTTCCGTTGGTTCCTCAGTTCATTGTCGGTTGTTATTTGTGCACAGCACACTGTTTCTTATTGTTGGAGTTTCTTGTTAAATAAATCCTGTTATTCTTGTAACCTGCCTTCATCTTCGTCATCTTTGGATCAATGTTACAATTTTACAGTATGCTTGTTACATGTTACATGTAGTTACTATAGTATTAACTATAAATTATTCAGAATTACATGCAGTTAACCCTAAAGCAAACCCTAATCCTAACCCTAATCCCATAGTAAGTACATGTAGTTAATTACCCATACTTAAATGTATAATTACACTGTAACAAGGAAACCTTGAAATAAAGTGTAACCTATAATAAACTGGAACTGAATTGATAATCACACATGATTAACATGAGAAATTTCAAAAATGACACTTAATTCCAAAATGGTTTCTGGTCTCTAGTCTAGTAGGCAGATACTTTCATTGCCTGATGACCTCCTGCTACTATGTCCTTGAGTTGACACTAAATCCAGTAGTACTTCTCCAACAGGGACAAGAATGAATCTCTCTGAATTACTCTTCAAGTAATTGCAGAGAAGAGTTAAAGGGTTGAAATAGAGGTTGAAGGAGAAAGAGAGATGATCTGTCTTAGCAAATGGGATTTCTGCCCCCTACATGTCTAAAGTCCGTAGGGCTAAAATAACAGCATAACTTTTATTAACTCAGCCATATGACATCTTGAGTAATACTGCTTACCCTCTTTGTGCCAAATCCTCTTTTATCTGCTCTGACTGACTGGAGGACCAGCAGCATTGAAAGGGGGCAGAGGCTTTGGTGTGGATGAGGTGGTGTTTATGGACATGTTGTTTATGATGGCTCCCTCTTATCTGGAGATGAAAGCAGTAATCAGTCTGAGTGGCAGACGCTTTGTGTTTTGTATTAGGAAGAGGAAAGAAGTGCATGAGATGGCGTTTAAATTGACATGGCCAATTGTCCTTCATAAGAGGGTTGGCTGGTCTGGTGTCCTGCTGAGGGTTTTGAGGTGGGAGTTGCAAGAGTAACATCTCTCTTTCAGAATGATTGTCCCTTAATTCTCTCTCTCTCCTTCTCTCTAGTAGCAGATTTTTCTTTTGCTGTCCATCTGCATGTACCATTTTGTATTGTAGGGTGAACAGCTTTTGTCCTGTGAGTGGACAGTCATTCACAAGAAGACTTGTAAGCAAATAAAAATGTAAGGTAATGCTTTAGATTACAGCCCGGAAAGTACTGCATATTTACAACGAATTTACTGTGTAACTTTCGATAATTATAGTGTACCTATAAAGTAAGTATGTGTAAGTATAGGGGAACAATATGTAAAGTCTTGTGAATAAAGGGGTAACAACCAGGAAAATAACAAATTATTTATACTGTAAGTATTTTAGAACTAAGGGGTACTTATACTATTATGATAGACAACAATCTTACGTTTGGGAGCAATTTAGCGAGAAAGTGCACTGATTAAGTTGTTTCAAGGCAAATAGAAATAACTATTGCAATATTTTTTTAATACATGGGGAAATATACTTTTGTTTCATGTAGTTACAGCGTAAGTATGACATTGCGGGCTGTAAATTAAAGTGGTGCTTGTTACACTCTTGTTTCATGTAGTTACAGGGTAAGTAATAAAAAAAACCCTGCAAACAATCTGATATCACTGACTCTGAAACCTTTATTTGAAAAACTTTCTTTATCAGAAAGTAACACGTTTTGTCCCCTTTTTTTGTTGTTGTTGTTGTTTCTCTTGCTTAGCTTCCTCCTCCTCCTCTTGTTTCTTAACTGATGAATCTTAAGAAGGAATCCCATTGCTATTCTGTATTAAAAGAAAATACAGTACACCCAAAACATTTTTTTTCATGGTTTAGGCTATTCATCTTTTCACTTCCGACCAACTGTCACCAGCGCCTGCATGAGAGTCAACTTTGCGTTCGACGAGGCATATTGTAATGAGCAACGTGAAGCTTTCATGACGTTCTCGAGGGAGATTCATGTGAAACTGTCGTCTCTGTTATTCTGTCTTGTTTGTTTCTCATTATCATGATCTGTTATTCTGTGTATTTTTTTGTGAGCATTAATAAAAAACATAAAAAAACTGACAGCATCTGACATCCGCTTGACTTTTCGCGTGAGTTTCTCAGCACGCTACGTCACACTTCAAGTTACGTCAAGCATGAACTCTCAACCCTCTCATGCACGCGCAGGTGACAGTTGGTCGGAAGTTTAAAATTTTAAAATATTTGGTATTTTTCGTACAAATACGTATCGTTTCACTTCAGAAGACAGTGATTCATCCATTGGGGTTGTATGGATTACTGTAGTTATTGCTGTATGTGCTGTTTGATGCTTTGACTTTTAGGAACACATGAGCTTGCATTATAAAGCATTCCTAGAGATTATTTATTTTTCTAAAAACCTTTGTGTTCATCTGAGAAGGAAAGTCGTATACATCTCAGATGGCATGAGTAAACGGTGAGCACATTTCCAGGTGAACTGTATTTTCTTTTAATACAGAAATAGCAAATGACATGGGATTCCCTCTTAAGATTCATCAGTGGAAAGAAAGAAAAAGAAGAGGAACAAGAGAAGGAGGAAGCCAAGCAAGAGAAACGAATAAGAAGTGTCGTAACTTTAAATCTGTTTTGAAATAAGTTGTTTTTTAAATAAAGGTTTCCAAGTGATATCAGATTGTTTGTGTTTTTTTTATTTTTTTTATTACTTACCCTGTAACTACATGAAACAAAAGTATATTTCCCCATGTATTAAAAAAGATTGCAATAGTTCTTTCTACTTGCCTTGAAATAACTTAATCAGTGCACTTTCTCGCTAAATTGCTCCCAAACGTAAGATTGTTGTCTATCATAATAGTATAAGTACCCCTTAGTTCTAAAATATAAATAAGTATAAATAATTTGTTATTTTCCTGGTTGTTACCCCTTTATTCCCAAGACTTTACATATTGTTCCCCTATACTTACATGTACTTACTTTATAGCTACACTATAATTATCGAAAGTTACACTGTAAATTTGTTGTAATTACGCAGTACTTTCACGTAATCTAAAGCGTTACCAAATGTATAAATAAAAATTATAATCTCTATTTTAAGCATCAAAAATGACAATAATACCTGGAGAAAGCTATCTATCAGCTACTTTTAAGTGCTTTTTTCACACATAATGGTGAAATTACATCTACCATGTAATTTCAAGACCAGCCAAAATGCTACTTTACTACTCATATAGTAGTTTGGGCTCAGTGTTGTGGTCAAGACCAGCTCACCTGAGTTTAGGCCGAGACCTGAGTTGAGTCCATGATAAGACCAAGATCATGAAAATACTCTGATTTGAGACCTAATCAAAGATGAGAATCCATGCTTGAGTTTTAATGTGTTATTAATCTCAAATTATTTCAAAATGATCTTGACAATTTTCTTTTTAAAGTCAATTTTTTGAAACATGACTTGGATAAGGACATGACGCAAGCCAGACTCGATCACAAATTTTCAGCATAAGCACCAGGGCACAGATGTAGGCATGCAAACTTTTAAGCCAAGCCACCAATCCTTTTTTTCTTTCTTTCTTACTTTTTTTAAAGAAACTTTTCTACAATGATCTCAGATACCATCATTAAGAAATCAATAATCAAAATAATAAGTATAGAGTGAACACACAGTTCATCAAATCACCCATATTCACCCACCGCAAAAACTGTAAACTATTTTAACTACAGTAATGCAAGCACAAGCTTTTACTTGTTATGGCTGCAATATTTGGTTAAATTATGACATTGCAAAATTAAAGAGTTATAAAACTGGCAAATATTTTTTTTTGTAGAAAGTTTTTGTTTTGTAGGCTTGTTGTAATAGACAGTTAGTTCATAGACAAGTTTAAATAGTAACATCAGTCAGGTTTCCAAAAAAATAAAGAAACATTCAAAATCACCTCTTTGCTGTTGTGATTTTATAGACCCTCTCCACTATTATTTCGCTGCATTATTACATCTGTGTTTGCTCATTAAACTTTATCGTTGCCCATTATGTTTTATTGTAAAGATGTGAGAAATTCAGGAAAATTACTTGAACAGTTAATACATTGGAGAACCAGACAGCAGAAGCTCAGCAGAAGACATTTAATGTTATGGTAGACTTGTCATGAAAACTGGGGAACCACAATCTCAGGCCCCTTTCAGTTTCCTGCAGTATGAAATACCCTTGTGACAATGTGGATAATGCAGATTACCTAATATTTATTATCTATATTTCAGGACCAATATTTCAAAAGAATTTCTGAATTTTATAGGTGCAATCAGTAATTTTAATGCAGAATATTTTACACAGTTTTACAAAAAGAAATATTTCCTTTGGAAAAATGTTAAAAAACATGTACATACATTCACATGAGAAAACAACTCAAATGAAACTATTAAAATAATTGTATTTTACATTGAGTTGATCAATGTGTCAGCTACATCCATGCCACTAGAATAAGTTGAAGACAGCTGTCATTTTGGGCAGAGCAACATATAATAATAATAATGACCACACCTTTACAGGTTAATTTAATATAGCACAATAAAATCTTATATTTTATAACAAATAACACTATTAAATAACACTACACAGTAAACAGGACAGTCAAATGTGACAGTGTGAAGACAGATGCACAAGTATCCATGTGTGGAAAGCTCTTCTAGGTCAGCTTCAAGTCTATTTGTGTCACAGTAGCAGACCACTAAGTATAGTCTGTAATCAGATGATTGCATTGTGTTTAATTTTCTAAAACTTGAGAATATGATCATTTGCACCACAATTGCAATGCTGTCCCAGATGGGCCATATGTATGGAGCTGATCATATGATGCAAATGTGAAAATGTTTACACATCCACTATGATAAAAATGTTTAAAGGTCATAACATAGTATTGTGCAAGGAACAAATAAGCCAAAATAAGTACTGAGTACTATTATTTAACTACATGTACTTACTATAGAGTTACAGTTAGGGTTAGTTACTTGTAATTATGCATAATTTACATGTTATTACTATAGTAAGTACATGTAGTAATGTGTAACTACGTCACTGTAAAATAAAGTGTTACCAAAGTTGTTGGTGTTTTTCTCCCACTAGTGTTTAATTAATCTGGAAAGTGCAGCGAATAGGTTTTTGGAGTCTTGCAAAAAAAGTAGACAGAGGAACAAGCCTATGTTGGCTTAAATGTTATGTAGGCCCATAACTAGCAGCTAAAATATGACATTTATTGCTTATAACTTTCAGCACCCTGACAATATGTCACAATTACCATGTTTGACAGTATCTTCACACTATTTTCTTGCTGGGGATTGAGGTATTGGCAAAAGTTCTGGCAGTTCATTCCCTCACTGCTTCTTTGATGACCCACTTTCATTCTACTTTATAATGAACAAGAGCTAGTTTGGGAAAAAGCCTTTACACTTTAGCGTGACCATTTTCCTATCTCTTTTCTTTCAGGAACCAGACAGTTCTACACCAGTTCTGCTGTCCTGCTCCAGAAGCCCCCGAGTCTGACTCTCAGGCCTGTGTACCCAGGTAGGTGGGTTGGTTGGTGGCTCCTGACCAAAAACTCCATTGCCACAGTAAAGACTGTGTTTCTAATGGTGCTAGGCAACACATCTGCCCTAGTTATACCCGTCCTGAAGTGGTTGTGAGTCTTTTCATGCCTTGTCTCCCTACAGTAAATTCAGCCCCTATCATCACAGTTAGCTGTGACCTTGACAGAGCAAACACTGATATGATTTCCCTCTAAATCAGGCCAAAAGAAAAACGTGTATCTAATGTATAACTGCCATGTTTGTCAGAAGGCATAAGTTCCGCTCAGATGGCTTAGCTAGAGGCTAAAAAAAACCTTGGTCAGTGTAATTTCCCATTCTGTTAGCATATCCGTGTTTACATAAGTATCACGATAAGTATCTTGCTTTGTGATGATTGTCCAAATCAATCAACTGGAGATCCCCATCTCTGGCCTCTTTAGCAACAAAACTAAGAGCAACAAACAAAACATGATATTTAGGACAAAAACAAGTATAGTAAAACAAGTATTGGTGCTGTCTAGTATGAAACATTATGTATTCAACACTGATCATCTACAACAGGTTTTAGTATGAAAACCATTGTCAGATTAGTCAACATTATTATCTTATTATCTTGTAATATAGCCCATTCTGTTTTTTTTATATAAAACATTATACCCCCCAAATTCCTGTTATTGTGCAGCTTTGCAAATTGTCTTGAATTGGTGGGAAGGTGTTAATAGTCATTAAGGTAAGCACTCCATATTCTGTAGATCTTGAGTGTTTGGAAAGCTTCTTTAGAAAGGGAAGGATCAAAAAAGGGATGCAACTAAAGCAATCTGGTATTGATGAATACCTTTCTCTCCTGTAGCACTGGCCATTGTTAGTTTGGTTGGAACAGTGCAGTCGCCCACTGAGACGCCTGTAAATCACACTGTAAACGCCACAGAGGGCACAAGTTATTGAATTAGAACTAGAAAGATTGCCAGAATGGAGGACAGAAGAAAAATGTAATCGCACATTTCCCTTAGGTTTGTCTTGACAGTGTGTACTGCAGAGTTAGAACTAACATGGCATTTATCCACTGGAACGTGTTTGTGTGAGTTTCAAATCCTCCACCACTCATGGGCGTTAGCTGAGAAAGAGGATTCAATGATTCCAGCTGCACAAACCATTAGCTTAAGGATCTATTTCTACCTGATCTGAAACTTAGAAATTAATTTTGTTGATGGAACAGTATTGCTTCATATTCAATTGAAATATAATGATCTGATAATGATATGGGTAAGGTTAGGGACAGGTTTGGTGTTATGGTTAGGTTTAAGGGTGGGTTTAGGTATAAGGGAGTGGTTAAGAGTGTACTTATAGATGTAATTATAGATATTAATTATAGCTGTAATTTTATACAGGTATTTTGTAAAGACAATGTAAAAAACAATATGCACACAATAAATGCATTGCCAATTATTAATTTAAATCTTTGTACATAGTTAAAGACAAGGTGGGACTGAAATTTCTATGTGGTAGTATGTTGGCCATTTTGAAAATAATAATAATAATAAAATTGTAGCTAGACCCAATTACTGAATGTTAATATTACATTTCAAAAGCAGTTGCAATATAAGAATGCTGAATGTCCAAACACGAGCTCGCGGGTATAAGCAAACCACTTCAGACAGGGCACTGATGGCAGTCCTTGAGTTGCTGGTTGCTTTGAGAGAAAATTAGTTCTTGTTTTCTGTTGTCTGTCACTTTTGACTGTTTGTCAATGAGTCAGTGTTCATGTTTCTCTCCTCATCACACCGCTGCGTCGACAAGCACCAAATCATTCATGTCATGTTCTGCTTACTCATAGTTCACCAATTCACTATGTTGTTATTACAATGTAATAACAGCACTATTGTATGATATAAAACAGAATAACTCAGAACTCTCTCCCAAGGCTCATTCTGATATAGCTTATTAAACCTCAAGGGTATAGATAGATAGATAGACAGACAGACAGACAGACAGACTGGAAAACTGAAAAAGCAGGAAACTGAAAAAAAATAAAGCTGTTAAATTAGAACAATCTGGAATACTCTGAAAAAAACCCTTAATAACCTGAAATGTTACAATAATAGCATATTAGCAAAAAACATCATTGATTTCCATTGAAGTCATTTTACACATCATAATATCATGTTTCATTATTCATAGCCAGCTTTGAGGGGAAACAGCTATGGTGTTGCTGCATGTTAATGGCATAGAATAGTGGCTCCTTGTTGTGTTTGTGTGTCTGCTTTTTATACACACTCTTGAAATTGTAATTTGCTACACACTCTAGCAAATAATCACCAACAAATAGGGCTGCACAATAATGGTTAAACTAACTGATAATCATAATTATTTTGCTCAAAAACTATAGGTGTGTCTGTAGGTGGCACATGGACTTCATTTAACCAACTATGATAGCTTCATTACATGGGAAATCAATACATTTTTTTATTATTATTGATTAGAATTGTATTGAGTAAATTGAACAATACTTGCAAATGAGACAAACCACAGATTCAGATTGCTCCACAAATGCAAATTCGCACAGAAAGACCACAATGAACGATACTCGTTTTTTTTTTAGCCATTTTCATCTTTGAAATGGCTAAATGCTGCAAACAGACTATGTAGTAATGTAGATTTCAACTGCTTTACATTATGAAAACTGGTAAAACCTTAAGAAACTTCTCTCAAAAGCTAAAACGTGAAACAGTAAAATTCCGAATATTCCAATAATTCTAAATTGTTCAGTTTTTACTTTGTATTGTACAACAGAAGTTGCACAGACTGAATTTATTGAACAACCATGATGGCAGATAATATGGTCAAGAATCATGTTTGGATTTATGACAGTTCATCATAGAGAAGTTTCACTTGAAGATTTAGTAGCAGCAAATCACACATATTTGTTAAGGAACAGACTGGCTGTGTGACAATTTCATTTGGGCAGAATTTTACAACGAACATCGCTAAACTCCCTGCAACATACATGTTTGTCATGTTGTCAGATCATCAGTGCTTTTTTACAGTGCAGAGAGAGAGAGAGAGAGAGAGAGAGAGAGAGAGAGAGAGAGAGAGAGAGAGAGAGAAAGAGAGACTGTGTGTGTGCGTGGTTGCCAGATTGAGAAGATTAAGTAAAACACTGGGCAGAAAATGTAACCTTTTAAGAAAAAAGCTAAATTTATTTTCTTGACATCTGACAACCCCAAAGCAGGAAAGATAGTGGATGCTTGTTACCAATGCAAGATAACAGAAATGTCTCATTTTCAGGACAAATATTCAGCGGGGCAAATATTGCGACGATTATATATATATATATATATATATATATATATATATATATATATATAATAATAATATTATATATATATATATATATATATATATATATATATATATATATATATATATATATTATTTACTGAGATACAGATACTGTTCTTTCCACTGCTGCATCTAAGATACTGTCTGCAGCTTTTCCCTTTGGCCTGGTATTGCTGGGAGAGGTATTGTTAGTTTTTTAGTTTAATATCTGGCAGGACCAGGAAGAAGGGAATTGCAAATAGAAAACTGCTTTAAGAAAACACACCATGACAAGCAGCAGCTGTGGCCCTCCTATAAATACAAAGCTATTTTTTTTAGAGTCACTAGTGACTTTTGTCTTTAAGATAACAAATCTTATAGAGAGGGATATGTTAACACTATTTAACAATTTGATGTATTAATACCCATACTTGCAAACAAAGCACACATTAACCCCAAGCAGGCCTTGATCTAAAACAACAATGTGATTTCAGACCCAAAAGGAATCTGCAGATTTTTTTTTTTCTCTAAAATTGGGTGAAAGATTCAAACATGGTCAAATGTATATATACCAACAACAGTGTTCTCTTAAAAGTAACTAAATGTATCAGAAAATTAGCCAAACAAACTCAAGAAATGTGTAGAGTGAGGATCTCAGTTATGATGGACTCATTAAACTTCTGGGCAATTTACACTAAAAACAACAAATAAACCTCAAAACAGCATTATTCAATTTTAAATTTAACAAACAACAGCATTTCACTAAATATTGTGCCACAAAGAATAAAATTATACAAAGGACAGTTTGCTAGAATACACTTTATGGATAGGACTGGAGCTACCTATGAATATTAGGCCTATCATGTTTCAAATTTAAAATATATTGCTTTTCAACTTGTAAATTAGGTACAAGTTCTTTATGGAACTTCATTACTGTTGAAAAGCATGACAGTATTCTTGAATTTCTCAGTTGAATATCTCTTCCTCTCGGCACTTAGGTACGCTTTAATGAGATGTAGTATGCTAATTAGTTTGCACATTCTAGCATAATGATCCAAGTAACTGAACAGATAATCAGTCATTCAACTCCCAGTAACATCAGTGAATATTAAGAAGAGGTGACAACAACAATACAAAATAAGACTATTTATTAAAAAAAAAAAAAAAAAATCAAATTTATACGAATAAACAATTGCAAAAATCATTCACAATGCAAAAAGAGTAGGACGAAGCTGCTAAGCTCTTGTTTATTGTCCCCATGGATTTATCTGATTTAGTAGTGTATAGTCTATTTTAAAAAATAAGTCAGAATCACACATTTCAACAGATCTTTTCCTTTGCCAGTGTGCCTCCATTTTAGCAGTGTTAATGGCAGAAGAAACTCATTAGAATTAGTGATTCACATCATCAAATGCTCCTGGTTATAGCACAGACTGATTATAATCCCAACACATTTGTACCTGCTGTCTATGACAGTTGGTTCACTTAATGTGCTGGGTTTGCAGAGTGTTATTAATAATGAAATTAACAAGTCATTAATTAGTATAACCATGCTGGGTGCTAAAAAATGAAACCAGTTCAACTAATTTGCACAGAATTTACACTATTTTGGTTACAAAAGTCATGTGTTTGCAACAGATCTTTAACCCCTATACTACGCATACTCTATATTATCACAAAATTATACCAGGAAGAAGAATTTGTCAACATTTAGGAGGACATTATTATATAAATCAATGGTTAATTGCTGGGTTGTGACTAAGGTCCTGTTTACACCTAGTATTAAGATGTGTTTAGGTCGATCGGATCACAAGTAGACGAGGGAGACATATACTCGTTTACACCTAGTGTTTTTAATCCATCACTTTTGTCCACTTTCAACCACTTCTGTCCTGATAAGGGAGGGTCTATGGACAGGTAAACATAAGGGCTTTTTCAGATCTTTCAGTCTAAAGGACGAAATAAGATCATGCAATTTACATATTATGAATGTGACCGGAGAAGACGTAAAAAAACATACAGAGAACAGCAGCTTTCATTTCTGCTCTGATAGCCGCAAGACAGGACCACTCCAATTGGGGTGAGTGCATGTTAGAAATCAGGAGGGGTGAGAGAACATTGTGCCGCCAGTAAAACAATTAAGAGTTAAGTTAATTGTTGTTAATTGTTACTGTTAAAGAACATTCTTGAGAATAAAATTCTTTGTCACTGCTGTTTTCTTTTTATTTTCTAACAGAATAATACTTTGTGTTCGCAAAAACATTTCTTAAGACTGTTCTTGACTTTTTTCTTAAGATTGTTAAAGAAAAAACTTAACAAGAAACTGAGTTCCTGGTTCCTGAAAAGAATGTTCTTAAAAACCGTCATACAATCAGAAAACATAAAAGCCTGTTAAGATCTTTTTTCTCAGGAAGAAAATAGATCTTAAGTTCTTAAGGTTTGGGAACTTCTTAATAATTTTTCAATAATTGCACCTCTTAGAATTCATCTTAAGAAGTTTCTTAACTTTCTTCACTTCATTAAAAAACTATGGAACATAAAAGAAAATCCAAAAGAAACGTGCAAAATTAAAACGCAAAATTAATAATTTTCCCCATTTGGCTTATGTCATATAAATAATTGTGCAGATTGTTGAACCAATGGGCCAATGTGGTCCATAGTAATAATACATTTATACAGATATCCAAATATACAGTCACTAATGCATTTTGACAAGACCATCTAAAATTAAAACAGTTTGTCTTTCGTAATGATATGGTCAGGTGTTCGACTGAAACAGAGCAATTACACAGAGTTAAAGGTCACCTTTCAGGTGCTGTGTAATTCCCGCTCAAGACATAGAGGTTAATGAACACACAAATGCACTAGTAATTAGAACCCCACATGTTAATTTTTCGTAATCACAGTTTTTTTTTTTTTTTTTTTAACTTTAATTTCTCTGTCGACCTTTTTTTGACACATAGTCTCAGAATGATTTCATGTGTTGCCGCTACCTGTGACCTTGCTGGCTTGTCGTGCTGTTGTCATGGGAACAGAGGCCACAGCAGGAAGACGTGCAGACATGCCCGCTTTCGCAGGCAGGCTTTAAAAAGAAAAGACAATCTCAGGTGTGTGTGTGGCTAAATGTGTTTAGAAAGTGAGAAAAAGACTTCCTGAGTCATGCTTCGAAATGAAAACATCTGCCCACTTTTTCCTGGTTCAGGAGTCACCACAACCTCTTCTTAAATGATTTGCCTTTCCACCTTGAAACACACACACATATGCACAAAAATTCATAAAAATATATACAGTGCAGAATGATTTATTCAAGGGTGAGATTTCAGCCAAAACAGCCAGCAGCCAAAATTGAGTTATCCGACTGAGCTTGATCCAAATTAAATTTCATTCCGATTGAAAGGTGAAAGGTGTGGTGTAGATCTTAATCTATTAAACAAGAAATATAAATCTAAAATATAAATCTGATCTTAAAGGGTTAATTCACCCCAAAAAATGAAATTTCTGTCATTAATTACTCACCCTTATGTCGTTCCACACCCGTAAGACCTTCGATCATCTTCAGAACACAAATCAAGATATTTTTGATAAAATCTGATGGCTCGTGAAGCCTGCATTGAGAGCTAGTTAATTTACACTTTCAAACGCCCAGAAAGCTACTAAAGATATATTTAAAACAGTGACTACAGTGGTTTAACCTTAATGTTATGAAGTGACGAGAATACTTTTTGTGCGCCAAAAAAACAAAATAACGACTTTATTCAACAATATCTAGTGATGGGCAATTTCAAAACACTGCTTCATGAAACTTTGAAGCTTTACGAATCTTTTGTTTCGAATCAGTGGTTCAGAGCGTGTATCAAACAATCTCAAACTGCCAAAGTCACGTGATTTCAGTAAATTTCAGTGTTTAAAAATGGCAATGGTTCACATGACTTTGGCAGTTTGATACGTGCTGCAATGTAAATGCGGCCTCTATGGCAACAATTTGCATGACTTCCGTTTACTTTAATATTACCATTTGGATGTAAAATCCCCCTTCTAATATTAATTAGATTTCATAATGGCAATTTATTTAATCATTTTGAATGGCCCAGTGAAGTATCCTAGAACTCATTTCATTTTCCGTATAGACTCACTAGTGCTTATTACTTAAGTGGATTGTGAAACTCAAAGAAGGGGTGAACAAAAATGATAAAAAAACAAAAAAACAAAAACAAAACAAAAAAAAAATTGTATGATATGACCCATTTAAATATCAAAGTGTTCTCTGTACTTCAATAACAACAATGCAGATAAAGAGTGTATGCAGATAATCAGATATCATCTTGAACTTGAGAACATACTAGAACATAATTTATCTAATCTTAAAAGAAATAATGCTTATGTTTGTGCAACCCCACTGACTTTCATTGTATGGACGAACACAGTTTGGGAACTTTCGAAAAAATATCTTGCGTTCAGCAGAATAAATAAAGTCATACAGGCTTGGAATGACATGAGGGTAAGTACATTTCAAAACACACATGAGAATTCATAACTATTTTAGGTTTTGGTGAATTGGTATGAACTGAATTGATGAATTGAATACTTGCATTTTCTCATGACATCGGGATGGTAAATGATGACACAATTTTCATTTTTGGGGGAACTATCCCTTGATTCACATTTGAAATAAATAAATAAATAATATTTAAGACAGATAATTATAAACTACAAAAGTCCATAAAGACTTTGAATGTTGACTTGACAAAGCAATTAAATAACTCTAAAAATTGCCTTACAATACTAGGGTACTATGCAGAGTTTAGTAGATGCAGCTTGAAAACTTTAGAACGAGATCCACTCAGAAATATTGTCTTTTGTGTTTTTCTGTCATATTAGTTTGATGTGTTATTATTAGACAACTCCCTGAAACGCACTTATGGGCCAGGTTGTATGAAAAAGGAAGTTAGTTTACCAACATACTTGTCTGATGTGGTGAACCAATCCATATTAATGCTAAGCTTTCACTGATGGAAGAATGCACCTAGGAAGCAATAGCCGTTTCTTCTGAATAAATCTTTCATTCACATAGTGTCTAGAGATTTGGGAGCCAATTGAAAAGTGAATGACTGTTAAATGGAGAGAGGGCAGATGCTCACCTGCAATGCAGTGCAGTGTTTGGAAGCACTTCAACTGCCATTCTGATGCAGATGGTGTGTACAAAAGTGTTTATTGCAGCTAATGCGGCACATTCAAGATCACTTACTGGCTCACCTCCAAATCTGTAGATCTGGCTCAGGTTTTACATTAAAAAAAAAATAAATAAATAAAAAAATAAAAATAAAATAAATACAAAATAAAGACTGACCTGAAATTATAATAAAAAATGTATATAATTACATTATGATGATATCATTATATATAATTATATTACTTTTTTAAATCATAGATTAATTCATAGATGCATTTTTTCAAAAGAAACATTTTTGTAGTTTGGAGTAATGGTTAAATAAAGAATATATTGTTGAGCCAGACAAAGTTACAAAATAAATCAAGCTAATAGTTGGAACACTGTGTAGAGAATAAAAACACTGAATTTACTTTTGCAACTGACCTGAGTTCGAATCCGTTCTTTTCCAGTCCCATTTTTTCTCCCTTTTCATATCACATATCAGCTCAGAGAGTTGATTCTTTAAAAGCTGCAGTCTGTAAGTTTTGCCTCTTTGTCACCATCTCTGTTTGAAACCTGCAATTGGACTTATTTGCGGAATTATCATTTTTACGTGGGTTGTGGATCGGCACGGCTCCTCAATGCGGATGAATCTAATGTTTGCTGTCAGTCACCACATAGGTGTGGATACTGTACTTCAGAATCACAGTTTGTACGTCTTGAAAGTATGACCAAAATACGAATTTTCACCGGAAAATGTCATTTGAAGGAGTAACAAATCTGCCACTTTTGTTCTGACCAACTGAGAAAAAAGCATAATTAGTGCTGCCAATGGTGATTAAATTTAACTATCGCTTGGCTCGGATCACGTCAAACTGTGCAAATGATTATTATTGTTTTACTTTGTTTTCAAATTGTTAATGTTAACAACATCAGCATTGCATGACTATGTGTATTTAGTGTGTAGTAGTGTTACCTGTAGATTTCAATTTCAGTAGCCACTCCGCAGTCCAAAGTCTTTTGCTTTTGACTACGGGTGAATCCTGTTACTGATGATTGGCATTTGGACCTTTCTGGATTACAATCCACCATCAAAATGATATGTTTAATTATTCCAGATACTGTGAGAAAATGCTATAAATAATCTGCTACCAGTAGCATCCTCACATATAGCCTACTAGCTTGGACTCTGTTTTCTGTTTACAGACGTGACGTAATGACGCAAAGATGAATGGCTACATGCTCAAATTTCCCGCGGAAACCCACCAGTACCAATTTTATTATAAAACATTATTTCAAGCTTACCGTTGTGAATCGGGCTAAGGTAAGGTGATAGTTTTGAACACTGGCTGGTTCTGTACTTACTCAAACATTGATTTTGGTTAATTTTTAACCAAAAAAAGTTACGGACAGCAGCTTTAAATTAAAAAATGAAGAATATATCCGAAAATAACAATCTCGTGGCAATTCGTAACTGTTTAGGGTTTGGTGAATTGGTGGATAATTTGTATGATCTTATTTGTACATTTCTGTTTACACTTCAGTGGCAGTTATGTTTAAGTGTGAAGTTAGGGGTGGACCTTTTTGCCACCTGGTAACATTTTCCCATAAGATCGGTTTTATTTAATAAATATACGATTTTAATAAATATACAGTGATTTAGTTGTTATTATTGCACACTGTTTCATAATTTACTATAACACCCTGAGGTGCAAATTGTATCTGTCAATATTTACAATAAGTAGCATGTAACCCCTCTCCATTTCTTCACCCTGGATACTGTCTGGCTGGGCTATTTTAGCACTGAGCTATTTTTAGCTAAATTACTGTGGTATTTAAGTGGTACTTTGTAACAAGTCCAGATAGCTGATAAATAGTGGTGAGAAATGAGAAAGAACGAGGTAGACAGAAAAAGAAATATTTAAAAAGAGAGATGTCCTAAAATTTTTCCATTTCTCTGTCTCAAATTGGGCCCCTGAGAGTTCTCATGAGGGAAAGTGAAGATAATGAGCAGGGCACTTTTTCTGCAGTGAAGTGTCTTCCAAATAAAGCTCAGTCTCCCCAGTCACGAAGCTGCTTGATTCAACTGCAAGTTTACACTTTATCTGTTACACTTCCTTCTTTCCTACTAATGGCCTGTTGTGAGATAGCTAATGGCTAAAGGAGCAGAGAGAAAGCTGTGAGTCGATAAACCATCCCACTGCTCAGTCTAATGGTTAATGTTGAACACTGAAGAGAGCAGTGGTGGTTTCAACCCTCTGTGACCAAGCGCCTCACCAAGACTATATCAATATGAACTTAATGAAGACTGATTTGGTCGCTGATTTTGCAAGTGGTAGTAGAGCTGAATGTAACTGCTTAAAGGAAAAATGTATTGGTCGGAGGTTGTTGTTTTGCAGTTCCTTTAAAGGGTTAGTTCATCCAAAAATAAAATGTAATCATTAATTACTCACCCTAATGTCGTTCCAAACCCGTAAGACCTTTGTTCATCTTCAAAACACAAATTAAGATATTGAAGAAAAAAAGACATGAACATCTTGGATGACGTGGGGGTGAGTAAATTATCAGGAAATTTTAATTTATAAGTGAACTAATCCTTTAAGTTTGAACAACTGCAGTCACATGGACTATTTTAACAATGTCTTTAGACCTTTCTGGACCTTGAAAGTCGTCATTAAATTGCTTTACTAACCCTTTAAGATAATAAAAGTAAAAACAAACTAAAATCCCATGGTTGCTCCAGCAAAATAGGTTTCATATAACCTTCTATATATCAGCTTTTGTTAACACTATCATTAGGAGTTAGTGTAACATTCTTAACTGCTGCGATACATACACAATCAAATAAAATGTTGCCAGATTCACATGAATCTGTTTTGGATAAAACCGAACATGCTTTTAGTGCCGCTCAATGGGCATTTCATTTTGAAAGTGTCACAAAACATGCAAGAAGCAACGTAATATAAGAAATGTTGCCATAAGCACGTTTTTCCATTATAGGCTATTGCTTGTTGCAGCCTCTCAACTGCGAATGGCATATGTTAATCACAATTTGTCAGGCATGTTTGCCACCTGCCCCACAGTATGTGCGGCACATTTGCAAGCTCTTTGAGTAGTGCAGTGGTCCTTGCCCTTGTGTTTGCCAACTCAAGCCAGATTGTGCCATGCTAATACATGAGAGATGGATTCACTTGGGCTTGTCTGCACATTTCCTGTTAGGACGGGATCCAGAAACAGGCAGTGAATGATAATTGAAATCCTCAAAGTCTCTGCAAACAACAGACATCTATAATCCAGCAGCAAGTATTGTGGAACCCTATGCAAATTCAAATTTAAAAAGAAATGAGAAAGTATCCTCAGAGGAAAAACTGATAGACAAGGAAGTAGAACTGACATGGATAGTGTGTAAATGTGCCAGTCAAGAGCTGCTGTGGTACCATCAATCAAAAAGAGAAGGGGAAATGGCATAAGATACACTTCACCACACTGGAGTACAATTGAAAAAGTGTTCTGCATGGCTGCAGTCTGCTTCATGTAACTCTTTATTTTCATGTTCTGACAGAGTCAACCAAGGAGCTATATTAGGAGAGAGCTATTCCCATTAATTTCATTGTCAGTTGCTTGGTTGACGCAGGACTCTCTGTATGTGATCTGCCTGCTTTTGGGCAAAAATTCCTTCTGGACATGGATGGTTTTAAGCCAGTAAATGCCATGTGACTAATCATTCTGGAGTCACAGAAAAATTATGTCATGACAGTGTAACCGCACTCCCCTGATCTCAAGAGGCAAAAATGACGCTAGAGACTGCAGTCTTTAGCCTCCTTGTTACAGCGCCCTTGGCTTTGCGTCCCGCTTGGAGCGGGCGGTATGAACTGGAGGGGTTACATTGTTGCCGTGACCCGGATGGAAGTGAGGTTTAGGGGGGTGAGTGTAACGGACGTAGGCCGGTAAGAGCTGTGTGTGTAAACCTCACTCCCCTGATCTCAAGAGGTGCTCTAGAGACTGCGGTCTTTAGCCTCCTTGTTAGAGCGCCCACCTCCTATGTGGACGGGCCCGGGTTCACGTCCCACTTGGAGAGGGCGGTGCAAACTGGAGGGGCTACAGCAAATGATTGTTAGCACCACAAGAACATGGGGATAGACAGAGAAAACCAACTAGGCTCACTAGAATAAAATGGCATAATTTCTGCAAAATTATATTACATTGCTTTTTGCACATTTCACAGCACTTTCAAAGTGAAATGCCTAGTAAGTTGTGCTGAAAGCATGTTCAATTTTCTCTGAAACAGATGAACAAGGCATCATATGTTGGTAGTTCTATGTATCGCAGCAGTCCATAAATGAACTGTTCTGTGTTGTTTCTGCACCATAGCTGATATCAGCTTATTAATCAGTTACTATATTTCACTAAAAGATTACAAAAACAACTTTTTTCTTGCCACTGGGAAAAAAAAAAAAAAAAAAAAACGGCAATGTGTAACAGTTATTGAGAAAATTATAAAATGGTTCATCTATACATTCAAAAATCTGTTTTACATCAGCACGATTTGGCAGTCTTGGGAGTCACACTTTTATACAACTAATTGTTTTGCAGTAATTATGTCTAAAAAGGTCATGTGTATTCACTATTGTCTAGTGCTATTTTACCATCTCATCAAATTCTATTATAACTGCTTATTTTTGGGTTAATGTGATATATCCAGAATTGAGCAACTGCCATTGAAATGAATAAATGGGAATGCTTACTGACAGCTCTCTACAGTTACCTCCCTGGTTGCAAAGATGTGCAGATGAATTGTGTAATATATCTGTAAATTTGGCAGTGCCAGGCTAGGGTAGATCATCTCTATACTGTACATTCAAATATAATTTAGATAGAGACGACAGCTATGCTAATAATACTGTGAGTCACTGTGCTGCTTTTTATGGTCGCTCAGCGCTCACAGATTTTGCATGCCCCCTTTTTTTCAGTATGACACTCCAATTGCATTTGAAACCCACTAATAAATTGTTGAGTCACAGTCTGCCAAATGCATCTGCTTCACTAGATACAGAGAGCAGCTGATTGTCAACTAAATCATGATTCAGTCTTCATCAAAGATGTTCTAACATGTGCTGATGTGATGTCACTTTCTCACTGGGCCATGCCTTTGTTGGATATTCATGTCAGTTGTTTAAACATGTCACTTCCTGTCCTGTCACAAGGAGACAGTTGTCAAAATGTGACAAGACGTTATAAAACTGAATACGCCAGCTGAGAGACTTGAAATGTGTTTTTTATATTGTAGAAGGAGTGTTCGTTCTGAATGCCTGTAAGTAAGAAGGATGAATTAAGTAATTTACAGTAATGAAATTTAGTTTTCATTTCACTGGCTAGGGATTTCATTTCACTTGGGTATTTTGGTTTTTAAACACATTCCGGCTAAGTATGCATGTAATTATTATTATTATTATTAATTTTTTTTTTTTTTTTGTTTTTTTTTAAAAGAACCCCAGTACATAGGAAAATGCAGAAAAAAAGTTTCTGTTCGAGCAAAATTTAATTACTTAGATAAATTTATAGTCTGCTTGTATTCTCATGCAGTACGGCGGGCCACATGGCGATTAATTTGTTCTTGTGTGATTATTGCAAGTGGAAAGTGTAAAATTTTTGGATATTGCCATCATAACGTAGGGTTTACAAGACCCCCCCCCCCCCCCCCCCCCCCCCCCCGCCCCCCCCCAACACACACACTAAAATGTCAGGTGGCGTATCCATCACAAAATTTACAAAAAATAATAAAATAGCATTTTCCTTTCACAAAACGTGATTAACTGTTAAAGTTTTCAAACATACTTAAAATATTATAAATATTATATGTTTATATTGTATTTGTATATTATATTTGTGGAGCCTTTCCAATCTTTATTCTGTTTCCACAACTAAATCTTCCCCTTTAACCCTTAACCTTTTTTTTTTTTTTTTTTTTCGCATTTCTTATCCTTTTTTTCTAATGCTTTTCACTTCACTATTTGCACTCTTTGCACTCACTATGGCTTTTTTTACATAGTAATATCATAATTTCTTGCGGTTTCTTTCTCCTTTTCCCACTGACCCTACACAGCTGATCACACTGTGATTTGTGGTTTGCAGCGATAGAAGCAGAGCTGATTGGATTGTGTTTTATGTGCTCTCAGTTGAGTGTACCACCTGTGTGTCTGTGGAACGTGCTACCTGCCAGTGTATTTACTATGACAACGGACAGTACTTACACACCTGATGGAACAAATTGGAATTATGATGTAAAATGCAATAATTGGACCTTGAAACTACAAAAAAACCTTTTCCATGCATAAAAAATGTCAAAAATCCATAAAATTCAAGCTCTTCTTCTCTTCAACAAGGGAATACTTGCAACTCCCGCAGGTAAAGTTACAGCGGGAGGCATGCCTCCTCTTCCCTCATAGAGAATCAACAGACGCCTCCTCTTCCCTCATAGAGAATCAACAGACCCCCTAAAGCGTGCGGTGCGTAATTGAGAATGTCACGTGAGAGGAGGCAATGATTCCATCATGCTATGATTGGAAGTGATTAGTTATGATTGGTGTGTGCGATAAATCCCACCTCTTGTTTACGTGGCCATTCTGTGCGTCAGTCTGAATGAACAAAATGATGGTGTCATTGGGAAGACTAATTGAAAAGTAAGTAAACAACTCAGCCACTTAGATATCATCAGCTTGGTGAAATTAAAGATACATCTTCATGTCTGTGACAGACGGTGTTTACCAAGCATGACTGATGATCCGAAATAGCCTAAGATGACTATTAGAAAAGAACAGCTGAACATCAATACACAAATAGAATATATTGTTTAAATTGTTACTGCCTTTAGTTATTATTTTGGAATGAATGTAAAAATGCTTAAAACACTAACTTGATGAGATTGGCTTGGTTTTAATAAATAGAACATTAATTACTTTGTTAATGTAAAAATACAAAATAGAATTGTATTCTTTTTTTTTTTTTTTTTGATGTAATGTAAAGTAATGTTCATTTAACGAGGAAAATGTAACAGACATGATTTGATAAATAAATAAAAAACTATGAGGACTTTGCCTCCTCATTTCAGAACACCACTCAAGTGTTACATATCGCAAATGCAGTTGCTGTACCAGGTGAGTTACTGAGCAAGTTTACTACATCAGAAAATCCATACATACATGTATGGAGCTGGTTATGTGATCCAAACATACAAATCATGCACTATAGTAAAAGTGTTTTGAGGTCATGAGGGTATTGTGCAAGGAATCATGCGAAAATAAGTCTTTTTTACCCCCTGTAATGATAATTTATGTGAAGAAGAATAAAAGTTGGTATTTTATTGTGAAATTTACTAACACTTTCTGAGTGAAAATTGTTCAAAGTAAATCCTACACCATTTTTCATTTGTCTTTTTTTCACATGTTGAATATCTGAGGTATGAGCTGATGCTTTTCTTCCATCCTTTCTTCCTGACTTACAATCAAACTGTCAAATCTCGTTTCCTGTCTTTTGCTCTCCCACACAGAAGCAGCCAATTCCCTCCCTTAGTGTGTGGAAAAGCAAAAAATAGCCTAGCACAGTTGTGTTTACTGAGATATGAATTAAAAAAGGTTGATTAATAATGGCTCTTCTTGAGTACTGATAGTTTCAAAACAAAGCTCAATCTCTTTAATGCGATTAGTGATCGTTCACCCAAATATGAAAATTTTGACATTATTTACTCGCAGTTTACTCACTCAAGTCTTGATGGCTTTCAGTTCTTAGTAAACTCAATAGTAGAGGTTGCACCATTATTTTTTGGATGATTTATTATATTTTAGCTCACAACCCAGAAATAGCCCCTTTAGCTTCATGCACATATTGTGTTATTTACAAATGGGCTCACATGTAAATTATAAAGTAATAAGTCCCCGCTGTTCCATTGAGCCTGGACTGCACCTGCTCTGGCTCAACTTGACCATCATTGTGCCAAGACTGGCCAAATCTGTCCAAAAACCAAACAGTTGAATGGCTTATGGTGGCCAGATTTAATTATTTAAATTAAATGTGTTGGGTGTATTTTTTTTTCTATTAAAATATATATATATATATATATATATATATATATTATCCCATCTTAAAATGCAGACTATAAGTACATCTAAGTAAGCCAATCATAGCGCTGCTGAAACAATACTGTTTGTTTGAGCATCCCAACCATGGGTGCGTTTCCTGTACAACGTCCGGGAAGTTACAACGTGCTGATGCTGTTTGCGAATGTTGTTGGAACTATGGTTTCAGGAAACACAAACTCGTGATAACGAGTGATGATAACGACGGAACTTGCAACCATAGTTGGCAACATAGTTGGCCCATAAATAATAAATTAAATGGACATCAATTTTAGCAAAAGACATGATGCTAGAGCGAGAGGGTCCTTTTCTGAAATATGATATTGCCCAAATCTATATGTTATTCGCCCAAATAATATATCAATCCAAGAGTTCTCTGCACTATGAGCCTGATTTGAATCGTATATACCTTATATTAAAATTGGGCTTTTCAGGAGTACTCAATACAGACTATTGGTGTGAAATAAAGCAGTGCTATATTTATAAGAGAGCAGAAGTGGCTATAAAAAGAAGAAAAAATTAGACTTGCTGCATTGCTCCATTTGTGTCAAAAATTGTGGAGCCCAACGCTTTTGTGTGAGAGTGCTGATGTGAAGTATCGTATGAGCTTGATTATACTTTTATACTTTTTTATATTAATATACTGCATGTAATGTGTCTGCATATAGTTACTTATCTATGTATGTGTGTGTAGAACATAAATAACGTGTAATGTACTCCAGTGAAGTGTCACTAGTCTGTAAATAACAGCGTCCTTGTCTTGCTTTTTATGAAGAGAGGTTATTTATTTTCTTCTCCGCAATCCTTTATTTACTCTTTTTGGCCCTGGCAGCTTGCCGTACCCATCCATTACCATAGTGCTGATACCCACACCTCAGCATGCTCATTACTGATGCAGTTTGTCTCATTCACACATCATGTGCCATCAGTCAGGTCAAGGGCTTGATCCCCATCCATCTATCCTCTATGCTGTTTCTATTTTTATTTATCTTTTACACATATGGGACACTATGCTATCTCATGCTATATGAAGGTAAAGGCAAGAAGACAGTTTCTATACATTTGTCTCGTCTTTTGACTATTAGCATCACATTGAGAGTTTAACAGTTTTATGCTTTATAACCTTTATAATAGTGAAAATGGGTGATGAAATATTGAAGAAGCTTAAACATAAAGTTTAAGTATTTTCAAATGTTGCGTTTTACACTGAACACAGAGAAAGTTCAGGCAGCCCAGCCAGAAATTGTATTGTTCTAAGAATGTTCTGAGAACATTAAGCTATGTTCTGGTAATGTTTTCAGTGGCAAGTTTTATTTATTTTTTCCAGAATGTTCTCCTAAAATGTAGGACAACATTCTCTAAAAAACATTATAAAATGGATAGTTCCAGCCCTTGATTCTAATTGGATGAGCCGCTGCGAAGCCGTTGTAAAATTCCCCAAAAAATACAGCTGACCGCATTACATAAGTATCGCTGCACCACTGAATGTGTATGTTGCTACATCTGCCTTATCAACCACTCTTAGCAACATAAACATATGTTTTCTTTATTGATTTCATTCATTGAAGCTTACTGCATTATGTAGAAGAGTATTGTAGAGATATGCAGTGACCGAGTGTATTACCTGCATTCAAATTTTGCATTTTCCTTCAGGTCAGTCCTATGTTCATAATAAAAAAAATCAGTTTAAATGTTCGCTGCGATCCTGTCCTTTTAACATTTAATGGGTTTTCCTGTGCCCGGCTGACACTGACAGCGCTAATCATTAAGCATTTGTCATTTGCGTCTTGTTCTGTGTTCACAACAAGTTTCAATATAAAAGTCTTTGCGACTGAGTGACTCGCTCATGAAGACAATCTTTGCCGTCATCTAATGGCGTAATAAATGTAACCTCTGTTGCTGTTCACAGTCAGGGACTATTTTTTTCCAGTGGAAGGAAGCCTTTTAATGATTTTACTTCATAAAAGTTGCATTGATACATATTTTTTGGCTTTAATATTTGTATTGTGTGGTAACCATTTTATAAAAGCAATAAGCGCCATGAAGCCATGGTTTACAGTGAATTTATAACAGCTAAGGGGGTTTTCCCGCTCCGTGTCATGCCTAACAACGCCCCTTAGCTGTTATAAATTCACTGTAAACCACGGCTTCTTGGGACTTATTGCTTTATTCTAAAAATGTTTAGTGATAACATTGTTATAACATTATCCCCTAACATTCTTATGAAGTTTTTATCAGGAAGTTTCCCAGCGGGCACTGGACGTTGACTCCAACATTGCTCATATATCAAATTTAGAACGAAAATAAAAATTGAGTTGTCGTCTGAACCCAACAATTGATTGACATCAAGCTCCAACATCATTAAACAACTTCAAAAACAGCATTACAAGCTTAACTTATTATAAACCAGATTGACTTTATTTCTGTCATACATGTATAAAAGTTCTCTTTGAGATTAAAAGAGGTGTAGATGTCGATGTTTTATTGAAAATAATAGTGTGGTTTTAAGTCACTATTATGGTGATGAGTGTTTGCTTTAGTTAAGCAGTTTGACTCTTGGCTTTTTAACATTAGTTTTTCTCTGGCTGCTGTAACTGTTTGTTATGGCAAGAACAGCAAGAGTAAATGTGATCAGAAGATGTTGGCTACTTGTTGATTATAAAGATATAATCATCTTGTAGTGGTCTGATTATCTGATTTCATCCAGAGTCTAATCTATGGTATTATTTCATATTACTGATTATAGCAACCCTGTGATTCTACAGCAAGAGATCCAGCAGTGTTTTAATCAGATAATCTGAATAATTAAAATAACACTGTGCACATAAAGTTTTAACCTCCACCGCCATTAAGACACACACAAACATCAAGAATCAGCGTATGAATCTCTACAATGGTGACATGCTTCATGCTGGGTGCATCGTACAAAACTCATCCATGGCTCCCAGAATGCATTGCAGCATGAAGAATGTCACCATTGTTGATTCAAGTCAAACGTTGATTCTTGATGTCTCTGTTTGTCTTAGGGATGCAGTAGTTTAAAATATTTAGTGTGCAATTTTTAAAATCTATGATTAAAACACTGCTGGATCTCATGCTGTAGAAACACATTAGTATAATCAATAATATGATATTATAAACTATATATAATAATATAAAGTCTGGATGAGATCAATTGATCAGACCACTACATGATGATTACACATTATTATTATCATTAAGTAGCCAACATAATTTTCTCTTGCTGTTTTTGGCATAACAGTTACAGCAGCCAGAGAAAAACTAACATTAAATCATTCAAGAGTTAATTAAATCAAACACTGATCACCACAATGGTGGCATCAAACCAAACAATTATTTTCAATAAAACATCCACATCTAACCAAAAGAAAGAATTTAACATTGCAATGGCATGTTTTACTCTACACAAGCACTTTCAGCAACATCTAATCCATTAAATTTTTTAAAGCAGAGCATGTACACTACAAATGTATTTCAATCTCATGGCAGTTCATAACCATTTAACATTTTGACGAAATTCATACAATCTCATTCATACGTCTTTGCTTACACCCCACTGAAGGTTAGTTTTAGGGGTGGTTTTAGTGGAAGAACTTCATGTTAACTTTTTTTTTTTTTTTTTTTTTTTATTGTAAGTTTTCGTAGTAATAACATTGTACGAATTTATATGATTTGGCCCCTTTTAAAATAGTTACATTTTCTTATGAGATCGGGTCGTATATTATTAAATATTATACTTGACATAGTGACTTAGAAAACAGTAAACTCTCATATATTTAGCTGACTTTACACAACTTTTATGAGTAAGAACACTTATTTTCAATCTGTCTGGAAACAAAATTAGACTTACTAGCAGGCGGGATGATACAATGAGTACTATTGAGGATGAAATAATCACTGAATTTGAGTTTGCAAGGTTAGCAACATCAAATCTTTGAAAGATTTTTCAGGGTTTTGTTTAAGAATCACACAGTATTATTTAAATTTGTTTTTTCAATTTTAATGAGGACTAGTATGAGCACATATAAGAGCTATACAAACTGTGACTGATTGCTTTCCATCAGATGACTCTACCTGTCTAAGTGGGTCAGAATAAGCTTCAGTATATACCAGACTTTGCAGTCTTGTCAAAAGTCTGGTTATTTTATATTTTATTACATAGACAGAATTCACTTTGTTGATGGAATTATCAAACATGAGCGACTGCAGAGGTGTTATAACAGAGATGTCAGATCTTCAGTCATGTCGTATTGTTGTTCAAAGAATTAGGGAATTACAGAGAATTACAAATATTGTGAGGGTTAGCCAATGTGTAGCATAATAAAGAATAAACACTTTAAAAAACACATATTCCACATTCACATTTTTAACAGATTTCCCTCAGGGATGGCTGGTGAATGAATTAACTTTGAGCCATGTTATCGCTTAGTCAATATTCATCCTATTGGATCATGGTTTTAAAAAATGTATCTAGATGCCTAGATGTAATTAATGATGTTCAAAAGCAATTATCTAAAAGATGAATTGCTAATGATGTCAACCCTTTTCGCTAATGACAGCACAGAAACTCTCAGTCACTTCTGGAGGAAGGATGTCAACATGTTAATCCTTCTGCAGTCTCATGACCTCTGGCCATTTTCTTTATGTTTACTTGTGTTTTAAGGTTATAGAAATTATATTGTGAATTTGTGATTCCAAATCACTACCAATGTCACATTAAATATATACACTATCTAAAGGATGTATGCAGGATTACATAATGCGAGTCAATGTGACACTCAATATTTGGTTTTATCTAACAATTAAAAATAAACATTAAAAATTCATTTCAAACATACAGTGACTTGAATGCACCTACAATGCTTTTTTTATTATTTATTTATTTTTAAAAAGTATATTTTATTATATTATATGTATTTATTCTTAAGTAGTTTGGCATAATCTTAGAGGAAAAAAAAATAACAAACTGCTTATTAATTTTAGAAAAAAACTTTTGATAACACTTTACCTAAAGCCATATCTTTTCATAAATAACTGTTTAAAGTTAAAATGCATTATACTATTTGCAGACTCTGAAATTGGTTGTTTGTCATGTGTTTTAATGCATTATACTTTTTAAAGGTGTGTTCAATGATTAGACAAGTATTATAATGTATTATAACTTTGGTTACAATTATTAATGAGACCATACAATGCATTATAAGGTGCATTACAAAGCATTTGTAATTTTATTATGCATTATACATAAAGTGTTACCAAACTTTTGTCTACCAACTTAAAGGTATACTGTGAGACCAGTATGCAGAATATTACAAAGCAAACAAACAAACAAACAAAAAAACAGGAAATAATATTCAAATGATAGTTACAACGTTATATTTTAAAGTTTTTATTTTTTTATTTTTATTATTATTATTGGTATAATTTTTTTTTCAAAACAATTTGAAGCCAACATGAATATAAAGAGTCCAGAGAATTTGACATTCATTTACACTTTTTTCATTTTTTTTCCATTTTTTTATTTTTTATTTTTTTACAAAAATATTTTTCATCATGGACACTCTTATCTGCCATATGTCCCTTTTACCAACACTTGATTGATTGATTGACTGATTGATTGATTGATTGATTGATTGATTGGTTTGTTGATTGGTTTGTTGATTGGTTTGTTGATTGGTTGGTTGTAACTGACTTTGTCACAAGAACTAAAACAAATCATGTGGACAACATTTGTTACTCAATTTGGTGCATAAATATGTGCTAGCAAATGGTACCAGCATTTTTGGGTGCTTATTGGCACTTATTCGGCAAACTCAAACTTGTGGTAGTGCATCCTAAGATAGTTTGACTACATTTCACATAGTAGCAGTTCTTGGCCCGAATAAGTTGCAGACCTTTGGCTGCTAATCAATGAGGATGACTAGAGAGAAAGATGAGAAAGCTGCACAAGGTCATGCACATTTGGAGAGAAATAAGTAAGTTATAGTAATGACAGGGAATTAGAGGAAATAATATGAGAAATAATACGAGAATATCCCAAACAAACAGTAAAAGCCTAAGAAAAAAAAAAATACAATTATTATTTTATTTATTGTTAGGTTGCCGTTAACTCAATTTAACTATAAGTCGCAGTGCACTATTATTTAATCACACAAGGCCATATCACGATTTTGCAATGCAGTGCAAACATGTAACCTTTGTGCAGTTATTTAGGCCATTATAGAATGTACATCTCTGTAAAGGGTGATGTTAAAAACAGTGGATGTTAAAAGGTCCTTGTTATTGGCATCCTGGAGTATGGGCCCCTCCATACATATTGTTGAAAAAAAAAAACAAAAAAAAAGGATCATTTTTGATTCATATGTGATCATGAAATAACAATTGCTGTTCCATGTGCAGTTCCAAAAGTGAAGGTTGTAACTCAAAGATAGGACCCTCCATTCTGGGCCTCAAGGGCCCCCAGAAATCATTACTACCTTTCCCTCCTTAACAACGCTTCTGCTCCAGATAAAATAAATAGGGGCCCGTGTCCTAGAGGGTGGTTTCTACTTGGGGCCCATGGGAATCCAGGGCCCCAAGACATGTGCCACAAATTGCAACATTTTCAGAAATATATGGCGCCAATAAATGTGTTGAGCAGTTTATATTATAAATTTAAAGCTGATGAAAGTGAAATAATATTTCCCTTCTTCAGGAACAAAACACCAGCTGACAACTGCAACAAAATTAAATATATAGTTCACCTAACATAATAATAATAATAAAAAAATATAATAATTTACTCACCCTAATGTTGTTCTAAACTAAGAGATAGTTTTGACTCCATTCCGGCAGTACCCTGGGAATTCTGGGCCCCAGGCCATGTGCCACAAATTGCTGCATTTTTGGAAACATATGGGGCCAATAAATGTTTTTAGGATACATTTGAGGTTGTTGAAAGTGCATGATACAGCTTCGGAAATGATGTGTATTTGTTACAAATTGTCTCCCAAAATTACACCTGCCCTTTTTTTGTGGATTTGTAAGGAATTACAAACTAGATGAGTTGGTGCCTATTTAGGATAATAAAAACAGCACCCTAAGTCTCATAATATTTTTTTTTAAGGCTGCCAAGAGTGCAGATGTAGTTGGAGTCATACATACTGTGGGTGGATAGGGGATTGTTAAAAAAAAAGGCTCTTTCTCTCCGCAGGCACTTGAGCTGAATCTGTGACAGTGCGGGGGCAGAAGCAGCAGGGAGTCCCATAAGCGCAGAAACACACACACAAGCAAAACACACGCTCACCCCTCAGAACTACAGGAGCACAGATTCATCCCCCACATGCTCACTAATGCTTGCACTGTGTCGCAGTAGTAAAGCCAGCAGTAGTTGGTGCAGTATGCACAATTCATATCTATCAGAGTTGTGAGTCGCTGCTACAGCCTCTGCCGTGTTCCCAGCAAACAGAGGAAATTCTGGGTGCTTTGACAGTTTTAAGCCTCAGTTTGTGTATCTCCTCAAAGTTAATCTGCTCTATTGTTATTCTTAGGAAATGGTGCCATTTCAGCTAGAAAATTTCACACACACACACACACACACACACATTTTTTTTTTTATTGTTCACACTTTCAATATGTAATATTATTATACCTATTATTATTTGTATACTTTTATAATTATATTTTATTATTTATTTTTAATCCTTTATCATTCATTTTGAAAATGGTTACTCAACTTTCATGAAATCATATTTCCTCTCCTAAGGATCAAAATACCAGCTGTCAGCGGAAACAAAAGAAAGAAAAAAAAAACTTTGTCTCAGTGTTTCTTGTTTTGTTTTGTATTAAATAAATACAATACGATGAAGTTGATGACAGAAAAAAAGACATAAATATAGAAAAGGAGAGAGAGAGAGAGTTCATCTAATGTTACCCAAAGTTTCAACTTATTAAAACAATAAGCCCCAAGAAGCCGTGGTTTACGGTTCAACCAATCTGAACTATTCGTTTTATAAATATAAATAGACAGTACTTCACTTGGTTTTACTGCCATTGTACACACAAACTCACATACACATTGTCTATAGCATTGTAAGTGTGTTCGTGGATGTTTGGCATGGCACCAGCCTTTCTGTATGGTCTCACTTGGAATGTATGTTTGTGTGTTGTGTAGTTTACACACTTTGTGTTTTGATGTCCCAGCAGCCCTATGACTCCTCAGCTCTGTATACCTGCTTTTACATCCTCTCACTCCTTCATTTTGTTTGCTCTCAAAGTGGCAAAATTCAACGAAATAAATAAATAAATAAAGCAAAAAAGAAACATTATTAACCAGTTGCTCAGTATGGTCTATTTACAATTTGCAAACATGAAACCGACAAGGAAAAAAGAAAAGAAAAAGAAAAAGAAAAACAGACGTTTTGAGCATACAATGAGCACTCTGCGTTTTTAGCACTGTCTATTTTTGTTCCCTAGCTGTGCCACCTGCTGAGAGGAAGCTTTATTTCAACATCTATTATTCACAGCTTCCACTTCTTAAGAACTTTTAGATAGAATGGATTCAACTTATATAATTCTTCTTCAGTCCACTGGACTGACTCTAAGTGCCTATGAATCGTGAAATATGGAGCACTTTCTCTTTAAACATTAAGGGTGTGTTCACACTTGGCAGGTTTGGTTCGATTAAAATGAACTCTGGTGTGATTACTCTGTTAGTGCAGTTCAATTGAATAAGTGTGAACACTGCCATCCAAATCCTGGTGCGCACCAGACAAGCAGACCGAGACCCCTGAAAAGGTTTCGAACCCACTTCCAAATGAACTCTGTTGCAGTTTGACTGAAATTTTAACACAACACGGACCAAAGACATCTAAAAAAACCAACAACAGGACGTGATGTCACAAGATATGACCCTAAATAAAACAGAATGCTCAGGCATACCCTGTTTTTCTCATCATAGGAGTTACTTTGCCCATTAAAGATTGGTACAGGCGTCCAAATTGCTGTCTCCTTGCAGCAGATCTTCATTTGTGAGTGTGACAGAGGAATTCCTGGCACTGTTTTGACTCCTTTGCACATTTTAAAACTCAGCTGGTACCATATGTATGCACATACAATGAGCACATTTAGCCCAGTGCACAGCATGGTTTTGTATATTCGGTAAATTCCGTCACAAAATATACATCATAAAAACCCTTTTGTGTGTGTGTGTGTGTTAAATGAAATTAACCTATATTTTTCTTATTAAATGAGTATTTCTGTGTGTGATTTATTGATGTTTTACACTTTGTGCTAACCCAATAAAATGACAAGCAAAAAATCCTGTGTCCTCCATGTCAGTCTAAGATTTTGTCCTAAATAAGATAACGAGAAGTGACACTCTACACGAAATTTGTTAGTCACTTTTGTATTTCTGTTGCACTGGGTATCCTCACCTGCATTAAAATATTATTGGTCCAGAATCCTACTGTTACTAGACCATTATGTGAGCAAGAAACATTAATTGTCATTCAAAAGTAGCTGAAGTGCTATTTAATTTGTTGTAAACGGGATCTAAAAGGATGGAACGCAAATTTTCCGCATAGGGCAACCAATCATCGAGCAGTGCCCCTGGTTGCTGTCTATCTTCTTTATAGCTGAAAAAAAAATGGAGAAACATTTGTACCGTCTGTTTTATAAGCCTACATCTTCTAATATGTAACTTATATGAAGTATTATCCATTGCTGAGCCTGAACAAGTGTTTTTTTTCTCATATTCAGAGGATGAATGGATTAGCAGTATTTTCTCCCTGAACAAGCTCTCCGATTTTCACTTTTATTCCTCCAATCCTTTCCCCCCTTGGGGATATCCTGTGTGTGTGTGTGCCACACTGCATACGCTGCCTGTAATGTTCTGATTTCGTGCTCACTGACTCCTGTCTTATCGCCTTAGCCATTTCTGGAAGGAGTTGATCTTTATCGCTCCTTTCAATCCCGCCAGCGATGCCGCAAACGCTTCTTGAAATAAGATACAGGCACTATACTCGGCAAACCATTATGGTCCGCAGACATATGTCTTGTGAGTCCTATTTTCACAGTATTTTTAGGTTGATTCCTGGATAAAAGCTTTTAAACCCCTGTCATGTTTGGATATGTTGGTTTATTAGTTAGAAGGAGGTTCGTTTGGATTTCCTTATACTGTAAATGCATTGGCGTCCACCAGACCATCAAGAAAATATATCATACTTTGAAATAGTGACAACTCAGTTCTGTTTTCGAAACCCATCTCTGCACTAAAACATAGCGAACTGCCTTGGTATCTACAGTACAGCCTACATAAGCAGCTACTTTTAAAATGGAACCTAATAACTTTTCAAACGCTCTACTTGGCAACATCTCTGGGCATCAGTCAAATAGTCAAGATCCTACCATGTCTCCAATGCTTTGTGCTTCAAATGAGGAGTGATTTGAAGAACAAACATGGGAGACATGCTAGCATCTTGACTCTAATAACAACACTGTATTAAGCTTAAAAATGCATGCTACCCACAAATATGTGTTAAAATAGTCATTTTTTGGTTAATTTAATATTCATTTGGTATCAAATGGCAAAGGGTAAGTTTTCTCTCAAGGGTAAATTTCTCCCAAGTTTACGCCAACTTGGAACAACCCCCCAGTGCTCATTGCAATGCATTCTGGGATTGGCCTATCATACATGCAGCGCTGCCTTAGATTTTGGCCAAACAGAAGTATCTTAGAAGATCCTGGCCTTCATGTTAGGTGCAGGTTCATGATACCTTAAAATGTCAAGGTATGCAGGCATCTCGCTAGGTTTTGGAGTTATTGCCATTTTTCTTTGTCCACTAATTCATACTAAATTCTTTTCAGTTTCTCTCCCTTCCAAACTTGTTGGGGGGCACATATCCCCCCTTTAAATTTCTGTGTCATCATTGCATGCTGTTCTTTAGGAAGAGTATTGCCTATCAAACATCTAATCCAATTCCATTTACAATCAGCAGCTTTTTTGCTTTGTCGCCCCCATTGCCGTGTCATGGATGGAAAGATAATTCAGTTTTGCTGCTTCATGCATACATTGATGCCAGCAGAGCTTTTTAAAAGCCTGTCTGTGTGCAGAACTCTGACTATGACCTGTCCTGGACCACTAGCACTCTGTGATATTAGACTGTGCTTAGACAAATGCATACAGGCCCTGAGTGCTCCTAATGCCTCTCTTAGTGCTTCACACACCACACATACGCAGTCACACTAGCTCATGCTAAAAGAAAGAAACATGTGAGGGCGCAAGGGACTGAAAGGGTAGAACCCAGAAAGGAAAACAGGGGTGGATATAAATGGAGTGAGTGATCTAATGTGACATGGAGAATGGGGTGAGTTAAAACAGAGAGGGTGATTAAAGGCGAGAGATCCATGGTCCCACTTCAAAAGCAATATAAAAGCCCCTACTGTCATCTACATCCTCATAGATTCAACCAAATGGCTTGTAGAGACTTAACCAGGGCTTTAGGTAGGCCACTGACATACGGGACAACCTCACAACACTTCATGGGAGAACGAGCCCATTAAATTCTGATCAAATTTGTCATCTTTACACTGCAAAGGAAGCTACATCTTAACTAGCATGACACCACACAAATGGGCACTTAGACTTTTTAATGCATTTACAGTATCTACAATAACATGCAGCCTAATCGTTTGAAAGCTTTCTTGGCATATTTTTTAGACATGTTAGAAAGGCAAATGCGACAATTATGAGGTGTCATGCTTAGTTTCCTAACATCTGTAGTCAGACTGTTGCTTTCTCTGACAGGACCATTCAGAGGGCTCAAAAGCTTCTCAATGTTATTGTAAAGTTGACACTAAATTGACTCAAGTTTGTGGGTGGGGCTCCCACTCCAATGGAGTCCAGAAGATTTGTGGGGTGCCACTGAGTTAGCCTGAAAAATTCCATAGCTACAACAGGTCATAGAACAACACCACTGAAGAGCAGTAAATGTACCGCACTGATAGCTGCATGACTGTGTCTGTCATGTCTGTGTGTGTCATGTTGGGTGTTGCAAAGTCACTGTGTGTCCCATCCTCCCCCTCTGGTTGTCTGGTAACTCTCAAGTCCATTCTGGAATGGACAGTAGGGGCTACAACCCCAAGACAATCGCTTCATCTCTCTTTCTCTTTGCCCCGAAGGGCACAGTTGATGAGAGAAAAGGGAGGGAGAGATTGACATTGACCCATCCAGGCCACGCCCCCCTGAGCTGGAGGACAAGGTCAAATGGTGCCTGGGCTGCAGGCTGACTCTTCGTTTTCTCCTCCTTTCCGCAGTGAAGAGCCACCCTCCCCTTCTCCCACTGCAACACCATCACCTGCCACATCGCCATCACCCGGTGTGACCACCACCAGTGCCTCCCAGCCCGAGGTCCAGGTGGCACCTCAAGTTGCAGGGAGCACTGTGACATCTGTCGATGAAGGAGGGGGAGATGGGGATCGAGATGGAGGTGAACCACAAGAGAGAGGGAGTGCAGAAGTGGAAAAGGAAGAGGTGAGGGCACAAGAGATAGAGCAGGAGGAAGAAAAACCCCAGGCACAACTGCAACAACCAATACAGGAGGAGCTGAAAAAGGAGACAGAGGAGCAGGAGAGGGAAGCAGCAAGTACGGGAGGCACAGGAAGGAGGCCAAGCTTGCATCACACTGCTTCACCAATCAGAGTACAGAGGAATGGAGCATGCAGCCACTCCACCACCTCCGACTATGAACTCTCACTCGACCTCAAAAACAAGCAGGTAGGGAGCAAGGCACTGTGGGATTTCAGTCTTGAGGACATGTGAATGTATGCTTCAGGCTCTTGAGGATTGGCTGTTGTGCATCCGATGGTTGCTTTTAGTGGCTGAGTGTGTTGCAATGTGTTGAAGTTGGTATAGGGTGCTAGGCCTTATTGGAGTTGGATGTTTACAGGTTGATCATCCATCCTCATCTCATACACATTCATTACTATTTCCATCAGCTTTCTAATTTATCTCAAAGCCCACATGGAATCTACATTGAATTATGTGGTTGTATGGGAAAATGTATTAAATGGAACTGATGAGTATTGGAGGCCTTTCACTCAATATGTGTTCTTGCATTATAAACTGCTAAACGAAATTGAACAGAAGGTGTATAGACACATTAACTACCATACACTTTTAAAATAATCCAATATATTTGTGCCCGGTTTCACAGACAAGACTTAAGCCTAGTCCTAGACTAAAATGCTTGTTTGAGGTGTCTTAACTGAAAGCAACTTGCACTGACATATCTTAAAATATGTCAGTGCCATTGTTTTGTCTCAAGATGCACGCCAGTAATGTTTTTTCTTTCTTTTTCGAAGGCACATTTATAAAAGCTACTTAAATGTCCTAATTAAATGAAGGCCTAATTCTGGTTTAATCTTAGACTATTCTGTGAAAACAGGCCAAAAAGGTTATTAAAACTATTAAGTATTTAAACTACTTTTAATTTGACACAGCAATTTAGCGCATGTTTACATAAGTCAACAATGAAAGAAAAAAAAAAAATGAAAAAAACCCCAGCACAGATGGAATGCAAGAACACATTCTTTGTAAATGGCCCCATACACTTCAAATTAGCTAACAATATTTTATAAACGCAAGTGATAAGAAAATTCTGTGGGGCTTTCTGCAAGATTCACAGATTCTGTGCAGACCTACCTGTCATTTTTATTGTATTGTTCGGTGACAGAGTAGATGCAGCATCTCTAGTTCTGTTCCAAAACCCAGTGAACTACCTACCTACACAGCATTTTAAGAAATCATAGGTGCACACAAGATGCAACAGCTGTTCCACAAGGTAGGCAGCATGATTATGCTCGTATTATGATAACCTCATTTGGCTGAATACCAAAAATTAATTGCAAAAAGCTCAGTGAAAAATCCATTTCAAGATGGTGGATGAATCGAGTAATCTAATTCATTAATCAAAAATAGTTTGATCTAATAAAATATTCACTATTTTTCCCAATTTTTATGTGGGCTCTGTTTTTATGCTTATTAGAGCATCACATTGTTAGCTTAACAACATGCTAATGTTAAACTTTTTGGAATCAATTGCGAGTTGAGTCTCCTGTGTGATTACGTAAACAGTACTTTTCGAATAGTGTGTAAAATTGCTGCCTATGTACAGTGTTCCAAATTACACACTTGTGAAGTTCCAGGATGGTTAGGATACATCCTATGTAGACAGAAGACTGCATGGCAGCTCACTATGTTTTGGAACAGAGTTATACCTATACTGTGGCTTAATTAGAGCACAAACATGTTTCTTTACGGTACTCTGACTGAACAGAAAACACTAAGGCAGCCTCATTCAGGGGCTATCAGAGTTTCCTGGAATGGTACATGGGAGAGAGTAGATTGAGATGACAGAGATAGAAAGAGCAAAAGTGACAGCAAGGGAGATGGATTGGAGGAGAGGATGAGAAGGTTGTGTTGTCATGGTAACACAGAGGTGCCCTTAAAAACCGCATCCTTAGTTTGTTGTTATTTTCTTGCTGAGTGTTCATATTCTGAATTGCATTTCCCATCCCCCATTGTTTTTGCTGAGAATGATCTAATAGAATTATGTTTGCATTACAAAATGACTGACAGTGATTCATTCTGATTTTAATATTAGTACAAAATCAAATCATATTTAAATAAAAATTAATTATAAAAGGGTAGTGTTACAGATAATAATCATAAAAATAAACATGATTACATTTAGCAGATGCTGGGGTTAATTGTCACACTGGAAGTCACAAGAGCTATGTCTTAGTATTGCTAAGGTTTTGAGGCAGAAGTCCAATTACAATAAAAGTGCTTGTTTTCTCCAGCAGTTGTTTTAGTATGCAGCAGTACCAAGTTTAAAATAAATTAGAATCATTTCTAGTATACAAACTTGTATTTTTATAATAGTTGTTGGTAAAACGTGTTGTAAAAATTGAAAAATTAATTAAATTCCAGGTTGAAATTGTCATGTTTTAATTCATTTTTTTTTTCTTTTTTTTTTTTTTTAATTATTTGGCAGTTATTTATTTATTTATTTATTTTTTCCAGCAGAAAGATTTGTTCCTGTTCCATGACACCTCAGCCTACCTCAAAAATACATTTGCCTTTTTCTTTAGGTTGATGAAGTGCTCAGAAACTGTTGGAACATATCAATATCCAATATAAAATTGGTTAGCACCATCCACACAACATTCACTGCTTTCTAAACCCTCATGTAAGCAACACAAATTAGTTTATGCTTATATATTTTCAAGTTGTTGTTGTTGTTGTTGTTGTAACCTAGAAGCCAGTGAATGTCTTCTTTTAGTGTATGATGTCAAAATTGCACTGTCATCATATATCACATAAAGATTTCTATGTATGTTATTAAGTTAAAATATTTTAATATGTTATTGATGTATAGTTGTAATTTGGGCATTATACACATCGTTATATTATATATTGTAAGTCATAGGTTCAAATGTGAATCATGTAGGATCAAGATCAGGTAAAACATCACAGAGACACAAAGCTGTGTCTGTTGGGTGAGCCAATCACAAACCACAACTGTCTACAGTCGTATACCAGTAGCCATGTTAATGCAATAAAGCGATTCTTTGTCATGGCAAGAAAGCTTATCATAATTATAAGTAAGCTGATTATAAGTAAAATGATTATATAATTTCAAGTAATAGCATAGAGCGCTCAGCAATATAGTCATAATGAGTGGCATGTGAATGTACTGAAATCAATGTGTTGATATGAATGTGGCTGCAGTGTAAGACTATGTTATGTACAGACGTGTGTGTATGTGTGTGTGTGTGTGTGTGTGTGTGTGTGTGTGTGTGTATACCAGCATTTGTGCTTGAGAAGTTGAGTATATGCATTTACTTGTACGGCTCTTTGTGTGTCTGCATTGATCTTCTGTCTGTAGAGGTGTGAAATCTTCCTGAAGGCAGATAACGGTGCAGAGTCTGACACTGCGGATTAGTAGAATACTAGTATCTCTCTCACACTCTGAGACACACACACTCGTACATGTACACAGATTTATCTGTAACTTAAATGCACCTTTATCTTGCTTTATGTCAGCAGTGCTTGCAGGAATGAAGAGTTGAGGCAGGATCTAAGCACAGCAGTAAGTTTTAATAACCAAAATGAAAACACTGACCAACTAACGAGAATGGACAAAGAACAACTGAAACTGAGGACTATATATACACAGGATAACTGAGGAAGGAAACAAGAGGTGGGGCTAATCAATCAAACAATGAGTAACTATGACAACAAATGAAAGCATACTTTGAAACTATGACAACCTAAGAAACAGTAAGGAAAAACAGGAAACAATGAGAAACAAACTAAAAGTCCATGATGGCCGTTTCTCAATATGCGTTCTTACACCGTGTCTACACCAGCTGCGCTGCGCTGCAACAGCTAAAAGCTAAAAGTCTACACTGAATGCGACAAGATGACCGTTGGAAAGCACTTGGACTACGTCAGAAATAGAACGGGGAATCCATTTATTGTCGGGAATGTACCGCATTCAGTGTAGACAATATCACGGATTATAATGGGTTCTATTGTCTTTTGTCTTGTAAACATTTGTTGTTTTGTTTTGCTACATTTTAATATAGAACTGGAGAAAGCCTACAGTATTTTTATTGGCATATTAAAAAGACTAACATTACATAATTCTAACACTGACAAAGCTTGAGTAACATTTACACTTTAGACATTCGACTAAGTAACTTTGACTAAGTAACTTTGCAACTACATGTCAGCTAACTCTCATTCATTTGCAACTACATATTACATATCAACTTACTCTCATTAGAGTATTAGTACAGTGTTAGTTTAGGGTTTGGGTTAGTAGAATAAGTGCAAAGTTGCTTATAGTCAGAAAAATGTCAGTTGGGGAGCATCAAAATAAAGTGTTAACAGATATTAAGCGAACAGTCTACTAATACTCTAATGACTGCTATTTTAGTAGAATGTCTAAAGTAGACTATCGAAATAAAGTGTTACCGGTGAATTTTAAACCATATTGTGAAAATTGGAGTCAGAAAGCCACAGCTGTGCTATTCACACTTCTCCACCAAAATGTCATTTGGGAAAAATTACCTAACCAGCAGAACCAGCTTAGATATTCTCAATCTTTTTGACATTAGACTTGTACCAGAGGGTCTTATGCTTGCACATGCTCAAAGTGTTACTGTTATAGCTTTGACATATTATTGGAGCTGAGGCTGCTGGCATTTTGACGCATATGCTTGCATAGATATATACTGAAAAATTCTGTCAAAATGACTGAAAGTAGTATTGTTTAGTTAGTGATTATATGTTTTACAGTCAGCTGGCTGTTGAGCAAGTCTAGTCAGTAGAGCGCTTTACTCCAGGTGTTCATTGACACACATTACTCAGCTTGCTAGAACTTAATTTCATGTCCATTGCCACTCAGGATTAGGACATTACTGACTGGTCATCTTCACAACCCCTTTTGGATAATTCTTGTGTTCTCTTAGAGTAATTGGTTTTCACAAGTGCCCCAGACTTCCATGAAAGCCAGGGCCATCGGTCTTAGAGTATGAATCAAACACTGTTTACACCCCCCCCCACATACACACACACACACACTATTGCAGATCATCTTTAGCATGTGATGCATTAGTTTGAACTTCATCTTACTATAATCACTCAGAGGAACCCAGGCTAATGAAAAATGGGTATTCATGAGAAATAGGTCCATATCTCAGCCTACTGTTTTATAAATAGAACTAATCTGAATCCCCTCTGCAAAACTCTATGATAGACTTTCCAAGCAGCGACACACAGGAAAGTTTGAGGTGTTTACTTGCAGTCTTGTCGCTGAACTGCTGATGTTTGAAAAATAAATAAATAAATAAAAAGGTGGATTAGCAAATTTGATGACATGGGTGCTGAGAACAGTGAAAATAGATATTGTCCTGTGTTCCCTCTCCTATCTTGGTAACAGTGTTTTCTGACTTTTTTTTTTAACCAGTCTGAGGTTAATATTTTGAGAAGTGGGCACAGTAAAGCCCATTCAGGATCATCTTTAGTAATTTTTGGTATGTGTATAATTTTCACTATCAAGTAGAATTTTCATGACATGCATCTTAAGCTATTGCTTTTTCCCCCTCACACAAAACAGACTAACAGATGAAGTCTGTTATTAGATAAAAATGTCAACCTTTATTTCTGAAAAAGTAAGCAAAAAAACAATAATACAAGTAATTCTGCAGTCTTTAATATCTTTAGTGACAAAAATATAGTTATTTATTTCTCATTATAGCAAATATATATATATATATTTTTTTGTCACATTTTTGTCATCTCTCACAATGATTATTAGATATAATACCAAAAGTGTATCTGTGTTTGTATTGGCAGTAACAAGTCCCTATACTTGCTCTGCAGCAGAAGCAGCAGCAGCAGCAGCAATAATCTACAACAACAGCAGCAGTAATATCAGCAGCAGGTTAGCAGATCTATTCCGCCAATACCAAATACATTAACATTATCATATCCATTACAATGCTAAAACTCTTCAGAGTTGTCATCCTTATTGATTTTATAAAAAGGTGGTAACAGCAATACAGTAAATAAATGTACATCTTTTAACACAATATAATTATTACTTAATAAAAAGAATGTTTAATTATCTAAATCAAATAATTCTGTTCAAAAGCCTTATTCACCTCATGCTACGATTATCATTATGACATGATGACTCTCCGAAAATTCTAAGTTTATAAATTTTGCTTATAAATTTTGCTTACAAATTCTGCGAAGACATGGACAGTGTTGGGGAAAGTTAAGTAATGCATTACAATATTGCGTTACTCCCTTATGAAAAGTAATGCATTTCATTACTTTTCCATTACTTTTTCTTATCTGGGCTGGGCTTGCTTGATTGTTTTTTTTTTTTTTTTTTTTTTTACTAACAACAAAAAAGCTCTATTTTTGGCAAATGTTGGGGCTCTTTCACACCAAAAGTGAAATGAATAAGCCCAAGGGTGAAGGGAATGCATATTTACGCCTGTATAGTAGACAAACCTTTCAGCTGTGCTGCCATTCTGGATTAAAGAAGAATAGGATACAGGAGAAGGAAGTTCAACATTCTTATTTCTAAATCTAATCTAAAGTAATTTTTGCTTATTAGTATGGCAGAATTAGATCATTGAAGGTCAGCAGCAAAGACATTGGTTGATAAAGTAAAATTAAATACATAAAGTATGTGCAATTTAATATATTTAATTATTACAGGTTTGCGTAGAATTCATGAGATTGCATTTCACTGTTTTTATTCATTCTGAGGAATACTGAATGTTTTTGTGCAAGTGAGATGAGTAATTCCAATGATATGCAGTCACAGGTGTGCATATATAGCTATTTTACAATGGCTTTCAATCTTTTAAGAACTATCCTGACTGGCAAGGCTGAAATGCTGAGTTAAATGCTTTGATCCATGATCCACTGTCAGCAAAGTCAGCTCCTTCAGAGGATGTCTGAGTGCTGATAATCTGGCTTTAGTGACTCTAGACACGATCTCTCAGAGGCTGATGATTCCATAGATAACTACTACAGCACCTCTTCTGTGTGATTGCCTCTTTATGCTAATGAAGGTATGCCTAACCTCCCAATGAGACCTTTGATTATCCCGTCTTATGCTGATGGCCTCATAAATATACATGTATTCTTGAGACACAAATCAATGCAAATGAGAGACTAATGTCAAGCACCAAAATATGAACAGATATGTGACAGAAAGCAGCTAAGACCAATTGAGCCTTTTCTAGCGGGTGCCCCTTAATATTATATTATCAATATCTTGCATAGTGTATGCTATCTTAGCTGGCTAACTTAGCCGGATTACTAATTGTAAGCTATAATAAAAAAAAAATTGACAAAATGTTTAATTTCACACATTTTGTAGCATTGATGAATTATTAGTATATTTTTAGGATTTCTAATTAGAAAACAAATGGAATACACCCAAAAGTTCTTTCAACCAGGGGAATCGCATAGGGGTCTAGTTGGGGTGGGATTTTAACGTTATCATAGGATTTCTGTTTAACACCCGCCTCTATCACCTTTCTTGTGTAGCCTGTCTTGTTTGGATATGTATGATATGTCATTTTCTGCTGGGATGGTGAAGAAGTGAGCTTGGACAGAGTGCTGATCCAGCTGTCAAGTCTGATTTGCCTGGGCTGAGTTGATAGGGAGCAGTGTCATTGCTATACCCCCTTCCTTTACGGCCACAGTGGTTCTGGAATGATCTTTCTCCCCAGCGCCGCTTAGTGAAGTGATCGGAAACGGACCTGACAGCTGGCTAATGGGTGGATTTGCAGCAGGACTGCATTCGTTACACGCCTTCTTGTCTCTTTGTCTTTTGCTCACACCCTCTTTCATGCCCCTGCTCTGTTACGGACTTGTTTTTCCATGGTGTTCTTACCACACCTTAGGGTTATGGCGATTAGTGGTTTTTTTGTTTGTTTTTTTTTTGTGATCCCAGCAACCGAATTTGTCTCTGGTTCCTCTCTTTGTTATCTCATTTTATTTCAACAATTCTGTCATTTCTTTCACTTTCCTTTCCAAGAGCTCTAAAAAAACAAAAAACAAAAAAAAAACACTGAATGTCAGAGATATCTGCTCTGTGAAAAACTGGTGCCATCCTTGATTTATTCACCATCATATTTCAAAGCACATGCAGCATATGAAAATAAAAAAGTCATCCTTGGCAATGGTGGCATTCTTTTTGAAAATCCATCTTGTGTCCATGTGTCCAGAGCCCAGGTACAGCTTTGTGTTCAAGTACAGCCTGATTTGTTGCAGCAAGTCTTTGTTTTAATTTTGAAATTTACTCATGAAGAGAGGGTCCATTGTTGTACATCTGCACCAATGGAACGTTATAGGTAAAATAATGAATATTAAATGCAGTAGCATTCTCAGCTCATAGCTTTTTATAGATAAGAAACTCTAGCTCAGAGCCCAGGCCCTATTCAGAACTTAATATTCCCCAGTCATATGTCTCCTTTCTAACCTAGTCTGAGACAAATGTAGATTGCTAAGATAAGATGGCTTTTTGGTGTTATTCAAACTTCTCTCAGGGAGTTTGAATCCATAACAATGACTGATTGCATCAGCTCACTCTGTCTTATCAGACCGTTTTGAAACGGCAGGACTTGAATGACCTCTAATCTGAGCTCACCCAGGAAAGGACAAGACCACTGACAGCTGATGGAAGCACAAAAGGAGACTAGCAGGTGAAATCCAGCTTTAGATATCAGTTAGGGTTTTGAATTTACTTTCCAGCCATTCTAGAAAGAATGTATGATTACTGGAACAAATGAATACTCTTAACTTCAGCTTGGAAAGTAATGTTGGGGCTAAAAATGGAATCCTATCAAGTCAGAGTTACTATCTGGTTATACAGTAATGCCCTATTCTTGCTGTAATTAACAAATGTGAAATTTCGCTTTTCATCTTGTCACTTTTAAGGATATATTACTCTCCTTCTGGAACATTTAAAGTGAAATCTATGAAAAGCTGGAGAATGCAACACAAATTTGTCAATCAAATAAAAAAAAAAAAAAAAATCTGACAATTTCTTCTTAAAATAAGGTCATTTATCATCTTATTTGTAACTGAAATATGCTTTAGATACGACAGTCTATTAGACAACACTACATGCCGCACTCTGTCATTTAAGCTTAATAAGCCAGATAGACTTTGATAGACTGGCCACTGCCTATGGCGTTTCACTGCCTATGGCATTAAACAATGGGATTAGCTCCAGCATCCTCTTGACCCTACATAGGACAAGCGATTTAGAAAATAGATAGATGGAAGGTTGCAATCTTTGTTCTGATGACATGGGTACTCAAAATGTAATAGTTTCTGAAGTGTTCTGAAATTCGGGAGGTGCACGTTCAGGTAATCAACCAATCAGTGCAAGAGGAAGCCGGTATATAAAGCCGTCTCTCACCTCTATCCCGCGACAAGATTCAGAGCATGGAAATCTTTCAAAACTTTTCACCTCTCTCACAACCTGCCGTTTCCCGATTTTTTTCTTGTATCCATTCCGTTATTCATATTTCACCTTAACAGTGTAAAAGGCCTCCAAGCTGGGTCCATAAAAGGCTATCTAAGCGGCATTCAGTTTTTCCATAAATTAGCTTACGGTAAGCCCACCTCCTCCATAAATAACTCTCAAACTTCTCTTCTCATCAAAGGAATTCAAAGTACCCATCCCACCCGCCCAGATTCCAGACAGCCTATTACTATTGACATACTCACCAAATGCATTTTCACACTCCGTCTCGGCTACCATTCCATCAACACTGCCCGTACGCTAGAAGCAATGTTCATCCTGGCTTTCTTCAGTTTTCTTCGCTGCTCCGAATTAACAGTCACGTCTAACTTTGACACTAATATCCACCCTACAATGTCAGATTTACAGGTTGTAGATAACAAAACCATATCTTTTTTCATTACACAAAGTAAAACTGATCTAGCAAAAAAGGGTCACTTCATTTACATTTTCAGTCTGCCAACTCCCATTCAACCGTACCATACTCTCATAAATTACCTCCAGTACAGACATTCCATAATCAAATCCTCATTCGATCCACTCTTCACCCAAGACTCCAATCATCCTGCCATAAGATTTTGGTTCCAAAAACATCTTAAAGCAGTTCTCATCCAGTCCGGTATCGCGAGGGCCCTCCCAGTCGAATGGCTAAACTTGATCCCGAATCATGCTCGTACAATCTTGCTCCATACTCAAGAGCTTACTGTTCAACTGCTGGCAGGGCTTACCCGTCCGATGCTGTGAGCATTAAGTCCCTGTCAGATTCTGCAGATTCGACCTCCCGGTCGAACGGTCAAGCTCGATTTTGCAAATACCTTCTCGTGCCCTTCACTTTTTTTGGGGGGGGGTTCATTTCACATCATTTTATCATTGTTGTCCTGCACTTACTTGGCTTTTTTGGGGGAGTACTCTGGGTTTGGGCCAAATTCCGAGCTCAGAGCCCTCCCCCGGACAGCACGGCAAATATGCATAAATTACTATACAAATGAATTTATTTTGACTTCATGTACATGTAAACTCGTGAAATGAAGTATAACTTTGTCTAATTAACCCAACTGGAAATGCACAGCTTCAAGACCTTAATTCATGGTGAGGTAATTGGTGCTTTGTTTGTTGTATACAGTGTATTGGCATATATTGGCAAATTTTAAGGGTTTTGGCATGAAAGGCAAATCGTAGGTAAATTGGTTTATCTCAGCATGTCATGATATTCAGAAATCTGTCTTGTTATTGATTTCATTTCATGCTGTTATCTCTTACTGTAGATATTTTTCTGTGATTGTCATAACGTTGTTATATCTGACATCATTTCTCATCTCTTTCTTTTCAGATCGAAATGTTAGAGCACAAATATGGGGGCCACCTCATCTCACGGCGCGCCGCTTGCAAGATTCAGACGGCCTTTCGCCAGTATCAGCTCAGCAAAAACTTTGAAAAGATCCGAAACTCCCTCCTTGAAAGTCGTTTGCCACGCCGTATCTCCCTGCGAAAAGTGCGGGTGCAAAATACAGAGGGTATCTCAGCTGAACGGGCGCTGGCTGAAGGCTGTAATCTAGCAAGTATCCCCCTCGTCCGGTCCCCATCCCTGCCAACTACGGTAGGTGGCACCCTAACTGATCTTGAAGATTCTTTCAATGAGCAAGTCCAGTCTCTTGCCAAATCAATTGATGATGCACTTAGCAACTGGAGCATGAAGACCATGTGTTCACTCCAAGAAAGTGGCACCTACCAGTTTAGCTCAGAGGCATTTAGTACAGCTGGTGACAAATCTGGATTGGCAGGGACAGTCAGAGAAGGTGGCCCCATGGACCCTGCCACATTCCATAGTGGAACAGGACAAGTAGACAACTCTGAGAATGTGGCCCGGAGTGCCAGCAAGCTAATGATGGCCTTCCGGGATGTGACAGTTCAAATTGATAGCCAGAACTTCCGCATGTCCTCTTCCGTTATGGAGTCCTCCACTTCTGTTTCTCTTGGTAATTGTGTCCAGCAGGGGGCCATAGTTACTGAGAGCCCACAGCAACCTCCAGTTAATGATGCAAATGAACAACCTCAACAAGGACAGCCACCACCATCTCCCCAGGATCCAGCTCCTCCACCTCTAGAGCTGGATGTTGAGGAAATACCAGATGGCGACTTCCCAGCCCCTCCACCAAGTGAGGAGGAACTTGGGGAGGATCTACCACCTCTGGTGCTGGACAAACAGGAAGTTCCAGAACCAGCAATTCCAGCACAGACAGCAATAACCTCTGAAACCTTGTCTCCACCAGAGGTTGCAGAGACACCAGTCACCCCAATTGTAGAAGTTTTGGAAGCTAAACGTATTGAGTCAGATACAGTGGACAACAGCTCAGAGCAGATGAGTAGCAGCAGTACATCCACGTCGGCCCGGTCGACTTCAGAGGTCTCGTCCAAAGAAGCTTTACAGGCCATGATTCTTAGCTTGCCCCGATACCACTGCGAAAACCCAACCAGTTGCAAATCTCCTACCCTCTCAACTGACGTCATGCGAAAACGACTATATCGTATTGGTCTCAACCTCTTCAACATGTGAGTATCCTGAGAACCTTTTATCTCCAATCATAAGGGCACTTTACCATTATTGAGTGTGGGGGAGGAGTTGATTGTTATGGTGACAGAACTCTTTACATCACACATGCTTAAAGTGACTAATGCCAGATACTTTAGGCTATAAAACCATTTTCTCTCTCAATATATCAAGCTGTCCTCTCCTGCCACTAATATAGCTGCTCTTCAAAACTTCACTACATCCCAGTCTCTTTCTGTCTCACTTCCCTGTCTCACTCATGTCATCCAGTTCTGTCTCCAGCTGTGGCTAACACCCCCTCCCTGATGCCTGTCACCTTGGGTTTGTCTGTCCCTATTAATAGCACAGCTTTTATTCAAAGTGCTGTCTCACTCCCTTTACCCTAATCTCATCTCGCTCCATTGAAAATATGAAGATTTGGGTGTCATCCTTTTCAGATGCACTCAATTTAGGTCTTGTACTCTTAGCTGATGAGTTGAATCAGGTGTGTCAGATGAGGGGGACAAACAAAATGTATAGTGTTGGGGGTCCTCCAGTACAAGTTTGCAAAATGCTTTTTTTTCGTAGGTATCATCATAATGTCCCAAGAATACCACATACAGTCACATAAAAAAGAAAGTACACCCTTTTGACTTCTATGGTTTTACATATCAGGACATAGTAAAAATAATCTGGTCTTTAGCAGGTCTTAAAATAAGGAAAATACAACACATGATATTACACTGTGTCATGGTTTATTTAACAAAAATTAGCCAAAATGGAGAAGCCATGTGTGACAAACTAAGTATACCCTATGATTTAATTGCTTGTAGAACCACCTTTAGCTGCAATAACATGAAGTAATCAATTTATGTATGACTTTATCAGCCTCATTATGGAAGAATTTTGGCCCACTATTCTTTATAATGTTGCTTCAGTTCATTAAGGTTTGTGGGAATCTGTTTATGCACAGCTCTCTTAAGGTCCTGCCACAGCATTTCAATCTGGTTGACTTTGACTGGGCCAGTGATTCTTTTCTTTTTCAGCAATTGTGGATTTGCTTGTGTGGTTGGGATCATTGTTCTGTTGCATGACCCAATTTCAGCCAAGCTTTAGCTGTTGGACAGATAGCCTCACATTTGAGTCTAGAATACTTTGGTATACAGAGGAGTTCATGGTTGACTCAATTACTGCAAGGTGCCCAGGTCCTGTGGCTGCAAAACAAGCCCAAATCATCACCCCTCCACTACCGTGCTTAACAGATGGTATGAGGTGTTTGTGCGGATATGCTGTGTTTGGTTTTCGTCACATGTGGCACTGTGCATTTTGGCCAAACAGAAGTTTAGTAGTTTGTTCAGATGCAACTTAGCAAACTTAATCTGTGCTGTTTCCCCCTGGCAACCCTTCCAAACAAGCCATACTTGTTCAGTGTTTTTCTAATTGTCATGAACTTTAACATTTAACATGCTAACTGAGGCCTGTAGAGTCTGAGATATAGCTCTTGGGTTTTTTGCAGTTTCTGTGAGCAGTGCACAGTCTAACCTTGGGGTGAATTTTCTGGGACGTCCACTCCTGGGAACATTGCCACTTGTCAATGATCTTCCTCACTGTAGAATGATTCACTTCAAATACTTTTTTCCTCCTTGACATTGTGTTAACACACACCTGAATGCTCCATACCAGCAAACTGCCAAAACATCTGCTTTTATAGAGTTGGTCATGCTGATGATCAGTTTATCAAAGAAATTTGATTAGCAGCACCTGACTGCTAATACAGAAGCAGTAAGGGTGTACTAAGGGCCCGTCCACACGGAGACGAGTTTAGCTGTATACGCAAAACTTTTGTATCATATAGGCGTTTCTTCCAGACAGATGCAGTATTTTCAGAAGGTGAAACTGATATTTTTTGAACCTGGGTCCCAGAGTGGATAAATCTGAAAACGACGCCCTTGCGTTTTCGTGTGTACATCCAATCCATATATTTTGTGAAACGATGATGTCATCACCCCACGTGTCGACCCTAGTCAGACACTGCTAACAGCACAAAACAGCAACAACAACAATAGCAGACTACAAGCTTGTGTTCGTGCTGCAGATGCTACTGAGCCTATTAGCTTCACTAAAATAAAGCTTTATTTCTAATCTTTACTAAAGTTGCTCCAAGTCTTATTATCCATTTTTAGTGTATCCCTGTGGCAGAATTACAGTGCCACTCACTGATCTGGCATGTATACTACATCGTTTTGAGTTGGTTTCAGTGGTCTCATGTGTACGCAGATATTTCTTGAGATGAGGAAAAAAAAAGATTGGATAGGGAAAGCTCTGGCTTCATGTGGATGTAGGATTGTCACACATGGCTTCTCCATTTTGGTCTAATTTTGGTAAAATAAACCATCACATTGTGTCATGTGTTGTTGATCATCTGAGGTTGTATTTACCTGATTTTAAGACCTGCCAAGGAACAGATGATTTTTTATTATGTTCTTGAAACCATAGAATTCAAAAGGGTGTACTTTCTTTTTCACATAATTGTTAATGGTGACCACCAATAATTCAAAAGTTATAAAGTGTAATCGCTGCTTGCAGCTATGTTTAATATTCTATTATGTTATTATTTATTGCAGGGTAAGATCTCTTCTCTATCATGTTTCCTGCATTCCCAACTGTTATACCTAATAATATATATGAATTCTCTCCACTGTGTATGTATTTTTGATCCAAATAACTTCTGGCTAATTTCCTCAAGCTCATTTCACCAAAACCTAATTTGAACATGTTTTGTTCAGATTTTATTTTTTAATACAGGACCAGTTTGTTCTTTTATTCATACATAATGGATTTTATAAGGCTTAGATAACATCAAGATTATGTCGGTTTACTAGCAAGGAACATAATTTCTGAAATTCATGCATGACTGCAATATGGCAATCTCCCTGAAGGCATTCAAATGTTATTTTGCTGCAGTCCCAGAAATCAGATGGTACAATAAGTAGTTTCTGATTAGAAATTATAAAGCTTGTGTAACTTGATTAAGATGAATGTGATATGTAAACACAAATATATATTTTTAAATATTTTCACAACAATTCTTATAAAAATATAAATTAATTTAAATTGCATTTAATTTTTGAGTTTTTAATTAGTTTTATAGCTGTTTATTAATTTTGTATTGTTTTAGGCTACTTCATTATCTACTAATTTGCATATTCTATTTACTCTTATATTCATTTCAGTTATATTAACATGCCGAGGAACTGTCCGCTCGTGTAACTGTCATATCATCCACATACACCTTTCCAACAAGGACATCTTTTATTCAAAGCTGGAGAAATGCAGCTCCACTTTACAAATCCTATTGGCTTTATTTCTGCAGTGTCACATCGCTGCCAATTAAAATTCTGCTCCCGCCTGTGTATTCTCTATGTTCAGCCAAGAGTGACTGAGGCAGAGTTTGATAAGAGCTCTCTGTACGCAAAACATCACAGAGGTGCATGATGGGAAAGGTTGAATCAGGACTGTGCTGGACTGTGTGCCATAAATATAAGACATTAAGGTCCGAAACATATTCTACACAAATGCAGATGTGAATGCTGTAAGCATCTGGTCCCTTTGTACATAGTTGGTGGCAGCAAACCTCAACACTCAAGGGGTTCATAGAGGTACTTTTTTTAAGTATCTGTGTTCACACATAGTTACAGCTAAACATGTTGACAGTTTATAGCAATGTGAGTCAGCAAGATTATTCTCAAACTGTTGCTCCATTATGATTTCTTGAAAGACAAAACTGACTGTAGATGACAGACTGCACTAAAAATGGTGCCCCTTGTGTCACCACTAAGAATGCAAAATGTTGAATTGTGTTTTGACACATATACTACCCAAATAGGAGGGGATTCCCTAAAAGTTCACATAATAACATTACAAAGAGGACATTTAAGATGTTAACAGAACATTCCCACTTGGTCCTCTGTTGGTCATATAATAAAACTCCCGATATGACTTGTGGGGGACGTTCCATATTGGTTCTTCTATGGTCACATAGCAACATTACAAAGAGGACACTTTGGACATTAACAGAACATTCCCATACGGTTCCCTGTTAGTCAGATGGGGACATTTCATTCAGGACAGATCCGATTCTCTGAACTGCGGTGACAGCACCCATCATGTGTTATAGATCAATTGACATGATTTAAACCATAACCGAGTGCGCACATGTAATATCTGAGCCAGAGAAGAGCCATGAGGACACTATATTTGAGAGTGCACACGTTTTGTGTAGACATTCGTGCTTTACATTGATGTTCTCTTGAGTTAATGTATTACGTTGATTCGCCCTCGAATGCCATAGTATGCCATAGTAACTGCCTCAAGTGAAATATAACCCCCCCCCCCCCCCCCCCTTGTACTTGTGTTCAAGTTGTATTGGAAAACACTTTTGCTGCTATTGAGCTGGGATATGGGTATGTTTCATGGTATGGTTGGGTTTAATTACAGATGTAATTACGTGCGGGTATTTAAAAAAATATATATATATATTACAATGTAAAAACATGTATGTGCATAATAACTGCATTTTATCAAATTAATTGCATTCTTTAGATTAATTTACATGTTGGCACATAGTGGTTAAAGGCACTTAATATAAAGTGGGTTCACTGTTCTGCCTCCTCTTTTCTGTTTTACCATCTATTTTAAAAGAAAATTTAAGATCCCTCTCCAATAACTGAAGAAATGGATGACTTTTACCCTTACTTCAGCATTTATTACCCCATGACCTTGCAGTGGCACGTTAGTGTCATTTGTAGTTTCTTTAAAGCATAGCCATAATCTTAAGATAGAGGGCCTAATTAAAAGTTCTTCATCAGCTATAAAAAGTCACTGGGGGAATGTGGCTTTTAAAAGTTAAAAGCTTATTCAGATGAAGCAGTGATTTGCTGTAGTACATTAAACCATCCAAGATCTCCATGTTTTCCCTTTCATTGCTGTCTCAGTGTCCAAGGTGAAACGCATTGTTCCTACCATTTCATAAATGCATTTTGTACTGAAAGTAATTGTGTGCATGTAATGCACAGGCAAATAAAGGAGTAGATACAAGAATCTCTTGAGTGATGAGGTTCATAAATGAACGTTTAAATAGCAAATAGGCTTGCATCTATGCACAGTGGCTCTGTATCCATCTTGCGAAAGGAAAGGTGCATAATCTACTCATTTATTCTCTACCTTCACCATGTGAAACCTTCTTTGCCCTGCATTGATTGTGACAATATTCATGGTAGAAAGTAACAGAAAGGAATTAATCTGCTTTATGGGTGAGTGAATGAATGTGTGCACTTGATTATGAATCAGCTGGGAGGGTTATATACTAGCTGCCAAGTTGAGTGGGAGGCTGTTTATTTTTCACCCGCTCATCAGATTTCTTTTAAATAAAGGAAAGTACAGTGATAATTTTGAACATATGGCTAAATCCTTCAAATAACTCCGCTTCATCTGTCATTCAAGGATTAGTTCGCCCAAAAATAAAAATTGTGTCATCATTTACTCTCATGTTGTCATTTACTCTTATCTACCCTTCTGTTCTTCAAAACCCATATAATTTCTTTCTCTTTTGGAACAGTTTTGTCAATGAATAATAAATGGTTTATGTATTCAGTTATTTTTTTCATCAATTTTGAATAATATTTTGTGGGGAAAAAATGTTCATTTGAGGGTATGTTTACACAACAATGATGTACTTAAAACAAAACAAAAAAAAGTTTTTGAAAAGTTAGGTGTACAGACATCAATGTTGTCAAAACTATCCCTGTTCACACGGATCTTGCAAAAACGACTAAAAACGCTGTATTATTCATGCCAGTCCAGTACTTGCTGGTGTCATTTTGTTAAGAAACACTGCTCACCTATAGACTGGACACATTATATGCATGCGCATGTCACCGTTTTCACAAATGCGCATTTTTGTAGCTTACACGGAGACGATAACATTGTTTAACATCGTAATAATCGTTTTCAAAAGTTTGCATTTTCAGGCCCCCAATACGCTGTTGTCATGTAAATGAACAGCTAAAACTCATTAAAAAAAATTAAGAGTTTTTAGTTGAAAACGGTGTTGTGTAACACCCCCTAAAATGAAGCTAAAGTTTTACTTTTGAACATCTTTAGGCCAGTAGTTTGTGACAACTGACTTCAAATGAGTCATTTGAATTATTCACTTAACCAATTAAAAAAAGAACAAAAAAAAAAAACAACAACATTAATTCATGACCAAACCAAGTCTTTATCTAATTTAATAAAATGTGTGTATAAGACTCCAAAGAAAGTGTTTAAACATCCTGCAAAAAAAAAAAAAAAAGAAGAAACAAGACATTATTACTGCATGCAGCCTGCAGAAACGGTATCATACAGTATATCTCACTCAGAAGCTTTACAATATTAATACAGACATTTTATACATGTATGATATAGTATCTAAGTTTAAAATTTTTGAGATGCGCACAATACAATACTCAGCAAATACTGATGAATGTGATTTATTTGATTAATTTCCAGTTTATGCAAATCATTTGATTAATTCTCTTAATCGATTGACAGCCCTACTTTCAACATTCAAATATATCAAACATATCAAAGAAAACAAAATAAAAATAAACCAGTCTCTCCCTTACCCACACGTCATCACCTCAAACACCCCGACAGATAAAGATAAGCCAGTTTTTAATCAAATGGAGGTTTTGCTCCAAGAGAGTGAATGAAAAGAGAGAGGGGTTGTCATTAGTTCCAGCAGTTCATTTTCTGCAGGGTAGCCTAATACCTGTGACAGCTCACACTGAATCTAAAGCAGGTAGGTGTGTGTGTGCTCTGGGACGAGACATTGAAATCTGAGTTTGAATTAACAGAGAGATTTGGGAACTGGAATGTGCTTTTCCTAAACAGATAATTAAGAAAGGAGAAGGATTATGGGGGCTCAGTGAGTGTGTATATGTTGGAAAGAACATGTAAAGGACATATAGAGGACGTTTATGTGTGGACAAGGGACGTTAGTAAGCGGAGTCAGTATACCGCTCTAAATTGAGTTTTCACTTGCCTCGTGAACAGAATGTGAATGTTTCTTTTCCTCAAAAGAGAGGAAAACAGCAGGAAAGGGGAGAAAGGAAAACGAGGAGCTTGTGGGTTTAAACATAGATGTTTGATTCTGTTTATATGTGTTTATGTCTAAAAAAAATGAGACTGGCCATGATCGACTCAAAAAGCTGTGCTCTTTCTGTCTTGTAAGTGTCATGTTTTATGCAGGGCTTGTCCCTACAGTTCACCTGCCCCCTTTTTTCTTAAAAATACCAGAATAGAATCAGAGAACAGATGTTAGTTGAGTGTTAGGTGAATGTAGCTACATGTAGCTAAAGCTTGTTCTGTCTCTCTGGATGTGAAGATATGTAGTTCCCTCTTGAGGGAACTCGCTCTGCATCATAGTAGCGACGTGTGGTAACAACTCTATGTGATTGCATCTTAAAGCACGTGTGAAATCAGTCCAGTGGAATGGTGGGACGTCACAGGCAGTGTGACGTCATGACCAGGAAGCTATAAAGAGCGCCCCGACCAAACAATGTCAGCTTCTGTGCCTTCAGCAAGCGCTCTGTTTGAATTGTCCTTGTCTATTTATTGTTGTCTCTCCAAGCACTATATATATATATATATATATATATATATATATATATATATATATATATAATTTAGGCAGGAGTATGGCAAGCAAACAACAGTTTAAAATTGTGTGTTGCTCCCTGCACTGGCTACATCACAGCTGGGAATGCACACGATTTGTGCATTGTTTGTGAGTGGCTGTCGCTGGGTTCTCTACACTCCCGACGGGCACTCTTCAAGGAGAGCAACCAAGCTTGCGGCCCCCGGGCTTCAGGTCCTGCTGTTGCCGAGGGACAGCGGCGACTCAGATCATGGGGATCGCAAGTGGATCTAGTGGAGGGGTTAGAGACACGCGCTGTGGTTTCTTCCCCCCAGAGTGAGAGCCCGGTGCTGCAGCTATCCAGCTCTGAGGAGTTGGATGTGCTCAGTATTGATGCAGGAGAAGTTGAGGATTCGCCACCTCACTCTCCAGCCTACAAGGAGCTTGTGGAGTTTATAACTCATGCCATGGCCAAGTTAGACACTGAGGTGTCGAGATCGTGGAAGAAACCCTTCTCAGCCCGGCTTTACAGCCCCAGTTAATCTAACATAACGGGACTGAAAGAGTAAAGGTATGGGGCAATGCCTAAAGTGGAACAGACGCTTACAAGCTATCTGTCTCCTAATATGGCATCGTCTCTCAAGGTCCTGACATTACTACTAAGCCACTAAGCCATGCATAACAACTTTGGCTTTGGTGAGTAAAGCTTATATGGCAGCAGGTCAGTCCGGTGCACATCTGCATAGTATGCCGCTTTTTTATTTTTATTTTTTTTGCAGGCATACCAGGCCTACCTGCTTTGAGACCTGGATGGAGGCGAGGGGGTGGAACCGGATAAAGTTCATGTGACGCTTATGACAGATGCATCTCTCATGGGCTGGGGAGCGATCATGAGTGGTTGCTCAGCACAAGGTCTATGGAGGGACTATCATCTTTTGTGGCACGTAAACTTGTTGATGGCTGTTTTTCTAGATTTAAAACACTTCCTCCCAGACCCACGGGGCCATCATGTGATTGTCCGTACAGACAACATATTGGTGGTCTCTTATATAAATCATGGGGCACCAGATCCTCCTGTGGGCTCAGGGACACCAAAACCTGGGACATCCTGTCAAGACGGGGCTGAGGCACGAGAGATGGAGGCTCCATCCCGAGATGGTGGAGCAGATATGGAGGGAGTTTGGCTAGGCAGAGGTGGTCCTATTTGCATCCCAAAAAACGACACACTGTCCGCTCTGGTTCTCCTTCACGCATCCAGCTCCTCTGGGGCTAGATGCTATCGTGCAGATGGGGCTCAGGGCCCCCGTTCAGGCCGAGTTTGGTCCTCGGACCTTATGTCCCTCCTTGATGGCTCCCCTTGGGCCCACGGCCTATAGTTTTGCAGGCTCTCTGTCCTTCTCCCTTTTCAAACTCAGATCAGGAAAAGCTAAATTTAGCGTGTCCAGTTAGGACACTTGACACATGTCCACATAGCTGCCCTGTGGAGAAAGTCAGATCAGTTATTTGAATGCTTTGGTTCGCCCATGAAAAGTTTTCCCGTGATCAAGCAGACTCTGCGCAAGTGGATAGTCAAGGCTATTTCACTTGCTTACGAGACTTCTTCACCAATGGCTGTTAGAGCTCATTTGACTAGAAGTGTGGCAACTTATAAAGTCTTATTGTCAGGAGTATCCCTTCAAGATGTGTGTGATGCAGCAGGCTGGTTCTCTCCACTCACATTTGTAAGGTTTTATGATGTGAACTTGGGCTCTGCACCAGGTTCCCAGATGCTTATGTCTTAGTTGTGCTTGTGGATGCACACTAGACAGGCACTTGTCAGTATGGAAAAGTGGGTATTAGCATCTCTACTATTACACAGCACTAGTTCCCTTGAAAGGAAATGTTTCAGGTTACAACTGTAACCATTGTTCCATGAGAAGGGGACGAGATGCTGCGTCATCCTGCCATACTTCCTGCATGCCTGTGATTCGACTTTTCTGATAGGCTTTGGCATTGCTACTATGACAAAGTGTCTCTTTCCCTTCTCAGGGAACAATGGTTACAGTCATAACCTGATACAGTTTCTTCTAATGGAAGCACTTTTGGCCCTGTGTACTTTTAGAAAATACACTCCCCAAAACACACTTTACCCCTTCTCACTAGTTTAATTAATCATTTAATTCACACTAAGTGCAAATAGCCTTCTAAAATCACTGAAAAATTATATTTGTGTGTATAGTTTCTTTTATTATCTTTCATTTAGGTGCTAAGGCAGCAGTTTAAGATTTTCATCCAATAACACTGTCTTACATTTTAAAAAAAGAAAGAAAGAAAAATATACAGCATTCCTACAGCATTGAAGATTACAATTTTCTCCATTCATTCCTTTTTAGCCTCCTAGATTATTATTAAGGACAGTATGGGTTTTTGTCGAAAGCAGTAGAGGATCCTGGTATGGGCAACTTCAACCTCCACACAATGTTCTCAGATGTGCTCTTCATTATTCTATCACTCATTTGCAGCAGTTTTAAGGTATTGAATCGCTTCTTGAAAATTAATTTTGTCCTGGAGTCCTGTAACTTTTTCTGTGCAGCTCCCTGCACTGCACTTCCCTTTGATTTCTGCTGCCCATAAGGAAAGTTTCCTCACCTGCTAGAAGCCAGAAGTGAAAAAGGGATGAATGTTAATATTAATAGCACCGTATAACAAATGACAAGTTAATCAAGTCAATGAAATTGTAAATTAAAGTGACATTAAATTATTAAATTGTCACGTCTGGTCTGTGTTTGTGTTTTGCTTCATTTTGACTTTGAGTCAGTTTTGCACTATTCTCAGTTCAGTTTTCCTGTTCATGCTCATCTGTTACCATAGTTTTTGATTTGCCCTCATGTATCTCACCTGTGTCTTGTTAATTACCTTGTTATGTCTCAGTGTATTTATAGCCCTGTTTTTGGTTCAGTCTTTACCGTATTCAGAAGGGAATAGTTTTTTATGGAGGACAGTAGTAAAATTTGTTTCACAGATGTATTTTGCAATTATAATCCTGCATGTCTGTGTTTTTCTCACGCAACCTCAGAAAAAAATTCCTGGGCAAATTACCTGCTGCTTTTTTTTTTTTTTTTTTTTTTGGGCAAACTGTATTATAGTGATGCAAAATCTGATTCATTTCTGCGAACTGGTTCTTTTCAGACAGTTCGGCTCAATGAACTTGTTCAAAAAAGTCGATTCATAGCTTTCTGACGTCTTAAATGTCATACATATACTTTTCTAACAAAAGAAAAAAGAGTGATTCGTTCAGAAATGAAACATCAATATTGTATTACACTAACGCTTCTCCTCATGTGTTTTTTGACCTACCTGAGCTGTTTGTGCATCAATCTTCCACGTGCTTTCGTGTCATTTCAACATGGATGGTATCTGACGAAAAAATAAAATTATAAAATTAATAAATAGAGCTAAACCATGGCAACTGTGAAGTTGTCAGTAAGGTACTTGTCTAGATGTCTCTGTTCACTCATGTGGTTTTATTATAACAGCCACTTAGGTTATATGAAGTTTATTTAAATAAGGTTTTAATAATAAATAAATGTTACGTCATTAAGTAATTATTAAAAAAAAACAAAACAAAACAAAAAAAAAAACAAAACAAAAAAACATATACTGTACTTCTACCTTGTGTAATCACCAGGTCAAGAAAACACACATTCCCACCACTGTAATAAACATGTAGATGTTAGTCCCATCTGAATTGGTACATGAAATCACAGACGTCAGGTAATAAGAATTGTAACTCAAAATACGTTGCAATCGCCACTGACACTTTATTAAAAAAAAAAAAAATCAAATAAATTCATCGGCGATTTAAACACAGGACACTTCTCAGTGGAAGGAGCTAAACTTTCTAAATAAAATTTGCATGCATCTAATCAAATATAATTTTGACATACAGTTAACTAATTAAGTTTTTGTAAGTAATAGTTTTGTAAGTAATAGTTTTCTATTACAACAATTTTTACTTGTTGAGATAAACAGATGCACACTAGAGATGTATGGGCCATTTAACTTGTTTAATGAATCACCAGAGCTCTTTTTTTCTTTTTTTTCACTGCTTTTTCAATCACAATAAACAGACAAATAAAAACAGCAAAACCCTTCCAGAATCACATATTATTCAGTTGCATATCATTTCAATGCCCTTAAAATAAAACACTGACAGTTTTTTTTTTTTTTTTTTTTGTAACTGACAAACAGGCTGTTCATAAACTACATCATGTTCCCCTCAGTAAAGCTAGACTGTGTCGGCAAGGGTCGTACATTTATTATGAGGAGTAAATCATTATAATGAATAGGGAAGAGAAGTGAAATAGGGAGATTGTAGAATGCAGTCAGGCAAACATGGTTCTCTCAGCATGTGGATGAATGAAAGTTTTCTGGACCCTCTATAAATCCATGTACTGTTTTTTCCCAGGGCAAAGACTTAGCGATGAGAATGCTGACCAAAGGAATAAAGCAACTCTATAAAGTACAGCCGAGAAGCTTCTTTCTGTTCCTCGTTGTCACTTTTATTGTCTGAAGGCAGGGAAGCGTTGACATTCTGGTTATTGATAAGCCACTGAATGGAAAAATAGAGGTTATTAATGCCCACTTTTCTTCTGTGGAATGGGAAGGTGTCTGAGGAATTGCATGAGATTGTAAGTCCTTTCAAGTGTGCTTCACAAACCTGCCTTATCATGGCATGTACATATATCTACATCTATATAAAAATAACAAAACATTTTATATTTCTTTATGGAATCGTTCACTAAAAAATAAAAAATAAATGACAAAAATTTACAAATTGTTTATAAATGACAAAAAATAAGCTAGGTTGCTAAGGTATTCTGAGTGGTTGCTATGTAGTTGCTTATGGTTTCTAGGGTATTTTGGGTGGTTGTAAAGTGGTTTCCTATCCACCTCATATTTAACATTTTTTTTTTTTTTTTTTAATCAGTTTGTAGATTTAGTAAATATTTATTTATTTATTTATTTATAAGTCAATGCATTAACATCCAATATTAATAGTACAATATTACAACATTACTTTTCTAAGAGAGCCAAAAAAGAATTCCTCTTAGAAAAGTAATGTTGTAATTTTGTACTATTAATGTTGGAAGTTAAGTCATTGGATGACCATTCATGTCAATATGATGGTTATGTTATCTAGTGTTAACGGTCCTAATGTCTCTCTCTCTCTCTCTCTCTCTCTCTCTCTCTCTTTGTCCCCTAACTCCCTTTCACTATCTACCTCTTTATCTGTGAATCAAACAGAAATCCAGACAAGGGCCTCCAGTTTCTCATCTCTCGTGGTTTCATTCCGGATACGCCTATAGGTGTGGCGCACTTCCTGCTCCAGAGAAAGGGGCTGAGCCGACAGATGATTGGCGAGTTTCTTGGCAACAGCAAGAAGCCATTTAACAGAGATGTGTTAGAGTGAGTATATGAAAATTTTACCATAATCCACAATTTAAAAAAAGATAAATGAGAATCTGCAAAAATATTGTAAAAGAGAGAATATTTATACTCTTAATGGAAACATTTGTTTTTTCTCTGTGTTTTTTTTAAATGAGATTTAAAGTCAGGAAAGCAGACAAAACACATAAACAAAGAAACATAAACTTAATTTCATCACAGACAACTACTAATATATGCTTTCTTTTGGTATATATGCATGCCATTGTTGTTATTGTTAAAAATTTAAAAAAAAATAAATAAATAAAAATTGTCATCTGAAATAAAATAAAATTAAATATGAGTATTAGATGAAAAACTTGAAGTACTAAAAAGACTAAAACTAAAACAGAAATAAATATAAGATAAAGCTAAATAGAAATATACACAAAACGAAAAATAAAGACTAAAAATACATACATAAAAGATTATTTAAATAATAATTAATACATGATTAATAAATACTATAGTAGTATATAAATAATACTAAATCACTGACCATTAAAAGACTTATAATGAAAAATACTAGATCATAATTTTCCGTTAAATGCAAGAATATTGTTTGCAGTTAAGAAAAGAGAGAGAGAGAGCGAGAGAGCGAGAGAGAGAGACCAAAAGCATGCAAAGGTCTTCCATCTTTGGAAGTGAGGAAAGAATTTCACATTGATCGATTTTTTTGGAGCATTTGAGAGCTTTATTATTTTCCCGTAGAACCCTGGAAAGGTCTTTTTCAGATACTCCCCAGAAAGCTTTGCAATGCTCTGGTAATCCATCAGTCCCTGGTGCTTATCATTTTTTTCCTGCTCCGCCCAACATCTCCACAAAAGCTTGAATTTTTTTGCAAAGGTCAGTGTGTTAGTATTAAGGCTTAGTATTAAAATGTCAGTAGAAGAAAAGAGTTTTTAAAGTTATTTGTGCAGTGCAGTGGCGTGCGGGGGGGGGGGGGGGGGGGGGTAATCTACCTATTACCTAAAGTCTTTCTAAAAATATATTATAAGCGCTACACCTGCTTAGCATGTATACTGTAAACATTCCTTATTCATATGGATATACCCCAAATTGCATGAAAATCACACACAAACCATACACTATCATAATCATGTGTTTATTCTCTTCGTTTTTGATGTGTAGAAACGTTTCTTTGGATTTGATTTTCACAGAGCTCAGAACAAGGAAGTGTACAGGACAGCAGCATCCAGAAGGGCAGGATTTATGGTCACGTTGACTCACGTTGATTGAAAGTTAAGATCACTTCTGTGGAATGGGTCACTAAGATCACTAAAATCATAGCTGACACAAACCAGAAACAGGAGACATGGAGCGTACTCTGAACGCTTTTTCAGATCTCATAATTCAGTGAGAAATGAATAGAAATGGTATTCTATAAAATTAAATATTTTGCACCCATGTAAGAATTAATCAGTATTTCTCCAAATATGCACACTTTTGGACTAAGAGCCCTAACAGACACTGTTCAGCGAAGCTATGTAAGTCAAGTCAAGTCACCTTTATTTATTTGCTTTTTACAATGCAGATTGTGTCAAAGCAGCTTTACATTGATAACGGGTATAAAATTTTGGCTGTGCAGCTCCTAAAGAAAATGGTGTCAATGCAGGCAGATGCAAAGCACTGTTGAATATCAAATGTCAAGTGTCCCCAACTAAGCAAGCCAAAGGCGACAGCCGCAAGGAACCCAAACTCCAACAGGTGACATCAGGTGGCAAACAGGTGGCAAATAGGTGGAGAATAAAACCTTGGGAGAAACCAGGCTTAGTTGGGGGGCCAGTTCTCCTCTGGAAAACAGTGCTTTGTTATGATTCAGGTAGCTATCATAAGCCCGATAGGATCGCAACATTCAAAGTATTTATTCCAGTTCAATCCAGCTGAGGATCTTATTCATCACGCCGGTATGGACGGTTTGTTGAGGAACTGTGCCACTGGCTGTCGTGTCAATGAGGCCTTCACAATGAATGATCTAGTTGACTCAATCTCGGCTGATACTTCAAGGGTGCGTTGTGGTCGTGTCAAGGCGTAGGTCCTCAATCTCACCTGGATACGGCCCGGATCCGGTTGACTACGGTAAACCTCGGGATAAACAGAAAGACTAATATTAGCGTAGATGCCATTCTTCTTCTGATGTAATGAGTACATCTGGTGTTATAGGAAGTGTTCCCGGTTCCGGCTGACCTAATTTATGCAGCCTAATGATCCTTTAACGGATTTGAAAAAATAAATTGATAATGTGTTATGTGTATGCCAGGTTAAAGAGATGTGTTTTTAGTCTAGATTTAAACTGACAGAGTGTGTCTGCTTCCCGAACAATGCTAGGAAGATTGTTCCAGAGTTTAGGTGCCAAATAGGAGAAGGATCTACCGCCTGCAGTTGATTTTGATATTCTAGGTATTATTAGCTGGCCTGAATTCTGAGATCGCAATAGACGTGAAGGACTACTCAGGTACTGGGGAGCTAAACCATTTAGTGCTTTGTAATTAGCAAGATTTTAAATCTATACAATATTTAACAGGAAGCCAATGCAGTGTTGACAGAACTGGGCTAATATGGTCATACTTCCTAGTTCTAGTAAAAACTCTAGCTGCTGCATTTTGTACGAGCTGTAGTTTGTTTAAAAGGCGAGCGGAACAACCACCCAGTAGAGCGTTACAGTAATCTAGCCTTGAGGTCATGAACGCATAAACTAACTGTTCTACATTTGTCATTGAGAGCATATGTCGTAGTTTAGATATATTTTTAAGATGGAAGAATGCGGTTTTACAGATGCTAGAAACATGGCCTTCAAATTAAAGATTGGTATGAAAGAGCACACCCAGGTTCCTAACTGATGATGAAGACTTAACAGAGCAGCCAGTGTTAGACAGTATTCTAGGTTATTACATGAAGAAGTTTTTGGTGAGCACAGATAAACCGGAGCGAACGTGAGGGAATATGAATAAACTAAATTATTCTATTCAAAATAGGAAAAATTGATACAGATTGATTATTAATACAGATTGATTATTTTGCACTCCTGACATAAATTAAGAAAACAATGTCACTGCAACCTAGTTTTATCATAAACAGTGGTCAAATATCGAAGCTGGAGTCTTTAATCTTTCTAATGATACTCAGTTTGTCCAGATCAAGTAAGAGTGTAATGTTTTAACATGCAGTGAAAGTTGAGCAGCAATAATCTGGGGCCGTCGGTGAACGTAAAGGGGTTAAATGTAATACATTCCAACTCAATCTCCATTTAGACATACTGTAAGTATAAGGACATATACAGTACGTAGTAAAAATACACGGTGTTAGAAAACAGCAGAGAAAAAGCCAGATCCAAGTCAGCACTTATTTTAAATTACCTCTTGTAGACTAGCGTTTTATCTTGACAGCTTTTGCTCCTTGTCTAATTGCCGTTATATATTTCTGTAACCTATGTTTTTGCTGTGACAGCAGTTTTAGGCTGCTTTCCTTATGTGTGTTTTATACAAACTCCATCAGGTCTCCCTAATTTTCCAGCGGTCTTTCTCTTTGTTTCATCTAAAAATGCATTCATCACCTTCAGTAGGCTGCAATAAAATTTGACAAAAGTGCAGGCTAATTATAACTTTCATGCACAACAAACACTTTTCTGGAGTTAATAAAGTCTAAAATCAAACTGCTGCTTTAGTAACTAATATTGAAACAAAAGGGAGCATATGGTATTTACTAATTCTCACTCACCAGAGAGCTTTACATATACATGCAAAATTGGTAATTAGGGAGTATTAACAATAATACTACCAAGAAAACTAATAAAACATGCACTGCCCTTGGCTGGACAACATTAGTATCTTTAATAAGCCATTTCAATCAAACATTAATGTTAAATTTGGCATTAAAAAAGTAATGGTTTAGCTCATTTTAAATACAGACCTGCTATATACCGCTTAAAAAAAATGGAATATGACATGCAGCACAACAAATTAAAGACTTCTGCTGTAGCCAAAAACAGAATATGATGAATATTTCGTGCTGATATAATAAATGGACTTTCATATTTTAATTTCCCTGAAGTTCATATGACTTTTTGGGTCCAGTGCAAGCTTATTGAGAGCTCTGCACAGAAGCTGTTGTGGTGCTTGTTTGCGGTGTAGACGGGCTTCTGTTGCATATTAAAACAAATGTCATTGCTATTAAAATTGCTCCAGAACACATATATAAAAGGGAAAGAAAGAAAAACACCCAATGCTTTCAAAAAAGCATGAAATAAACCATCAATCTGGATTCCTTCTTGGGATCTTCTGACTGACCTGTCCTTTAACCAGTACCGTTTTCCAGCAGACAAGCTTTGTTCTTCAGTGGCTCGCTCTTTATTTGGACAGGCAGAGCAATTATTCGCAATATCCCCACATTAAAACAGAGCAATCACTCCATGCTTGTATAAACCTTTTTCCGGAGGGAGAGAAACAATATTGAGGGTAGATGCTATAGCTCCTTGACAAGGTCATCCAAAGCAAGGCATGGAATTCCCTTTATTACTACAGTCATGCACAAAAAAAAAGTTAAAAAATTGAAACGGGTTTAGTGGTATGGTTAGGTTTAAGGATGGGCTAAAGCGTGAGGGAACAGTCAACAGTGTATTTACAGAAATGAATTACAGCTGTAATTACACAGGTATTTTTTTAAATGTAAGTACGATGTAAAAACATGTATGTACACCATGTACAGTGGATACGGAAAGTATTCAGACCCCCTTAAATCTTTCACTCTTTGTTATATTGCAGCCATTTGCTAAAATCATTTCAGTTCATTTTTTTCCTCATTAATGTACACACAGCACCCCATATTGACAGAAAAACACAGAATTGTTGACATTTTTGCAGATTTATTAAAAAAGAAAAACTGAAATATCACATGGTCCTAAGTATTCAGACCCTTTGCTGTGACACTCATATATTTAACTCACGCTGTCCATTTCTTCTGATCATCCTTGAGATGGTTCTATACCTTCATTTGAGTCCAGCTGTGTTTGATTATACTGATTGGACTTGATTAGGAAAGCCACGCACCTGTCTATATAAGACCTTACAGTTCACAGTGCATGTCAGAGCAAATGAGAATCATGAGGTCAAAGGAACTGCCTGAAGAGCTCAGAGACAGAATTGTGGCAAGGCACAGATCTGGCCAAGGTTACAAAAAAAATTCTGCTGCACTTAAGGTTCCTAAGAGCACAGTGGTCTCCATAAACCTTAAATGGAAGACGTTTGGGACGACCAGAACCCTTCCTAGAGCTGGCCGTCCGGCCAAACTGAGCTATCGGGGGAAAAGAGCCTTGGTGAGAGAGGTAAAGAAGAACCCAAAGATCACTGTGGCTGAGCTCCAGAGATGCAGTCGGGAGATGGGAGAAAGTTGTAGAAAGTCAACCATCACTGCAGCCCTCCACCAGTCTGGGCTTTATGGCAGAGTGGCCCGACGGAAGCCTCTCCTCAGTGCAAGACACATGAAAGCCCGCATGGAGTTTGCTAAAAAACACCTGAAGGACTCCAAGATGGTGAGAAATAAGATTCTCTGGTCTGATGAGACCAAGATAGAACTTTTTGGCCTTAATTCTAAGCAGTATGTGTAGAGAAAACCAGGCACTGCTCATCACCTGTCCAATACAGTCCCAACAGTGAAGCACGGTAGTGGCAGCATCATGCTGTGGGGGTGTTTTTCAGCTGCAGGGACAGGACGACTGGTTGCAATCGAGGGAAAGATGAATGCGGCCAAGTACAGGGATATCCTGGACGAAAACCTTCTCCAGAGTGCTCAGGACCTCAGACTGGGCCGAAGGTTTACCTTCCAACAAGACAATGACCCTAAGCACACAGCTAAAATAACGACGTGGCTTCACAACAACTCCGTGACTGTTCTTGAATGGCCCAGTCAGAGCCCTGACTTAAACCCAATTGAGCATCTCTGGAGAGACCTAAAAATGGCTGTCCACCAACGTTTACCATCCAACCTGACAGAACTGGAGAGGATCTGCAAGGAGGAATGGCAGAGGATCCCCAAATCCAGGTGTGAAAAACTTGTTGCATCTTTCCCAAAAAGACTCATGGCTGTATTAGATCAAAAGGGTGCTTCTGCTAAATACTGAGCAAAGGGTCTGAATACTTAGGACCATGTAATATTTCAGTTTTTCTTTTTTAATAAATCTGCAAAAATGTCAACATTTCTGTGTTTTTCTGTCAATATGGGGTGCTGTGTGTACATTAATGAGGGAAAAAAATGAACTTAAATGATTTTAGCAGATGCTGCAATATAACAAAGAGTGGAAAATTTAAGGGGGTCTGAATACTTTCCGTACCCACTGTATGTACACCGGGGGTGTCCAAAGTCTGGCTTGTAGGCCAGTTACTGCCGGGGGATGAATTTCAAATAGCCCGCAGATTGTCCATTTAAATTTATGTGGCCTGTTACGCATAATTTACAAATCATGCAGTTTCACAATGTCAATGTCTCTGTGATTTAAACTAGTTTGAAGTCAGATGAAACAGTGCTGACATTCTCAACAATACTGGAAAACAGGAGAAACTTTGTGACAACAGTCCAGTTACTTTTCAATCCACAAATCACCAACATTTACCATGGATTTACTGTAGTAACACTAACTGTAATGGTGGGATAATAATATCGATAATCATATTGAACTATACTATATTATAATGTAGACATGTATTAAATGTATTATATATATATATATATATAAAGGATCTGGGGCTTCATTTATAAAACTTTGTAGATTTCATCCTAAAAGTGCAAAAGCTAGATTCTGCGTACGCACCAAAAAAATCTGATTTATAAAACCATGCGTACACCAAAACCTGCGCAGAAATCCCTTTATAAATCCCAGTCAACGGAAGACACTTACGTGCATCTCCACCCTGTTTCCCCGAAATCACCATATATAGAGCTTACAACGCCTAGTTTTACTATGCATAACCTCATCTGCATATCATTTCCCATCCACGTGACACCATGGTTAACACCGTCAAAGGTACAAGACATTGGAAAATATTAGATATGAACTATAAATGCCGTTTGTGCAATACACTGATAAAAATCATCCAATATCCTCTTTGTTTTAGAATAAATATATCAAAATATCCATAAAATTTTATAAAATACTTATAGATAAAGGTTTTAGAATAGAGTTGATTCATTCATTTCCACTGGCCAAATTTATGCAGTTTTACTGATAAGGTGAACATATCATTTAGGATATTTATAGGCTATTTTTAGTGGAAACAGATAGGCCTACTTATTTATTGCAGTTTAAATACAATTGTCTGACTTGGCACGTCACTGACAAAGTATTTTAAAAATAAAACAAATTATTCCTCAATTCCTCAAATTATATCCTTCAAATACAGTGGTAATTGTTTGAAGATCCTTCACACGACATCAATACCTCCGTGCAGCTGCGGTTGTACAGTAAGCTATTATCATTGGACCTATTCAAACTGGACAATGGACCCACCGAATCCAGCAGTGCCATCCATAATAGTCCATCCATAATAATAATTGAAGTTAAATGTGCATCACTGATCATCGTTCTCATTAAAACATTTTGTCATAACATCTGCAGTTTAGTTTAAAGAGGAATTATTGTGCACCTATCACTCCTCACTATCAATAAAACAGTGTGTCACAGGAAAAGTGATCGAAAGTAGCACATCTACTATCTAAATTCATATCATTTTTGTTTAACTTCTCCGTAATGACTACGTAATGTAATTTCAGTGCTTATCTCCAATAGTGAAAGTGTAATATTAATGTAAATGTGTATATCAAATGAAAATGTGAGTTTCCATGCGAGTTTAAATCATTCTTTTATTTATTTAAACTGTTATTGTGAACATGCACTGTATGATTATGACTCATAATGAGGATTTAAAGTGGTTTTCCTTCATCTGCTGTCAGTCCCTCAGCTCACCATTGGTGTCACCAAACTGCTCTGTCTCCAAAATGTTTGTACACATGGGTCAGAGTTTACGTGGAAGTGTGAAAAGTTTGTTTTTATAAATGTATACGTTTTATAAACGAGGCCCCTGGCCCCCAGGTGTGTCCACAACATCAAATCTGGCCCCCTTTAAAAAAAAAAAAAAAAAAGTTTGGACACCCTGATGTACACAATAAGTGCATTATTATCAAATGATTAATTTAAATTTTAGTACCCCATAGTGGTAGCACTTTATTTTACAGTACGTGTACTTTCCTGGTACATATATAGTAATTATGTTTTACATACAGGTAAAAGAGTGGTACCACAAGGTACTTACTAATAAGAAACACTGCTGTACTTTCCAATGGTACATGCATGGTAATTACTTTGTACCTATAGACAAGTGTTGGATAATAACAGGCACTTACTTATAGTGTCCGTATATGGTAACTAACAGACACTTTACTGTACTTACTAATGGTATTTACATGATAACTATGTTGTACTTATGGACAAGTGTGGGTAATAACAGACATTTATTTATGGTAACTTGTAAGAAACATTACTGTACTTACTAATGGTATATACACAGTAAGTATGTAGTACTTACAGACAGTTGTGGGTAATAACAGGAACCCCCCCAACCTAAGTAATGTGTAACCTACGCATTAACTAACTGGTATATTCACTAGTACAGTCATAGTAAGTACATGGGAATAGGACTGTAAAATAAAGTGCATCCTTGTACATAAACATTACATAGGAATTTTTCAGCTCTTACCAGGTGTAACTTATGCTTTAACTAACTGGTATATTCACTAGTACATTCATAGTAAGTACATGGAAATAGGGCTGTAAAATAAAGTGCATCATTGTACATAAACATTACATATGAATTTCCAGCTCTTACCAGGTGTAACTTATGCATTAACTCACTGGTATATTCACTAGTACATTCATAGTAAGTACATGGAAATAGGGCTGTAAAATAAAGTGCATCCTTCTACGTAAACATTACATAGGAATTACCAGCTCTTACCAGTGGCCAGTTGCATAAACTGCTTAGACTAGTCTTAAAACTAAAGTCATCTATTTTTTTTCTTCAAGACTGGTACTAACTTTGTTAAGTCAGTTACATAAAAAGGTAGATCAGTCTAATTTGAATAAGAAAAGTAAGACTGATTAGCCCTAAGTGCTAGTTGGTCAAACTAGATCTTAAGTCACAGTTTTAACATATAGAGGCTAAGTTTATGCAACCGGCCACAGGTGTAACTTACACATTAACTAACTGGTATATTCACTAGTACGTTCATAGTAAGTACATGGAAATAGGACTGTAAAATAAAGTGAACCCTTGTACATAAACATTGCATAGGAATTACCAGCTCTTTAACCTTTGTAATAATAAGCTTAAGCATATTAACTAGTAAGGACTGTAAAATAAGATGCACTGTTGTGGAGAGCAATTTAGCATTAACAGTTCATAAAACACTACATAAAGTACATACATAGTGCAGCAAAACAATTACTTTATTTCTTGAGAATTTTGTTTTTTAAATGGCATCAGTGAGAAAACAACACTATTTGGTAAGCCTCTGTTTTGTACTGTTGTTAACATGCACACACTGTAAGTAAGTGTCCGTTATGTGTGTCCACACTTGTCCGTGAATACAACATAGTTATCATGTATATACCACTAGTAAGTACAGTAATGTGTCTTACTAGTTACCACACATAAGTGCCTATTATTACCCACACTTGTCTGTAAGTACTACATAGTTACCATGTAAATACTATTAGTAAGTACAGTAATGTGTCTGTTAGTTACCATATACGGACACTATAAGTAAGTGCCTGTTATTATCCAACACTTGTCTATAGGTATAAAGTAATTACCATGTATGTACCACTGGAAAGTACAGCAGTGTTTCTTATTAGTTTCCATGTACATACAAGTCAGGTAAGTACCTTGTGTTACCACTCTTTTACCTGTATGTACAACATAATTACTATATATGTACCAGGAAAGTACACAAACTGTAAAATAAAGTGCTACCCATGTATGTTATGTTCTATATACTTACTATAATAACTAGGACATAGAGTATTAACCCTGAACCTAACGCTAAATTTAGCCTTAACCCATACTGTCCAAGTAGCTCTTTATATTATGCATTCTTGTGTAAATACGCTGTAATTATACTGTAATTGCACATTATGTAAAAAGTGTATAGTGTATGGTGATCAGGGGCTGCCAAGCTACAAAAATGGCAAAAAGTACCAAGTATCATAAAAGTAGTCTATATAACTAATGTGCCATTTACCAAGTCTTCCAATTTACCAGTCTAAGCTGCAGACTGGAATTTAAGTGATAGAGTGGAAGCTGGGATATTCTGCTACTGTAAATTTCAATATAAAAGCAACATGAAAGCAATAACAATTTTCACTTCAAGGTTTTCTTTTCTTACTTTATTTAGATATTGGAGATTTGGGAAATACTCAAGTAAAAAGATAAAGAGACCAATACATAAATAAATAAATAAAGTCAGAGCTAATTGGGAATTGCTAAAAGGAAAAGAGTTAGAAACTATTCTCTACTGATTATGAATTTGCCTTAGCAGAAATGTGACTTCCTGCTGCAACAGCTCCCCAAGTGTTTTTTACAAGTATTTTGTTTTTTATATAAAACACTTAGGTTGTAGATGTACCCTTTCTTGCTTTTTCTGGACTTTGGAATAATTGTTTTGACAATGGACTGAAAGGCCTGCATGGAAGGATTTCCCTCTCATTTGTTTACACACCCGCTAACTTACTGACCTTAAACTTATTGAGTATACGGGAAGGTGAACTGTAATTAAGTACAGTACAAATAGAAACATACAGGCCTATTTAAACATGCAATCTTGTGTATTTCCTAGAAAGATGGTTCCCAGAAATACACCTGAAGCAGTTGACAGATTTCATATACCTGTCCAAAAAGAAGTAGCAAGAGCAGCAAGACAATTTATGATTGTTGCTTGTCAGGTTATATAAATGACTCCAGTGAGATCTTGGGTAGAAACCAAGGCAGACTGTGCAACATCAACAGTCTTTTATCAAAGATGTCACCATGTCAAACTGTACGATATACATTTAATACTTTAATCATTGGCATTAATGTCATTTGCATCCCCATTTTGTCATCGTCATTGACACTTGAAACTGAAATGATACACAAGGAAGCCCTTCTACATGTTAGCAATGTTTTTTTTGCTGCAGTGTCTGAAGTCTGTTGCGGCCGGCCTTAAGATGTAATTTGTGGATGGTTGATATCGATACTATGATCATAATGTAAAGAAAACACTAAATACCTGCATACCAGATATGTATGCTGCATACTAAAATTTCTAAAGTGCCTGCAAGCTTCAGGAACTGGTCCCATTGGCCCAGGACATAATGCATTCTTAGTAACATGCTGTGATGTAAAATTCAGCAGAATATCACGCAGGAGATGTGCAGTGGTAGTACCACATTATAGTAATGCAGTACAGGGAAACTTGGACAAGCCTAATGAGGTGAAACATTCCCCTATCACCATAAGGTTTAGTGTGCTGGAAAGGAATATCTCTTGTTGCTCAAGTCCACTTTCACTTTAGATGGTGTGGCACAGGGGCTAAAACTCAAGAGTGAGTCTGTAAGGAGCTAGCCATGATTTGCAGTATTCCCTTAGTACCCTTGAACAAGGCATTTAACCCAAGGTTGCTCCAATTGTATTGTCTCTCTAATAAGTGCATGCTGCAGGCATGGCTCCAGAGTCTTTTGTAATCGGCCATAGGGAGCTCAGAAATTGTGCTAACCAGCTCTTTGGGGATGTTCACCACCTCTTCTCTCTCTTACCAAGCCTGATGATCCGTTAGCTCTGCTAAGTCTGTTGCAGTTGTTGTACCAAAGAAAGGGCAGCGCAGCTGCTAACTAGCTCTCTACTAACTAGCTCAAGAGTTGAATCAGTCATTTACTATAGTCCACTTGAATGAGTGTCTGAAAATGGGTGAGAGAATTTTGAGAGACCCTCACAGTGCTCGGATATTCTCTAGGTGAATGTACACTGGTTGTACACTCTTAAATTTGATATCGTCCACTATAGTTTTGGACACCATTACAACAGGTAGCCCCATCAAATAGTGCACTATATAAGGGTATAGGAGGCTATTTCGGGCAAAGCCATTCACAGTGTTGGGGGGCTCTAGGACCAGTGTTTGAAAACACTGTGTTAAGGCCCATTCACACCAAGAAAAATAACTATAAAGATGACTATAACTATAACTATATTTGCATCCAAACCAACGAACCATAACGGTCTGTTTATTCTAAGCTCACGCACTGCTGTTTCAAAGTGTGTACAACAAGTTTTTGCTATTTTTGTTGCATTTACACAGCTTTAACCAGCAGATGTCCTCAGCATGATATGTTTCGATTGAATAGCTAGTGTAATAGATCTAATCTAACAGTGAATATAGGTGACAAAGTCAATATAGTGGAATAAAAACAACGCCTAGTCTTTTTCACTGCAACTTCAAAGGAAGCAAGACAGTGTTGTCGAAACTAGCGCTGGATACCTGAGGTAATTTTATATTACACCGTTTGCTAGCCTGGCATAATGATCTCATCATTAATACTTCTCACCATTTATTCCGAGGGTATGACTGATTGTTTTCCATATATCCATTTTCTTTTAAGTATCCTTGAAAAGGGGGTTTGATTAAACAGTGGTGGCTTTTTCTGGACCTCGGCAAATAACTTCTCCGCAGTGTCGTCTGTCATTTTAAATGCGCGAGCCTTTAAATGAGAATGGATTATGATTGGTTGCCAGTGTTTTATCATTCCCTGGCTAGAAAAAAAAAATCGCTCTGAAAGTGAACCCAATGATATTGTTTCTCTATAAAGTTATCGTTATAGCTGTGGTGTGGACTTTGCTATTCTTTTACACTTAGAATGATTTTTAGAATGTTATCTTTATCATTATCTTTATAGTTATCGTTCTTGGTGTGAACAGGTCTTTAGACCAACTGGGTCCCCTGAAAACCAGGCATTGATCTATCAGGCAATGACCTGTCAGGTATGCACAGATGTGGATGGCATCTACTTTCAAGCTTGACAGTTCCTACTCCCAGCTGGAGAAGTTATGCTTCAGATTTGAGACTTTGTTCTTATGAACAAGCTCATAGGTCTCCTAAATCATGCACTTACAGGTTGCAGTTCACTGGTTTCCTGTGGAAATTTGTTCCCTGTCTATTCAAACTTTAACCTGTAGATGTCTAATGCTACTCGATGGTATTGAATGGCTATCCAGAAACACAGTCGACTAGTAGGCATGTCCATGCAGCTTTAGTGGTCTTTGCTGCTTCTAATAATTCCTACACTGTGTCGACAGAGAATACAACACTGTTGAGGGTGTTTGCGCAGCTGGAGATGATGCAGAAATGCATCTTGCCATAAATGGTGAAAAAACAGTGATGTTCTAGATCCTTACAGTTTATAAAGATCTCTGGGAATCATTTGATTGAATCAATTTTGTATGTGAACACTCCACATGAAAGCAGACCATCTTAGATGTCTTTAGCTCCACGTTCAGCAAGTGACTAATCGGTTAATCCAAAGGGTTTTAAAACTCTGATACCACAGTATTACTGTGGTAATTTACAATACAATGGCTCAGTGGGTAGCACTGTTGCCTTATGAAAGAAGGTCCCTGTTTCGAGTCCTGGCTGAGCTATACGGCCTTTTGGCTCCTCCTAGGCATGCAGGATAGGTGAAATATAGCTACTAAACAGTGCTTGTAGGTGTAAATTAATTTGTGTGTTAGCGCTGTGATGAACTCCCCATCCATCTATGGCGTTTCCTTGCTTTTGGCCTAAGACACTGAGATAGGCTCCATTATCCCCAGTACCCTACATAGGACAGCAGTTTGGAAAATGGATGGATTTCTGATCTCTGTACAATAATATGTCTGTGATAATACTTTACATTTATACTTCTGCAATGCGATATCCAAGTACATTTTGACCATTCTGAAGCTGCATGCTGAAAAGAAGAAAAAAAAAAAAAAAAGAGAGAGATTGGCAAAAATGCACTATATTTTTTTTTCTCTTTGCCCTGAAAAAAAAAAAAAAAAAAAAAAAAAATCTTTAAGGAGTGGTCTGCTTTTGATGCAGAAACAGTAGATTCTGGTTTCAATTGCTATTTCTAAAATGTCCAGACAGATGGGAGAAGATCAAATTAGTATTAATGTTCAGTGCAGTCTTTACTATTCAAAGCATCATTGTGAACAGGCTTTTAGAGAAGATTTTCCAGTGTGTTTCTGCTAGTCATTTTTCATGATTTTTTTCTACTCTTAGGTCTGCTAGAGCAACAACACCAGCTCTAGTTAGACCAAGCACTTAAACAAACCAATGAAGGAGACTGCCTCAATCACTAGACTGAATGGGAACAATATATTTTTCCCAATAGGTTTTTCACAGGCAGATTTCACTGTAGTGGAGAACTACTTTTCAGTAAATTATTTTTATCAAATAAGGTAGTCGATGGGAAGAATTTCTGATTCTTTTATGATCCGAGTCCCATCAGTGGAAAGATAACAGGTCAGATGGGATGGACATCACTTTTAAGCCTTTCTCTCCTGTTATATAGAAATATAAGGAACACATGGCCTTTGAGTGGAACAGAAAATTAAAAAGCTCTCAATAAAAGATTCTTTCTGATGTTTGAATTTGCTCTTTATGAGACATGATTTTTAATTTTTTTATTCTCTGGATTTGTTTTCACAAAAAAAAAAAAAAAAAAAAATTGATAATAGCATAACTCTGATACAAACCCATGGTTTGTATTGAATTTGGATTTGCCCCAGTGTGTTTGGTAAATTGCCCTGTCTGGGTTTGATATCCCTTTTAGCTACATTGTGAGGGAGAACGCTTGGGCTTTTTACATAATGGGGAATGTCATATGGTTGTCGCTTTATGAGTGAGTATTATTTGCCTTAGAGTGCATACTTACCTTGTATGCTATGCAGTGATGAAGTTGAGAAAGAGATGAAGGAGAAAGCAGTGGTCACAAAAGGTTGAAAAGTGTGTCGATATGTATACATTATAAATAAAGTAAATGCACATCTATATACACAATTTTAGGTTCAGTATGATTTTTTTTAAAGAATACTTTTATTCAGCAATGACACATTTAATTGATCAAAATTCACAGTAAAGATAAATTGACAAGCAAAACTTCAAAAAAGCACATTTTTTTATTTATTATTTATTTAATTTTTATGAATTATTTATTAAGGACTTGTAATACTGAAGAAATGGCTGCTGAAAATTCACTCAACCATTCATACATTTGTTTACATCTGTTTGGTGCTGAGAGAAACTGACTAGCAGTGACTTCCTGTGGGTCTGAACCTTAGGGTATACCGTATTGAGGGTAAAATTTGTTCCCTTTCAGTCAGTCACATTCATTACTGGATGCGGTCGTTCCCTGGTCCCCGCTGATGGTCACAATCGCTGCATCACTTGCCTGGGCGTTCAGCATGCTCAAGCAGCTTTTGTGGATAGTTCATGTGCTCACTGCGGGAACATGACTATCTCAGTGTTGAGATCTAGACTCTCATTCCTTGGTTCTCAGGGAGCAGGGGTCCCCTCCCCTATGCTCTCTGGCTCTCTGGCTCCGGCCGGGGTGACGGTACGTCAGCGTGTAGGAAGGGTGATCTGAGGATTACGGTCAGGGCTTCCCCGCCGAGCTCCGCTCTGCGGCCCCCTGCCTCTTCTACAACACTGCAGCTTGTGGTGTTTCCGTTGGCTACGGCTGGTCCCTCTACGGAGCGTCCAGTCGTGTCCTTCGGCATGCCTGCGGATGACCAGATGTCGATTGGAAGGTGAGCAACAGTCCTCGGGACATGAAGACTCGGCAGCGTTGCCCGAGCCTGATCCCGAGTTGACGGCTATGCTTTCCCAGGCCGCCGAGAAGGTCGGGCTCATCTATAATCCTCCACCGCATCCCGAACCTTCTTGGCTGGATGATTGGTTTCTCGGGGCGGCCCGCGCTGGTCCTCAGCACCCCACCCCTGTGCCATTCTTCCCGGAGGTGCATGAGGAGGTGACCAAGTCTTGGAGGACGCCCTATAGCGTTCATGCCAGGCCTGGTCCCTCTTCCGCCTTCACCACCCTGGATGGCGGGGAGGCCAAGGGGTACGCTGGGATCCCCCTAGTCGAGCGGACCTCAACTGCATTGGCATATCAGTTGCCTTGAGTTGCTAGCAGTACGTCTTGCACTGAGCCGCTTCATAGAGCTGTTGACAGACAAGCACGTCCTGGTCTGCTCGGACAGCACTGCGGCCATTGCGTACATCAACCATCAGGGTGGTATACAGTCTCGTCGCATGTCGCAACTCACCCGCCATCTCTTGTTATGGAGTTGGAAGCATCTGAGGTCGCTTCATGCCATTCATGTCCCAGGCATGCTCAACCGTGCAGCCGACGAGCTCTCACGGCAGCCTCCGCTTCCGGGCAAATGGAGACTCCATCCCCAGCTGGTTCAGCTGAGCCTTCTCGCACAGCTCCTGTGCAAAGTCAGGGAGGACGAGGAGCAGGTGGCTCCGTATTGGCCCACTCAGACCGGGTTTTCGGATCTGACACTCCTCACGACAGCACCTCCTTGGCCCATTCCTCTGAGGAAGGACCTTCTGACTCAAGAGACGGGGCACCTGCGTCCCGACCTGTGGAAACTCCATGTGTTTCTAAGTGGTTCTAAGTGATCTCCCCCATTCGGTTGTACACACTATCACTTCTGCTAGAGCTCCTTCCACTAAGAGCCTCTATGCACTGAAGTGGAACCTGTGTGTCAAGAGGACCCCCGATCATATTCAGTCAGGTCTGTGCTTTCCTTCCTGCAAGAGGGCTTGAAACGAAGGCTGTCTCCCTTCACCCTCAAGGTGTATGTTGCCACTATTGCCGCACATCACAACGCAGTTGAAGGTAAGTCGTTGGGGAGGCATGACCTGGATAAGTCGTTGGGGAAGCACGACCCTTGTTGGCAAACACAATTACTATGCAATTACAATGTCTAGCTGCCCCACTCAAGTTTTGAAAAGGACACACAGAATTCAACATCTTCAGTGGCGTAGCAGTAGCAAGGCTCACAGACCTGGCTTTTAACGCGATCAACATGGGTTCGAATCCGCCGTTTGTGGAGCTTGCATTTATTTTCAATAAAAATGAAAATAATGTTCTAAAAGTGGAAATAAACTGCGGAGTGTTTAATAATATTAAAAGTGTTTTTTGGGTAGGGTTAGGGAAAGGTGTAGGGAGGGTTTTTATTCTCCCAAAAAGGCAGTATCCATTTAATAATTTTAAAAAATATAACCATTTACAATCTAGGATATTGTCACTTAGTATAAATAATATATATTGCTATTTTCACTTAGTGTAAATAGCATCTATCGCTAAGAAAATATGCTTTCACTTAGTGTAAATAGCATCTATTGCTATTTGCACTTAGTGCAAATAGCCACTGGCAAATTATTAAAGTGTGAATGTGTATGAATTCCCATGTATTAATATTAAAATCGTGGCATTACTGTTTTGAATTTGTTGTATTCAATTGTCATATGTCACATGTTTTTAGTCGCATTTATTTAATCTACTAATCTACTTAATATGAAATAATATTTCTGTTTGTGACTTGTGCTGCAAACTCTTTTCGTAGGATTATGTAATGTTAAACAAAACTACACTTTAAAACCGTAAAATGAATTCTGTAATATTTCTGTAATTGTTTAACCATTTTGTAATATTTAGTTTGTTTGCTGTTAGACACAAAAGGCGTTTCTCCTATGCAGCAACTGACAATATAACCATAAGATACACCAAAGCACAACATAAATTCACAAAACACACACATTTTATTTGTTCGCTGTACTCCAAATCTTCAGAATCCATATATTTGCAAGTACATGATTCAAACTCAGCCCTTTATCCAGCGATCTTGATCTTCATTCTCAGCAGTGACCGTCACCTTTAAAGCCTGTACTCGTTGATTCATATTTGAAATTTGCTCCCTCGAGAAGCGATACGACGCGGTTTACGGCACTGATATTGAACACTCATTGGCTCTTCGTCATAAATTTCGACATGTCTGAGTATATTGACATTTGAAATGAGTGCACGCTTTCACTGAGAAATTCTGCTCTGTACACCCAAAGAGTATAGTTCTTTGGTACCCTATATATAAAAAAAATTTTTTTTAAAAAACAACAAAAAAAAAACCTCTTACCGCCAGAGAGGACTGCAACTTCTACTCATCATCATTTGAACTACTTTTGGTACCACCTTTGACATTTCTGCAATAAATAAATTATTGTGATTACGCTTGTTTGTCTGTTATTGTTTTATTTGTAACAGTAACATTATGTAGTTTTAAGAAATGGTTATAGGTAGGTTTAGGGGTAGGTGTAGGATTAGCAGCTCAAAATATGGTTTTAATGCAATATTTATTTGAAATATACAACTTTTGTAATGTTATAAATGTCTTTTTTTTTTAATCAATTTAATGCCTCCTTGATGGATAAAAGATAAAAAATATTTTTATTATTATTATTTTTTAAAATCATATGCTACTTACCCAGTAAAATATCCATAAAAACATTAACCCAAAAAAACTGTGATAGAAAACACTTATAGTAAGAAATGTTACTTAAGCACCAAATAAACAAATTAGAATGATTATTATTATTATTATTTTAAATATATATATATATATATATATATATTTATATATATATATATTTTTTTTTTTTTTTTTTCTTAATCACCCTGTTAATCACCCCACCTTTTGATGTCTATTGGGTATTCACCCCATAGACATCTAAAGAGGTCTGGGCTAAGCCTCTGGCTGTAGAGTCGCCCCTTGTCTAGGGTCCATGTAAGCTTTCATTTGTCTGCTTGATCTAGCCTTGATTGTGTTTATGGGGCGCAGTTTAACATGTCTTAATGCTTAGCTTTTTATTCATAAATTTTACATTTATTCTACACCGCTGTTTCCCTTCTCCTAAAAACGCTCTGTTGAGTTCCTGGTTCTATTAAGCCCCTTCCTCAGAAATATGCAATGGACTGAGATTGGTTAGCTGGCCCTGTGTATTGTGATTCGCTGTCCAGAATACGTTGTCACGATTCATGTTGTCCGGAAACGCCATGCCCCTTACCATTATGGGCAGACGTCGCATGTGTTTCGGTCAAAGTCCAGTCTTTGCTTCGGTGAAAATGTAAATAATGACGTCAATATTGCCATATCAATTTGAGCCCGAATCAGACCCAGTATTTTTGTTTGTTAAGTATTTTTGTCAAAGTGTTTAGATATGCTGTCACTTGTAAATGTTACTGCTGCCCCATAGTGTTCTGATTAAAGCTATACTGTAGCTGAATACATGACTAAATAGTAGCATTTTTGTAAAGGTATTGTTTAATTTATAGCATGAACGAGCATGTGGGTAAACACAACATAAAAGCCTTAATGAAACAATGCTGTACACTGATAAAAGAAACACCAACAAACACCAACAGAAGTTCACTGGTGTGATTACATAGAAGTCTGCTGGTGTTTGTAGGTGTTTGTTGGAGAAGTATGAAATAGAATTTAGCTAACTGGCTAGCGAAGCCAAACCGTATTGGTCTTTGTTTACGTCCCAGAAACTATATAACTTTATAAAAAAATAAAACATACTTACAGGTTGGGGCCCATAAACAGCAACTTCTGCTTTTAAAGTGTTCCACTGCTCCATCTTTCAGTAATAGCCTTTGTGCAAATCCAGCATTGAACTCGTGTAGATTCTGGAAGCTGTCTTTCGTAAAATGTGCAGCACAGACAGCTAAATTAGCATTATAATTGTCAGGAACAGAATTAAACATAAATTTTAAACATTGTTCCTGAAATCCAGCGTCCCTAGAAAGAAGACTTGTATGTGCACGACAAGCTCGTTGTAGTCCAAACCAGTCATTTTGTAGGCATTAAACTGCCACAACTTTACAAGACAATATCTCCGTTTGCATTCAACTTTCAGCGCTGTAACTTTGCAGATACTGTTTATGCTCAAGCAGCAACATTACACACTAACTAAAGTAAAAAAGTGAAATCGCAATGATTAATACCTTGTTTTTACTTATACTATCTCTCTCTCACACAATTTCTGTCTGTTCCTTCATTTTTGATAGCTGTGTCGTGGATGAGATGGATTTCTCTGGGATGGAGTTGGATGAGGCTCTGAGGAAGTTTCAGGCTCATATCCGTGTCCAGGGTGAAGCGCAGAAAGTGGAGAGACTGATAGAGGCATTCAGGTGAGACTCCAGACACTGTTACACTCTTAAACACACACACACACACGCGCACACACACACACACACATTAACGCTCTAGCCACCTTCATGTGTGAGGGGAAGATAAGAGCAGAGGGTGATGGGATACCTGTGCTTAAGAATTTTTTTCATCGCTGTAGTACTGAAGGATAAAAATGCACGCTGAATGCTCTCCATAAATCAATTGCATTCTCAAAGAATATGGCACTGTTACATTAAAGCTGCAGTCCGTAAGTTTTGCCTCTTTGTCGCCATCTCTGTTTGAAACCAGCAATTGCAGTTATTTGCGGAATTATAATCTTTACCTGGGTTGTGCATCGACACAGCTCCTTAGCGCAGATGAATCTAATGTTTGCTGTCAGTCACCACATCGGTGTGGATAATGTACTTCGGAATCATAGATTCTCCGTCTTGGAAGTATGACCAAAATAAGAATTTTCACTAGAAAATGTCATCTGAACAAGTAAGTCTGCCACTTTTGTTCTGACCAACTGAGAAAAAAAGCATTTCAATAAATTGCGTTGTCAGTGGTGATTATCTAACAATCGGATCACATCAAACCATGCAAATTATTATTATTGTTATACTTTGTTCTCAAATTGTCAATGTTAACAACATCAGCATTGCATGACTATGTGTATTTAGTGTGTATTAGCGTTACCTGTAGATTTCAATTTCTGTAGCCACTTCGCAGTCCGAAGTCTTACTTTTGACTAAGGGTGAATCTCCAGTTGTCACAGATGATTGTCATTTGGACCTTTCTGGATTACAATTCACCATCAAAATGATAAATTTAATTATTCCAGCTGCTGTGAGAAAAGGCTGTATAGCCTACTAGCTGGGACTTCTTCTTCATGTAAACAGATGTGACGTACTGATGCAAAGGCGAACGGCTACATGCTCAAATCCACCAGTACCATTTGAATTAGAAAACATTATTACAAGCTTACCGTTGTGAATCAGGCTAAGGTAAGGTGATAATTTTGAACATTGGCTGGTTATGTACTTGCTCAAAAATTTATTTTGGATATTTTTTAACCCAAAAAAGTTACGGACAGCAGCTTTAAAGTAAAAGCTTTGCACTGCTGCAATAGTTACTTTCTGTTTATTTTTTCTGATCTTGAGACAAAACAATGGCACTGACTCATTTTAAGATATGTCAGTGCAAGTTACTTTCAGTTAAAACTCAAACATGCATTTTAGTCTAGGACTAGCTTAAGCCTTGTCTGTGTAACCGGGGGATAATGTTTTAAATAGCATTTTGCTAATTATTCTAAAAGTTTTAAGGTTACAACACTTAAATTATATATATATTTCCCTTAAAAATTAATATAATTCACCTTAACCCATATTTCAAATTACCTTTCATTTTAATTTTAGTTTAATTTTACTTTAGTTTTAGTTATTTTGCGTTATGTGCTTTTGCCATTTTTACTAGTTTCTATTTAGCTTTTTTTTTTTTTATGGTTTTAGTAATTTTATAACTTTAATTTAAACATTTTATTTCAGTAAGTTGCCAAGGCAACATTTCAGATTCCCTTTCATGGGAACATCGACGCTGCGTCGAGTGCTTTGGGAACGCCTCTGCATGATTGCGTCATGAAGCACTTGTGAAATCAAACCAACAGGGTGACACATGGGGCTGACAGTGATCATTCATAAAAATGTCCCGAAGTGTAAAAAGAAGCATGCACTAGCGGGAGTTTTTAGCTCCACTCCTGTTGGCTTTATTCTCTAGGGAATAAAAGTCTAATGCAAGGCTCGGATCTCGCGTTTGCCGAGGCAGCACGTGGATTAGGTCTGCAATAAAGAATATATGGCTTGAATCTCGCGTTTGCTGAGGCAGCGCGTAGATTACATGCCTGTAATTTATATATATGTATTTATATATATTTGGAGGGAACTGAACAGACGGGAGTTTCCCTTTCTCTCTTTTCCTTATAATCCCTTGCAAACTATTACGAGCTATAATTCTTTTTGTATTCTAATATATTCAGCCTTTCATTCAGCCATTCTTGACTGTTTGTTTTCTGGCTGTATTTCATTTGAGGATTAAATAAAATATTGAATACATTAAATAAAAAAATTAAAAAAAGAAGGTCGGTGTAACACAGTTTGTAGATACGGGAAGAAGGAGGCGGGAACCGGCGAACACTTAAACATACCTTTAATATATAAAATAAACAAACAATAAAATGAAAGTAAATGCCAGCAGACCCTCACGGATGTCTGCCGGCCACACAAACATAATAAAACATAAAATAAAGTCCAGGCCTGGTCCTCTCTCAACTTCCACTGTCGTCGCTCCTCCTTTTATGCTTCCGGAGCTCCTTCGTGAGAGACTCGAGACCGGTGCGACTCACAGCTGAAGCTCGTTATCACTCGCGTCACCGGCCTCACGCCGTTCCCTCACGGCTCTTGCCCGCCCTGCTCGTCGCAGCCGGTCTGCCAACCCTGCCACCTCGTGTGCTTGGAGGTTTCCAGCGATCCTCCAAGAAGAGGAGGGTCGTAGAGCGGTCAGTTCAGATGTTCCCTGCCGGTTCGCCATTTCAGGGCACTGGTCTGGCCGTTTATCCGAAAAAAAAAAAGTTAAGTAGGGGTAGACAGATCTAAGGAGGGCCAGTCGATATTTGACTCGGTTGTTCCCTGCTGGTTCGCCGCTTCAGGGCGCCGAGTCGAATGCTCAAAAAAACCCACCAGAGGCCAGTCACGAGAGACTGGTTCCCTTAGTAGAATTTCTGGCAGAATGGAAACTTCTTCCAAATAATTCTCAATGGGTACTGCTTACAATAGAAAAGGGTTACAGAATTCAGTTCGGGTCTCGCCCGCCCCAGTTCAACTAGCAGTCTCTGGTATTGGAACAGGAAGTTCTGACGCTCTTGCAAAAAGGAGCTATAGATAGGGGTTCTCCTCCCAGCAAGCTGTCAGGGTTTTACAGCTGATACTTCATTGTTCCAAAGAAGAATGGAGGTTACTTTAATGTATCCATCCATCCTCAGCACAGGAAGTTTCTTTCGCTTTCGGGGGCGAAGCTTATCAATACAGGGTTCTTCCTTTCGGCCTAGCTTTTTCACCCCGCACCTTCACAAAATGTGTGGATGCAGCTCTGGCTCCTCTGAGACTCCAGGGCATTCGCATGTTGAATTATATCAGTGATTGGTTGATTTTAGCTCAATCCGAGCACATGGCAGTCCAGCATCGAGATGTTGTTCTGTCTCACATGAGAAGGTTAGGGCTGAGACTCAATGCCAAGAAAAGTGTGCTTCTTCCAGCTCAAACTACCAACTATCTGGGGGTAGTCTGGGATTCAGACAGAGCAGTCTGTCTCAAGCAGGCGGCATGATAATTCATCCTCGACCGGAGTTGTGGAAATTGTGGGCATGGCCTCTGAGAGGGCTCCCAACCGAGGTTGTGGAGACCATACTCCACTCCAGAGCTCCCTCCACGAGATAGCTATACGCATACAAATGGAAGTTGTTTTCTACCTGGTGTAGACAACGTCAGTTGGACCCGTTCCACTCTTCTATCAGTATTGTGCTGCAATTTCTCCAAGAAAGATTCTCGGATGGTTTATCTCCTTTTACCTTGAAGGTCTATATAGCGGCTATTTTGGCTTACCATGCTCCTGTAGGGGACTCTTCTGTGGGAAGAGACCCCCTAGTTATACGCTTTCTCCTTCTGTGCGTACAAGAACTCCGGCCTGGGACTTGGCTATTGTGTCGAAGGGTTAGCTGAGGCTCCCTTCGAACCTTTACAGGAGGTGTCTGAGAGATTCCTCTCTCTTAAAACCATCTTTCTGTTGGCAATATCATTTCTCAAAAGAATTGGAGATCTTTAAACACTCTCGGTTGCTCCCTCATGTTTGGAATTTGCGCCTGGTATGGTCAGGGCTTTCCTTCATCCTAGACCTGTTTATATACCCAAGGTCCCCACCAACGTCCCAGGTCCAATTGTACTGCAGGCCTTTTGTCCTCCTCCTTTTACTAATCCGGATCAGGAGAATGAGCAAGTAGGTGGTCGAGGCCATCTCTCTTGCTTATGAGTCCTCCGGACAGCCTTCACCTTTGGCTCTCCAGGCGCACTCTACTAGGGGTATGGCTGCCCTAAAGGCTTTGATCTCAGGGGTTCCCCTCCATGAGATATGTGATGCGGCTGGGTGGTCCTCTCAGCATACCTTTATTAGGTTTATTAGGTTTATTAGGACCACTCCGGGGTCCTCGGTGCCCTCGTCTTAAGGATAACAGACAGGCACTTGGAATTATGGCGTAGTTGGGATAGCTCTGATAGGCACCCGCTCTGACGTTCACAAGTGCTTCACGAAGTGTAGAATGTTTCTCCTTTACCACAGATGGTGGGTTTCCTTGACAATGATGATCTGATAATCCAAATAATCATCTTGCTAGAACAATTACTTTCCATTCATATGCAGCAAAGGCTCTTATTGCAATTTTGAATCATATTGTAGTTGCAGATATCAACGCTTCTGGGGTGATAGCCAAATATGCTTTTGTTTTCAGCACTGGAAATAACAAGTCTGCTGATGATCCTTATGCTTACGTGTGTGTGCGAGATGTTGCACACGTCTGCATCTGTCTGCGAGACACTGGTTTATAAATAACTGTGGTTGCATAACACAATTCAGCCTGTTCCCGGCTGTCTCTCCTGCATCGCCTTTGATATTTCCCAAATCTAAAAGAAGAATGAGAGAAGGAGTAAATGGATGTGAAATATAACATTTATAAAGAACAATACCACTTTTTAATGAATAAAAGGAATTCCTCATTACTATAGTTCACTATTATAAATAAGTATTAATATTAATATTGCTAACATTTATTGGAAACATTGAACAAATGTACTTCTAACTACATTTTTACAAAACTTGTGCAAAAACTTACCTACACTGTCATTCAAAAGTTTGACTATGACTATAATTCATGACTATGAAAGCTAAGCAGCAGAAGGGTCTATTTACAAAAGTGTTCAAAATAAACGTAGCTGTTGTTTGTCTCTTTTTTTTTTTTCATGTTGTTCTCAGTCAGCGTTACTGTATGTGTAACCCAGACGTGGTGCAGCAGTTCCACAATCCTGACACAATCTTCATCCTTGCATTTGCCATCATCCTCCTGAACACGGACATGTACAGTCCCAACATCAAACCTGACCGTAAGATGATGCTGGAAGACTTCATCCGCAACCTAAGAGGTGAGACAGGAGGAGATAGTAAAGGAAGATGACTTAAAACAAGTGCAAATTCATTAAAATTTATCAAAGATTGACCAAACAAATAGATAAAACATAGATATTTGTGTTCCCTTGCAAAGCTATTTCTGGTCTCTCACAAAACCTGTTTATTCCACGCTGGCAGTCGTTCAGACAGCACATGTTCACAATGCAGCAGTTTGTTTTATTTTGAACTTGGACTCAAATATAAAGAAATGCTTTAAAATAGATATCACTGTTCTCCAACAATTCTGACAAAACATTATAAAACGAAATAACATGTAAATTCTGTCAAAATGTTGTACTTAATGTTGTCATTTTATAAATATTTTAAACATGATAAATGTGTCTATATTTAAAAAAAGAATATTCATTTAAATTAATTTGTTATGTTAAAGAAATTAATTGTTGAAATTAATGAATCAAATACATTTTAACAGCCTCTGGTCCCACCTACTGGTGTAATATAAAGTAATAGATAAAATCTTTATCTGAAGCGTAACATTAGTTTCAAAGGTTATACTCAAGAAGAAGTTACAACTTTTAGAATGCAACTGGATGTTTCTGAATGGGTAGTGGATACATGTTTGTAGTTGCTGTAGAGTTGATTCAACTCATCGACTAGCATGTGCAATCTTTTGTGCAAATCCAGCGTTGAATTGACCCTCGTTTGTTAAGCAGTCCATGACGGCATGGCAACAACTCTTCCTCTTCACTAAAGCAGCCCAACATGGCCTTGCCATGTTTGTTGCATGTTCCCGGGGGCAGGGTTTATGTCAGTTTTAGGGTTAGTGATATCACCAACCCGGGAAGAAGCTTGTTGTAGTCCCTATCAGCTGTTTGTTGTAGTCCTTAAACAGCGAATTCTTTAAAAGAAAATATCTCTCTTTGCATTGAACTTTGAGCGTCGTAACTTTGCAGGTGTTATTTATGCTCTACAGCAACATTACACACTGACTAAAGTTAAAAGAAAAGTGAAATCATAATCAACTACCCCTTTAATGAAGGCCACTTAAAGGATTAGTTCACTTTCAAATGAAAATTACCCCAAGTTTTACTTATCCTAAAGTTATCCTAGGTGTATATGACTTTCTTCTTTCTGATGAACACAATCGGAGAAATATGAATAAATATCTTGATGCATCCAAGTATGAGCTGAAGAAAAGCTGAAGTCTCCATCCACATCCATCTATCATAAACATACTCCATGCGGCTCAAGGGGGTTAATAAAGGCCTTCTGAAGCGAAGTGATGCATTTGTGTAAAAAAAAAAAAAATCCATATTTAGCAAGCTGTCACCAGACCACTTTCTGCGTTCAAGTTACAAAGAAAGGTTAAACTGGTGTCACATCAGTTAAGCTTTTTCCATAAGTTGAATAGGGAAGGCATAAGACGTAGCTTAAGCGTTTTGAACTGCAAGAGTTTTACACTTTCTTCGTAAGTAAAATACAGAAGGCGGTCTTGTGGAAGCTAGATATTTTACTTCATAACTTGTTCTGAGTCATCTGTGTTTGATTGCCCCATAATGGTGACAGAAGAACCCACCCTCACAACAAGTATTGTAAAATAAATAGCCCATTCCAGAAAGGATGAACTGTGCAGGAGTATGCAGAGGAGATCCTGGACTTCATGAGGCTTGCTGGGATGACGAGGCTCTCATGTGCAGCTTTTGGAGTGGGATGGACAACATCTTTGGCCAGATGCTGCTTGTGGAGGAGGACCACCCTCCCCTTCAATGGGAGTCATCAAGGAAGACACCATCAACAACAACCCCCAAGAGCCTGTACCATTGCCAGCAGCCATCTCCCTGCCTGGTCCAGACCGGAAGCCCCATCTTCCCAGCTTGGAAAGCCCTGGAACAAACGGAATATCTTCCACCAAGGATCCAGTGGCAACACCTGAGCCTGCCACGGAACCAGATACTGAGCCAGTGCCCGCCATGAACCACAAGCTTGAGCCACCTCCAGCCACAGAGCCAGCCACTGCATCCATCCAGTTGCAGCTATCAACCCAGAACCACATTCTTCCCGAGGCTGGAGGCCACCGTTAGGTCCACCCCAGAGTCTGCGGCATTGGGACAATCCACACCTGAGCCAGTGGAGGAGCACTGGCTTATTGAGTTTGAGACAGAGACAGCTCCTACCCCTATTTCCACTCCTAAACTCAATATTCCTCATCCTTCCCCTAGTAATTTTGTGCATGACCTTGTTCCCACCCTGTAACTTCTCCCTTTTTTCCCATCCTCCTCGCTGGCTACTTCCATTCATCTGGACTCACCTGCCCTGTGGGTGCCTTGCAGCTCCTCAGCTCCATCTGCTGACTCCCTCCAGTTTTCCAACTCTGCCTTTGGCCCCTTCACCACTAGCATGCTCTATGAGGCGGATCTTCTGGCTACACCTTGGTCACTCAGGCCCATGTCTTCACCTTGGCCTGTCAGCCCTTCTGCTCCAGCTCCTCCATTGTCCTCCCTCCCTCCGGTGTTGCCCCGTTCTGCCGTCTTCACCTTCCTCAAGCTGACAGGTCCACCTCAGACAGGTCCACCTTGCCCGTGGCCATTGTCCTCATGGTCTCACTGGGGTCTCCACCCTATCCAGCTCTGCCTCAGTCGGTCGGCCCCCAGGCTGCAGACAGGAGGTCCATCTGGGCTCCGCCTTGGCTCCTTGCTCCGTCGGCTCTGCCCTGGTGTTCCCCTCTGCAAACTCCTCCAGTTCCCTGTCCATTGCCAGCTCTTCACCCTCCTCCTAAACCCTCTCCCTCCACCTTTAGACTTTAGGTTATGGTGCAAGGACATGCCTTGTGGGAGTGGGGAATACTGCAGATTTATGTTCTGTGTTATTGTGCTTTTATTCCTGTGTCTTTTGTTTCTGTTCAGTTTGAACTTAAAGGGTTAGTTCACCCAAAAATGAAAATAATGTAATTTATTACACATCCTCATGTCGTTCTCATGTCCTCATACCTTTCTGGATCTTGAGAGGTTCAGTGGCATTGCTGGCCTCACTGAGCCATCGGATTTCATCAAAAATATCTTAATTTGTGTTCTGAAGATGAACGAAGGTCTTAGAACAACATGAGGTTGAATAATAAATAACATAAATTAAATTTTTGGGTGAATTAACCCTTTAATTACTCAATGTTAGTTGCCTTGGTTACCGATTAGCCCCACCTGTTGATTTGTTTAGTTCTTCCTGTATATACAGATGGTACTCAAACAGAATGCTTTTTTTTTGTCACCACGGGTACCGTTGTGGTTTGCGGCGGGAAATTCATTTCTGGTTTTGACTGCTAAGTGGTGCTATAACCATAGATTTTCACATATACTCCCTGTTTAGTTCTCTTGTCAGTTCTCGTCAGTGTTAGATGCATGTATATATTTTCTCCAAGGATTCTTCTGAGTATTTTGGTTTTGAGGATTAAAGACTATTTACAGTGTCATTCATGCTGGCTTGCACCATAACAGTGACACTTAAGTATATTCTTTTAAAGTAGGCCTATTGTCACACCCTCACACCACATGAACCTTCAGTTTGTTTGTTTTCATCTGTCTTAGGTGCTCCTTTGTTCTAGTTTCCTGCCACAATCTGTCACCATGGACACTAATCTCCTTCATCATTTTAGTTCATTCATCTGTGTATATTAGTTCAGTTCAGTTGGTGTGTCTTTGTCGGGTCTTGTACATTTTGAGTGTTGTGATGTTTTCCTGCCTGGATCTGTAGTTTCCCATTGGATTATCAAGTAAAGACTTATTTGAGAGTATTCTTCTTCGTCGTGTGTTTATATGCAACCAGCACGTTACACCTATATTAATTCCATAATAATTATTATTTTTAAAAGTATGCTAAAGTGTCATTTCTCATGCTTTGCATTTCACTATCTTTTTTTTTTTCTGCATTACCTTTTGTAAATGCAAATATAGTTTTCCACTTGGTATAAAGCACATACACTTCCACTTTCTCTTTATCATAAGTTGGGTCAGGATAATTTCTCATGACTAAATGAGTGGGCGAAACCTAATTAAGCATCAAAATATAATATTGAAAGTGCCCTACAGCACATTAATTTAATGAAAACAGCCCAGTGACATCAGCACTCTGTTAATCTTATAGTGTAAACTTTCATTTTCCATTACTCTGGGACACAAAAACTCTCTGTACATTAGCAGATCTGAGTTGTGTTTTTTCCTTTAAACATAAAAAACTTTACTGTAAAAACTCGACAGGAGAAAAGTAACATGCTATATACAAAATGAAGGGGGAAAAAAACATAAAATGAAAAATATTATGCTAACACTTTACAATAATGTTCTATTTATTGACAGTGGTTAACTACATTAGTTAACATGAACTAACAATGAAAAAAATACTTCTGAAGCATTTATTAATCTAATACATCGTTCCAATCTGCTGTTAATGGACCTGAGGTAACATGGCTAACAGTGAACAGGTATATTTTTATTAACTAAAGTTAACAAAGATTAATAAATACTCTAACAGATGTATTGTTCATTGTTAGTTAATGGTAGTTAATGCATTATCTAATATTAACTAAAGGGACCTTATTGTAAAGTGTAACCAATATTACAATATTTTGATATCATCAAAAAACTTTATTTTCTGGCTGCAGCTCTGCATATTTTGTCTCTCATTTGCATAAAGTCAAGCATGTTTCAACTCTTTGACACTTACCACTTGCTCTACTCTGCTGCCTTCTTTCGTGGTAAGGGAAAAAAAATTATATTTCAAATTCAGCTTCTTCATCTATCTCATCATCTGATTTTGCATAACATCCCCTGATGGTTTCGTGACTGCTCTAGTCTCCCTATTATTTCATTAGGCTTAATCTGTTTTGCTGTATATTATGTTCATAATGCAGATAGCCTAGTAGTTAGATAAACCACTTTCTCTTCAGACAAATTCATACAATGGAAAATAACAACACCGTTTTTACACAGTTTGTAAAAAACCTTGACTATTTTTCTAGACTCAGTGTAAACAAATCAATATTTATTTACAAAAGCATATATTGTTGAAGTTTAAAAGAACTTAAACTTTGTTGACAGAACATGCAGCACATAATGCAGATAAGTTGATGAAAAACACAGAAATATTGTGGACAAAGAACCATGGAATTATATTTGTTTGTTTGTTTGTTTTCTTGCTTGCTTGTAGAAATGGTATATGACATAGAAATACAATTAAATATGCCTAAAAGATGCATTCATTTTGTTGTGTTAAAGGTTGTTGCCTAATAACAGTATATATTATATTATGTAAAAAAAATAAATAAATAAAAATTCTATCTATACTATACCGAATTTATACTATTCCATACTTTTATAATGTGTTTTATAATCTTATTTTATATAATTTGTGTGTTTTTACTTAGGGGTTGATGATGGTGCAGATATTCCACGGGACATGGTAGTGGGAATATATGAGCGTATTCAGCTGAGGGAATTACGATCGAATGAAGACCATGTCACTTATGTCACCAAGGTTGAGCAAAGCATTGTGGGAATGAAAACGGTGAGTTTTCAGTTTGGGATTTTCTTTGCAGGTAATATCTGTATCAGACTGCATCCAAATATATTCTACATGACTCTTGAATTTTCACAATTAGCTAAACAGTCATAGTTGTGCACATTTTTCACCATTCCTCTGTCATAACTGAATATTACAAGCTATTATTTTAATACGCATACAGTATACCACTCGGGGACCATTTTAAAATATGAATTTATGGTATCTTTATACCATAGGTGTCCTGCGGTTTCACCTCTACCATCTCTAAATGCTGCATGCATGGAGTGGCATAATATAATAATTCATTGGGCAGTTGGTGATTCATTGCAGCTCATGCCTGTAGCATTGCTGCCATTCCTCATTACTGCAACAGAAGAACTGTGGCATTGAATAACCTCCCAGTTTTTTTTTTTTTTCTCACTACGTTACTTCAGATTTACCCTTCATTGTAAGCTGTTTCCCAACACCATAACTATGCTACACATAGTTATTTTTTGCCAGTAAATCATCTTAAGCTAAGTTTATTTGTGAATGGAAATTACATATTAAGATTGTACAGCATATTTCTATATTTTAGAGTATATTATTTGCCAGGTTTTACTTTTTTTCTAAAATGTGTTAGATTTATGCTTAAAAACATAAATTGAAAATAATACATTATTTGCCAGTGGGGTAAGAAAAATGAACTATTCTCAGAAAACACTTAATATCTCATAGAACTTTGCCCCTCAAGTTAATGTATGTTGTTTAAGAATGTTTAGATCATGCTTTTTTCACCCCCCACCCCCCAACATAATACTCACAGGGTAAACAGGACAGAACCTCCCAGAGGAGGGAGGAGCCAAGGTGAAGACGAAGGCTAGAGTAGCCAGGGCAGAGACATAGGCAGGAGTAACCATCATGTAACCTGGCATCATGGCCAGCTCAGGCTCTGTGTCTGCGGTGGGCTCAGGCTTGAATTCCACCGGCGTGGTTGAAAGCACAATAGGTGCAACGTGGATTGTAGCTCTGTGATCCTCCTCCATCTTATCTATGTTAAAATGGGATCTGCAATGAAACAGGACCCAGTCTACTTACTCCATGAATGTCCCTCAAGGGCCGTCAAGCGTGCTTTCGTCCGCGGATTCAAACCTGCCCAGAAAAACATGCAGAGGCTGGCGTCATCATAGTGGAAGAGATGTTGCAGATCCAAAAACCTCCCTGTGAGAGGAGGAGGATCTTAATTGCCACTAGATCCATTGTGCTGGGTGTGTTCTTCTGTCACACTCACAGTTGATACAAAGAAATAAAAAAGCTAGATCTAAATGCAGGCAGTTGATTTTATTAAACTCAAACTCAAAACAAAACACTCAGGATACTAAGACTGGCAAAACAACTGGTATACACTTGCGAGAACAGACAATGAACTGAAAGAAACACAGGGCTTAAATATCCAAACAAGCTAATCAACGAAACGATCAACAGGTGTCCAACATAATCAATCAAATGAAAATAAACAAAATTCAACCACATGAAACTGAACCAAAACACATGCTAAACCTACCCAAAACAAACACAAGAACAGATCACCCATGACAATCATCATCATCATCATCATTATTTCTGCCCTATTCATCAGTACTGGCTTAACGAAAAAAAGCTATTTCTCTATAGGTCATTTAAATCACTCTATGCCTCTGTTCAAATGTATCTCTTTTTTTTCACACAGATTTATGAGGACACCTGCCGCTGTCATTAAAAAGCGTTTTAATGTCTTTGTTTTGCTCTCATAATGTCTGAGAGGACAGTGCTTTAATCCAGAAATAGGTGCAGTAATGCATTTTGTGTATGTGTGTGTGTGTGTGTGTTTGCGTGTGTTTTTGTGACATATCAGAACACAAATTTGTATAATAACATAGTATGACAGGGTATGACATAGTTATTACAAGGAGAGGGTGACTTATGAGGACATTATCCCATGTCCCCATTTTTCAAAAGGCTTATAAATCATACAGAATTCGTTTTTTTTTTTTTTTTTTTTTTGATAAAGTAAAAATGTGCACAGTTTCCTGTGATGGGTAGGTTTAGGGGTAGGGGTAGTGTAGGGGGATAGAAAATACGGTTTGTACAGTATAAAAACCATTACGTCTATGGAATGTCCCCACAATTCACAAAAACAAACGTGTGTGCGTGTGTGTGTGTGTGTGTGTGTGTGTTAAGATTAAGTGATCAACTAGAATGAGCATTTTGTTCTCAGAAAACTTTAAAATGCTGTAATTGTAGATCTTTCTCTTTGTTTTGAATCAGGTTATGTAATTCAGTAACATGGACGGCACTTAACCATGTGTGTTTTAAAGATGTTTAGATATTTACTGAGTTTGCTGCTGATGTTGCTCATGACTGTGGTTCCCAAAAGCATTGTAAGCCTAAGTATATTGTAAAGACCATAGTTTCTGGACCATAGGTTTTCCAAAACGCAGTGAGCAGCTTACTAGGGGGCCGTTTATATGACACTATTTTCAACTAAAAACTTAAAACTGTTAATGCATTTTGGCCATTCATTTACTTGACAATGGCATTTTGGGTGCCTAAAAATGGGTTTCAAAGTGCAAGTTTTTGAAAATGTTCTCTGTGTAAACAACAAAAACGCGAATCTGTGGAAACGATGACGTCATGCACATGCATATTACATACTCAGTCTATAGTGTTTCATTGCCATCTAATGGCCTGGCAGCAGAATACAGCATTTTTAGTTGTTTTCGCGGATCCGTGTAAATAGGGATAATTTTGACAATGGTGTCGTATGTACACAGAAAACTCAAAGGAAAAACTTCTCTGTCTTAAGCATATTGTTGTCATGTAAACATATGACTAATGACTATTTTAGGCATCATGCGTGTCATTGTGACAAAAAAAAAAAAAAAAAATTCAACATGGTGGCTGCTTGAGAGAAATGTTGACTATAAAATACTTTTTAACTATGGTCTGTTTTACAAACTGTATTGAAATAGATTGCAAATCATGCTCTAATGCTCATCATCATAGTCATTGTACGGCAGCTGATCATTTGAAACCTTTTTACTAGATGCATAATTTTTTCTGGCAAACATATTCCTGTAGTATGTAAGCAAAGTCAATGTAGAATGAAGGCTGTTTCTAGTCAGTCTCCCTCAAGGTTCTGCTGCTGAAGATGGTCTCTATTTGCTGCAATGCAGTCTTTTTTCTAGTGCTTAGCAACTTAGCAATCATAGAAATCAAGGACTTTGATTTATTGAAATCGTTTCACATTCACCTCCAACACAACTTACTTACAAAAAAAATTTTCAGTCTCTCATATCTTGACATGGGGTCTATAATGTTTATTTACCTTACGCTGAAAAGCAAACAGAAAACAAAACTGATTTAAATAGGACATTTCTATTTCCTAGACATGAATGGATTATCAGAATAAATTTAGTAGTATAATTTTTGTTATTAATCCTGCAGCTCTCCAAGGAATTGGGAATAATTAAATTGCCACCAGCAGCTTTTATTACTATTTATAATAAACTCTTGGTAATAATTTGTAGCATTTAACAAAATAAAGTTGTTATTTTTATTATTATTATTATTTAATTTATAATATATGAGATCTGAAGTGAAAATATCAGTATCCATGAAGTATCCATATAAAATACAAGAAAATGTATTCTTAATAAAATTTCATTGTCTTGAATATGAAACCTTTGCATTTTCATTAAACTTGCGGCCCACACTTTGGTAAATATAATAAAAGTCTCCTTACACTTTCTATTAACTTTGCAGTCTCATGTTCTCACAAGTGTGATTTCTGTATCAAATAGTTTGTAATACACTTCTTATATGTCATATTTTTCATACTTCACTAGGTTTTTTATTGTATTGTCATAGCTAATTTGATTTCTGCCGCAGTTTGTGCAGGATTCAATTGACCCAAATGATATGTGGAAATCGACTTCTGTCTGTAATCATACCCCTTACTGCTTCTTAGAGTTGAGAAAGATGTTGCTAACACTCTCTGGTGTCTCTTTTCCCCTCACATTGTATTCATCACCTCTCTCTTCTTTTCCCAACTTCTCCATGGTTGGGCTTTTCTGGTTTTGCTGCCGTTGGGGTTTTTGCAGGTCATGTCCCAAGTTTGCAGAAGGGCAAATGTGAGGCATACCTGCTGATTCTGATGTTGTCCCAGAACTTTTTTGCTTGCTAGGGTGTGAAAATGCATCAAATGCAATGTCTCTGTCAAACTCTGTTAAAAAAAACCCTGCCTACAAAGGCATCACTGGCATTTATTTTACCCAGTGTCTATTTGATATTTAATTTTATGTTTATTAGAGCAACCTATACTGTCGTTAGCAGAGAATAATGCCAAACCAAAATTTATTTTATTATTATTTTTTTTTTTTTTTACTTTTTAAAAATTTGAATCAATGCAAATTTTGTTGAGACCAATGCAAACATTTGCATGCTGTTAATGTAAATAATCTTTTTATTTTTATGCAGACTGGTTCTAATCACTTTTCTTGCTAATCTCTTTTCCATTGATTAGCTTAGCAACATGCAAACTCCTCTTGAAAATCAAGCCTCCCACTTGAGGCGTCAAAGAAAAAAAAAAAAAAAATCTTTAAAATAATTTTATTTATTTATTTTTTCAGACTTTAGGTTCTGCCGTGTAGCAAGATAGTAAGGCAGTTCATTGGAATACAGCTATTGGACAACAGCTAATATACATGTTTGCTAAAATACAAACTTCTGTCATGAAACTCTAGATGTTGCAGGCTGGTCCTTAACTCGATCTGCTTGCAATCATATCATTTTCTATAGGGCACAGCTGATTGGTCATTTGCCAATGAGCTCGCTGCTTAGCCTTCAAATACTTGGTCAACATTTGCTGTAGAAGTTGCAGCACACTTTCAGAAACCCTCCACCTTCCCCAGCTCCACCTGTATAGATCTGAATGAATGAGGAACTTATATAGCACTTTCGTATGTACTACTGTACACACAAAGCGCTTTACAATCATATCAGGGGGTCTCTCCTCAACCACCACCAGTGTGCAGCATCCATTTGGATGATGCGATGGCAGCCACAGTACAACGCCGCCAGTGTACTCACCACACACCAACTATATTGTACAGCAGCAGCATGTCTTACTTATTTGCTCACAGCAATGTGTTGTGTATGTATTTGCAGTAGCATGTCCCGTATTTATTCTGCGGCAGCAGAGTATCAATATCAAACATATCAACATTGTCATATCCATTACCATGCCAAACACTCCGAGAGTTGTCATGAAAGAAATACAATTAACTAAAGAATGTACTATGACTGTTCATGAAACTTCATTAAAATATTGTGTGCTGAGAAATAGATTTCAGCATTATTTGATATCAGTCATTCTCAATGAGGGAAATTATTTAAGAGTATTTAAATTAATGCATTATCATTCATTATTTTAAAAATATATGTTGAGTTATTGAAGTCATTTTACACGTGTCCACCCTCAGGTCCTGTCAGTGCCTCACAGGAGGCTGGTGTGCTGCAGTCGGCTGTTTGAAGTGACTGACATCAACAAAGCCCAGAAGCAAGCTGCTCACCAGAGAGAGGTCTTCCTCTTCAACGACCTACTTGTGGTACTACCCGTTTCATTATGTAGAATTTTTCACTTTGTCATTTCTTGTCCTTTATTGATATTGATTGTTATTGATGATGACAAGGAAAAAGAGAAGATGACAAGTTCAAGTATAAGACTAAAGCATTTCAGTCAAAAAACTGAAATATATGGAAAAATATCTTTTTAGTTATTTTAATTATGTTAGGAATAACATACTGCCAAAGTACTAATTTTCCATATGCATTTTCCATATCTTTACGGTCTACTACATTTGCATTCACAATTACAGTGGAATTCTGTATCCAACTATATGCAATGCACTCAACATGATCTACATGCACTACAGATTTGTGTAAAAGCAAATCTAATATAAAAGTCCTCTCTCTCACAACTGCTCAAATAATTTGGTCAAAGCCACAAAGTACAGCCCTTGAAATTAATCAAAGATTAAATGTCTGTTATAATTAATGGAGGGCATTAGACTGACTGAAAGGATATCGCAGCAATGTATTAAACTGTTCTCATAATTACAAGAGCTCATTTTAATCTGGCCATAAAAAAAAAGCGAAGAGAAAACCACAAAACACATTTTTCCCATTACAATCATAGGTGAAACTAGGTGAAATCAGGATTTTTCTAAAATACAGTTGACATTTACGAACTCTATACATTTTATGTGATATGGAAAACTGAGAAATATAAAAGCAGATATATAAAATCAAAATATCCAGTCAATATCAGGCAGTCACACATTATTAAGCTTTGTGGTAATATTGATTTTCATAACTGCTTTTCTAACTTCACTTTCAGTTTTGGCATTAATTGTGTTGAGATGTGAGTTGGCTCAGTGATTATTTTTCTTCTTCAAGAGGGTCTCCTGTCACCCGTAGATTTGTGGCAGAATGAAATATAGGTTCAATATTGTGTTATTGTGCGTAAACCAGTAGGGAGTCTGGTAAGTAGACTCTCAGCACTAATCTGTGTGGCCTTCTATTTTTCACATATACTCAAACACTTACATCTAACACTGACAGACAGATAGATAGATAGTTATTGACTATTCAGAATTTAATTGGATTTAATTCCTGGATTTGAACTGAATTTGAATTAAGCTAGTAAATAATTGCAATTTTAATGTAATGAAGTAGAAATAAAATGAGCTGAAAATTCACATAACTAATTTTAACGAGACAGATAGATGTGTTTGACTTGAGGAGCATTTTGCCTATATAGTGCATTCTATGAGGCACATTTTAGATAACAAACTGCCTATATATATGTCGGTATATATGTCGACAGTAGCAAGGCAACTCACTAGGTTTTGGAACAAAGCTTGTGTTTACCATTCTTACTCTTTTGGTAGTTTGTGATAGTAAACCTAATTAACATCTCTACCTCTTTCCTTCACAGATTTTGAAATTGTGTCCAAAGAAGAAGAGTTCTGCTGCCTATACATTCTGCAAGGCCATGGGGCTACTGGGCATGCAGTTCCACCTGTTTGAGAATGAATGTAAGATCCTACAGCTCATGTGGTAAATCCAGCCAGGCTCATTGGCAACATGTGCCTCTACCTGCATTTTTGCAAAACTCCAAAAACAAATGCGTTTATGTCAACATTTGCTCTTGGTAGCACTAACGGTTAGGTTAAGCAAGAAGCAAAGTAATATTATTTAGCAAAAATGTTGCCACAGGCATGTTTGTCCAATGAGCCTGGGGTAAATCAGAGAGAGAGAAAGGGAGAGTAACTCTGTATATCATGTACAGGGGTCCAAAGGTCTAAGAGACCGTATTCTCTCTAAGATTCATAGATATACAGCCACACACTTCTGATGTTGCAAATGTTTGTGAACCTGATGATCCATGTTATTCAGAATGATTTTAGAATGTTTAAAAGAGCATCTTGTGTGCATCAGTAAGGATAAATTATATTTTGTAGAAGATATTTGGTTAATGTTACAAATTTGTCTTTCATTAGTGACCTAGAATTCTTGCAGAAATTTATTTTGCATCAACTCTGATTGATTCATCATACTGGATAACATGGATTGTTGGGTTTAGCTTGCGAAAAATGTGCTAGTGTAAGTTCTGCTGTCATTAAAGAAAGAAAGAAAGGAGAAACAAAAATATTATAATATAGAAAAAAATTCTGAAATTCATTATTCATTTAATTCAGTCAATTAATTTTAATTCAACTGTCACTCAAAGTATAACACAATATTATATTATATGTAATATGTAGTAAGTATAATATATCAAAATAAATGAAAAACAGGATCGGATCATTTCACCGGAACTCTCAGACTTTTGGACCCCATCGTACAGTAACTCGTAGTCTCCTTGGATTTAGGTTTGACTCAACTATATTCAGATTCAGAGAAAATGGAGTGTTACAATTTTTATAAGATCGAAATTTAATTTAAAAGCAATTTTTCTCAGTTTTAGAATTGTGTAATACTGTGTTTTACCTTTGTAGGGCAGTGTAAGTAACCTGGTCACTATGGAGTGAAGAAAAGCTTAATGTGAGATCCAGACAATTATGTGCCTTTCAAATGCCCACTTCACTGATTTACTTCCAACAAAAAGAATACCACATGATAAATGAGGATGACAGGCACCCTCTCATTTTCCAATTAGGTGGCCACAAGCATTTCTCTCTTCTCTTCCCACTCTTTCGCTTTCACACACATACAAACATTCATGGCAGCTGGGCTATAATTAAACGAGATGAGAGTGTTAAGGCTCACGCTCATATTTCGCCCCTCTCAAATCTGTAATGATTGACTGAACAGACTGGACACGATAGGAGAGACACAAATTAGTAAATCAACAAATAAACAAACATGTTTCCAGCCACAAGCAGACAATAAAAGACACAGAATGATTGCTGAGTGGCCAGTCACTGTAGTGATGGAGTTTGTAAGGTTTATAAATGGTAATAGTGCAAGAAATGAGAAATTGTATTATAAATGTGTTATAAAGGTATTATAAATGCATTATAAAGGTATTTCTTAACCTGTAATGATATAAGACAAGCCAGTCAGAACATAGTTAATGTTTAATAAAACATTATCCTGGCATCTTTAATCAACTGACGGTTACGTTACGTTAGGCTGTGTGGGCTATTGGTCAATATTATCTAATAGACAAATAACTGTTTAGGTTACTGTTGTGGGTAATTCTTTCTAAAATCTTGCCAATTTCATGATTAAAGTTTTTAAGGAAATTATTATAATAACCAATAACAACTGACTATAAAAGTAAAAAGTATTACCCCTGGAATACGTTGAGTTAAGGGTAAACTTGACCAGCCTCAAGTCCTGAAAACATTTTTGTTTTTTGTCATGTTTCAGACTATCCTCACGCCATCACTATTGTGTCTCCGTGCTCGGGCTCTGATAAGAAGCAGGTGTTGAATTTCTGCGCTCAGAGCGCAGAGGAGCTCCTCAAGTTCGTAGAGGACCTGAAGGAGTCCATCGCAGAGGTCTCAGAAATGGAACAGATACGTATTGAATGTGAGTGGGCTGTGTGTCAAAATATTGAGATTTTTAGTGTGTACCTCATTCCACATTGCATTCCATTTGTACTTGTTTAGGAAAAGTTGTTACATTTCTAAGCAAACACTTTCCATCTAACTGACAAAATCCTTTTCTTTATAGAAAGATTTACCTTGAAAGAAGGACCTGATCTATATAGGGACTAGAGTATCACAGACTTGTGGGTGGGCTCTTTTGACTGGGGCTATTAATCAGTCAAGTGAATAGATACTTTTTTCATTTTTTCTTGCTTCGTGATGTGAATCAGCAGTCTTCTCTTGAATACTGGACAGTGTTTCCATGGTAACACTGGATGATGCTGTCTATTTGCTGGGTTTACAGAAGTAACCTAGTTGTTTGCAGTAGCACTGAAACAGATGCTGAGAAACATATGATTAATAAAACAAAATTTTCACATATCCTGAAGAAAATGTGAGTTGCTCTTGAAAATCTCACCACCACAATGTCAGTGCATTTGCATGGAATGTACATTAATATTTATGCATTTGCCATACCCTTTTATCTACAGCAACTTGCAATGCATTTCAGGCATACAGTTCATGCATTCCCTGAGAATTGAACCCAAGGCCTTCATGTTGCTAACACCATGCACTACTGGGAAAAGGGAAAAAGAAGCTACAGGAAAGTTGCTAAGAGACATCAATGGGCACTAAGTCACAATTTATGCACTTCTAAATATTTTAGCATTGCACCATTAAACTTGAAATGAAGTAAATATTACATTAAGGTGCTCATTTTTTATCTTACAAACTTTAGTAATTTAAACATATACTGCAAAATTATGTTTATATACTAATTTACATTTTAAGAGAAAATTATACAACACAACACCGAAAAACACACACAAAAATGTATTGTATATTTAAAAAAGCTCTTTTGTAGTGTTAGTTATTTTTTTAATATATATATATTATTATTTATTAATTTTAGTAGTTAAGATAGTTCCTTAATAAATATTTACAAACTACCATTTAAAGTTTGGGGTCAGCATTTTATTTTTATTATTTTTTAATAAATCAATATACTTTTATTCAGCAAAAATGCATTAAATTGATCAAAAGTGGCAGTAAAGACATTTACACTATTACCACTATTATTATTTGAACTTTCAATTCATTAAAGAATCCTGAAAAAAAAATAAAAAAAAAAAATGTATCAATTTCCACAAAAATATTGAGCAGCACAACTGTTTTCAACATTGATGATAATGAAATATTTATTAAGCTCCAAATCAGTATATATGAATGATTTCTGAAGGATCATGTGACACTAAAGACTAAATTACATTTAAAGGGGACCTATTATGCAAAATTCACTTTTGCATGGTGTTTAGCTATAAATGTGTGTTGGCAGTGTGTGTACACAACCACCCTATAATGATAAAAATCCAACCACTCCTTTTTTTTTTTAATCCCCATAAATCATAAGCAGTGTCTCAGAACAAGCCGTCTCCAGATCCCTGGCAATGTGACGTCACATTAGCCACATCCCCGCCCACGAAAGTTGACAGACACTGCTATTTTAACATAGAACCGCCCTAAGCGAGTTCACAGCGAGTTGTACACAGTCCGCCATTTCTGCACTGACGAGAATGATGGATTAATCCACATAGCTCTCTCCATTTACTCCTGAAATCTGAGCTGCTGAAGACGAGGTGGATTAATTTTGTTTTCGAAAAAAATGCTCCCTTAACTCTGCCGAAATTCGCTTATGTATGCGCGAATCATTTCACACCGGACTGCTTTGTGAACGAATGTCAATACAAAGGGACAATACAAAACAGAGGTTGTGCTAAAAATGTGTTAATCAAGAATAGTTTTGTAAACTGTTCGTGATCCAGCTTACAGCCTCCAGAGTGATAATGGATACGGCAGTAATGAAGTTGAGAGCACTTTATTACAGTTCATCGGAGTTGATTTACGGATATAAAGTTTACCAGTTTATTAAGCACCACCCGAAAAGGCATAAGGTCTTTATATATTTGTTTACTGTTAGTTGTAATGAGTGTTTCTGTGTAATTCGCTGTGTATGTTGATGATAATGCAAGGGAGAGAGAGAGAGTTTATGGATAATATTTTAATGCACACTTGCACTGTGTTTTATTAAGCTCTTACAGTGATTTTCTAGAGTGAAAACGGATGCTTCATCTTTTGTGTGATGTACAATAAACATCATAAAACTGTAAAGTTTTGGCCATCATTCAGACAGGCTTCGGACAGGCACTATATCAAAAGGCTAATATAGTGGAAGAAGACAATATAAGTTATAACCGTAATTGAACTAAACTATACCTGTTCTACCTCCATGCAGCACATATTCACAGTTTCTGACATTATAGTGCGTCCTGACTGAATCCTGACACCGGAGAATCAGCTCTTGAAGCTCCGCAGTCTTAGGCCGAGCACAGCAGCTCATTTGCACTTAAGGGGACACACTGAAACTACGCGTTTTTGCTCAACCCCAAAAATGTTAACATGCTATAAAAAATTATCTGTAGGGTATTTTGAGCTAAAACTTCATATACACACTCTGGGGACATCAGAGACTTATTTTACATCTCTTAAAAAGGGACATAATAGGTCCTCTTTAAACATATCAAAATGAAAAACTTAAAATGTTGATAATATTGGTCAATACTGTTTTACTGTATTTCTGATCAAATAAATGCAGTCTTGGTGAGCATAAGAAACATTAAAAACATCTTACTGACCCCACACGTTTGAACAGTAGTGTTTAAATATACTTATTTAATTTAATAAATATTTACAAATATTTCTGTGTACAAATGTGAAGGCTGCTTATTAGACCAAATTTCTGTGTGATATCATCTGTGGCAAATGTGTTTATTTATATATATTTTTTCTTCATTTTGCATTGTTAGCTCTTCTACTGCTTATTTACACTACATTTTTGTAAATATGGTGTGTAAATTTGCTTTCCTTGTGCGTTTGTCCTATAGGACTCTCTGAGCTGTTTTGATGTTCTATTATAAATGAAATGTTTCATTTGTACAGTGCAGTCAGGCTTTCAAATATCCTTAGAGGGAATTGAGAAGGAAAGATAGGGAAGCAGGAACAGAGAAAATGTCTTTTGGTTTCTATGAGGGAAAGAGACAAAAAGAGAGTGAGAAAGAGAAAGGGCTGAGTGCTAGTGGACATCAAAGCATGTATTCTGCTGAGGCCGGTTGGTTTTCATTACATCCTGTGCTAGAGAGAGCAAGGGTCCATGGGAAGTCTTGTGCTGTTTGTGTATCTGTGTCAGCAGTTTCACTGGGAACAGAGAGATAAGCACCTTTACTCTCTTTCAGGAATATAGCTGTAGTTTAACTGAGAGCTGTCATCTACACAGCTACACATCTTTTCTTTTCTACATAAAGGAACTTCTCTTTACAACCTAAGCATGAATAAATGCACTTGTGCATTGATACTTTTACTTGCATTTCATGTCTTTGTCCTTATTTTAGCATAGCAATAAAGACAACCTTTATTTGCAGTTAATTTGTGGTGAATTGAGGCAGGTAATCTACTGTACTGTTATCCAAAGGGGCTTCAATCTAGACCTCTTGCTATACAATAGCTTCTCTCAATAGTTCATTTACACGAAAACAGCGTTTTGGCCGTCTGAAAACGTAAACTTTTGAAAACGGCTTTCAAAGCGCAAGTTTTTGAAAATGATAGCATTGTTGTCTTCATGTAAACTACAAAAATGTGAATTTGTGAAAACGGTGATGTTGTGCGCATGTGTATTATGTGTTCAGTCTGTAGGCGTGTAGTATTTCTTTACAAAGTTACATCGGCAACTACTGGCCTGGCATGAATAATAAAGTGTTTGTACAAACATTGTTGTCCATATGCAAAAAGGAAAGAAAAGAAAGGAAAAAAAGCAAACTAATAACTTTTTGTTTTTAGTATGTCGTTGTCGTGTAAACGTACCCTTAAAGATAAAAACCTACAAGAGACAACTGGGATACATATACAAGGGAGAACAAAGGCAACAAAATTAGATACAGGTGATACTAATTGGTAACCATGGTAACAAGGGTAACAAAAGAGAAAGAAAGAAAACACAAGAATGAGATGGGTACTAAACTGAACATAACCCCTGATAGTTAAATGGACAGACCTGATATAATTACTTAGTTGAAAATGGTCTAATGCTCTTTAAAAAAACAAAAAAAACAACAAGATATAAATCAACATGAAAACAAAACTAAAACCAAATTTTTTACATTTTTCATTATTATTATTATTATTATTTGTCAAATACAGTATTTTCTTTTAATTGTTTTCTGCATACCTTCTCTATTCTTAGTCATTTCTTTATTCTTCTTTTATCCTTCAACTGTAATAAATATGTTTAATTAGGTAGCATACTCTGTTTTAGTATCCAGATAATAGGTTGTCAGCTATTCTTTGTGCACTCACAGGTTTTATCAAGGCTTATTCCTTTCTAATAGCTTCATTAAATCAGAAGGCATATTTCCCCTAAAGAAGTCCTAATGTAGAGCTAGAGCTTTCTTATAGTTCTGTCGGAGAAGGGAAAATCTCTTTTGTAGCCTGATTAGAAATGACAGGCAATTATCATCAAACCCTGGGTGTAAGTACGGTGAATTGGAGCTCTGCTGTTCAGAGCTGGACGAGGTTTAGAGCATGTGAGCATGCTGTTGTATGTGTGTGTAGCTGTTTTGTGCCTATTTGTTGGTCCGTATAGAGAGCGTGTGTATTTATCTGAGACCTACAACTCTCCTTTTCTCTTTTTTATTGTCTTTTTAGGGGAGTTGGAGAAACAACAGGGAGCCAAAACTCACTCCATCAAGAACAACGGGACTCAGCTTGAGTTGAGGGGTAGACAAGGTTCTCCTTCAGGTGCTAAAAAAAAAAAAAAAAAAACTAAGTTCAGTACCTGACAATAGAGAATTTGAGTAAAGTTGCTTGAATTCATGTTCCCCCCAGAAATCAAAGAGAGCAAAATCATATGTATTCTCTGCGGTTAAAGCAATCTCAGAAACCACTGCGATAAGATAGATGATAAAACCATTAAATATGCATGAAGGATTAACTTAATATACTTGCATTTCATCCCAAACTAAAAAGCATGAACATAAAATAGCTCAGACATTGAATATTTTACTAAATTTTTGTGTGCACTGTTTAGCCTAGCAGCTTGCTGACACCAAACTTTTCTTGTGTGTTTGCTGTACAAATGTCACAGACACACCAGGCTCCAACACCCTCCAATCACAGCGCACTCCATCTCCTGAGTACTGATCACGCACACCTGCACCTCATCAGCTCACCAATCAGCACCAGTATAATAGACACTCACACACTCACTCTCATTGTCCAGTCTCGTTCGCATCAAGGAACTTACCTCAAAGACTTCCAGTACTACTTACCTGTATCCTGTGTCTCCAAGTTACCTCCTGTGTTCTCCAGTCCGTGTGTGAGTGTCGTCTGTCTTCCTCGTCTCAACTCAGCTCTGCTATCATCCAGCATCCATCCTGCAAACTGCAAAGGACAGTATTGGCATTCGATCATTCATTTATCACTTCCACTGCATCTGCTAACTCACCTGTTGTCATCCGTATCTCTGCTTGTGTTCAATAAATTACCTTATCTGTGATCTTCTGTCTCCGGCCCATCCATATTGTAACAACAAAGTTGCTGTCTGTCTACAGTGTTTAAAATTAGTCACTTAAAAAGTTCCATTGGTTGGCATTGTCACAGACACGCCAGGCTCCAGCACCCACCAATCACAACGTACTCCTTCCCCTGAGTACTAATCACGCGCACCTGCACCTCATCTGCTCACTCATCAGCACCAACATAAAAGACACTCACACACTCACCCTCATTGTCCGGTCTCGTTCATGTCTAGAACTTACCTCAGACTTGCCCGAAGGACTCCTCAACCTCTTACCTGTTACCAGCGATCCCGACCTCCCTCCAGTGTTCCTCCGTTCGTGTGTGAGTGTCTTCCATCCTCCTTGTCTTCTCCTACACCTGCCATCGTCTCTCCAGCACCAAGTTCTCCAAGATCCACTTCATCACCATCACTTCACCACTGCCGTTCTGTTTGTGTTCAATAAACAACCCTTTGACATTCCATCTGTCTCCGGTCCATGTGTTATGTAACAGAAGACCGGACCTAAACGATCGAACACAAACATGAGTCATCCCGATTCATTTCAGGACCTGGTCGACGCTTTGCGTCGTACATTTCAACAAAATCCATCCACACCTCCACCAGTCATCACTTCTGGAAACACCGCTACCGCTCCCTCACCTCCGGTTTACGCCAGTCCCATGGCCCGACCGGCGCCCTTCTCTGGTTCGGCGGGGGATTGCAACGGTTTCCTCCTACAATGTTCGCTGTTCCTGGAGATGCAACCGCACTTGTTCTCAACTGAACAATCCAAGGTAGCCTTTTTAATCTCCCAGTTACAAGGTAAAGCACTTCAATGGGCCGATTCCATCTGGTCACAAAATAATCCGGTTTTTCACTCCTACGCCAGCTTTGTCGATCACTTTAAGGAAGTGTTTGGAGAACCTGCATTTGATTCATCAATCGGAGAAAAGCTCTATAACCTCAAACAGAATAACATGTCCGTTAACGAATATGCTCTATTATTCAGAACCCTTGCTGCAAAAAGTGGTTGGAATGAACAGGCTCTCATCACCACATACCAACAAGGCTTGGACCCTCGAGTGCGGTTGCATCTCGCTGCATACGAGGACACCATCGGCTTAGAAAGATTCATTCAACTCTCCATCCGCTTCGCCACCCGTATGCAGTCGTGTCTTGAAGAACACCAGGAACAGTCCCAACGCACCACCTACCTCAGCCGACCAGAGAACGTCAGCCCTCCAGAACCAGTCAACGAACCCATGCAAATTGAATCCACCCGTTTAACTTTCGCTGAGCGGCAGAGGAGACTAACCCAGAATCTGTGTCTGTATTGTGGTTCACCAGGACACATAATCTCAGCATGTCCAACTCGTCCACCCCGCTTCATGGTGAGTGCCATCATTTCTGCCACAAATGCCATGAAACCACTCACTACCATAGTGAAACTTACTGCTGCCGGTGTCTCTGTTCCAGTTTCCGCGCTCCTCGACTCCGGTTCCACGGGGAATTTCATCTCAGGTGCCCTCTGCCGCCAGCTAAACCTCAGAACCAAGACAACGCCGTCATCCTACCAGATCCACTCAGTAACCGGTCAACCCATCAGCCGTAGATTAGTCAATCGCACAGTGGGACCCATTCATTTACGAATTGGAATATTACACACCGAGAGTATCCAGTTGCTGGTTCTGGAGGGATCCACCGCTGACGTAATTCTAGGGCGCCCGTGGTTGGTACAACACAATCCCATCATCTCCTGGAAGACTGGCGAAGTCCTGAAGTGGGGCGATTCCTGTTTCCCAGAATGTTTTCACAACCTACCTATTCCTCGCTCTCCCAGCTCCAACCGTCTATCTGTGTGCACTACCTCCATAGAGAGTCCACCTGAGAAACGTACCACAAACATTCCTTCCTGTTACGCCCCCTTCAGAGACGTTTTCTGCCCAAAGAGAGCTTCCAAGCTGCCTCCACATCGGCCATGGGATTGTGCCATAGATCTGCTTCCGGGTGAGCCAGTGCCCAGGGGTAAAATTTACCCCTTATCCATCCCGGAGGAGAAGGCCATGGAGGAATACATCAAGGAGGCGCTTGAACAAGGCTACATCCGTCCATCTACTTCCCCTGCTGCTTCCAGCTTCTTTTTCGTGGCCAAGAAGGACGGAGGCTTGCGGCCTTGTATTGACTATCGGGCACTTAATTCCATCACCGTCAAATTCAGGTATCCCCTTCCTCTCGTCTCTGCAGCCCTAGAACATCTCCGTGGTGCCACTGTCTTCACCAAACTCGACCTCCGCAGTGCGTACAACCTCATCCGGATACGTGAGGGGGACGAGTGGAAGACCGCCTTTGTAACACCCACAGGACACTATGAATATCTTGTTATGCCTTATGGCCTGGTCAATGCCCCCTCCGTATTCCAGGACTTCATTCACGAGGTGCTCCGGGAGTTTCTCCACAAGTTTGTCCTGGTCTACATCGACGACATTCTGATTTACTCCCGGAGTATGGCCGAACATCGCCAACACGTTGCGGAGGTCCTGAAATGCCTGAGTGAGTTCCAACTCTTCCTCAAAGCCGAAAAGTGCCTATTCCATCAACCCTCAGTGCAATTCCTGGGATACAACATCAGCAGCAGTGGCATCCGGATGGACGAGGGGAAGGTGGAGGCAGTGAAAAACTGGACCATTCCAAAGACCCTGAAGGAGCTCCAAAGTTTTCTTGGTTTTGCCAACTTCTACAGACGCTTCATCCAAGGTTACAGCTCAATCACCACTCCACTCACCAACCTACTCCGCAACAAGCCCAAGTCTCTGTCCTGGACCCCAGCTGCCACCGAGGCCTTTAATTCTTTAAAGACTGCCTTCATCTCGGCTCCTCTCCTGGTACACCCCGATCCCAACAAACCCTTTGTTGTGGAAGTAGACGCTTCGACTACCGGAGTAGGAGCAGTCTTATCTCAGCAGCAGGGGAATCCAAGCCGCCACCATCCATGTGCCTTCTTCTCCCGCAAGCTCAACCCGGCGGAGATGAATTATGACATCGGCAACCGAGAACTTCTTGCTGTCAAGTTGGCCCTCGAGGAGTGGAGGCATTGGTTGGAGGGAGCTAGACACCCTTTCCAAGTCCTAACTGATCACAAGAATCTAGAATATCTCCGTACTGCCAAAAGACTCAATCCCAGACAAGCCCGCTGGTCTCTATTCTTCACATGGTTTAACTTCACCATAACCTACCGACCCGGACCCAAGAATATAAAAGCTGACGCACTATCAAGACTATACCATCCCGAAGGGTTGTCTGAGGAACCTGAACCCATTCTCCCCGAAGGCATCATCGTCAGTCCCATCACCTGGTCTGCTGAGACTCTCCTCCAATGCCTCCACCAACACTCCGCCGGGTTGCCCACCGGGCTTACAATACATCACTCGGACACGGCGCACTTCACTTATCCACTCCGCACATTCCTCACTTGGCACTGGTCACCCGGGGGTCAATGAGACCCTCTCGCTGCTAAAAGATCGCTTCTGGTGGCCTAGTATGGCTTCAGACGTGAGAAGGTACGTGCAAGGATGTAAGGAATGCGCCATGTCCAAGAGCCCACGCCATCTACCATCTGGCAAACTTCTCCCTCTGCCCGTTCCCAACCGTCCATGGTCACACCTAGGGGTGGACTTCATCACAGATCTCCCAGCTTCCAACAACGCTACCTGCATCCTAGTGGTGGTTGACAGGTTCTCGAAATCCTGCCGCCTTATTCCCCTGAAGGGACTCCCTACAGCTATGGAGACAGCGGAGCTAATGTTCAACCACAACTTCCGGTACTTTGGCATTTCTGAGGACATCGTTTCAGACAGAGGACCTCAATTTATCTCTAGAGTGTGGAAAGCATTCTTCTCCCTCCTAGGTGTGACCATGAGCCTTACATCTGGTTATCATCCCCAATCGAACGGGCAGATTGAAAGGAAGATTCAAGAAATTGGCCGATTCCTACGTACCTTCTGCCATGGCCACCAGGACTCTTGGAGCCAGTACCTGGGTTGGGCCGAGTACGCACAGAACTCCCTTCGCCAACCATCCACCGGACTTACTCCTTTCCAGTGCGTACTCGGATACCAACCCCCACTATTTCCTTGGTCAGGAGAACCTTCAGATGTACCATCGGTGGATTACTGGTTCCGAGAGAGCGAGAGGGTCTGGGACTCAGCACATCACCAGCTGCAACGTGCCCTCAGGAGACGCAGAATTACAGCCGATCTTCGTCGTTCAGAAGCCCCAGCCTACCAACCCGGACAGAAGGTCTGGCTTTCCACCAGGGACATCAGACTGCGTCTCCCATGCCGTAAGCTGAGTCCCAGGTTCATTGGCCCATTCACCATCTTAGAGCAGATCAACCCGGTCACTTACAAACTCCAACTCCCACCTGAATACCGCATTCATCCCACCTTCCATGTCTCCCTCTTAAAGCCTCACCACCCTTCTGTTCATCTCTCCACAGAGCCTGGTGTGACCTCAACCGATCCCCCCCTTCCACTGCTTCTAGATGACGGAGCTGCATACAAGGTGCTAGAAATCTTGGACTCCCGACGTCGTGGCGGGCAACTCGAGTACCTGGTGGACTGGGAGGGTTACAGTCCCGAGGAACTCTCTTGGGTACCACGTCATGACATCCTCGATCCTTGCCTGCTGGATCTTTTCACGCTACCCATCCCAACAGACCTGCTCCTCGCGGAAGAGGTAGACCACCACAACGTCGGGGTCCCCGGCCCTCAGGAGCGGGCCGTGGAGGGGGGAGGGGGGGGGGGTACTGTCACAGACACGCCAGGCTCCAGCACCCACCAATCACAACGTACTCCTTCCCCTGAGTACTAATCACGCGCACCTGCACCTCATCTGCTCACTCATCAGCACCAACATAAAAGACACTCACACACTCACCCTCATTGTCCGGTCTCGTTCATGTCTAGAACTTACCTCAGACTTGCCCGACGGACTCCTCAACCTCTTACCTGTTACCAGCGATCCCGACCTCCCTCCAGTGTTCCTTCGTTCGTGTGTGAGTGTCTTCCATCCTCCTTGTCTTCTCCTACGCCTGCCATCGTCTCTCCAGCACCAAGTTCTCCAAGATCCACTTCATCACCATCACTTCACCACTGCCACTCTGTTTGTGTTCAATAAACAACCCTTTGACATTCCATCTGTCTCCGGTCCATGTGTTATGTAACAGGCATACTGCTTTGGAAGTATACCTAGCTAGCTTACCTAGATTACCTACACCTACACACGCCACGAGGGACCAAAAGGGGGCATTGCCCTCTCAGTTTCAATTTCCCCAGTACATGATGACCCCCTTCAAGAATTATGAAGCTGAGCAATGACACAATGACACTCCTGTCAAGCTGCTCTGACACAATCTGTATTGTTTAAAGCATTACATAAATAAAGGTGACTTGACTTGACTTGAAAAAAATTAAAAAGAAGCCTATATTTTGGGCAATGAAGCACATTTTCCATTTGACTTTTTTTGTTTTTTTTCCCCCCATTACATAAAAATATGACTGTAATGTGATTTAAATAGAGATATTTAAATTGTAAAGTACTTATACCTACCTAGTAGTGTCACGATGTATGCAGGTAACTGAAGAAGACAGAAAAATCAGGTTCCAAAAACTCAAAAAGTTTTAATTCAAACTTAAAGAGTAGGCAAACAGGTAGTACAATCACATCTTACCATAACAGTGACTAGACAAAGAGTGCAGGCAAGGGTGCAACTTAAATAGGAAACAGAAACGAGATAATCGATTAAACACAGCTGAACTAACTAATGATGTAACCATGGGAACAAATGAGTGGCAGGAAAATGAACAAAGGAACACAGGAACTAATTAAACAAGCAATAAACAAACTGAAAATGTGACAAGTAGTATTTGTTAAATTTGTGTTTAAGTAATTGTATTTTTGTTATTTTTTAATTGCATTACAATAATGAGAATCATATTTTAGAATAATAAGATTAAAACAAAACAAAACAATGACTGCACCTTTTGAAACGCAACATTCTTTTCATTTTTATAGTTGACTTGAGGCAGTTATGGCATTTTTTAATGAATTCCTGTAGAGTGCACATGAATGTAATACATTAACGCGAGAGCGCATGTAATGTGCAGCACGAACCTCTCCACAAATCTCTCCACTCTGTTCTCAGTAGTGTCCTCATGGCTCTACTCTGGCTCAGATATTACGTGTGCGCGCTCGGTTATGGAGTGTGGGTACCAACCAGCAGAAACATAAATTGGTGCCTATTGTCAAATATTTTAATGTGTTTTGTCATTTAAATAATGTCAATTGATCTATAACGCCCGATGGATGCTGCAGTTCTGAAGCCTAAATTCACAAATTTCTCTCTCTTTTGTTGTAGCGATTAAACCTAATTTCACAAATTATCATCTTGTGCAGTATATATTCAACCATTCTTTAATCTTTAGTCTGATCTGATCTTTTTCTTACAGGCAAACAGGAAATGAACACATCACAGAGCGGACACAATGCAGTAGAGGTAAGAGCTCAGTGTTCTCACAGGTAAGTCCCTACAGACCCCTAGAAGCATCCGTCAAACATCAGTAGCTTACAGTGCATAGAACACATTAAGTTAGTGGACAGGAATTAACAAGCTACAACAGCCATATGTTCTTGTTGGAGTGAAAATGCAGTGTCCTCAACTAGACTTCCACTTCCCCTCAAGCCATTTTAAATGTTATCGCCGCCAAACCCAAAGTCAACAGCAGCCCCCTGGAGGTAAAACTCATCTGTGCATTGCTGCCCCCTCCTGTTAAATTAACACTGCAGTGTGGAGGAGAATTTCAAGAGCATTTCCAACAGAGTCACAGCTTTATACACGTATGAAGAAAATAGTTCAGCAGAACCAAACTGTTCTGGAGAAAATGGATAGAAAAGAGTGTTTCAATGCACGTTATACAAGTTTCCATCATTGTGGTAGTGCTTAGAAAGGGACTATTATTTGACTATTATTAAGTCAAAACTACGCAAACAGCTAACTAAACTCTCACTCAAACATGACTGTATGTCTGTGTAAATGCATGTAAAAAATGAGTTACTTTAAGTTTTATTATTTGATAAAATCAAGTTGCGTCCATTGTTAGTCAATGTACATACAATATATATATATATATATATATATATATATATATATATATATTTAAAAAAATTATACCAAAATCTATTTAAAATACATTTAATTCATACTAAGTATACTTCAAATCCATTAACATATTTAACATAAGGCTTATAATATAGGTGTTATTGTAATATAGGTATATTTCTTTATTGCATTTCTTAATAATATGCCTAAGAAGTGTTTCACTAATAATAAGGATTGTATGATCTTTGTATAATATCAGTCTTTAAATTCAAAGATATTTAAAGTGTACTTCTAATAGTTCCACTTTAGCACAATCAAATATACTTAAGTATGTCTTTAGTTGTATTTCAAATACATTTTAGTATATATGTTTTTTTTTGTTTTGTTTTTTTTCTTCACTAGGGTATGCTTGCTGTCCTGTGAGTGGCATGTTTTTAAGTCACCATATTAAATTTAAAAGTACAAACCCGATTCCAAAAAAGTTGGGACACTGTACAAATTGTGAATAAAAAAGAATTGCAATGATGTGGAAGTTTCAAATTTCAATATTTTATTCAGAATACAACATAGATGACATATAAAATGTTTAAACTGAGAAAATGTATAATTTTAAGGGAAAAATAAGTTGATTTTAAATTTTATGGCATCAACACATCTCAAAAAAGTTGGGACAAGGCCATGTTTACCACTGTGTGGCATCCTCTCTTCTTTTTATAACAGTCTGCAAATGTCTGGGGACTGAGGAGGCAAGTTGCTCAAGTTTAGGAATAGGAATGTTGTCCCATTCTTGTCTAATACAGGCTTCTAGTTGCTCAACTGTCTTAGGTCTTCTTTGTCTCATCTTCCTCTTTATGATGCGGCAAATGTTTTCTATGGGTGAAAGATCTGGACTGCAGGCTGGCCATTTCAGTACCCGGATCCTTCTTCTACGCAGCCATGATGTTGTAATTGATGCAGTATGTGGTCTGGCATTGTCATGTTGAAAAATGCAAGGTCTTCCCTGAAAGAGATGACATCTGGATGGGAGCATATGTTGCTCTAGAACTTGGATATACCTTTCAGCATTGATGGTGCCTTTCCAGATGTGTAAGCTGCCCATGCCACACGCACTCATGCAACCCCATACCATCAGAGATGCAGGCTTCTGAACTGAGCGCTGATAACAACTTGGGTTGTCCTTGTCCTCTTTAGTCCGGATGACATGGCGTCCCAGTTTTCCAAAAAGAACTTCAAATTTTGATTCGTCTGACCACAGAACAGTTTTCCACTTTGCCACAGTCCATTTTAAATGAGCATTGGCCCAGAGAAAACGCCTGTGCTTCTGGATCATGTTTAGATATGGCTTCTTTTTTGACCTATAGAGTTTTAGCCAGCAACACCGAATGGCACGGTGGATTGTGTTCACCAACAATGTTTTCTGGAAGTATTCCTGAGCCCATGTTGTGATTTCCATTACAGTAGTATTCCTGTATGTGATGCAGTGCCGTCTAAGGTCCCAAAGATCACGGGCATCCAGTATGGTTTTCCGGCCTTGACCCTTACGCACAGAGATTGTTCAAGATTCTCTGAATCTATGGATGATATTATGCACTGTAGATGATGATAACTTCAAACTCTTTGCAATTTTTCTCTGAGAAACTCCTTTCTGATATTGCTCCACTATTTTTCGCCACAGCATTGGGGGAATTGGTGATCCTCTGCCCATCTTGACTTCCGAGAGACACTGCCACTCTGAGAGGCTCTTTTTATACCCAATTATGTTGCCAATTGACCTAATAAGTTGCAAATTGGTCCTCCAGCTGTTCCTTATATGTACATTTAACTTTTCCGGCCTCTTATTGCTACCTGTCCCAACTTTTTTGGAATGTGTAGCTCTCAAGAAATCCAAAATGAGCCAATATTTGGCTTGACATTTCAAAATGTCTCACTTTCAACATTTGATATGTTATCTATATTCTATTGTGAATAAAATATAAGTTTATGAGATTTGTAAATTATTGCATTCATTTTTTTTCACAATTTGTACAGTGTCAACTTTTTTGGAATCGGGTTTGTAGTTAAAAAATATGTCATGAATATTGAGTTGTTTTTTTCCCTAGTGTTGTTTTCATGGACTTTCAGTTTGTTTTCATTCAGCACGTCTTCCTTTGTTTGATTTTCCCGCCACTCATCAGTAACCATGGACACTAATCATCATCACAGCTACTCATCATTCAGTTCATCGCCATCATGTATATTGTTCCTCCCTGTTCTATCTGTGTTTGTCGGTCAATGTTTGTATATGCTAGTGTTTTGCTGCACTGTTACGCTTGTCTGCCTTTTGTTTAAATAAACCACATAGATATTTTGATCCTGTCCTCAGTCCTTCATCCTCATCTTCATCTTGTGACAGATAGGCCTATCAAAAATTGAATATGCAGCCAGGTTTTCTGCTGTGGCTCAGGAGAGCCACTATTTTTTATTTTTTTTTTTCACCAAAGACTTCTGTCTTCTTGCCGTCACCTGCCCCTTCAATGAAAAAGACCCTGAAGTCATTGTTCTGGATTGGGCGAACTACCACCATCCCATAGACCTGCCAGACACCTCTGGATTAAACTGGAGGGACGCCATCATCCGGAGAGTGTCTACCCCTGGTCCAGAACACAGCCGGACCCAGAGCCTGTTTTATCACCTGCAACCATGGAAGAATTGTGTGAGCACACCGCAGATGGAGGGCTACCACCCACAGCGATGCGTCAGCCAGAGCCCGAGGACAAGTGGACAGCACTGACCTTCACCCCGAAAGAGGAGCCCCCCAGTGAGTCTGACCAGGGGTGTGAGCCCGAGACATCTGTGGCCGAGGGTATACTGGTGGAAATGGAAACTGAGGACTGGCTGATGGACTTCAATACAGAGGTATCGTCTCCCACCTTATCCCACTCCGTTTCTCGTTCTTCATCACTGTTCCTAGACAGCACCATAGACTGTATGAACTCTCTTCCTGTTTCCTCTGAACCATCATCGCTGTTTGTAAACAGCAGAGAGACCTACACGGACTATGTGCCATTACTTTTAACCCTGTCAAGTCTCCATCTGCCTCCGTCACCACCCTTCTCAGCCAGTCCTCCAGCCTCTTCTCTGCTGGACGTTTTCAGGCCCTCGCCATCTCCTGCAATAACATGCTGTGACGTCGAGCCACAGGTCAGGCAACAACCATCAGCACCAGAGCGAGTGGATCTTGTGGCTCCGCCTTCAGCCTCTTATCATCTCGCTCCACCTTGGCTCCACCTACCTTCGGCTCCACCAGACACCCTCTGCCTTTCGACTTTACTGGGTTCCCTCATCCCATCGGTTCCCCCTTGGTCAGTCATCACACCACTTCCGCCACGGACTTGCAGATCTTCTGCTACGCTACGCTCCATTCCTCTACCCCTACGGCTGCAGCGGGCTCCTCCTTCCCTTCGGCTATGCCTTGGTCCTCCATCACAATGCCATCGCCTCAGTCAATCTCCTGTGCCAGTGATATCACTCATCTCCATCGTCTCCGTCAGTCGTTCCCCAGTTGATGTCAGCCTCCATGCCACCTTGGCTCCTCCCTCTCTTGTCTCCACCATGGGCTGTCATCTCTGTGCTCTGGGGCTGTGCCATCGGACCTACACCATCATCGCCACCGGGGTCTCATCGTCCGTCTGTCACATCTCCCCGTGCGCTATCACCATCCCTTCACCTGCTCCTGTCATCATCCCTTCACCATCTTCTGTCGCCATCTCTCCACCTTCTTCACTCCCTCCTCCTAAGCCTCCTCCTTTACCTCTTTATGCCGCACGGTCGTGCCTTCCAGGAGGGGGCCACTTTCTGTCACGAATATTCAGTTGTGTTTTTCCATAGTGTTTTCATGGACTTTCAGTTTTTCATTCACCACATGTGTTCCTTTGTTTGATTTTTATTTCCAGCCACTCATCAGTGGACACTGGACACTAATCATCATCACAGCTGCTCATCAATCAGTTCATCACCACCATGTATATTGTTCCTCCCTGTTCACTCAGTGTTTGTTGGTCGATGTTCGTGTATGCTAGTGTTTTGCTGCACACTGTTATGCCTGTTGTTTAAATAAACCATGTTAATATTCCTGTCTTCAGTCCTTCATCCTCATCTTGTGACACCTGCATTATATAAAATAAAATATTCTGTCCCACTTTATATTTGGTGGCCTTAACTACTATGTACTTACATTTAATTTAATTTGTTACAATGCACTTATTGTTTACATTGTTTTTACATTGTACTTATATTTTAAGAAATACCTGCATGTAATTACATCTGTAATTAATTTTTGTAATTACATTTATAATATTACACTGTTGACCCATCCCTTAAACCTTAACCCACCCTTAAACCTACCCATACCACCAAACCTGTCCCTAACTTTACTCCTATCCCACCTCAATAGCAGCAAATGTGTTTTGCAATACAATATCAACACAATAAGTACATTGTACTTATTTATTTATTTATTTATTTATTTATTTATTTTTTATGTAAGTACTTAGTAGTTAAGGCCACCTAATATAAAGTGGGACCAAATATTCTAAAACGCTACAGTGGTACTACTAAAATCACACTAAATTTTTGATATATTTATTTAAAAACAGTATCCATACCTAATTTTGCTAACATAGTATGACATATTTCAGAGTGAAACAGATTAAAATGTACTATAAAATACTTTCTTCATTCCAGGCAGCTCATGTTGTTATAAAAATATTCACACATTGGAATGCTCAGATAAGATGACATAAAATTAGAACAACCTTCTGTCTGTCATCTTGGCTTCTTTGCTTGTTTTTATTCTCATGCACAATAAAAGCTGAACAGCCAATCAGAGTTCTCGACGGCGCCAGTGGATGGCGATTCAGCTTGCTCAATCATCCAAAATGCCCCCAACGTGGTCCAACTGCCGATGGTGTGGAACACACCACAAAAACTGGGCCGGCTGACACTCAACGACGGCCGACCATCGGCTTAGAATGTCAAGGCCTTTAAGTAAACAGATTCAGTTTTTAATCGCAAACTCATACTCAATGGAAACCAGGTAGCAGACATTTCAACATTTCCACTGTGGCAATCCATACGAACAAGCCCCAGTTAACACTAACATTGATCTGATGTATCATCCTCAACTCTCTGCAGGGTTATTAAAGACGGTAGCAGACAAACTCTGCATTGCATGTTTTGTTTAGCAGTCATGTTTCCATTTCTGCTACCATTAGATGTAGCATATTAGTGGGCTGCTATTAGCCTGAACATAATCAGGGTGGCAGCGACTTCCTGTCTGGCACTGAAAAGCCTCGCCTTAATCATGCCACATGTAAATGTCAGCACCCCACGAACCTCTGAAGGGCACCGGCTGTCAGAACACATCGCAGGCAGCAGAGGGGTCAGAGGAAACACCAGCCATATCCTGGAGGAGAGAGGGAAAGAGAAAAAAGAGAGAAACAAGGTGTCCAACCACTTCAGACTAGTTGAGCCATCTGCCAATTTAGACATGGCAGTACTGCCATAATACATTTTAAAACATGCTCTAGCTGTTATGGATGGCAGTGATTGACACATGATAGCTGGACAAGGATGTAAGGACAAGATGGACATGACCTGAAAAGTGTGCTAAGATGGACACAAACATTTGAGAAGAGAGACAAAAATGGATGCTAAAGTATGTTGGAGGGTTGCTGAACTTCAGCATAGTCACATTTATACATAATGCATTAATATTTCATAATTTAACAGCAGTTTGCAGCATGTCAGATTTGGAATATGCAAATTTGAATTTTTTTAAAAATCCATTCAACTAAAATAATAATAATAAAATGCTGTCAAACATTTGTAGTATTTTAGTGCAGACCTTTGGCATCACTAACATACTAAATCTAAAATACCTAAAACTAGCTAAAACCTTCTAATCATCATACTAGAATCGTTTGTTCACCAACACGGTTTTTACCTAAACTGAAACCCCCCACACTCTCTGTTCTCAGAACAGAAGTGGTCAGAAGTGGTGCACTGTCAGCCAATTGCTGCCCTAACTCCAACAGTCAAGAAGATTGATTCACAAGATAAAGATGCCCTCAAGCTAACCCTTGAGAGCCAGCATCTATCCTGAGACCAAGCTAGATTAACTCACTTTTTGAACTGTGAACTATGTTCATCACTCCTCAAAGTCATCAATCCAAGAGGCGTGTCTGTATTCCACAGACAATTGTGGAGACATGTCATTATTAGAGCACAGGAGATCATTAGAAAGAGTGAGAGAGAGAGTTGTTTACAAGTCCGGGCAAACTCTTGTTTAAGTCCCAAACCTTAAGTGTAAGAAATAGTGATGGCATGCGTTCAGATGTGTGTCGTCTGTAGTTGTCCAATTACACCCTTCCCATTGTTTAACCTGTCCCACTCTTTCGTATCCCCCTTCTTCCCTGAATCGTTCTTCATTCTCTATTCCTAAAATGCTCAAGTGGTTTCCAAGGGAGACACCGGGGCCCTCAGTGTCCTCTTAATAACCACCATGCACCTTAGATACACAAATACACGGCCCCCAAAACCCTCCACATCTGCATCCCCGATTCCAGCTTCCCACCCTCTATCCGAGTTGCAAGACACAGAGCAAACCCCTTGTGCCACGCAACACTTTACGCATGTCTTTTGTGATGTGTGTTCACCGGAGGGCTGATGGCGGTAGGAGAACAGTCTTATAACATATGATGCTATCTCTGACTGTTTTCTAAACTAGGTGTCAATTCACAACAGGCTTCAGACGTACCAGCTCAACGCGGCACCGCCGAGCCCTGAGAGCGCTGCCCTTCTCAACCACCAGAGGGAGCTCTTCCAGCAGCCTCCATTGCAACGCGCCAGCCCCACACCTTCGCACTCCTACCAGCCCGTGGCCCTGACCGAGATACGACCCGACACGCTCATCCAGTGCCAGCAAATCGTCAAGGTCATCGTCTTGGACAAAGGCGCACACGGCCGCATGGAGGCGTTCCTCAGCCAGAGCCCCACTCATCACCAGCTCATCCAGTCTGTGGTCTCCACACCAGTGCGTTCACCTGACAGCGGAGGCAACCAGGGGGTCAACGATGGCTCACAACCTCCATTGCCTCCACCACCACCACCATATAACCACCCTCACCAGTATATACCCCCAGATCCCCGCCTTGCACTGCAGAGGACCCCAAGTGGCTCTCGTAGTCTAATGTAGAGTTCAAACCAACAAAACTGCAGGCACACTTTTACAGTATTTATCTACATATGTATATACATGAAAGAAATATAATGAAAAAGCTATCTATATACATATATTTAAGGTAATAGACATGAAGATATGAAGACTTTATTGACTTTGCAGATATGTGAAACAACTAATAAGAAAATATGATTTACTTAATTGCTGTGTATTTTGAAACGTTATGTAGTTTTAACAAATTTCTTAACGGTTTTCGTCTTTCTGGACACTCTCTGAGATTATATGGTTGAGTACTTGTCCTTGACACGATTTCTCTGGTGCATTTTGTTATAGACAAAATGATTTCACGGAAAAATGTGATACCCGACAATATTCGTTTCAATTCCACTGACACTTGCTTTTATGTGGGAGCTGGTTTTATGTGTAAAATCACCCTTTTGGCTTTTATTATCCTACTGATGTGTCTATTTATTGTGTGTGTATGTTTTTGACTGGAAAATGATAAACGTGCCAAAATGAGGACACCCTCCACCGTGAACTTTTTGCACTCTTGAACGCTTAGGGCTAGAGTAAACATTTGTGCTTATATCAGTCATTTAGATTCCCTCCAGGTACACTTTTTGTTTTCTTTTTTTCTTTTTTCTTTTTTTACTTTTAAGTGGTAACCACAAACTGTTTCTTCCCTCACTTGTGGCTGATGTTGTAAAATGTGATTTACTTCCTTATCACCTGTCTTTGAAAATGTCTTTTATGTCACTCCTTTTAACTGATATATGTGTGTAAATTAAGAATGTAGGAAGTATTAAGGCTCTTTCACATGACTCGCACCATTGTTCCCCAATGTGTTGACGTACACGACTCAAAATTCAGACAATTTCAACTTTGACCTAATTTCCTGCTGATATTTTGAAGTATAACCAAAAATTGCATGACTTATCATGTGAGCAAACAAGATAAGATCAGAGAAGTTGTACATTACAACAGCAAAAACATATATTCAATATTCGAGGGAATTCGCTAATGAATTGCATCAACGTATATCACCATTAATTTGCATGTTCTTGTTTTAGCACCCGATACGCGATTCTTGGCACAAACATTGCCAAAAATATTATTAAACACATTTTTCATGTCACAATCCCAGCGGACTACCACAATCTGATATTCTTTACTAGGACAGTACAGCATTGCTCCAGTGGACTGAACAAGTATTAATGACCATTTATGACACTCATCTCCATTGTTTGATCATCATTTGATGAATTATAGCTGCCATGATCTCTAAAAATATGTCCAATTGCATGCACATAGCATGAACCTTTAGTTGAATTACTTCCTATAATAAGTCTTATTTGGATTGAAGAAAAAAAAAAAAAAAAAGAGAGACAAAAATAATTACATTGGCTTAATTTAAAATTTAAAAACACATGGCGCAGCACTATACCAGCTCATACAGTGCTTTAAACTGGATTGTGGATGGATAGTGAATAAAATGCAGGTTTTTAGGCTGAAATATTGGCGTTGGACTTTTTTTCCTCTTTTAAGCTCAAATATGTGTTACCTCTTCCATTGCTTTTCACTATGTTCACCATTTACTACCTAGCAACTTCGTAAAATTGCCTTTGTGAACGTCAAAGCGTGCAGAGGGCTGTGTTAAAGCCCAAGTCATGTGAAAGGGCTTTTAGTGTATGGCAATGTATCCCGGCTCAAAGATGGAAAAAAAGAGCCAATCACAGCCTGTTTGCAACGGCTATAGTTCTCACGCTCAGGAATTTCAGAGAGTACCTGAAAGAAGACTGAGATCTTTTAATGCTTGTACTTGAACTTTATGTAGCAACTTGGAACGTATAAGGCCCTTGTGAAAAGGGCATTCAATCCCAGCAACCATCTTTGGACATGTGTATGTTTTTCTGACATGCTGTGAAAAGATGACAGAATTCTGCATCACTGTTGTCACATGACTCAGACAATGTAACATGGTTTCATTGTGATATTCCTTCATCAGTACTCACAACTACATAAAACGCCCAAGAGACACACCATCAGCACTATCTATATCTGCTGTTTGACTCCTAAAACTCTTGTTTGAAGATTTTCGAGAGCCAAGTGACACTTGAAACATCAAATGAGATGCACATTGTTGGCACAGAACACTTTAACCTAAATGTTTGTCTGGTTTGATCTGATTTTATCAGCTAAATGGAAAAAAGTCCAATGGTTTATTTTTAATTTGCTTGTATGTAGCTATCATATATCAGCATATAAAGCAGCAAAGAATTAGCTATGATAAATGTTAACTACCCACAGTCCAACCATTTCTGATAAAAGCTGTCATTATAACATAAAGTCAACATGAAACTGAATTCACCACCTTTTTTGCTTCCACCGTGTAATGTGTTAATGATGTGTGAAGTGATACGTGATATTTAGATAAAATTTTGATTGGACCATGAAAAATGGGTGTTTCCATAATAGAGCCAGACATAAATTTATGTTAAGGAACGTGGAGGCTAAAGGCCTTTGCACACTGAGTCCGATGCGTATTAATGAATCTGTTGCGAAAAGATTTGCAAAACAATACAATATGGAGTCTTCAAGCAGTGAGCAAGATTTAGTTGTCTTCTCTCTTTTTAAAAAGAGAAAAAGAAAGAGGAAATATTGGGTCCATTCAATCCAATGATTGCGTAGAGAGTAAGGAGAGTTCCAACTCATCAAGGAGCTGCATGATTATCTCGAGCATTTCAAAGTTTACTTCAGGATGTCAGTGGCTCAATTTGATGCTTTGCAAGCGATACTGGCACAATCTGTCTTTTTATTCTGTCTCTTTGTATTCTGCATTTTGTCATACAGTGCTACTGCTTTGTGCTGTAGACGACGTGGATCTCAAAAGAGACAAAATGTCTCTCAAAATGCATGCCACGGATGTGGAAAATGCAGAAAATGGAACCTGATCCGAATTTTTTTATGACAGATGAAAGTTTTGGAGGCAGTGTGTAAACATGATTGACACAACGTGAGGTCTTTATTTTTTAATGTGCGGACATTTCGGACGTGAATTTCGGACTCAGTGTGCAAAAAGACCTTGAAGGAGAAATTCATGCTCTATAGCCCCTGTTGGTGAATCTTTTTCTTTTTTTTTTCAAATTTGACGTTAGATGCTCTGCTGAAAACACCTAGCTGTGAGTTGTTAAGAGCTTGTAGAGTACTTGCTATGTATGTTTGGAGACCTGCAATATTAATTTCTCATCCCTTTTGTTATGTTCTCTGCTTGTTGATGTCGTTGTACAGCAAGAATGTTGTGACAAGTAGGCCGTGTTGTATTTGTCCCACCCCTCCTCCACTCTGATTGGACAGCTGGCTAAAAAGTGACAAGACAAGGCAACCAGTAAAAAACACTGAGCGTTCAGCACTTGAGCATGAAAAAGACGCTCAGTGTCCTGTTACGCTCCTGCCGTTTAAAAAATGTGGCGCTCCCATTGAAAACAATTGGAAAAGTATGCTAGCCGCTGAAAAAAAAAAAAAAAAAAAACGCTTTGGTGGACACACAGCCTAATATACTGTAAACATTGCCTAAATAGCTATTTGGCTATTTGCAATATCACCTGAGAAAAACAAAGTTTTTTTTCAGAGGCATAAAAGCCAGGAATGTGTATTAATTTGATTTCATGTTGACTTTAAGCTGTAGTATTCGTAATCGTAACACCATTGATGTGTCATAGGTAGCTGTGTGTCCTTTTTTCTCTGTTTTCTTATATGATTGGGCGTTTGTTTCATAATTATATTGCTGCTGTTTGGAGCTCCCAATCGTATCTTTGTTTCCTCTTCTCATTGTGTCTTTATTTCCATGTACAGTGATGATTTGTGATGATGGACACCAGGTGCTTCATATATATTGGTGAGAAACTCAACACATGAGTTTTTTGTATAACCTGGACATCAGCAAATTGTCTGTCCCTCTCTTCTTAACCTTTATGAATGAACGCTGCATCCTTTGTTTCTCACACATTTAAGGTATAGTTCATTCCAAAATGGAAATTCTGTCATTATTTAATCTTCTTCATTTCAAAGCCTGTTGTTGTGTCAGAGTTGTAAAAATAAATAAATAAATAAATAAAATAAAAAGGTATTTGTGACTTTATGTCACAGAATTATGGCTTCTTATCTTACAACTGCAATAATTGTGACTTTATTACTGCTTTCATCAACTCAGACTCATTGGAAAAACATGCATGTGGTGACATTTCTGCAAAATTATATCATGTTGCTTCTTGCACATTGCGGCACTATGAAAATTAAATGTTCAGTGGGTGGCACTAAAACGCATTCCATTTTTTTTCTGAAATCAATGTACATGAATGTGGCAAAAGTTTATTACGTTGGTTGTTGCACATATTTCTGCAGTTTGGAAATGAAATGTGAGTGTCAATAAAAGGTTAATGTTCTATTGCATTTGAAAATAATGTACCGCCTACATTAAATCATACCCTAAACCTAACCGATTGTGTTAATGGAAGCAAAAGTGAGATAAAAATGCATTTCCTGAAAGAATCTTTTGCCATTTTATCTTGCTTCTACAATTCCTTGAGCTCTTTTATTGAGTGTCATGACTTGTGTTTCACACATCGCAAGTGCAATTCTATACCTGCTAAGCAACCAAGCAAGTTTTTGAGAAAAGGAATAAAAGTTATTGGTGTTTTATTGCCACTAGTGGTAATTTCAGCTAGAAACTGCAGTGCATTTTATGTTTAGTTATGTTTTTGGAGTTTTGCTAAATTGTAAGTAGAAGCATATTTTTCCAATGAGCCTTTGTTCACTCAAAAAAAAAAAATGCTGATTTAAAAACTTTTTTAACTTTGGATTAAATGTTTACGCAACCTGCTGGGTAATTTAATTTAACTCAACTATTGTTTAAAATTCTGTATTGCTTGCTTAAAATGAACCCAAAGTATGTTGGAAATGAACATTTATTAATATTTAATGAATAATTAAACAAACATTTATTAAATTGCTTATTAATAAATGTTTACCTTTTGATTATTATTGTTGCCTCTAGTAATTATGTGTCTGATTTGTAATGTACAACCTATATTGGGTTCATTTTAAGCCAGCCATATAGTAATTTTTAAACAATAGTTGGGTTAAATAAAACAAACATTTAACCCAACCACTGTGTTAAAACAACCCAATCGCTGGGTTTGTCCATTTTCAACCCAACTTGGGTTGGTGTTAACTCAGCATTTTTTAGAGTGTTGGATTCATAGATGTCACTATTGTATATATATATATATATAAAGCAGTGTGAATATTCTTCAAAATATTCACTGCATACGAAATAATAACATACAAGTTTGGAACAACATAAGGGTATGTAAATAATGACAGAATACTTTACAGATCCCAGCCTTAGAGTAACAGACAGCATTCTCCAAGAATTGATCAAACATTTTAACAGCAGCCTAGTCTGGAAAATAAGTGCATAGGAGAATTGCACAACCTGCTTGAAAAATGGAGAAAGTGTCAGTCCTAGTTTAATTTCTAAGAAATACTGAGTGACAGGAGTTCACTTTTTGCCTTTCTCTTTTCGTAGCCTTGCATTTGGCCCCTGAGGGAGTTGGTGTGGAGGAAACGGGGAGCCAGATGAATTGTGCATGACCCTGGTTTTGAGGAGTTTATTATGCTTGAGTGAATTATTTGCCCTGGCTAGCAAATAAGATGTGATCTAACCCAACAGATGAGTGTTGAATTAAATCCTTCACACAACCAAAGGCTATGATGCTAATGCTGACCTTGGTTTAGCTTGCAGAAGGGCTATTGCACTGTTGTGCTATGCACCCTTCAAGTCATATCAGAATGATAGTGTTTATGAGATGAATGCACATGAGCGACACCATAAATTCATAATCATCATGAGCTTATATGTTAAATTAGTTAGCATATTGTTGATGAAAATCCTACTCATTTAGCTGTGTTTTGAAGTGACATTTCTGTGTGATAAAACCATGTACCCATTCAGTCAGTCACGTTCGACGTACGTCGGACAAACCGACGAATAGGAATCTCGCTAGAGAGGCCAATCTGCTTTGAGTGTAACTAAAATGAGCCAATGCACATTGGCGTGCAATCATATGCAGCAGCTGCTCGCCTTGCAGCGTGGGTATATAATGAGCAGCAGGTGCGTTTTGCTTCTTCAGCTTTTCGTTTCGGAGCCGAACGGATGTTCCTGTCTCTCTGCAAGCAAGTATTGAAAAACAAGTCAGTTCTTCAAACTTCTCTTCAGTGCAGGCGTACAGCATGGCTGCTTCCACCCTACACGCTATGGCGTTGTTGCAGGTCCATCAGGCCAAGGCACTGAAGGACCTGCACGAGGGTGGTCATGATCTACAAGTTCTCCAGGAACTTCGTGCTGCAACTGACTTTGTCCAGAAGCAGTCTGAGGCCATCAGTCACATCCTGCCGCGGCGGTCAGCTGCTGCATCCACCCATCCGCTGCCCGCAGCACCTCAGCCTGCTCGACGCAGAGGGCTGCCTCCGCACTGCAGCAGCAGCCTCCATCCAAGCGGCGCCGTGGAGCCAGTCGCAAGCGGGGTGCCCAGCCCATCCAGGCCCCCGCCAAGAAGGGTGGTAAAGCCAAGCCCTAGGATGGGCGACCCGGAGATGGATGGGACTGCTCTTCAGGAGGTGGTGACCACACCACTCCTTCCCCCAGAGAAGGGCCGGGTGGTAAATCCTTTGTTTCGTTTTGTTTCTGTTCTCAAATTCTCAAAAATACTCAAAAAGAGAGCAGTTTCCTTCATCTCCGTGTGAGAAGAGGGCTCGGAGAGTAGTGGGAGGGCAAGAACCTCTCCACTCTCATCCCCCTCTTCTATCGCCAGCGGGCAGCAGCACGTGGTTCGAGAAGACAACTATAGCCTCTCCTGCGCCCTCTGTCCAACCGTGGAACCAGGTAGGTGTTGCACAGCACACTCTGACCCCGCTTCGGGCCTCGCAGAGAGAGCCTCCCGAGCCGCGTCCCTGCGTTCCACCTCGCTGCCCCACTGCGGGTACGCTTATGGTCCCTTTGATCCTGCTTGTACAGTCTCTGCGAGCCTGGTTAGCGCTCCCCAGTCCGTCTCGCTGGCTCATTCTGAACCATCAAGCTCGGCTATGCGATTCAGTTCGCCTGGCGTCCCCCCAAGTTCAGGGGCGTCCACTTCACTGCAGTGAAGGCTGCCGATGCCCATGTCTTGCGTGCAGAGATCACGGTCCTACTGGCGAAGGACACGATAGAGCCGGTCCCTCCAGCTGATATGAGGTCAGGGTTCTACAGTCCCTACTTCATTGTACCCAAGAAAAGCGGTGGGTTATGACCGATCTTGGACCTGCGAGTTTTGAATAGGAGCCTCCACAAGCTACTGTTCAAAATGCTCATGCAGAAATGCATTTTCGAGTGCTTTGGGCTGGCCCTATCTCCCTGCGTCTTCACGAAAGTCGTGGAGGGAGCCATATGTTGCCACATACAACGGGCATGTTACGGAGGCCAGCAGAAGGGAAAGGCTGTCTCCAAGCAGAGGATGGCCCACTGGATAGTGGACGCCATTGCCTTGGCTTACCAAGCACAAGGCGTGCCCTGCCCGCTCCGGTTGCATGCTCACTCTACGAGAGGTGTTGCATCCTCCTGGGCGCTGGCTCGTGGTGCCTCGCTGACAGACATTTGTAGAGCTGCAGGCTGGGCGACACCTAACACGTTTGCTAGATTCTATAGCCTTCGTGTCGAGCCAGTCTCCTCCCGTGTTCTCACCTCAGGTCAGAGACATGGAGAGGCCCCGGCTTAGTGTCGGCTTGCTGCGCTTACATGCGCTCCAGAGAGTCCCTACAAGGCAGACCCTGTTGAGTCCTCCGATCTCCCTTTGGCAGCCGACGTGGCGGAGCGTCTGGCGCCAGGCCTATACTCCGCTGTATCCTTGAGAACTGAGTTTAGGCTGGGTACCATATGTGTGACTCTACAGGGATCCCATATGTCTAGTTCCATGGTTGTTCCTAAACTAAGCACGTGTCTATCCCTCTGGGAGAACCCACCTCTCATCGGGTTGGAGTCACCCCAGTTCTTCCATATGTAGTACAGCCCTACGGGGTTAGTTCATATGTACTTCTCCACATAACTCCTTTGGGGAAGGATGTGGCTCCGCAGCGTTCCTTTCCAGTGAAAGGGTACGCTTTCCCAGTGTTATCCAATAGTCTCACTGAGTGGGTTTTGGGGAACAGCAGTGATCGACATTCTCTGTGTTAGCCCTGTCCCACCGTCCTTAGGCAAGGGGGTTCAGGTGGCTTACAACAGAGCGCTGGAAGAGGGCAGCTCCTGTGGCGCTTTGGTAGGGATTCCTATTCGTTGGTCTGTCCGACGTACAGTGGGTACGGAAAGTATTCAGACCCCCTTAAATTTTTCACTCTTTGTTATATTGCAGCCATTTGCTAAAATCATTTAAACTGAAATATCACATGGTCCTAAGTATTCAGACCCTTTGCTCAGTATTTAGTAGAAGCAACCTTTTGATCTAATACAGCCATGAGTCTTTTTGGGAAAGATGCAACAAGTTTTTCACACCTGGATTTGGGGGTCCTCTGCCATTCCTCCTTGCAGATCCTCTCCAGTTCTGTCAGGTTGGATGGTAAACGTTGGTGAACAGCCATTTTTAGGTCTCTCCAGAGATGCTCAATTGGGTTTAAGTCAGGGCTCTGGCTGGGCCATTCAAGAACAGTCACGGAGTTGTTATGAAGCCACTCCTTCATTATTTTAGCTGTGTGCTTAGGGTCATTGTCTTGTTGGAAGGTAAACCTTCGGCCCAGTCTGAGGTCCTGAGCACTCTAGAGAAGGTTTTCGTCCAGGATATCCCTGTACTTGGCCGCATTCATCTTTCCCTCGATTGCAACCAGTCGTCCTGTCCCTGCAGCTGAAAAATACCCCCACAGCATGATGCTGCCACCACCATGCTTCACTGTTGGGACTGTATTGGACAGGTGATGAGCAGTGCCTGGTTTTCTCCACACATACTGCTTAGAATTAAGGCCAAAAAGTTCTATATTGGTCTCATCAGACCAGAGAATCTTTTTTCTCACTATCTTGGAGTCCTCCTTTTTAGCAAACTCCATGCAGACTTTCATGTGTCTTGCACTGAGGAGAGGCTTCCGTCGGGCCACTCTGCCATAAAGCCTTGACTGGGGGAGGGCTGCAGTAATGGTTGACTTTCTACAACTTTCTCCCATCTCCCGACTGCATCTCTGGAGCTCAGCCACAGTGATCTTTGGGTTCTTCTTTACCTCTCTCACCAAGGCTCTTCTCCCCCGATAGCTCAGTTTGGCCAGACAGCCAGCTCTAGGAAGGGTTCTGGTCATCCCAAACGTCTTCCATTTAGGGATTATGGAGGCCACTGTGCTCTTAGGAACCTTAAGTGTAGCAGAATTTTTTTTGTAAACTTGGCCAGATCTGTGCCTTGCCACAATTCTGTCTCTGAGCCCTTCAGGCAGTTCCTTTGACCACATGATTCTCATTTGCTCTGACATGCACTGTGAGCTGTAAGGTCTTATATAGACAGGTGTGTGGCTTTCCTAATCAAGTCCAATCAGTATAATCAAACGCAGCTGGACTAAAATGAAGGTATAGAACCATCTCAAGGATGATCAGAAGAAATGGACAGCACCTTAAGTTAAATATATGAGTGTCACAGCAAAGGGTCTGAATACTTAGGTACTTAGAATACTTAGTACCATGTGATATTTCAGTTTTTCTTTTTTAATAAATCTGCAAAAATGTCAACAATTCTGTGTTTTTCTGTCAATATGGGGTGCTGTGTGTACATTAATGAGGAAAAAAAATGAACTTATGACTTTATGCAAATGGCTGCAATATAACAAAGAGTGAAAAATTTAAGGGGGTCTGAATACCCACTGTACGTCGAATGTGACCGACTGAATGGGAACGTCTCGGTTACAAAGGTAACCCTCGTTCCCTGAAGGAGGGAAAGGAGACGTACGTCACGTTGCTGCCTATCCAGTTCGGCTCCTCAGCGAAAACCTGAAGATGCAATGCACCTGCTGCTCATTATATACCCACACTGCGAGGCGAGCAGCTGCATATGATTGCATGCCAATGTGCATTGGCTCATTTTAGTTACACTCAAAGCAGATTGGCCTCTCTAGCGAGATTCCTATTCGTCAGTCTGTCCGACGTACGTCTCCATTCCCTCCTTCAGGAAACGAGGGTTACCTTTGTAACCGAAATGTTTCTCATCATTCTTGGTGGCAGCACAAGAATTATAAAATACATAGACATGGCATTAATTATACACTAATGTGCATCCTTTCTCCTTTGTTTTGTAGCAATAGAGCTAAAAAGCTTACTGTCTTTGTTCGGAAGTGAAGACAGGAAGAAAAAATTGCTTAAAGCGCACATTTTATTCCAAACAAAATCACTTGAACGCACATCATGTTGTACTGATGATTTCACAACTCATTAAAACATCCCAGGAGAACTTGAAAGCAGCATAGCATAAATATTTATTACCACTAAGCACTAATTTTGACAGCAAGTTATTAATTGTGTGTTAGCAAGTTATTTAAGAGTGTGCTTGAAAGGCGTCCCATTATACAATTGTGTTTTACTCTGTCTATATGATAAATTTACATTCTGTTAAACATGTTTTCTGTCTATTCCAGGCCTACATGTGTGGTCTGGTTATTTCTTTCTTTACTGTCCTTTCCAGACTGACATGAGTGGTTTGTTGTATCAGCAAATTATGGCACCTTTTTGCAACTGTAATGCAGAGCCATGGATCAACACAGGTCAAAGGTCACTAACAGAGGTCAGCTAACTAATAATGTTTATTTTTTCCATCAGAACTGCTGCTAAAGTGGAAGGCAGTAATAAAATATCACTGTGCATATTGCTTTTGGCATTTATACTGCTGCTGTGCTCTACTGGATTGTTAATGTATGTATGCGAGAATAAAGTAAGACAATAGTTCCTCTCAAGACATTCTTATTGTTTAATTACTGACTTTTTTTTTTTAATCACTAACTTTAGTTCTGTTTTTGCCTTATTTGAATTTGAAATTAATCAGCAAATGAAGCTAAAAACAAATACAGTCATCACAATAATAGTTTTCTTTGTACCTTTGTTAACACTTCACATAGACCTTGATCAGAGCACATTGTATATTTAATTTGATGAAAAATGAAAAAAAGTGTTTTAGTTAATGTCTATGAAAGCTATGAGCCCTTCGATGTGTCCCGCCAAATGTCCTGTTTCAACAGGAAATACATCAAGCCATTTCATGGAGGCTTTAAGTAATTTTTCTGTTACACTGTTACACTTAGTTCCTAAACCTCACTCCCGTCTGGGTCACGGCACCAAATTAACTGGTCCAACTCAACCCACTCAGAGCAGGAATCGAACCAGTGTCTCTGGCATGGGAGGGGGGTGCGCTAACAAGGATGCTAAAGACCACAGTCTTTAGTGTAATTTGCTAATGCGCCTCATGTGGCCAGGGGAGTGAGGTTTACCCGCACAGCTCTGATAGTTCACTTCTGTTACACATGCATTATACAATGTTTTTACTTGTTTTCACAGATACGTGTTAACAGGGATCGTTTTGACAGTCGCATGTACATGACAAATGCAAAGGAAAAACGTTTCTGTGGAAATGTACCCTAAATGATTGACAGTTGAATGGATTGTACAGATTGTTCTACTTTTCATAGCCTTTTTTCTTTTTCTTTCATTTTTTCAAATTAAATATGTTTTCTACTACAACATATTGTCTATTACAGTGTATGTTACACATATTATATGTAAATACAATTAACTACAATAGCAATAATACTAACAACATTTATTTACAAGCATGCTCAAAAGTTGTATTAAGTATGTTCATTAGCATCACTTAGTTCGTACTACACTGTAACATGAATGCTGTAATGGAAATGGTGAACTTAGCTTTAATGTAACAAAAGGAAAACAATGCATGGCTTGCACAATCTTTTTGTTTTTCATTTGATTAAAACAAAATTGCCATCCCACAACTGATGCAAAAAACCCAGAAATTCTTCAAAGTTCATACAAAAGGCATTTATGATGTAAAACCTGTTGAAGGAGTGGTTTTAATAATGAATGAAATGAAAAAAATACCTTTTACATTAACAATGTAAATCACTATGTTGCAAACAAAAATTAAAAAACAAGTTGTGTAAATTAGAGTTAAGTTTTTCAAGCTAATTTAGCTGTCAATTAATACATTTTCAGTCTATTTTATGATATCTCATATAGGTTTCATTAGACCTTAACCTTAAATAGTTTATATGCGTTATGTGTCAACCAATCATTTTCATTCTGTTATTCCAGTTCTTTCAAAAAAACAAATGGATTTTCTGTAGCTAATTTAGTTCAATACATTGTGACAAGAATAATCATACATAGCTTTCAAAATGAGTATAATATTACAATATATGCTGAAACCAAGAGAAACAGAACACTAAACACTTGCATTCACTCATCAACTTGAGGTAAATACTGTCAGAAATTTAACTGTAAATAACAGGAATGCAATGTTTACGTAGGCCTTTTCAATGGCCTATCAACTGCCTGGATTATTTCTAGTTTTATATTGATAGTCACTGAAATTGCTTTCTCCACTGAAGACTGCAGCCTCCTCATATTACATGATACAAGAGAGGGATGTAGAGAAAGAACTAGAAGAAAAACAGATGAACATGTGCGTAGTCCACTTTAATCTGTTGTGGTTTCTCCAACAGAAAAAAAAAATGGAATGGAGGAATAGTTATTTTGCCATAGATTTAATGACCATTGTACAGGAAAGAGGAAATGATGTCAGACTGAAGCTTCATCCATACTTCCTGTCTGTGAGGATTGTTGTGTGAGATCATTGGTGTCCGAGATAACAAGCTCTGTGGGTTTAGTCATCTTGTGCCAGCGCTGAGAAGGAAAAAAGAAAAATACCAATGGCATTTATTGTGCTTTGCAAAAGAAAATAAAAATAAAATAATTATAATACATAAAATAAAATAAAAAATTGTAGGAAGGAAGGATTTGGACTGTGTGTGTGTGTGTGTGTTTTTTTTTTTTTTTTGAGGATCAGAGGAAAGATATGCAAGTTCTAAAAAAATACACTCAAAGTGAAGTAAGCTTGTTAGCAAGTTAGGGTCCAGTTCTCACTATTAAGTTGTTGCTTATTAGCATGCATATTACTAGGATATTGGCTGTTTATTAGTACTTATAAAGCACATATTATGTCTTATTCTGCATGACCATATTGTACATTCCTTAACCCTCAATACCGAAACTTAACAACTACCTTACTAACTATTAATTATTATTAAGGCAAAAGTTGTAGTTAATAGTTAGTTAATAATGAAAAGTGGACCTTAAACTAAAGTGTGATCACAAGTTTGTTCGGGAGGAAGGAGGAAGTTCTGAAGTTTGTTTGGAAGATCAGAAGGAAAGAAAAGACAGGAACTGCGTTTGAAAGGAAAAGACTTACAAAGGTTTGACTGCAAGTTTATTCTGAAGAAAGGAGGAACAGAAGGAAGGAAGTTTAGGAAGAAGGATGTATTTTTAATTGTTCAGAAGTTTGTTTGCTTGAAAGGAAGGAGGTTTTGAAGGAAGTAGGGAAGGGGGTTGATAAGAAAGAAAATACATTTGGAAGTTCAGAAGTTGTTTGCCTGTTTGGAAAGAAGTTTGTGAGATTGAAAGCTTTGAATTCAGAAGGAAGCAGGGAAGGAAGGGGAAGGAAGTACATTAGGAAGCTGTTGGCAAGAAGGCCACTACAAATTGAACACTACTAAATAAATAAAAAAATAATGTACCTTTAGGGGTACAACAGATTCTAACTGGGGCAGTACAACTTTGTACCTTATCAACCCCTAAAAGGTGATTTAGTACCTCAGAGTAGTAATACTGTATGTAGCCTTAACTTGTTAGCATTCCACTGTACTGACCGCAGTACACATACCTTTCTAAAGGGACCAAAACCATGCTTATACTCCAAATGGTTCAAGGACAGCATGGAACTTACTTTGGATATGCCTTTTTTTTTCTCTTTTTTTTTTTTTGGCATTTTAGGCAAATTTTACAGGAATGCTAAGGGGCACTACAATGAACTTTTATGGCACAAAGATGTCCTGGTGTACTCCAAAACATACAAGTTTTATACATTTTTATCTGAGAGTGCACTAAATCCATCAGAGTTCTTGCCTGTTGGATGCTGCCTTTGGTCGTGAAGAACATATAGATTATATATACGGGTATCAGAATCATGGAGGAAAGGGACATTAGCCAGCCAATGCCCTGTCCCCAGGCCGGGTACACATACTTCCCTAATGTCAGAGGAGTCATTTCTATGGCACTAAATGTGAAAACACCCTACAATCAGAAACACAGAAGTCAAATCAATCTTCAGTTCATTAAGGACATAAGCGTTTAACTGGATAATAAAATTACTCAATTCATCATACAGTTTAATTAAAAGATAAAAGTGATTTTAGGGTGTGTTCACGCTTGGCATGTTTGGTTCGAAAACATAAAAGCCTTTTTTTTTTTTTTTTGGTATCTTTAGGCTCTATGTTAAAAATGACAGTGTGAACGCTAAGCACACCAGTACTAATTATTATTTTTTTTATTTTTTTTTCTCTCTTTTGGTCTGGACACCAAAAGAACCAAGTGAACCAAGAAAGTGTGAACACACCCATAGCTACATCTTTCAGTTGCAACCCTGTCTAGTTTAAAATAGTTCAACTTTGAAAACATATCGGAGATGTTGCAAGTGAAGTACTTACCAAACAAATTATTGGAGTAAAGTAAATCCAGCATTGTTTCCAAAAGCCACAAGGCCGATAACCAATCATTTCTTCAATATTTTTATAAAATTTCTCTGCACCTAAAGAGAGAAAAGAGATGCATATATGTATGTATAAGGGTTCAGGGACCTATAGCCTATACACTTTCATATGTGACTCCCTCCTGTTCTCATGTACTGTCAAGGATTCTCAAGTCATTTTAGCTTGTATCTTGAGATTATAAATTTAAACAGTATTTGCAATAATGCACTTGCAATGAAAATCAATACTTTAAAAGATATAACTTTATACAGAACATTTTAACAATTATTGTACACATATCTGTAAACACTACTTATACCTTTTTTATTCCAAACTAAAGGTGTTCACATATTAGCAGAATTTTGGTGAAATTTTGAGAGCAAAAAGGGTCTGTTGTCTATTGTCAATAGTGCAATGATGTATGAAGCACTGCTTACACAGAAGCCACTTTCAAATCAAATCAACTTGAATCCATTGCAAAATCTACGTGGGGAAATCTAATCGCAATTGAAATGCTCGTGAAAATTCACCAAACAATGATAAATGTGACCGCACCTTGAGCTTAGACTGTATTTAACCCAGAATAACCCTTTAACATAATTGTGTGGAGGTTAGCTGGAAACTGTTCATTTTTAAGAAACTTTCCATCACTTATATTTGTCAAACTAAAACTGTCTCAATCCTGTGTAGTCTATGTTTATAAAAGATTTACCGTAAAACCAAGAAATGGAGATTGTCTCAAAGAAGACCAAGAAAAGAAGACACATTCCACTGGCCGAGTAGTAGTCAAACAATTTGAACACATATAAGCCACCCTAAAAAAGAACACTCATTACTATTAGATCCAAACTTACAGTTGGGTGCTGAAGAGAACAGTCTGTTATAAAACAGTATTAAAACAGAAGTTTTCAGCCATCATCTATACCTGGGTGATGTTAGAGAAGCCGATGATGAAGGATACAATGCAGACAATGAGGATGAAGAGTTTCTTTCTCTTCCTCAGGACTGTGGGATATTCATCCATTAGAGCTGTTATGAAGCCTTCCACTGTACAAAACTATCACAGACAAGTGTGCATGTACACATTATTTCACTCACGTCATGCACTGAAACTGCTTTAATGATGGTTGACAGTTGATTATAAGAAACTTTTATAAAAAGTACTGGAAACTATGTTTGAGCAATTTCACTTCATAAATTCATAAAGTGTGTGTGTGTGTGTGTGTGTGGTACCTGACTGTCCAATCCCAGCATCATGAGCATTGAGAAGAAGAGAATAGCCCAGAGTGAAGACATGGGAAGCTGTGTGACGGCTTGTGGATAGGCCAGAAATGCCAAACCAGGACCTGATGTTGAACCACAAACCATTTCAAACTTTACAACAACAAAAATTCCAGAAGTCATGTTACTGCAATGACTCATCTTGTAAAAATTGTATGTGCAATTGTAGTGTACTTCAAGTCTTAAAAGGATTTTTTTTTTAAACTGTACTTGCAAATAATATATTATTGAAATACTGTATTGTCAGGGTTTGCTTGTATAAAGATCCAAAAAGAAGTTGCATGATGCAGAATGAACGAAGATATACAGTGGGTACGGAAAGTATTCAGACCCCCTTAAATTTTTCACTCTTTGTTATATTGCAGCCATTTGCTAAAATCATTTAAGTTCTTTTTTTTTCCTCATTAATGTACACACAGCACCCCATATTGACAGAAAAACACAGAATTGTTGACATTTTTGCAGATTTATTAAAAAAGAAAAACTGAAATATCACATGGTCCTAAGTATTCAGACCCTTTGCTGTGACACTCATATATTTAACTCAGGTGCTGTCCATTTCTTCTGATCATCCTTGAGATGGTTCTATACCTTCATTTAAGTCCAGCTGTGTTTGATTATACTGATTGGACTTGATTAGGAAAGCCACACACCTGTCTATATAAGACCTTACAGCTCACAGTGCATGTCAGAGCAAATGAGAATCATGAGGTCAAAGGAACTGCCTGAAGAGCTCAGAGACAGAATTGGGGCAAGGCACAGATCTGGCCAAGGTTACAAAAACATTTCTGCTGCACTTAAGGTTCCTAAGAGCACAGTGGCCTCCATAATCCTTAAATGGAAGACGTTTGGGACGACCAGAACCCTTCCTAGAGCTGGCCGTCCGGCCAAACTGAGCTATCGGGGGAGAAGAGCCTTGGTGAGAGAGGTATAGAAGAACCCAAAGATCACTGTGGCTGAGCTCCAGAGATGCAGTCGGGAGATGGGAGAAAGTTGTAGAAAGTCAACCATCACTGCAGCCCTCCACCAGTCGGGGCTTTATGGCAGAGTGGCCTGACGGAAGCCTCTCCTCAATGCAAGACACATTAAAAACACCTGAAGGACTCCAAGATGGTGAGAAATAAGATTCTCTGGTCTGATGAGACTGAGATAGAACTTTCTGGCCTTTATTCTAAGCGGTATGTGTGGAGAAAACCAGGCACTGCTCATCACCTGTGCAATACAGTCCCAACAGTGAAGCATGGTGGTGGCAGCATCATGCTGTGGGGGTGTTTTTCAGCTGCAGGGACAGGACGACTGGTTGCAATTGAGAGAAAGATGAATGCGTCCAAGTACAGGGATATCCTGGACGAAAACCTTCTCCAGAGTGCTCAGGACCTCAGACTGGGCCGAAGGTTTACCTTCCAACAAGACAATGACCCTAAGCACACAGCTAAAATAACGAAGGAGTGGCTTCACAGCAACTCCGTGACTGTTCTTGAATGGCCCAGCCAGAGCCCTGACTTAAACCCAATTGAGCATCTCTGGAGAGACCTAAAAATGGCTGTCCACCAATGTTTACCATCCAACCTGACAGAACTGGAGAGGATCTGCAAGGAGGAATGGCAGAGGATCCCCAAATCCAGGTGTGAAAAACTTGTTGCATCTTTCCCAAAAAGACTCATGGCTGTATTAGATCAAAAGGGTGCTTCTACTAAATACTGAGCAAAGGGTCTGAATACTTAGGACCATGTGATATTTCAGTTTTTCTTTTTTAATAAATCTGCAAAAATGTCATCAATTCTGTGTTTTTCTGTCAATATAGGGTGCTGTGTGTACATTAATGAGGGAAAAAAAATGAACTTAAATGATTTTAGCAAATGGCTGCAATATAACAAGGAGTGAAAAATTTAAGGGGGTCTGAATACTTTCCGTACCCACTGTACTTCTTTTAATAAACACAAAGAGAACTCAGACAATACAACACAATTTATAAACGTTAACACAAGAACATAAACTGAAGAAGTCTGAAGGCTTAAATATACAGAGGATAACGATTAACCAAACAGGGAACAGCTGATACTACACTAATCATGGACCATGACTTTCAGGACTTGGGTTTGATCTTCCTTCTGTTTTCTTCTTTTTTTGTTCATTTCTATCTTTTTTAGATCATTTCTATCATAGACCCCACTACATTGGTAGGCCCTATTTAAATAATATTTAAAATAAATAATATTTTAAAGAAAGTGTCCCACTTCACGTCTCCATTTTCAGCTCCTCCCCGACTGCATGCGGCTACTCTCGCCGATCGGTTGCATCCCGCCGCAGCCGATGTCGAACACACCTTCCCTGCGTCTCAATCAGCTCCCTAGCTCCCTAGGTCGTGAATCAGTATATCATGTAAATGAATGTGGCTGATTCCCTGATCAGTGCCCTAACTACTGAACTAGGGAGCTGATTGAGAAGCACCCCTTGTGTTTCACAATCAGCACTTCGCTTGTGTGTGCACAGCTGTTTGTGTTTCGCAAATCAGCATGTCCGCTCATTTACACTCACCTGTCTCCCTTTATTGCTTGATTTCTCTGCTATATCTATCCTTCCTTTTCTTTCGTTTTTTGCCAGTGTGTTCTGTGCTGTTCTGCTGTTCACATACCTGTTTTTCTGGTTTAGTTTTGTCATTTTGTTTGGTTTGTTTCTTTTTTATCTCACTTATTTTTTCTCTGCCCAGTTGTGTTGCGGTTTCCTGTTCCTCTCCAGAATTCACTGGTCTCGGATACCTCACCTGACTATCCTGCTTGTCTGCCATTTATTCCTGCCTCACGATTTGGGTTTGATTGCTCTGGACTCTGACCCCTGTCCCCTGCCTGCCTGACCATTCTCTTCTGTTCCAATCTGGTCTGGAACCCTGCAGCTCGAGCTGTCTTTAATTATTCAATAAATTGAAATTAAGCATTTTTCTGCTTTTGGGTCCTTCTTCCTCAGACTGTCACAATGGCAACTAATGAATGACTAGAACTAAGACAAAAACAGAGACAATGAAAACTATGACTAAAAATAAACAAGACCGTAAAAAAAAACTAACATGGCTGTGACAATAATAAAATCCACTTTAAGAGTACACTTTCATGACCGTTTGTTAATACACTAAAAAGTTAAAAAATTGCACTTAGTACAAATGTCAACTTTAAAGTCTATTTTTGTTTCGGTAATGTCTAGTTAGTTTCATTTTCATGGACTTTTAGTTTATTTTCAGTCACATGTGTTCCTTTACTCAGTTTCCCGCCATTCTTTAGTTGTCATGGAGATTAATTTAATCTGCACAGATGTTAATCATCATTACCCTTATTTGCTTTGTAATTAAGTTGCAGACTTTTCAGTTCCCAGTTGTCTAATCACTTCACATGTTACAGATGCTAGACATGCCTTCCACATGTTCAAGGTGGTATTTGGTTTGCCTGCCTGCTTGGATTACTTTTTTGTCGATTAAAGATTTTTGAAATTTTCTTGATCTTCCTTAAACCCTATGTGACAATAATAATCTATTATTATTTAATCTATTATTATTAAATAATCTAATGTTGTGCTTAAGAAGTACTTATTTTGATGTGACTAACATACTAAACCACATGTAAATGTTTACTTGATTATAATTTTAACTGCAGTGTTATTAGATATTACATTTAAAGTTAATATATTTTAAATATAATCCTAACTTCAATTTGCAGCTTCATCATTACAAACGTGTAATTGAAAATATATGTAAATGCATGACATACACGTTTTGACAGAAATGACAAGTATATTTTAATGTACCATAAATGTTTGTCATCCTATTTCAAATATAATAGAATTTTGAAATTACATATACTGTAAATATGTACTTAAATTGTAAAAAAAAAAAAAAAAAATCACTGTAAAGTTTAGCTAATTGCATTGATTATAGCTAGATAATCAATGTTTATATTTAAACTACATACTTTTAATTTAATTGCATTTAACATACAATTAAGTTAATGTATAAAATGTATAAGAGACATAATGACCTGAAGCAGCCAGTTCTTCAATGGGTCTCTTTGTGATGTGTGACATAAAGCCCACAATGGAAAATATGACGATCCCCGCAAACATACTGGTGCAGGAGTTTATACAGCACACAATGATAGAATCTCTACAGAAAGAACAAGAATCAGGTCAACTGAATCAAAAATGAAACAATGGTACAGCATAAACTAAATAGAACTTCACAGAAAAGGCAATTCTGCACATCAGATTGCATGACATGTACACACCATATGTACATAATTTCCATATGTACATAATTTCTGTACATTTGGACAGAGACTAGTTGTTCTTACTTGTAGACATTATTGTTGAAGGAGTTGTAACTGCCCAGAGCAATGAGAGAACCTAAACCCAGACCATAAGAGAAGAAGATCTGAGTGGCTGCATCTAGCCACACCTGAAAATAAATGAAAATTGAGAAATATTAATATTATCAGAACTGTCAGTGGATATTACTATTTTTGTTAGTAACATGCATTTTCTAATGATTTAGCAAAACAGCAGATTTCTGTAAACTGCACTTAAATACACTTATTTCTGTAAATACACAAAGTGTAGCTTGTCAAGTAACAAGGTTTGAGAGAACAGGAATAATTGAGGATACCATATTTTTGAAAAATTTCTGTAAAATACTAAAGCTTTCAATAAACTTTCTCTAAAATTGCATACATAGAAAAGAGCAAAAGCTTGTCTGTGAAAATTACAGACAGCAACACAACAGCCTCAGCTTTCTGTCTTCAGCGAAGTGCTCTTTGTGACTGTCTATGCATGGTCAGTTCTCGAAAGAGCTGGCTGTGTACACTGTGAGGCGCTCCCTCTCAGAACGCTCCGCTCTCGCCTGGCCATGTTTGAAGAGAGCGGCCAGGCTCGCATTCCCCTCGGAATGGATCCCGCTTCTGCTGAGGTAGAGCAGTGGCTTCATCCATGGGCTTCACAGATGGAACTAGTGGAGTAATGCGGAATGCATAGCTGATATAAAAAATTGGATGACCAGTAATTTCCTACTACTAAATTCAGAAAAAACAGATATTCTAATTTTTGGACCAAAAACTTCTTCACGTTATAACCTAGAATATTGTCTAACACTTGATGGCTGCTCTGTTAAGTCTTCTTCGTCAGTTAGGAACCTGGGTGTGCTTTTTGATACAATCTTTCATTTGAAGGCCATGTTTCTAGCATCTATAAAACCGCATTCTTCCATCTTAAAAATATATCTAAACTACGACATATGCTCTCGATGACAAATGCGGAACAGTTAGTTCATGCGTTCATGACCTCAAGGCTAGATTACTGTAACGCTTTACTGGGTAGTTGTTCTGCTCGCCTGATAAATAAACTACAGCTCGTACAAAATGCAGCAGCTAGAGTTCTTACTAGAACTAGGAAGTATGACCATATTAGCCCAGTTCTGTCAACACTGCATTGGCTTCCTGTTAAACATCGTATAGATTTTAAAATCTTGCTTACAAAGCACTAAATGGTTTAGCTCCCCAGTACCTGAGCAAGCTATTAATGCATTATAGTCAGAATTCAGGCCAGTTGATAATACCTAGAATATCAAAATCAACTGCAGGTGGTAGATCCTTCTCCTATATGGCACCTAAGCTCTGGAATAATTTTCCTAGCATTGTTCAGGAAGCAGACACACTCTGTCAGTTTAAATCTAAACTAAAAACGCATCTCTTTAACCTTAACATACACATAACACATTATCAGTTTATTTTTTCAAATCCGTTAAAGGATTATTAGGCTGCATAAATTAGGTCAGCCGGAACCGGGAACACTTCCTATAACACCAGATGTACTCGTTACATCAGAAGAAGAATGGCATCTACACTAATATTAGTCTTTCTGTTTATCCCAAGGTTTACCGTAGTCAACCGGATCCGGGCCTCATCCAGGTGAGACCAAGGACCTGCAACTTGACACGACCACAACGCAGCCCTGAAGTATCAGCAGAGATTGAGTCAACTAGATCATTCACTGTGAAGGCCTCATCAACATGACAACCAGTGGCGCAGCTCCTCAACAACCGTCCATACCGGTGTGAGTCGTAACAAAGCACTGTTTGCCAGAGGAGAACTGGCCCTAATCTTGCTAATTACTTACAAAGCACTAAATGGTTTAGCTCCCCAGTACCTGAGCAAGCTATTAATGCATTATAGTCAGAATTCAGGCCAGTTGATAATACCTAAGCCTGGTTTCTCCCAAGGTTTTTTTCTCCATTTTAACAACTGTTTGCCACCTGTTTGCCACCTGATGTCACCTGTTGGAGTTTGGGTTCTTTGCCGCTGTCGCCTTTGGCTTGCTTAGTTGGGGACACTTGGCAATTGACGTTTGATATTCAACAGTGCTTTGATCTGCCTGCATTGACACTATTCTTTAAGAGCTGCTGTTCAGCCAAAATAATGTACCAGTTATCAATGTAAAACTGCTTTGACACAATCTACATTGTAAAAAGCGTTATATAAATAAAGGTGACTAGACTTGAGTGGGGGGGTTTGAGATAGCTGCGGCCCCATCTCAGCCTTCACCTGCTGGTTCCTTTGCTCAAGCTCGGGATATGGAAGCCCGCTCTGCAGCTTCTTCCGTTCTGAGGAACTAGACATTCTAAGCATTGATGCGGGTGATATTGGTGATTCGCTAGCCATATCCCTGCAGTATGAGGAACTCATGGAGGTTGTTCCTTGTGCTGTGTCCAAATTAAATACTGAATGGCAAGCCGAGAAGCAGGAAGCACTTAGGAAAAGTAAGCTGGATGAGCGCTTCCTGCAGTCACAGCCACAACCTCAACCTCCACGTCGGGGCTTATCAGGATTTTTTTCCTGATCTCCACACTGAGGTGTCGAGATCATGGAACAAGCCATTCTCCTCCTGCCTATCTAGTCCCACGGTCCATTGTTATTCTTCAATCGTGGGGGAGAATGGCTATGGTATGATGCCAAGGGTTGAAGAGACACTTGCTGCTACATTTTCCCTTAAAGCCCCGGCGTTGCCCACCAAGCCTTGTCGCACAACTTCTTCACTGGTGGGCAAGGCGTACATGGCAGCGGGTCATGCTTGTTTACACACCATGGCCATTTTACAATCATTCCAGGCTGACCTGCTCAGGGACTTAGATGAGGTGGGGCCCTGTAGAAAGATTAGTTCTGGGTTTCCGTGCCATTCATTCGCTTCAGGAGACCAAAGTGTTAGAGGCACATATACCTGAGGCACGTATGATTCCTCTAGTAGATTTTCTGGCAGCTTGGAGTTATACCAAATGTGTCTCAGTGGGTCCTGCATACAGTACAATGAGAATACAGAATCCAGTTTGGGCATCAGCCACCAAGATTCAATGGGGTACTGACCATGATAGTGGGCTCAGAGCAAGCTCGGGTGATGGAACAGGAAGTTCATTCTCTTTTGGCAAAGGGGGCTATAGGGAGGATTCCTCCACCAGAGAGAAATACCGGGTTCTACAGCCAGTACTATATATAGTTCCAAAAAAGGACTGGGGGGGGGGGGGGGGGGGGGGGGACTTCCTGTCACAAATCAGGTCTGAGGACTGGTTTGTAATGATCGATCTGAAAGATGCATACTTCCACATATCCATCCTTCAACAACACAGGACGTTCCTGAGGTTCGCTTTTGGGAGGCGAAGCATACCATATCTGGTTCTTCCATTCAGCCTAGCATTATCCCCTTGTACATTTACAAAATGTATGGATGTGGCACTAGATCCTCTGAGACTATATATAGACGACTGGTTAATTTTAACTCAGTCTTGAGAAATGACGACTTGGCATCGAGATGTCGTGCTCGACAACATCAAGTGCTTAGGGTTGAGACTCAACAGCAAGAAGAGTACGCTTTCTCCAGTACAGAGAACAACTTTTCTGGGAGTCGTTTGGAACTCAGTTGCGATGCGGGTACAATTGTCTCCCTCACATATCAAGTTGATTCTGTTACAGGTGTCCAGAATCAAGCTAGGCCAGCTAATCACTGTGAAACAAATTCAGAGACTGTTAGGGCTCTTGGCAGCAGTGTCCAACGTAATACCTTTTGGCCTGCTGTACATTAGTCCTTTACAGTGGTGGCTCAGGACCAGGGGGTTTTCCCTGAGGGGCAATCCTTTTCACATGATCAAGGTAACGTGCAGATGCCTTTGTTCCTTGATCATATGGAAGAAACCTTGGTTCTTGTCCCTGGGCCCAGTCCTAGGGACATCCTGTCATTGAAAGATTTTGTCAACAGATGCATCTCTCACGGGCTGGGGAGCGGTCATTAAGGGCCGCTCAGCCCAGGTCCTCTGGAGAGAACATCATCTTTTATGGCACATAAATTGTCTACAGATGTTAGCAGTAATGTTAGCTTTACGGTATTTTCTTCTAGAGCTCAGAGGCCACCATGTTTTAGTAAGGACGGACAATACGTCGGTGGTCTCTTATATCAACCATCAAGGGGGTCTGAGGTCTCGCCCGAGTATGGTTTTTGGACTTGTCAGCCTCTTAGATAGTCTCCCTTGGGAAATTCCAGTCAGGAGGGACCTTCTAACACAGGCTGGGTGCACAATATTTCACCCCCGGCCAGAGATGTGAAAGCTGTGGGTCTGGCCTCTGAGGGGGATCAGTTCGTAAATGCAGGTTTCTCCACGAGGTGGTAGAGACCATTCTCAATTCTAGAGCTCTTTATATTTATATTTAAAAAGTATATTTTATAATATATATTATAATATATTATAATATTTTATAATAATTTATAATAAAGTATATTTTATAAACTTTATATTTTAAAGTGGAGAGTTTTCACTTTGTGGTGCAGAGAGCACAATTAACTGCCCAGTGGCTTCAATGCTGGAGTTTCTGTAGGACCGGTTGTCTTCCGGCCTTTTTTCCATCTACACTTAAAGTTTATGTGGCAGTCATTTCAGCTTTCCACGCACCTGAGGGTGGTGGATCTTTGGGGAAGCACCTTGAGCACCTTCGTGGTACCTTGAGAATGAGGCCTGCAGCTCAGGTTAGAGTCCCATCCTTGGGATCTAGCCATCACCTTGGAAGGGTTGTCCTTGGCACCCTTTGAGTCTTTAGAATTGGCGACAATTAAGTGTATTGCTCTAAAGATGGTATTTCTGTTGGCAATTACATCACTTAAAAGAGTAGGAGATCTGCAGGCCCTGTCAGTGGCCTCCTACTGCACTGAGTTCGCCCCGGGTATGGTGAAGGTTATTCTTCAAGGCCAGGATATGTACCTATAGTACCCACTAATGTGGCCCAGTATACAATCCTTCATGCTTTCTATCCTCCTCCTCATGTGTCGGCGGAACAGGAGAAACTACATTTACTTTGCCCTGTCAGAGCTCTTGAGGTCTACATGCATAAGACCTCGCAGTGGAGAAAAACTGACCAGTTATTGGTATGCTTCGGGTCCAGGGGTGCCCGACAATCAGGTGGATTGTAGAAGCTATTTCTATGGCTTATGAGGTCCGTGGCCTGCCTTCATCTCTTCAGGTCAGGGCTCATTCCATTAGAAGTGTTGCTTCCTCCAGAGAATTGTTGTCAGGGGCATCCCTGTAGGAAATTTGTGATGCGTCGGGGTGGTCCTCCCTTCACACATTTATCAGTTTCCTGAGAGGGGAATGAGATGCTGCGTCCTCTTGCCATACTTCCTGCATGCCTGGGAGCGGCTCGCTTCAGCCTATCAAAAGCTGAGGCTGTTGCGTTGCCGGCTTCCCTTTATAACTTACGCCTTACGCCGGCACACGTCACAAGGTGACGCCGCACCAATCAGGATTGGACTAGTTGTACACATGTTTCAGACGTAGTCACACTGAAGGCATTCCCCAAAGAGTCAGCTGGGACACAGCATCTTGTTCCCCTCTCAGGGAACCATGGTTACATGAGTAACCTGAGATGTTGTGTTATTCATGGACTTTTAGTATGTTTTCATCAGTTTCCTGTTTCCTTTGTTCAGTTTTCCCGCTTCTCATTTGTTTTTATTGGTTTCAGCTGTGTTTGATTAATTAGTCTCGTTTGTTACTTCTTAAGTTGCACTCTCACATACATTCTCTGTTCAGTCAAGTTCACGTTTAGTGTGTTTCTCTGCCCTGTTTTGGATTATTGCCTGCTTAGATTAAACTTTGTATTGGATTTTTATCCATCTAAATCTTCGTCTGTTTGTCAGCCTGCAACGTACACCTCTTATTGGGAGGTTATTCACAAGGTTATATAAGTTATTCACAAGTTCAATAGTAATAACATTATACTTTTTAATTTATAATTCCATAAATGCTTGTCAGTACATTTGGCAGAACATTGTTTAACTATATTTCAAAGACTAAGGACGTAATTATGAAATTCCATATAAAAAGTCCTACTTAAGTCCTATTTAATTGGGTCAAAAACGCACCACCACAAAAGTTCACCTAATTGCATTTAATATAAATTTAAATTATAATATATTTTTATTTAATTACAATTAACATATAATTAAGCGTACCCGAAAATGTGAATATGTGAATATGAACATGGTCTTGTGAAATCAGCTGCTGTCAAGCTGCTGAAAAACGTTATTCCCCAGCACTTTCAAACATGAATGTTCTGAAATGATGTACATATGTTTTAAGTACTCAAATTCAAGATTTCATAATTTAATATATCAAATATCATTTCAAATATAAAATAAATTTCAGGATTTTACCTCAGATTTTAAAAGCTTGTTGAAATCCGGAGTGACATAAAAGCGAACACCATCTATCGCCCCAGGGAGAGTGACTCCACGGAAAAACAGAATAAAGAGCATGAAGTAGGGATATGTGGCTGAGAAATACACCACCTAAGGAGGTCGAGAGATAAATGGGGGGGAAAGAGAGAGAGAGAGAGTGAATAATTTAAAGTAGGTGTAGAGGACAACATTATTAACTTATTAGTGTAATGCTTTCACTGGCTTCTGTTTGATGATGGGTGGGAACAAGTTTTTGCTGTGTAGGATAATGATTGTTCTTAATTAGTGATGTTCATCAAGGTTATAGACTGCCGGAAAATGTATTTCTTCTTCCCCAGAGCAGAGATCACATTAAAATTCGATTATCCTCAGAGAAAGGGCAGATAAAGAAAGCAATTTTCCCTTCTCCCCAGGAAAAAAATAAATAATAATGGCAACACTTTATTTCAGGGTTTTTTAACTAGTTGCTTATTAGCATGCGCATTACAAGAATATTAGCTGTTTATTAGTACTTATTAAGCACATATTAATGCCTTATTCTGCATGACCTTATTCTACATTCTTAATCCTACCCAATACGTAAACCTAACCTTACTACCTTACTAACTATTAATAAGCAGTAAATTAGGAGTTTATTGATGGAAAAGTCGTAGTTAATAGTGAATACATGTTCCCTATACTAAAGTGTTACCATAATGATAATTAAAATTCCTTACAATTTGATGTCAAGACATGTCCGTTGGCTACTCATCATAGTGCTTAAACTGTGCAATTTCTGCTACACTTATGTTACAAAATGGACTTGCAACAAGAATGTATAATATGCAGAATAAAGACATCTTTTATATCTAGAAAGTAATGAGATCAGACTGAGCTTCCTCATTTGAGATTCCTGCTTCTTTTTTCTGAGGAAAGTCTGCAATTAATAGTCAGAGATCTTAACTCAAAGATTTCTCATCAAATGCTTCCAAGACTTTTTTTTACTTCTTCTACAGATTTGTAGAAATAAATAACAAAATGACATAAAACAAATTTAAAACTCCATGAAGTCAACTGGGCTTTGAAAAACGATCAGTTAAGCTTTCATATGAGATTGCCCTGAAATAGAAGAAAAAGAAGAAATCAAAAGCAAGCATGTGAATAAATGGGATGAAAGAGAAGGCAAGTATGCACAAAGGGGGTGAGGATAGGAAATACAACATTCTGGGTTGTGGTATGAGGAATAGAAAGAATATCACACCTTCCCCGTCCACTCCACACCTTTCCAGATTGAGAAATAGACAAGAATCCAAGACAACGCCAAAGTTCCAACCAACGGCCAGCGCAATTCCCCTGGTTCCTCCAAACCATTTGTTAACTGGTGCATGTTCCTCCTATAACAAATATCTGTTAGTTAGTTAGTCTGATTATGCTTTTGTTGGTCAATGTCTTGAACAGAAAAGAAAGAAATAGTTTAGGAAACAGTTTAACATTTGCGCACATTCAAACATACACGTTAGGGTTTGATGTCAATGATTCCAAACTTCATCACGTTCTTGTGCATGACATATAGTAACCAATCAAATTTGTGTATAGGCCTACTTGTACAAGACCAAACATGAGATTATAAGTGCTGTGGAGGAGGTCAAGACTTATTCATAATGTAGAAAAAAATTGTGTGATTGTGAACATTATTCTAATTATTGTGTTCCACAGATGAAAGTCATATGGGTTTAGGTCAAGTAAATGATACCAAAACAAGAAAATTATTCTTGATCAGAAAAACTCAGATACGAACTCTCCATACACTCCCAAGCACTAACCACTAAGCACAGCTCAGACAGAAAAATAACTATTTTATCAGTTAACTTACAATATAAGTTCATTAAACTTTTTACAAAAGTGTTAATATCACTACTGTGTTGACTCACTCCCAGAACTCAGTGACGGCACTGGTCAGGTTGGTGGTGTCCAACAGACTGTAGTTAGAAAAGCAGCGATCAGTGTTCCAAGGGTTATCACAAGTTTGCCATGGTAACTCCTAGAGAGAGAGAGAGAGAGAGAGAGTATTAAAATGGGTGAAGATTCAGAATACCCTTGTAAAAAGGAAATGAGCTTCGCTGTATTCAATATGCACTTGTAGTCTACTTCAGTAATTAAACGAATACTTAAACAAACTGTACTTGCAGATAATAAAATATTAATTAAATAAAAGACCACTTAAGCATACTTAAAGAGGGTATACGTTCATATGTTTCTTAATATATTTACATACATTTTTAAAATGTACACTAATAATGTCAAACTAAAAGTATACCATAAATGCTTGTCAGTACATTTGATATTACACTTTAACTGTATTTCAAAGACAATAGAATTATGATATTACATATAAAAATGTACTTAGTCCTATTTAAGTGGTTCAGCTAACTGCATTTAATATAAAATGATAAATAAACGATAATACATTTTTATTTAGTTGCAATTATTATTATTATTATTATGTTTTTGAGGTTTGTTCAAGTGTCCAAGTATGAGCAGTAGTAGCTTTGGCAAACACCACTATACCAGTTAAAGAATAAAGCAAAATGAGTAAAGCAATAAATGACAAATGAAAAAAAAAAAAAAAAAAAAAAATAGCACAATGTATTCAGAAAACAAAGGCTTGTTTTTTCCCCATTCCCTCTGCACTGCTTTAGAGACAAGCTCTTATTCCCATGGCAGAAACTGCACTTTGATTTCCACAAAATAGAGGCAGTTATTATTTCTGTGGAGCCTTTAAAACACTCTCTAGAGCAAAGACAGAGCCACAGAGAGCTTAAGGGGGTCAAGGAGGCGGAGAGAGATACAGAGAAAAGGGAGAAAGAGAGAACTTGAAAGAAGGAACAATTCTGAGAAGTCTGTGAAAATTCAAGACAAGTGTAGCTGAATTCACAGGGCCAGATAAAGACAAGGATGGTGAAAATTAACACCACCAAACCTTTTTTAAAGAAGAAGAAGAAAGAGAGAGAGAGAGAAAGAGAGAGAGAGTATGAGAATGCATATTGGTGTATTTGTGCTTTTTGATAGTCACTCACTGCTTTGAAAGAGCTGAAGAGGTAGTAGAGAGCCCAGGCAATGATGATGATGTAATAAATGTTGAGCCAGAAAGACAAAACCACAGCAGCCAGACCCACACCTGACACAAGAGGAGCTTATTAGTGAAACCTCAGATAATAAACCAAAAATAATAAATAATAAACACATTGGGTCAGATTTACTTACAGCTTGTGCCAGCGCAAACCCTCTTTTGGCATTGCAAAACTACTGTGAGGATTTACTAAAGCCACGCAGTAAAAAATTGGTGCTGAAAAGACGTGGACAGGGTAATTTTTGCGGCTGACCTTTTTGCCTATGCATTTGTAGGATATGATATCCTTTCAGATGCAAAATTTATGGGAGGAGAGGTGATTGTTTTGCGTTAGTCAATTTACTGGTATTTGTGCCATTATTGACCCCCCCCCCCCCCCCCCCCCCCCATGTTTTAAACCAGACACTAATTTGTGTTGCTCTTGGTAGATTATTGAAATGATCCAGTGGCGTCTGTGTTCTTTAATTTGCGTGTCGTCAGTCGATCACACACTGAACTTTCCACTCCCATCTTTTTTTTTGGGAATTGTGCTTTCACATTAATTTGCCCTGTTTAGTAAATCTAGATTGTAGGGTTAGAGTAAAACTCTTGCAGGATAAACACAGTGTAGGCCTATGAATGTTGCATGTGACTTTCGGAGAACCATCTAGACATGTCATCTAGACACAACCGACAATAGCAGCCACTATCTTTAGCCGCGTTTCCACCTAAATTACCCTCCACAGCGGTCTAAAGTACCGTGAAGATAGTCCGGTGACGTAGGACTGCGCGCAACTTTCTAGTTCCTGCTGGATTTCGTCCTCCGCATATAAGCTTAATAAAGCCGTCATCGTCAGTCCATTTTTTAAACTCCATTGTTGATTCGAATAGCAAACAACTCTTACTGCACGCACCGCAACAGACTTAAAAAAAAAAACATCTTTCAAATAAAATGCTGCGTGGAGTCAACCAATCAAAATGCTGGGTGAACTTAACCAATCAGCGTGTTCAGCACGCAAGTCCCACCCCCGAAAGTTCCAGAACTTTGAAAAAGTACTACCTAGAAAGCAGGTACTTTCAGAGGGGGAATCTTTTACCCGGAACTTCATTTACACCCTGGTTCCTGCGGTCGAAACACACAAAGTACCATGGAAGCGCGGCTTTTAAATTAAATAACACTGCTGTTTGCAGAAATAGTAAAGATTAGTATGCAATAGTATGAGATTTAGCCAGTGGCTGTTTCTCAATATGTGTTCTTGTAAATCCTACAGGTTCGTCAATTCCTAGAATTGGCAACAATTGACAACCTTTTCAGAAGGTGGGGCTTCATAGAGACCAGAACTAAAACAGAGCATTACAGACAGACTGGGAAGAGAGGTGCTGCAATGGTGTAAAATATGTTAAAAAATAATGTTTTTTGAATATTAAAGCACAAAAACCTATTCTAGTAGACCCAAAAAAACAAAAACAAAATCAAGACTTTGAAAAAGTTCATAATAGAACTACAAATTTAGTGACTCAAAAAAGTTTCAAACACACACCCCATCTGCCACTGGTTGAACAAACAGGTGTTTCCGCCTTAAACTCACACCACTGGTCATTTGTTTAATGTTGTTATGTATAACACAGTCAGGCTGCTAAAACAGATTGTAATTTGATGACAGTACAAAACTCACAGTAACAACTCCCCAAATAGCTGGTGTGTGTAAGTAATTCTCACCTTTCATCATGGGTATTAATTTCCATACTCCCAGCCCCCCTACTGATGTGTACTGTCCTAATGCCGTCTCTAGCAGAAACAGCGGGATACCAGCAAACACCAGAGTAGTGAAGTAGGGGATGAGAAAAGCTCCTAAAGACAAGTAATACAAAATTCACTTGCAATGTTTTTTTGTTTTTTTTCTCTCTCTCTCTTTTTTTTTTTCAGACTTGACTTCTCTGTAGTCTTGAAATTGCACAACATCTGCATTAAGATCTAAGCAAACTTTGAAATGGTTTCCCACCACCTCTTCCACTGAATTCTGAGATTGCTCACATTAGACATGTGAACAGTCTCATTAGAGCCATTTTAAAGAGAGCCTCCAAGGCAAAGCACATTTTCAGTATGCTAGATAAACTGCTTTTGAGAGGAAACAGCATATCAATTACAGAATCAACAGTCTGTCTGCTATAATTTTCAACATGTTTGCCATTAAACATTCATTTTGAAAATCATCGATATTTTCCCTTTAAAAACACAGCGCCTAGAATCCTAATGCTGCAGAATCACATCAAATGTGTCCTCACTAGAGTTTCTAGATTAGCATGTAGAAGAAAATAAAAAATAAAATATTTCTGGAGCACAATTCTATGTGCCATTCGGTTAATCATCTTTTGTATAGCTAAAATGTATTTTGGTGTTGGTACAGTAGGCATTGGGTTAGCTATCATGATACATGGAGAAATTAACTAGCCTGTCACGACATCCCAAAAACGTGCCTTTTTTTCCATTTTTCAAACCACACTGGTTCAGCAATATAGAATTGGCATTAATGATGTCACGCAGGTGGTAGAGTAATAACTTCTGCTACTTTATCTTTTTGAAATCGGGTTAATGTCAGATTAATGCTGTAAATAACAAACTTGGCATCTGGAGACTATTCCTTCACCAGAATTTTACTATTTTTGTTCTCAGTTGTTTTGCTTAATTTCCATATATTTGATTCAATTGTGGGTTTATTCTTATTCCAAATTTCCCCAGGGTACTAAAGCAAATGTGCACTCTTCAAAAACACTACTTTCATTTGACAAATAAAATATGTAGAATGAAAAGTTTATATATACGGAATGAAAGATACATTAGCTTGCTTACTTTGCTCAAAAGTATGATCTCCACATCATACTAACAAGAAACTATTATAACCAATTTGCTATGCTGTTTGCGAATGTTTGTTGGAACTATGATTTCAGGAAACACACTAACTAACTTGCGGCCATAGTTGAACAATATCATGAATGACATTTTCTCTATGAAAACATTTCTTGCTTTTGGGTAACACACTGCATGGTCTTTTCAGTAGTGAAGGCTGGGTGGATATTCTACAATGTAAATTACACATGCCCATCTAGTTTCTGCAACTCTCACTCAAAACTATTTCTGAGTCATGGTATCAGTGTTTTGAATTTTTATTTACCAAGTAGGACACGTTTCTCTGTGAACAACATTTCTTGGTCCTGGCACAATATTCTTGTCAAACTTAGTCTTATTCCTATCCCAAACTTAAACTAATCATTATGTACAAAAGAGACAAATGATTGATTAATTGACAAGAATGTTGTTCAAACCAACCCCAGCCCTAAACCTACTGAATTTGATTGAATAAATGGAATGTTGGCAGGAGTATTTCCTTTATGGTAAAAATGTGGAAAGCGTATTGATCCAACCAGGCATACCTTCTCAGCAGCCTAACCGTAATAGCTTTATCAGTCTTCTCTTACCTCCACCGTTCTTTCCGCAAAGATATGGGAACCTCCACACATTTCCCAGCCCAATGGCGTATCCAACGCAGGACAGCAGAAAGTCAAATTTTCCCTTCCACGTTCCTCTGTCTGGTACTTTATTCTCCTTCTCCTCTTCTACGGGAACACTGTTGTGAGGAAGGTCCTCAAATGGGACTGCCTGCTTCACGTCTGAGGGTGAGTTGAGGTCCACCGTGCTCTGGCCAGTCTTCCCCATCACAGGAACACCGTCACACCACAGTCAGGTAATACTTCCACCTCAGTATTATATTATCGAGTTGTCGAGTGCAGGGCTACTGACTCTGAATGTTTGCTTGTTCAAACACACTTCAAATGGGATTTCTGGGAAAAATTGTTACACTGTAAAAAAAAAAAAAAAGCCAAGATTTAAAAAAATTAACAGTAAAATTGTGTGTAAATACATTGTGTGCAGAATTATTAGGCAAGATGATTTTCTGATCATACTTTTTTTCCAAGCACATTTTACCAATTCTAAACCACATCAATCTAAATAACTACTATTTATTTTGTATTTAATGATTTTTTCATTCAAGTTATATATAATTGTTTATGAATGCTGGAAATGAAAAAAGCCTTATATTCAGGTGTGCATAATTATTAGGCAGGTTTTTTATTTTTTATTATTTTTTTTTTTTACAGGCAAAACGAGCCAAAAAAGAGATTTAACTCAGACTGAAAAGTCAAAAATTATTAAATGCTCATGAGAAGAATGCAATACTAGAAATTGCAAAGTTAAGGCATGACCAACGGACAACAAAACGCTTACTGGGTCAACAGGATCAGACAAAAACCTATTGTCAGACAAGCAGTCAGTACCTTATCGTCTGAAGGGACTGTTCAGCAGACAGCCTCGATGCATGGCAGGTAACGCAATGTTGCATTCCCTGTTCTCTGGGAATCATGGCTACATACAAAACCTGAGACGTTCCCTTTCGAAAGGGAACTCTACACTGTGTTTGAACGCATATGGGGAACGATATACCCACCATGCTTGAGAGGAGTGCATGCCAAAAAATGGCTAGACAAACTTCAGAACTAGCAGCTTCAACTGAAGTGCCAGAACCACTCCCCCTACGGGTCATACATAGGCTGACAGCATTCCCTATGGCCAACAGCCCAAGCTATAAGCCTCAAAGAGGCCTTCCACAGAAGGCCTACCAAGGCCGCTCAAAGGCTTCTGGGACCAAACTTCTTTTCCGCAGAAAAGGCAGTTTCATCGCCTTAGCATACCAGACAGCTTAGAAGACCTCGATGTTGCAACAGAAAATATTGCCTCTGTCTTTTCCAGCACATTAGACTCAGTTGCTCCTTTGCGCTTAAAAAAGATTAAGGAAATTAATCCAACGCCGTGGTACAATGACCACACTCGGGACCTAAAGGTAGCAGCCAGAAAAATAGAGCGCAGCTGGAAGAAAACAAAACTAGAAGTATTTCTACAGTACAGTAAGGCCTTAAAATCTGCTAGATCTGCCTATTTTTCAAAACTTTTAGAAGAAAATAAACAAAACCCTAGGTATTTATTTGATACAGTGGCTAAATTAACAAGAAATAAAGCTTCAACTTCTGATGTTTCCAAAGAGCACAGCAGTAATGACTTTATGAACTTCTTTACTTGCAAGATTGATAATATTAGAAAAAAAATTATAACCATGCAACCGTCTACTACAGTATTGTGTCAGACAGTGCATTGTAGTGACTATGAGGAAAAATTAAATTCATTTACTGCTTTAGGAGAGGAAGAATTGTCTAAACTTGTCAAATCATCAAAATCAACAACATGTATGTTAGACTCTATACCGACTAAGCTATTGAAAGAGATGCTTCCAGAGATCATAGATCCTCTTTTTAATATCGTCAATTCATCTTTATCACTAGGATACGTACCAAAAACTTTTAAGCTGGCTATTATTAAACCTCTTATTAAAAAACCACAACTTGATCCTAGAGAATTAGTCAATTACAGGCCGATCTCAAATCTCACTTCTCTGTCAAAAATACTAGAAAAGGCAGTATCATCACAACTATGTTCCTTTTTAGAAAGAAATAGTATCTGTGAGGATTTCCAGTCAGGATTTAGACCGTACCATAGTACTGGGACTGCTCTCATTAGAGTTACTAATGATTTGCTTTTATCATCAGATCAGGGTTGTATCTCTCTATTAGTGTTACTGGATCTTAGTGCTGCATTTGACACTATTGATCACAATATTCTTTTAAATAGACTCGACAATTATGTTGGCATTAGTGGAATTGCATTGTCATGGTTCAAATCATACTTATCTGACCGTTATCAGTTTGTAGTAGTAAATGAAGAGAGGTCATATCGATCACAAGTTGAATATGGAGTACCGCAAGGCTAACTACTAGGACCATTGCTTTTCACTCTGTACATGCTACCCTTGGGAGATATCATTAGGAAGCATGGCGTTAGTTTTCACTGTTACGCTGATGAAAATTAACGTAATGCATAGCTGATATAAAAAATTGGATGACCAGTAATTTCCTACTACTAAATTCAGAAAAAACAGATATTCTGATTTTTGGACCAAAAACTTCTTCACGTAATAACCTAGAATACTGTCTAACACTTGATGGCTGTTAGGAACCTGGGTGTGCTCTTTGATACCAATCTTTCATTTGAAGGCCATGTTTCTAGCATCTGTAAAACCGCATTCTTCCATCTTAAAAATATATCTAAACTACGACATATGCTCTCAATCACAAATGCAGAACAGGTAGTTCATGCGTTCATGACCTCAAGGCTAGATTACTGTAACGCTCTACTTGGTGGTTGCCCTGCTCGCTTGATAAATAAACTACAGCTCGTACAAAATGCAGCAGCTAGAGTTCTTACTAGAACTAGGAAGTATGACCATATTAGCCCAGTTCTGTCAACACTGCATTGGCTTCCTGTTAAACATCGTATAGATTTTAAAATCTTGCTAATTACTTACAAAGCACTAAATGGTTTACCTCCCCAGTACCTGAGCGAGCTATTAATGCATTACAGTCCTTCGCGTCTATTGCGATCTCAGAATTCAGGCCAGTTGATAATACCTAGAATATCAAAATCAACTGCAGGCGGTAGATCCTTCTCCTATTCGGCACCTAAACTCTGGAACAATCTTCCTAGCATTGTTCGGGAAGCAGACACACTCTGTCAGTTTAAATCTAAAATAAAAACGCATCTCTTTAACCTGGCATGTACATTATCAATTTATTTTTTCAAATCCATTAAAGGATTATTAGGCTGCATAAATTAGGTCAGCCGGAACCGGGAACACTTCCTATAACACCAGATGTACTCGTTACATCAGAAGAAGAATAGCATCTAGGCTAATATTAGTCTTTCTGTTTATCCCGAGGTTTACCGTAGTCAACCGGATCCGGGCCGTATCCAGGTGAGACCAAGGACCTACGCCTTGACACCACCACAACGCAGCCCTGAAGTATCAGCAGAGATTGAGTCAACTAGATCATCCGCTGTGAAGGCCTCATCAACATGACAACCAGTGGTTGCAGCTCCTTAAGAACTGTCCATACTGCCGTGATGAATACGATCCTCAACTGGATGGAACTGAATTAAATACTTTGAATGTTTTGCGATCCTATCTGACTTATGATAGCAATCTGAGTCGTAACAAAGCATTGTTTGCCAGAGGAGAACTGGCCCCCCGACTAAGCCTGGTTTCTCCCAAGGTTTTTTTCTTCATTTTAACACCTGTTTGCCACCTGTTTGCCACCTGATGTCACCTGTTGGAGTTTGGGTTCCTTGCCGCTGTCGCCTTTGGCTTGCTTAGTTGGGGACACTTGACAATTGACATTTGATATTCAACAGTGCTTTGATCTGCCTACATTGACACTATTCTTTAAGAGCTGCTGTGCAGCCAAAATAATGTACCAGTTATCACTGTAAAGCTGCTTTGACACAATCTACATTGTAAAAAGCACTATATAAATAAAGGTGACTTGACTTGACTTGACTTGACTTCTAAGGGAATGTAGCCAGGGGGCCTGAAGGAACCCTAGCCAGTCACTTGTCAGGGGAACAAAGTCAACCCTGAATGCCACCAGGGAGGCTGACCTGGTCTAATTAAAGCAACCTAGTCTAGGCCAACAACCTGTCTGATCACAGAGTCTCAAATCACATTCTTCAGAGAAGATATCCAGTAAGAGTGACTGCAAAAAGGCAGTAACTAACCTAGACCAGAGTGTAGAGACGGGCATCCTGGTGAGCAGGACTCAGCTTAGCGCCTTTTACCCTTACCAATGAGTGGAGTAACACTCTGCTCAATCCTAGGATCTACTCAACCCTTGATTATTTGCACTGAGGAGGCTGTGCACTCTAAAGGAAGCCAACACAGGGGAGTACATTTACAAGCCTAGGGACTGATCCTCAATACGGAGGCCTTCAACCACTGACCAGTTTTGGGAGCTAAGTACTATGCAGGACAACCCTCAAACGAGGGGAGTACAGGGCTCAACCTAACAGTTAACCGTACTGTAGACGGTTAAATGACATAAATTCTACAATATGTAGAAATACATCACAGCAGCCTTGCGAAAATCCACTACATGCTACATGCTCAATCTGCACCCAGATGTGGTGGGGGAAAGCTTAAAGGGTGGCCTGTGAAGGCCACACACCTAGAACAACTCACTTGCTGATAAGCAAAATCCCACAAACAAGGAACTCGTTCAGGATGAAACCGAGTCAAACCAGCAGATAAGACTGTAGAGTGCCCACATAACAGTCAACCTTAACACAATCCAACAAGCAGTGTACTCAGTAAAAACACTTTTTACTCTTTAAACAAGAGGAGTACAAACATACGCCATCACGCTCTGCAGGAGACCCAAAGAAGGGCCTTACGACTTCCAGAAAGACACGTAGTGTCAGCTCGTGGCAGTGTTCTAAGCTCTAGGGAGCTAAATATGATAACCAAACTCTCCAGTGAGGTTAACTAATTCAACTCGAGCCACCATTCCACCAGGCAATCAGTACAACTTTTACTCAAGCCTGCGACTCAGAAAGACACGTGGCGTCAGCCAGTGGCGGAATTAAAAAACCCAACATACCACCCTGCAATGTACTCAGTAAAAGAATTAATAGCATTAATTGCATTAATAGCTCGCTCAGGTACTGGGGAGCTAAACCATTTAGTGCTTTGTAGGTAATTAGCAAGATTTTAAAATCTATACGATGTTTAACAGGAAGACAATGCAGTGTTGACAGAACTGGGCTAATATGGTCATACTTCCTAGTTCTAGTAAGAACTCTAGCTGCTGCATTTTGTACGAGCTGTAGTTTATTTATCAGGCGAGCAGAACAACCACCCAGTAGAGCGTTACAGTAATCTAGCCTTGAGGTCATGAACGCATGAACTAACTGTTCCGCATTTGTCATCGAGAGCATATATCGTAATTTAGATATATTTTTAAGATGGAAGAATGCGGTTTTACAGATGCTAGAAACATGGTCTTCAAATGAAAGATTGGTATCAAAGAGCACACCCAGGTTCCTAACTGATGACGAAGACTTAACAGAGCAGCCATCAAGTGTTAGACGGTATTCTAGGTTATTACGTGAGGAAGTTTTTGGTCCAAAAATTAGAATATCTGTTTTTTCTGAATTTAGTAGTAGGAAATTACTGGTCATCCAATTTTTTATATCAGCTATGCATTCCGTTAATTTTGTGAATTGGTAAGTTTCGTCAGGGCGCGAAGAAATATAGAGCTGAGTATCATCAGCGTAACAGTGAAAACTAACGCCATGCTTCCTAATGATATCTCCCAAGGGTAGCATGTACAGAGTGAAAAGCAATGGTCCTAGTACTGAGCCTTGCGGTACTCCATATTCAACTTGTGATCGATATGACCTCTCTTCATTTACTTCTACAAACTGATAACGGTCAGATAAGTATGATTTGAACCATGACAATGCAATTCCACTAATGCCAACATAATTTTCGAGTCTATTTAAAAGAATATTGTGATCAATAGTGTCAAATGCAGCACTAAGATCCAGTAACACTAATAGAGAGATACAACCCCGATCTGATGATAAGAGCAAATCATTATTAACTCTAATGAGAGCAGTCTCAGTACTATGGTACGGTCTAAATCCTGACTGGAAATCCTCATAGATACTATTTCTTTCTAAAAAGTAACATAGTTGTGATGATACTGCCTTTTCAAGTATTTTTGACAAAAAGTGAGATTTGAGATTGGCCTGTAAATGACTAATTCTCTAGGATCAAGTTGTGGTTTTTTAATAAGAGGTTTAATAATAGCCAGCTTAAAAGTTTTTGGTATGTATCCTAGTGATAAAGATGAATTTACGATATTAAGAAGAGAATCTATGACCTCTGGAAGCATCTCTTTCAATAGCTTAGTCGGTATAGGGTCTAACATACATGTTGTTGATTTTGACGATTTAACAAGTTTAGACAATTCTTCCTCTCTTAAAGCAGTAAATGAATTGAATTTTTCCTCAGGGACACTACAATGCACTGTCTGACGCAATACTGTAGTAGACGGTTGCATGGTTATAATTTTTTTTCTAATATTATCAATCTTGCAAGTAAAGAAGTTCATAAAGTCATTACTGCTGTGCTCTTTGGAAACATCAGAAGTTGAAGCTTTATTTCTTGTTAATTTAGCCACTGTATCAAATAAATACCTAGGGTTTTGTTTATTTTCTTCTAAAAGTTTTGAAAAATAGGCAGATCTAGCAGATTTTAAGGCCTTTCTGTACTCAATCATTCTCTCTCTCCACGAAATGCGAAATACTTCTAGTTTTGTTTTCTTCCAGCTACGCTCCATTTTTCTGGCTGCTACCTTTAGGGCCCTAGTGTGCTCATTGTACCACGGCGTTGGATTAATTTCCTTAATCTTTTTTAAACGCAAAGGAGCAACTGAGTCTAATGTGCTGGAAAAGACAGAGGCAATAGTTTCTGTTGCAACATTGAGGTCTTCTAAGCTGTCTGGTATACTAAGGCGATGAAACTGATCAGGAAGATTATTTATAAAGCGTTCTTTAGTGGTAGAAGTGATAGTTCTACCAAATTTATGGCAGGGAGGCAGTTTAGCTGTTTTGACTAAATGTAGTATACACGAGACTAGATAATGATCTGAGATGTCATCACTCTGCTGCAGAATTTCAACGGCATCAATATCAATTCCATACGACAAAATTAGATCTAAGGTATGGTTACGACAATGAGTGGGTCCTGACACGTGTTGTCTAACACCAATAGAGTTTAGAATATCTGCAAATGCCAATCCCAATGAGTCTTTTTCATTATCTAATACATTCCAACAAGCAATGTACCTAACAAAACACTTAAACTCTTTAAGCAAGAGGAGTACAAACTATGCCAACATGCTCCGAAAGAGGGCCAAACGGGGCATACTATTCCAGAAAGACACAGGCGTCAGCCAGTGGCAGTGTCTAAACTCTAAGGGAGCCTAATCTGAGAACCAAACTACCAAGTGAGGTTACCTAGCTTAACTCAACCTGAGCTTAAAACTACACATTCCAACAGGCAATGTACTCAGTAAAAACTGGTTTTACCCTTACAGAAAGGGGAGTACAAAGAATATATGCTGCCATGCTATAAAGGAGGCCAAAAACTGGCCTACTACTTCAAATGATAACGGGCATAAACCTGTGGCAGTGCTAGTTCTAAGTGAGCAAAACTCTGACTAAACATCTACCAACAAACTTGTGATACACCAAGCTATTGTGCTCTGAAGGAGGCGCAAACAAAGCCTTCTACTTCAAACAACACAATCAACATCATGTGGCAGTGTTCAAAACTCTAAAGGGAGTTACTTAAGAACCAAACTGAATAGTGAGGTTCACAAACAAACTCAACCTGAGCTATGCATTCCAACAGGCCATATACTCAAAACACTTTTTACCCTTAATAGCAAGGGGAGTACAACCTAGTCACCTAGTTAAAGGGCTCACATTGTGTAGGGCAAAATAGAACTAGAGCATTACCAACTCTGAGAAACAGGGGAATGCTTCACTTTTCATTCATACTACCCTGAAATTGTGAATTTCAAGGCTAGGCAAAACCAAAGAGAGACATCTGTACTGAACCCTAGGGAACAGGAGCTAAAAGAAAGCTAACACTGTTTTACTCAAGCTTGAATCCTAATTCAAGGAGTTTAGGGGAAAAGACTAAACAAAGTATAGAATTAAAAACTCTAGAAAAGTGCGGCCACAGCAACACTAGCATTTTTTATTCACATAGTGATAACACAAAGATAACCAACCTAATGGGAACTTCAAGGCCCTAAATTCCCTTTCTATTACTTTTACACACCCAGGAAAAGCTATACAGGAAAACTACAGTCAATATATTAAAATATATAAATATAGACCAAGTTTATAATCTGCGGCTCAAAGAACAGAGACTTACCATCATAGAAAGATGGAATCTATGGTCCTTTCAAGCCTGAAAGGGCCTCTTCACTATCAAGCCAAAAAGTGAGCCACTGAAACCTTCATCATGGGCCCAGCCCTTGGCCTGATCATAAGAAGTACCTGGGTAAAAAATCATTACTCAGGAGGTGGAAGAAGAAAGGAGAGGGTAGAAGTAACTACCCTCATGGAGAGGAAATCAATCACCGATGCTGCTGCTCCCTCAAATCTTTTTTCTTCCGAGAGTCTCGCCTTCTCTGGGGAAGAGGTGCCCGAGAGGCGGTACTGGACTTCTGGCCCTGTCTCTGATCCTCGGATCAGGATGGGCCAGGACCTCCTGTCTGTCTGGGCCCAGAATAGGATCTGAGCGGTAAGCAGGTTTTAAAACGCTGCCGCTGATCCAGATCCTTCAGCAGATCAGACTGGTAAGCCTTTAACACTGCCATCGTGTGATAAGCAGCACCAGTCTGACCCGCTGCTGCCCTGCCATTCAAGCGAGATGTCACCTAAAAGAGCCTTCAAAGGCAGGACCAGAGCTTTAATGTCTGTGCCCGCCCCATGACGAGATAGTTAACAAACAACTCGTCAATAGAGGGGGCACCGACACATACCCATGCTGGCTCATTCCCTCAACATCAACAAAATTAGCTTGCTGATGTCGGTGAATATGAGCTGAATACGGGTTCTTCCATGCCTTCTCGATCACCACATGTAGATCAGGAAGGAATGGAAGGCTCACGGGGACTGTCAGATTATGGTCGGAAAGGAATCATACGTCGAGCCGTCCGTGTGCGATCCCTTTCTTAACGCACTCTCATGGCAGCTGCAGCCTGCCAGAAGCGCGCTCCATAACCTAAACAGCTCCATATACGCGGGCAGAGAGACTTTGAAGTTTCAAAAAGGCTCGCCTTCTTTCTTTCTAACAGCCAACTTCTGCTCTCTTGGGCTAAAAACCAGAAGAGCACTCGCTGCCAGATCAGATAATGACAAAGAAAGAACATTATCATCATACAGAAGCCTACCCTCATCAGCCGCTGGGGGTTACGAGAGATACACCTCTCTCTAACTCTTCCGCAAGCCCCATTTGTGAACCTCATGATTTCAGGGACCAAAACCAAGCACTGTCCATGCATGCTCCTCTCCCAGACAGAAAATGCACAGATTGTGTGTCAGGTGTCAAAAACCTGGGACACAGATCCACACACTTCCTGAAACGTTTGTTTGTACATAGTAAAATCCCTTACCTTACCTTTCAAAAGGGAATTAAGAATTAAGGTGAAGAATTAAGTGTAGCAGTGTAGCTTTTGGAAGATCATTTTAATTCCATATCTGCAAGACAGACTTTTTAGGGTAGGATATGACTTTTTGGGACTAAAACTGAACTCCCAAAACTTACTGCCAGATTCTGGAAGATAAATTCTTCAAACAGTGGGACAAGATGATGTGGTGCTGGTCCTTCAATAGTCACTCTCAATCTGTCTGCCTACAAAGCCTATAAAAAACAAGTATTCGTGTGTTTTACAACTTCAGCTTGTGATTCTTCAGCTTGTGGGGTCATTTTTTAGGATTCTTTTTAGATCCTGACATCTTGCACTTCTGGAGACTCCAGGTAGGTTGCTGTTCTGAAAAATGGTGGCGCTAAAGGGTTCCTGATGGTTTCACACTTAATTCTTCACCTTAATTCTTAATTCTTTCACAGTTAACACGTGTCTTTTCTTCTCCACCTGTTTTTGTCTGACCCTGCTGACCCATTGGGCATTTTGCTGTCCACTGGTCATGCCTTATTTTTGCAATTTGTAGTACTGCATTAGTATTGCATCCTTTTTGGCTCATTTTGCCTGCAAGAAAACCTGACTAATAATTATGCACATCTGAATATTAGGCGCTTTAATTCTGCACACGGTGTACGGCATTCATAATTTTACTGTGAAATCTATGCGGGCTAGATCTTTTTTTTTTTTTTTTTTTTTTTTTTTCTGCAGTAAACCATTGATCAGAACTGCAAGTGCTAATGTTGTAGTACATTATAGTACAGACATTTTATTTAAAAAAAAAAAAATGGGGTTATAACTTAAGTTAATGTGTAAATATATGAGATAATTGCAATGAAGACATGGATAATCATTGTGATTCCACAGCACAGTGGTGCTACATCAATCATCATGTATTGCTATGTGATTGAAAATTACAATTGTAAAAGTATAGGAAATATTACCCACAAATATAGTGTAAATTCACAATTTTTATAGTGTAGAATAATAGTCTATGTATGTTTTCATGTACACAATAAAATAAAGACTCATAGTTTTGTACAAGGATTACATAGGGGTGTATAGGTTGATTAGGTCAATATTTACAATTGCATATTCTGGCAACACAACTGCTTTGTGATCAATACAAGATACAGAATTAAAAAAACTACATGTTTTTGTATGTCTTTGTATACAGATGCTCTATAGCTAAAACACATGCAAAAAACAATGCCGTTGTTCTACTCAACTTTGTAATTTGACTTTAAAGCCAATTAAACCACGTTCCTTCTACAGAGGCAGTTCAAGAGAATCATTAACTTTCCTGAAAGACGTGCTGATTATCAGATTGACTTAATGGAGATACTAATTCTTATCCATGTCCTACTAATGTGTTGAATTCATCAACTTTATTTGTGATTAACTGCCTTGCAAGTCTCCAACCTGCATGCCAACCTGCATAACAAAACCACCCTCAAATGCCTCATTGTTTTCGTTTAAAGAACAGTCTTTATGCATTTGGAAACAGTATCATTAAATCATGGTAATTCACAGTAAGCAATTCAATGTGAGTCAAGTTTGCTTCAGGCTCTCAGAGTATCTGAAATATCTCCAACATTTCCTCTGCATCCTTCAACAGCTTTTAAGTGGCTACAAGCTACAGAGGAAATTGAATACAGACTTATTGCACAAGCTTTGCATCAATAGACAATAGAGTTCCCAGCTCATTACATTTTTACCACACTATAACAGAAGGGGAAAAACTATACCTCTGAGACGTCTTTATTTTGCAGTCAGAGTGGAGATGCCACCAGCTAGAGGTGAACTGAAACGTATCCACAATTCTTAACTGTTAGACAGTGCCAACTATCCAGTGCCTTCATTCACAACAGAGCCAAAAGAAACTGACCCAATGTCCCGACTAGGGCAAAAAGTTTCCCTTTCTCTCTCTCTCTCTCTATGTATCTGGGGGGGGGCCTTCTATGCCCTGGTGTTCCTGTGGCTGATATTGAGCTGCAGATAATAAACTTCGACCTGTTGTTTGATAGGATTATCGCTTTACCACCCTGAGAGCCCGAGGCTACCAAAAAAGAGTCGATTGCCGTGTTCCAGTATTTTGTGCGTGTGTATGTATTAGTTGTGTGTCAGTGTGTGCTATTTTGTGTGCAATGATTCTTGTGCCAGTTTGGTTGCCATGGGATATCCTCTTAGAAAAGTGCTCCGTTCTAACATTGAAAGAGCTTGTAAGGATTTGAAAATGAAGCAGGCATAGTGCCTAAAATACAGACAGCATGAGGTCTCCCAAAAAAATGACCTCTAAGGCATGACTTTATCAGTTAAGGCCCCTGTGTATGACTGATACATTTATAGTTGTCTTGTAAAAGATATTAAGGTGAATAAAATAGATTTGAAAATCAATAAATGTTTGATAGGCCTATAATGTAATGCAACCAACTTGTTGTCCAACCAATACGCCTATATAGGTCATTTGTCACTTCCCTGAAATACGACCCGTTTACTGAGGTTGCGCCCCTAACGACAACAGGACACTTTCATTTTAATTCATGAAATACGACCCATAGGAGCGTTTGCTAAAGTTGTGCCCCTGTCGACAACAGGACACTTTCATTTTAATGCATTATCTGCGTCATATTTCAGTTTTCGCATAACCGTTTTCGTTTTTTGTGATCATGCAATCGTGGGTTTGATCCCAGGGAACACATGTGCTCATAAAGTGTATATGCACTATAAATAAGGGTATAAGGGTAAACTAAGGGTAGGTTTAGGGGTGGGATGGGTGTAGTCGTTGATAAAAAAATGAGTTTTGCTAAATGGAAATAGGACAAATGCTGTAAAAAGTCCACACATTGCATTTAAATGAACACACATTTTGATTGGTAACAACAGTCATACGTAATTTCATGATGACAGACTTAACACAACACTGTCATTATTTTTACACCAGCTAGAGGGCGCATGACTTTAAAACGTAATTATAGGTCATAATAAGGTGCTTTTTTTTTTCTTTTTTTTTGGAAGACAGTCTGAATGCAACAGCATGACCATATCATGAGTGGTTTACAAAAACTTATTAGAGGAGGATACATTTGCTTAAAGATGTTAAATAAAATATTAATGAAGACAATAATGTAAAATTCTGTTGCCAAGATGTTATGCACTGTTGTAGTAATAACATAGTAATTACATAGCAATACATTGTGTAATAAGCTGCATCTACATCTACTAAATCTCACATTATCAAATAATAATACTGATAGTGAGCTCTTTTATTTTAAAGTAAGATGATGAGTCTTTTGAGTAAGATGTAAAAGTATAATTTGCTGTAGCAACACATCTGTCCTAATTAGTCTCTTTTATAGGACACTTAGGCCCGGTTTTACAGACAGGGCTTAGGCTAAACCAGAATTAGGCTTTATTTCAATTAGAGTATTTGGTAACACTTTATTTTAGGGTTTTTTAACTAGTTGCTTATTAGCATGCGTATTGCAAGAATATTAGCTGTTTATTAGTACTTATTAAGAATATATTAATGCCTTATTCTGCATGACCTTATACTACATTCTTAATCCTACCCAATACCTAAACCTAACAACTACCTTACTAACTATTAATAAGTAGTAAATTAGGAGTTTATTGAGGGAAAAGTCGTAGTTAATAGTGAATACATGTTCCCTATACTAAAGTGTTACCGAGTATTTAAGTTGCTTTTATAAACATACCCTAGAAAAAAACATTACTGGTGTGTATCTTTAGACAAAACAATGGCACTGACAAATTTTAAGACATGTCGGTGCAAGTTGCTTTTAGTTAAAACAGCTCAAACATGCATTTTAGTCTAGGACTAGTTTAAGCCTTGTCTGTGAAACCAGGGGTTAAACAGTAGATAATACTCTGAAGGAGTGTTATAAAGGAATATGTACAATGCATTTCAAGGGTGTGGAAAGTGCCATGTCAGTTTGAAATCAAGGAGACATTGTATTTTGACAACTGCCAATGTCTGAAATTCTCATTGACTGATGCCCAAGTCAGAGTGCTTTGCTCTTGGTCGCATGATGATGAGTGGCACTTAGACAAACCCTGAGTTTCCCTATACATCCTTGGGATGCACAATCCCTGTTGTGGCATTGTTCCTTTTGACTGGTTTAGAGGAGGGGTGCCCAATCCTGCTCCTGAAGGGCCAAAGATCACGGGCAAGAGTATGCGGATACCTAGACACCACACTTTTATTTGCTTGTTGCACATTTAATTATAAAATCATGGGCGTTAATAAAAAGTTTGTCCTTACTTTGCTGCCACAACAGCTTCCAATACTCTTCTGTGAAGACTTTTCACTACAGTAGTTGGTGGAACATGGCTGCAGGGATTTGATCCCATTCAGACAAAAGTGCATCAGTGAGGTCATGCACTGATGTTGGGTGATGGGCAAAAAAAAAAAAAAAAAACACAAAAATGATAGCACAATGGGGATGAGATGAGTTACCACCAAAGCTTAAATCTAGAGATAAAGTTGTGCTGAGCAATAGTCTTATTTAAAATGTGGGAAAATCTGGGGAAACTGTGAATCTGTCCAGAACTGTCAGTCCATATCTGTTCCATTTTTAGCAAGAGAGGTCATAATACCCAATATAGCAACTCTGCCAAGATGAAATATGACAATGTGTGAGATGCACACCTTATAAATCTGGCTGGGTGGAAAGAAAAAACATCCTGCATCCAAGCTGGAGTTTGCCTGAAGCCATGTTAGACACCTAACAATCGTGTCTGTTGGATTCTGTTGTGTTGTCTGATAAAAGAAGAATTGCTAAGCATCAGGTCCAAACCTTACAGCACCTCTCAATGGGAACATTGGGGTACTGTATGGTGATGATAGCTTTATGCTTTGGGAATATTGCTTTCTATTATTCTATTTTGTATAAGAGAATTATGCAGTTTTGTGAGTGATCAAAATTTACAGCAGATGAGTATAATTTTCCACAATTTTAAAATAATTTTATGTTAATACTCTTAACCATATTCTTAGCCTTACTCCCTACAGACAATGCGTGCGTCTCAATCAGGGACAGAAGACACAAGAAGACATGCACATAAACTACGTTGGAAACAAACATTTGGATGTGACTGCCTCAACAGCCTTGTTTTGGAAAAACTGCTCAGAAAACTGGTTTTGCTGGCGCCAAATGCTTCCCCCACAACTCATTTGGCGCATGTGGCTAACTTATTCAGCGCAATGGCAATAAATTGTTTTGCCAGAACTGGGGGATGGTGGAACGGCATAACTGGACTAACCAGCGGATCAATATTTTTGCACACCATCTCAAATGTTGTTTTAATCATTCTGAAATGCCTGAACCAAAGTTTGTAATCAAAATGATTTGGTATAATTACCTCCCAGAACTGTTTCACACGATTGCATTCCCAAACATCAGGCATCCGCCTCCAAACACTGTCATATTGTGTTTCATCTGTGTGCTCTGAAGCGCAAGTAATTTATTATGTAGGAATAAAGAGCCACAGTGGTTTCCCTGGTTGCAGCAACCTCCATTTTTATTATCGATACTTTGCGCCAGTTTCCCAGGAAGCAACTTTTTTCTTTCTCTCTTGAACACATAGGATGAAAACGGTGATTTATATTGATTTGTTTGTTTGAGCAACTAACCTGACACAGCAGCATTAACTCAACCAAAAACATTTTGCAGTATGTAGGACTATCTGTTCTCTTTCCGGTCTCGATCTAATGCTGAGTGAGTAACCTTGGAATTCCATGTGTCCTGTTAACAGAATTGGACAGCTCTCATAAAAGAAGTTAGCTTCACAAAAGCACCTCTTCAATGAGTAATAACTGGGAAACTAACCAAGAACACTGCTATGAACCCCAGCCACTTCGTTTGTGTCTATGTTGTGTGAAGCACAACCCTCTACAATCACTCACTGGGCAAATGGCATATGGTTTTGGAATGTGTAAAAATTTGTTCCATTTTTTTAGGTCATGACAGTAAAAAATGGCACATTCAGTCGATGGATTAAAGGCCAAGTGCTTTTCATCAAATTAACCATTAAAATGAGAAGGTAATGTGTGTTTTGAACTTCAGGTCTGAATTGATTGCTGATTTTTTTCTATTAGCCCATTATTGCATTATAAGTATATTAGTTTAAATTATATAATATGTAATATATAATGGTAACACTTCATTTTAGGGTTTTTTAACTAGTTGCTTATTAGCATGCGTATTACAAGAATATTAGCTGTTTATTAGTATTTATTAAGCATATATTAATGCCTTATTCTGCATGACCTTATTCTACATTCTTAATCCTACCCAATACCTAAACCTAACAACTACCTTACTAACTATTAATAAGTAGTAAATTAGGAGTTTATTGAGGGAAAAGTCATAGTTAATAGTGAATACATGTTCCCTATACTAAAGTGTTACCTATATAATATATATAATATTGCTAACCACTACGATTTTACGTCAAACTGCCTGCATATAAACATAAAATCTTTACAGGTTAAAGAGGTTCTTCTGTTTGGCTTAAAAAATGGGAGCATTATGCATTGTGTGAGGACAGGGAACAGCTATCAAGACTGTTACATCAATGTATTTGTAATTAAATATTCATATATCATAGAGCTAGCCAAGATACTTCAAGGACATATTTTAGTAGTTTCTATATCTCTGTTAACAATGGCTGCCAAGACAAGCATGACTTAGGAAATTTCATTGCCAGTAGACAATTTAACAAAGCAAATGCGAGTGCCAATAGATATTTTGGATGACGCACTGTTCGTAAATTTTCTTGGGAATGAAAATACTTATATCCAAATGCAGCCACAATGTCAACAGTAAATCAGAGGTTACTCACATTAGATTTGTCATTGCCTGCAATCGTTAAGCGACAGGCACAGAATTGGAGTTGTCAGAGTTGGTTTTCATCAATTTGTTGTATACTGCCCTCAAATCAATAAAGGCTAATTACACCCCACAATGAACCTGCGTGGCTTATGGTGACGACAAAACAGGAAACTTTACTAACAAACATGGTGCATTACCCGTTCAGTTTGCTTATTCACTTCTTGCAAACATTCTGTTTGCTTCTTTATTTGTTACAATTGTCATATTTAAAGTGCATTTACACTTTAAACTCTTTGTGTTCGGTTCATTTCTATGAGAATAAAGAGAGAGACGCTGATCTCTGAACTCTGATTTGTGGGACAGAAAGACTTCTGACAAAACATCACAGCCTGACCTCTTGCACAAGTACTTATTTGGTCTGAAAGGTTTGAGAAGTACAAAGATAAACTTTTTTTTTTTTTTTTTACAGAACTCGTGTGTTACGCTGTAGTGTGGAAAGCCATAGATATGTATACATAGATTCCACATTCGACCGCTCCAGACATGTCAGAGCACCCGCCATCTTGGAACGGTCAGCCTGTCGTCACTCACAGTAAGAATCAATGATGCCACAACGTTGCGCAGCTTCTGGTAGTGAAACTGCCGAGATTTAAATTCCTGAAGAAATGGGATAACCTTTCACAGGTAAGAATGTGTTGGTTTGTGTTTTTATAAGTATTAACTTAATATTACATGTTTTTACTATGGTACTTTTTAATGTTTTTTTAATTTACTATGGTAACTTTTTAATGTCATGTTAGCTGATGCCTTTGTCTTATTGTATTGTGTTAGTTTATAAAATCATCTGCTGAAGTCTATTGCAGATACAGATAATCATACATGCATCTAACTATGGTTACAGATGCTCAGTCAACTAGTTCTCAAATGTTCATGGACCGGCTTTGGCCGTTCCAATATGGCGCACAGCTTATGTATGTTTGATCATAGAAAGAGCTGCTATTGAGGCATCTATGTATATATATCTATGTGGAAAGCAACACGCAAGGAATACTCTAGTTTTAATTATACACTCAAGAACACACGAGATCACTAGGAGGACACAGGAGAATAGAAACCCCCTTGTTGGATTTTGTTGTAAAAACATAAACATCTTTAAAATAAGATTAATTATACTAGAGAAAGAGGAGATATTTACACTTGTTCTCTGAAAACATACTGTTTCCCTTTCATGCGAACTCCCGCTGCATCAAACGCGGTGGGAACGCCTCTGCGTGATTGCGTCGTGAAGCACATGTGTAAACTGTCCAGTAGCATGACGGAACGTCATAGGCGGGTGACATCACTGACCAAGAAACTATAAAGCATACCCGAGAACAGAGAACGCCAGCTTCTGTTGTCTTCAGCAAGCACTCTGTGTATCTGTCTGTCATATTTACTGTTGTCTGTCCTGTTACCTCAGAAAGTAAAAAATATGACTCAAATGGCGAATAAGCACTTCAGACCACGTGCTTCTCCCTGCCCTTGCTTTATTACGAGTGGGGATTCACACGAGCTCTGTGTTATGTGCTTGGGAGTGGAGCATGCCCAGGCAGCCCTTGAGGGGGTTGCTTGTGAACATTGCGACAAGAACGCTCCGCTCCCACCAGGCGCTCTTTGAGGAGGGCGCTTCGGCTCGCGTTCCTCAGGGTTCGGGTCCCGCTGCTGCCGAGGCAGAGCAGCGGCTCAGATCTTGGGGTTCGCAGATGGATCTGGTGGAGGGGTTAGAGACGGGCTCCGCCCTTTCTCTGCCCTCACCTGCCAGGTCCAGTGCCTTTTCTCAGTGGAAGTACGCGCTGCGGTTTCTTGCCCCTTGGGGTTGAGGCACCGGTACTTCAGATGTCTGACTCCGAGGAGGTGGACATTCTGAGTATCGATCAGGAGGATTCGCCACCTCAGACTCATGCTTATGAGGAGCTTATGGAGGTTTTAACTCGGGCTGTTGCTAAACTAAATATTTCATGGCCAGCCGAGAAACAAGAGGAAAGATCCAAGAGCCTCTTAGATGAAAGATTCCTACGAACTAGATCTCAACCTCCACGTCGGGGATTGCTATTTTTCGAGGTGTGGAGGTCGTGGAACAATCCTGCTTCTTATCGTGTGTTTAGTCCAGTTACGTCCAACTATAGTAATATCCTAGGACTAAAACATCATGGCTATGCGGCGATGCCCAAAGTTGAAGAGATGCTTGTGAGCTATCTCTCTCCTGAGGCAGCATCGTCGCTTAAATCCCCAACATTGCCCACCAAGCCGTTAAAGACAACATCTGCGCTGGTGGGCAAGGCATACTCTGCAGCAGGTCAAGCTGCAGCATGCCTGCATACTATGCCATCGGGGGGGGGATTCGCACTACACGAACTGCGTCGGGCCACAGACCTGTCTCTCAGGGCCACAAAGGAGACAGCCAAATCAGTAGGCCGGTCTATGGCAGCCCTCGTGGGCACTGAGAGGCACCTTTGGTTAAACCTGTCTGGAATTAAAGAGAAGGATAAAAGTTTTCTCCTGAATGCCCCACTTTTGCCTTCTGGCCTGTTCGGCGACGGAGTCACCACTGTCGTCGAAAGGTTTCAGGAGGCAAAGAGGCAAGCGGCGGCATTTCAGAAAATTCGCCCCCACCGCTCTCAACCTCCTGAGGCTGCTGGGCGGGAGCAGCCTCAGCCGAGTACCAGCTCCTCTCACAGAGCTCAGCAAAAAGCTAGCGTCGCCTCTCGGGCTGCCCCACAAAAGCAGGGTGGTTGGGGGTCTGGGTGGCGGTCGCAGCTGAAGGCTCCGGAGAAGAAGGCAGATCTGAGGACTGTCATCATCTCTCGGAAGTCTTCGGCAAAGAAGCCCTGACGCCAGTGGTGTCAGGCTTCTGAGGGTGGTCCCCTCTGGGAAGGAACGGAGTTCACCTCATTTCAGGGTGCCCATCTCTCCTCAGTGCCCTCAGGAGGGCGCTCTGCTAACCCTGCCACCCCGCGTGCTTCAGGGCGCAGACGCCTTCAGCGATCCCCCGAGGAGGATCAAGGAGCATTCAGTTCAGTCGCTTCCTGCTGGTTCGCCGTTTCAGGGCACTGGGCTGATCGCACAAACAACACCAGAGACCAGTCTCGAGAGACTGGTTCCCTTAGTAGATTTTCTGGCAGAACGGAAAAGTCTGCCCAACATATCTCAATGGGTGCTGCGCATGGTAGAAGTGGGTTACAGAATACAGTTCAGGCTGAGGCCGCCCAGCTTCAACGGGGTGCTACTTACAGTAGTCAACCCAGAGAAGTCTCTGGTTATGGAACAAGAAGTTATGACTCTCTTGCAAAAAGGGGCTATAGAACGGGTGTCTCCGCCCAGCAGGCAGTCAGGATTTTACAGCCGATACTTCTTAGTTCCAAAGAAGGATGGAGGACTGCATCCTATTTTAGATCTGCGTGCTCTGAATCGCACATTGCAGAAACTAAAGTTCAAAAGTGCTTACACTCAAACAGATTGTTTCACAAATCCAGTCCGAGGATTGGTTTGTGACAATCGATCTGAAGGATGCTTACTTCCATGTGTCTATCCATCCTCAATACAGGAAGTTCCTAAGGTTCGCTTTCAAGGGCGAAGCGTACCAGTATCGGGTTCTTCCGTTTGGCCTAGGGTTATCTCCCGCACCTTCACGAAGTGTGTGGATGCAGCACTGGCTCCTCTAAGACTCCAGGGCATTCGCATACTAAATTATATCGACAATTGGTTGATCCTTGCTTGATCAGAGAGTATGGCGGCTCTACATCGAGATGTAGTTCTTGCTCATATGAGAAGGTTGGGGTTCAGGCTCAACGCCAAAAAGAGTGTGCTCATTCCAGCCCAGATGACCACCTTTTTAGGCGTGGCTTGGGACTTGAGGACAATGCAGGCTCATCTTTCTCCTGCTTGTATTGCTTCAGTTTTCTCAGCTGTGAATGCGATAAAACTAGGCCAGTCGCTCACTGTGAAACAGTTTCAGAGACTGTTAGGCCTCATGGCAGCAGCGTCCAACGTGATACCTTTTGGCCTACTGTACATGAGACCTTTGCAGTGGTGGCTCAGGACCAAGGGGTTCTCCCTGAAGGGAAATCCTTTTCGCACAATCAAGGTCACGCGGCAATGCCTCCGTGCCTTGGTCATGTGGAAAAAGCCTTGGTTCCTGTCCCAAGAGCCCGTGCTGGGAGTTCCTTGTCGACGCGTAATGCTAACGACGGATGCTTCCCTCATGGGTTGGGGAGCGATCATGAGTGGTCGCTCAGCACGGGGTCTGTGGGAGGACCATCTACTGTCCTGGCACATAAACAGGGGCCGAGGTGGTGGAGCTCCTTTGGCAAAGGTTCGGTCGTGCAGAGGTAGACCTATTTGCATCTCAGGAGACGACGCACTGTCAGCTATGGTTCTCCCTCACTCATCCAGCACCACTAGGGCTGGATGCCATGGCACAGACTTGGCCCACGCGGCGTCTGTATGCTTTTCCCCCGATCGCTCTGCTCCCAGGAGTTCTGGAGAGGGTTCGCCGAGCTGAGGTTCGGCTTCTGTTCATAGCCCCACTCTGGCCAGGATTTCGGACCTAGTATCCCTTCTAGACGGTCCCCCTATGGAGATCCCTGTCAGATGAGACCTCCTGTCCCAGGCAGGAGGCACGATATTTCACCCTCACCCAGAGTTATGGAACCTGTGGGCATGGCCCCTGAGGGGGCTCACCTCATAGATTCAGGTCTCTCCACCAAGGTGGTTGAGACCATCCTCCAGTCCAGAGCTCCTTCCACAAGAAGACTGTATTCTGTTAAGTAGAAATTTTTTTCTTCTTGGTGTGAAGAAAATAATTTGGACCCAGCTAGTGCTGTGGGTTCTATTCTCGAGTTCTTGCAAGAACGTTTCTCCGCTGGATTATTCCCTTCTACCTTGAAAGTTTATGTAGCAGTTATCTCTGCATATCATCTACCCATTGAGGGTACTACAGTGGGGAGAAATCCCTTGGTTACTCGATTTCTTTATGGAACTTTGAGGCTTTGCTCAGAGCACAAGAACACCGGCTTGGGACCTGGCTATTGTGCTTGGGGGTCTTACCCTGCACCCCTTTGAACCACTGGAAGAGGTTCATGAAAAGTTTCTTACTCTAAAGATTATCTTTCTGCTGGCAATTTCGTCTCTCAAAAGAATTGGAGACTTACAGGCTCTTTCAGTTGCTCCATCATGTCTGGTGTTTGCTCCAGGCATGGTCAAAGCCTTTCTTCACCCTAGACCCGGTTATGTGCCTAAGGTCCCTACTAATGTTGCAGGGCCTATCACGCTGCAGACCTTTTGTCCTCCACCTTTTACTAACCCTGATCAGGAACAACTTAATCTGCTCTGCCCAGTTAGGGATTTAGATGTGTATGTCCACAGAGCTGCCCTGTGGCGTAAATCAGACCAACTGTTTGTTTGCTATGGCTCACCTAGAAAAGGTTACCCTGCATCTAAGCAGAGGATGAGCAAGTGGGTGGTTGAGGTTCACTTGCCTATGAATCTGCCAGGCAGCCGTCTCCTTTGGCTGTCCGGGCTCATTCTACTAGGAGTATGGCTGCCTCCAAAGCTTTGATCTCAGGAGTCTCCTGATATTTGCAATGCAGCAGGGTGGTCTTCTCATTATACGTTCATAAAGTACGGATATGGCATCTGAGGACTAATCCTCATTTCTCTCAGTTATTTTGCTTTATTTCAATCATAGACTCATTCTTATGTACTAGAGCACATGCGCATATGTGCATTCTTCAGAAACGGTGCTTAAAATCTCTTGACAAACTAAAATATGTAAATGACATTTGTATATATTCGAAATAAAAGATATACATTGTACTTAATGTCAGCTTGCTTATTTTGCTCAAGATAACGATTTATTAAGCCCACATGTCATTAAAACAAGAAACTATGCTTCTAACTATAGCTCGAGAGCTGATCGTTCAAGTTTGTGATGCAGTTTGCGAACGTTCGTTTGAACTATGGTTTTGGGAAACACCAAATCGTTGAACTATGTTAGTAACAACGGAACTTGCAATGTTCGTTGGCTAACAATGCTTTTGGGAAATGCACCACAGACAAGGACTAAGGGGGCGTGGTAACTGGAAACAAGGAGGCGGGATGAGAGGAGCACATGTCCAACACAAACAAAGTGCTCAAGTACAAGACAAACAAGGAAACACTAAACAAAGACAAAACTGACAAGACAGTCTCCAAACTCGGTCGTGAAGGGCCACTGTCCTGCAGAGTGAGTTCAGGTGTGTTTAATTGTTGTCGGAGCTAAACTTTGCAGGACAGTGGCCCTTCACGACCGAGTTTGGAGACATCTGTTGTCAGAACCTGCGCTCACTTGTCAGTTTTGTCTTTGTTTAGTTTAAACATAAAAATGTATATTATTTTACAAATCATAGACTATGGTAAAAGTGTTTTGGGGTCATAACTGTCACAGACATGCCAGGAACACTGTCCAATCACAGCGCACTCCCTCACCCGAATACTGATCACACGCACCTGCACTTAATCAGCACGCTCACACACCTTCAGTTACTGTCCGGTCTCGTTCACATTAGGACTTACCTTCATGCTTACCTCAAGGACTCTAGTCGATCTACTTACCTGTCTCCAGTGTCTCCAAGTCTCGTCCTGTGTTTCCAGTCTGTGTGTGAGTTGTCTATTGTCTCCGTTGTTACATCTCTCCACCATCGCCCAGGATCTTCACCACTACAAACACAAAGGACAGTATCATTCATCTATCATTCTCCATCCACTCAAAGATCATCTATATACTCACCTGCACTTCTGTTATCTCTGCTGTGTGTCTAATTAACAACCATTAACTGTACTCTTCAGTCTCCGATCCTTTATTGTAACAATAACTGTCAGGTTTATGTTCAGTTTGTTTGTTTGTTTGTTTTAGTTTTGATTTTCCCTGTCTGTTTACCCAGCTGTATTCCCTTGGTTATTGGTTAGTAAGTACTGAGTAGTACTGATTACACACCTGTTTCACTTTCTGTTAATTAGTGTCCCTTGTGTATTTCAGCCTTGAGTTCTCACAGGTTTTGGTTCAGTGTTGTCTGCATTTATGTTGATCTCCAGTGATCTATATTAAAGATTTATTCTAGTATTTTCCTGTTCATGAGGCTGCTTACCACAAAAGCCGTAACAATAACACAGTAGGATTGCACAAGGAACTGCAAAAATAAGTCTATTAATCAATAATCTGGTCCTGTAATTATATCTGGTCATGTATATGTAACTACATTAGAGGCACATACCTGTATTTCCAATGGGTCTATGTCTAGTATATTCATCTAATTTCAAGGATTTTTAGATATTTTAACTAATTCTTGTCTAATTATAGACAAAAAAACTTACAATAAAAAATTCTTATTTTTTATTTTTTTATTAGAGGTTGTGTAGAGCTTCTCACTGTGCATGTGGCAATGCAGTTCATGCCTGCAGATGCATTAAATCAATGCAGAAGTTATTGAGCTGCATGGGTCCCTGGCATGCATAGATAGCAGGGTAACACTGAGGAATTTCATCTTTTAATACTGTGATGGAGACATAAATCTACATCACAGGACCTGCGGAGAAAAAGAGAGCGTGTGTATTTAAGAGACAAGAAGGAGGGAATGAGAGATGCTCAGATGACAGTGTGGTGTGATTTGCCACAAACCCTGCAGAAATTTTGCACCTTCAGCAAACTGTCCCTCCTAAGAGCTCCTCTTGAGTGGAATTCCAATTTCTTGCTGCACTTTAAGATCAGGTCTTTTGTAGAAAATGTATGCTTTGTGGAAAGAGAATGATGCCCCCAAGTGTAGTTTAAACAAAACGAATTGTTCACTGCAGATTTAGGTCATAAAAATTGCATTAGGTGCACAATACCCAGAGATTACAGAGGATTCATCTCAGATCAATATCACTTATTCCCATAATTATTTATTTAGTGAAATGCCGTGTAATATGTGGTATGACTGTACTGTAGTTTTAAATGTTAGTCTAGTTTGAACTTGCTGCTTGCTACCAACTGACGTTGCTCTCTCCATGGAAGCTTTGCATTTAAAGAGCTAATAAAATATTTAGACTCAGATCAATATTTTGTGTCTAATTATTTACTTATGTGGCAAGTAGCCATGTAAAAAGCGGGATAATGTACATCCAGCCGGTTGTTATCACAGAATAAACTCCTTCGGGCTGATGCAAGATCATCCTGTCGGAGTTTATTCTGCGATAACAACCGGCTAGATGTACATTAACCCTTACTTATTGGATACATCAGAGATTGATGGTACATAATAAATTTTTTTATTTATTTATTTTTTTTACACATTTTAGCAATTTAAAAATGTTTGAAGGATATTTTACACGGCACCCCTGCTCTCGACAGACGGCACCCCAGCTGGGAAACGTTGCTTTAACATAGCTGAAGTGAAATAAATGCAATATTCTCAAATACACAAATGTTTCAGAGACATTTTTTATTCAATACTTTATGTACGCTACTGCTTAATACAGCATCTGTTTACACAAGAATAAAGTTCAACATAATATAAGCCTATACTATAGAATAGAATAAACACGAAACAGACATGAATTTGGCCAATCATGGAACAGCTTTCGTCATCAGTGCTCGTGCAGCCTCTTTTAGGCTTGATCGACTTCATGCGGCACCACAAAGATTGGCTGCCGCCTGACAAAAGCAATGCATTCTGGTTAGAAGATTTGTTCAAATTTGATCGCTGCTGCAGCTGCCTTACGATCACATGTACCGCAAGAGCAAAACAAGAACATCCGCCTAAGTCAGGCGCTGCAGTTGCTCAAAATTGTGAAAGCCTTGATGATGACACACTTTATTCTCATTGCTCAGATTCTGTGATGACAAGGATGGCGTGTGTTGCGTGTTTTTTCTTAGACAAGTTCCTGTATTTTACCAATCTTGATATTAAATATATGATATTCAAAACATGGGAATTTCAAATCGCATCCACTTCTTCGGCTACAATCAATGCAAAAATCGTGTGGTCTGCCATGAATGATGGTTCAGCAGTCTACGGAAAGCACAAAGTGTCTGATCTGATGGCCGTCTCTATACTCCTCCCCCAAACAAATTAGCCTATTTGTCCATTAAAGTTTAAGTAGTAATAGTATGTTTCAGTGCGACAGGATGAAATAAATTCGAATTAACGGAAATATTTCAAATATGTCAAATATTACATTCCTTATAGAAATGGGATAGAAACGTTTTAGTGTTTTAGTCATCAATATAATTACAGAGACTTCTTTTTTTGACAAATGGTTAAAACTAAAATACAAATTACAATTTTTAAAATAGAAAAATAACAACAATGTAAACAGATGTAAACCAGACAAATTAACATATTAAGACTAAAATTAATTATGTGATCCATGCTATTATGTCATATGAAATTTAATATATAAAGATGCTAATAACTAAAAAGTTTACTGCATAAAATGGTAATTTTGAAGCTTGAAATATAGTCATTTTGCTTCAATAGTCAAACCCCAAAGGATACTATTTTTCAGTGTTTCTTCAACCCCACCCCCCACCCAAAATATATATTTAATGGTTTTAAATTGCCTCAGCTGCAGTAACCCTCAATTTGAACTCATAAAAACAGTTCTAGTTCTCCTGAGAACATCAGCATAATAAAACAAACTAATTACCTTAATTATGCATATTAACAGCTGAACCTAATTTTGTTCATTTGACATCCTGAGTGATATTTATTAACAACCTAATACACTGCAACAAAATGGCTTGTAAGGTAATCTAATTCATTTATAATCTTTTTATAGTATCTAAAGTTCTATCTATAATAACCTAAAATAAAATCATCATTCTGTCTTCTCAAACTCCACTACTGTGTTCTGTGTTTGCTTTCTCTGCTCCATCTTCCTGAATGTGTCGAGATCTCTGTGGTTTAATGATTACACGATTAAACAGTGTGAGGCGTGGACTGTTTGGTCGGAGCTGCTTCAGGTCACTAGAGGGGGTGATGATGTCACGACCCTGAGGAGATAGAAAGGAGACTGTTACATTAATTTCTTTAAATTACATTAAATATGTGTTTGAAGTTATGGGTTGTTATAGTTCACATCAATAGAGTTCCCAAAGTAAAAATCCCAATAATTTAATAAAGAAAGCAATTATTAACAATTAAGTACACTCTCTCTCTCTCTCTATGTATATATATATATATATATATATATATATATATATATATAGTGCTGTCAATCGATTAAAAAAATGAACTCGGTTAATCACAATTTTTTCTGTGATTAATCGTGATTAATCACAATTAAAAACACTTACGTTTTTAATATATTTTATAATGTAATAATTTCACAGTTAATCTCCAAAATAAAACAACATAAAGAAACAACATGAAGACAGTATATTTTAAATACTTGTTTAATGGTATCTTTTTATGAATGAAGGCCAGTATCACTGATACTAACAGCCTACAGCTACTGATGTCTTGATGAAATTTATTTTTTCCCCAATTTTAAACATGAATTATGGCCATTCAACATTACAGTGTAATTGAAAGCTATATCATTTTTTACATTTATTAGGCTTCAAAAATATAACAACTTTTAATTCAAGTGAACTTAGAACAATCCTCACATAAACCCATAATAAATGTCATATTTACCTGTGCCTTTCCTACCTGTCTAACAAATACAGAAATTAAATAAAGTTACCAAACAGTCTGCACTGCATAATTTATAGCCTAAATTAAATATAGATAATCATTATTAAAGCTACAAAAGTTCTTTAGTCAAGAGCAGTGAGTAATTTTCTCTGTTACCTTTGTTCTTTAGACTCAGATCAATATTTTGTGTCTAATTATTTACTGAAGAAATCGTGTGACCAATGGATTTCTCCCTACAGATGTTCCATCAATGGGTGAATGGTAAGCAGAAATAGCTGCTGCATACACTTTTAAAGTAGAAGGAGATAATCCAGTGGAAAAACGTTCTTGCAAGAACTCAAGTACAGGACCCACAGTGCAAAAAGCTGGGTCTAGATGACGTTCTTCACACCAAGAAGAAAACAGCCTCCACTTAATGGCATACATTATGACCCCTCAAGGGCCATGCCCACAGCTTCCTCAACTCCGGGTGAGGGTGCAAAATCGTGCCTCCTGCTTGCGACATGAGATCTGGTCAGACTGGAATCTCCATAGGGAGACCCTCTATCAGGGACACCAGGTCTGAAAACCATATGCTGGTCAGCCCGACCACGTCTGTACCATGGCATCTAGTCCAAGAAGAGCTGGATGAGTGATGGAGAACCATAGCTGACAGTGTGTTGTCTCCAGAGATGCAAACAGGTCCACTTCTGCACGACCGAACTTCTCCCAAAAGAAGCTCCACAGCCTCAGGGTGGAGCCTCCATTCCCTGGGCCTCAGCCCCTGTCTCGACAGGATGTCTGCTCCCTGATTTTGAGGTCCAGGAAAGTAGGCTGCCCAGGATGATTTGATGGGCCAGCTTGCATAGGTGACGTGACCTCAGACCCCCCTGATGGTTGATATAGGAGACCACTGACGTATTGTCCGTGCGGACCAACACGTGATGGCCCCTCAGGTCTGGGAGGAAGTGTTTGAGAGTTTCAAACATTGCCATCATTTCCAGCCGATTTATGTGCCAGGAAAGTAGATGGTCCTGCCACAGACCCTGAGCTGAGCGACCACTCATGATCACTCCCCAACCTGTGAGAGAAGCATCCATCGTTAGCATTACGCGACGACAAGGAGCTCCCAACACAGGCCCTTGGGACAGGAACCAAGGTTGTTTTTGACATGACTAAGACATCGCTGCGTGACCTTGATCATGTGAAACGGATTCCCCTCGAGGAGAATCCCTTGGTTCTGAGCCACCACTGTAAAGGTCTCATGTGCAGCAGGCCAAAAAGTATCACGTTGGATGCTGCTGCCATCAGACCTGACAGTTTCTGAAACTGTTTTACAGTGAGTGACTGGCCTAGTTTTATTGCATTCACAGCTGAGAGAATCGAAGCAATACGAACAAGCTGAGCCCGCATGTTCTTCGAGCCTAGAAAAGTGGTCGTCTGAGATTGAATGAGCACACTCTTCTTGGCTTTGAGCCTGAACCCCAACCTTCTCATATGGGCGAGAACGACATATAAACGGCATATAAATAAAGGTGACATCTCGATGTCGGACTGCCATGTGCTCGGATTGAGCCAGAATCATCCAATCGTCGATGTAATTCAATATGCGAATGCCCTGGAGTCTCAGAGAAGCCAGAGCTGCATCCATGCATTTTATGAAGGTGCTGGGTGACAAACCTAGGCCGAACAGAAGTACCCGATATTGGTATGCTTCGCCCCTGAAAGCAAACCTCAGGAACTTCCTGTGTTGAGGATGGATTGATACATGAAAATATGCGTCCTTGAGATCGATCGTCACAAACTAGTCCTCGGGCTTGATTTGTGACACAATCTGTTTGAGTGTAAGCATCTTGAACTTCAACTTTTGAACTGTGCAAATCAGAACGCGCAGATCTAGAATGGGACACAACCCTCCATCCTTCTTTGGAACAATGAAGTAACAGCTGTAAAAGCCTGACAGCTTATTGGGAGGGGACACCCATTCTATAGCCCCTTTTTTAAAAGAGAGTCAGAACTTCTTGTTCCATAACCAGAGACTGCTCTGGGTTCACTACAGTAGGGAGAACCCCATTGAACCTTGGGGGGGCGGAGCCCAAACTGTATTCTATAACTGTATCCTCCTGAGGGCGCCAAAGAGAAGCGGCCACCGTGTAATGAGGTGAACTCTATTTCTCCCCGGAGGGGACCACCCTCAGAAGCCTGACACCACTGGCGTCAGGACTTCTACGCCGAAGCCTTCTTTGAGACAATGATGGTTCTCAAATTTGTCTTTCTGTAGAGGAGCCCGAGTGGCGACGCTGATCTTTTGCTGTGCTGTGTGTGAGGAGCTCGCACTCGGCTGAGACTGCTCCCGGCCAGCAGTCTCAGAGACATGAGAAGTATTTTCTGAAATGCCGCCGCTTGCTTTTTCGCCTCCTGAAACCTGTCGACGACTGATGTAACAGCATCACCAAACAGGCCAGAAGGCGATAGCGGGGCATTAAAAAGGAAGCTTTTGTCTTTCTTCTTTATACCAGACAGATTGAGCCACAGATGCCTCTCAGTGGCCACCAGGGCTGCCATAGAATGGCCGACTGACTTGGCCGTCTCCTTAGTGGCCCTGAGAGACAGATCTGTAGCAAGGCGCAGTTCTCTAATTGTGTCTACTGTAACTTCCCCACCCTCATCAATCTCTTTTAACAGATCAGCCTGGTACACTTACATGATCGCCATAGTGTGCAGGCATGCTTGACCTGAAGCCGAGTACTCTTTGCCCACCAGTGCTGAAGTGGTCTTTAACGACTTGGTGGGCAGCCTCAGGGGAGAGATAGCTTGCGAGTGTCTCTTCAACCCTGGGCATCGCCGCATAGCCATAGTGTTTCAGCCCCAAGATATTAGAATAATTAGACATATGCAGGCTGAAAACACGATATAATGCTGGCTTATTCCACAACGTTGACACCTCGGTGTGGAGGCCGGGAAAGAATGGCAATCCCCGACGTGGAGGTTGTGATCTGGACAGTAAAAATCTTTCATCCAGCAAACTTTTAGTCTTTTCTTCTTGTTTCTCGGCTGGCCAATCGATATTTAATTTAGCAACAGCACGAGTCACAACCTCCATGAGCTCCTCATAAGCAGGTGTGTGAGGTGGCGAATCCTCTGCATCGATACTCACAATATCCACCTCCTCAGAGCTGGACATGTGAAGTACCGGTGCCTCAACCAGAGGGGAAGAAACCGCAGAGTGTGCTTCCGCCCGGCAGGAACAGAGAGTTTTCATGTTAAACTTATCGCAGTGCTCACAAGCAACCCCCTAGAGGGCTGCCTGAGTATGCTCCGCTCCCAAACAAACAACACAAAGCTTGTGTGTATCCCCACCCAAGATGTAACGAGGGCAGGGAGAAGCACATGGTCTAAACTGCTGCTTGTTCGCCATTTCATATAATATATTGTGCTTTTGATAGACAACAATAAATATGACAAAGACAGATACACAGAGCGCTTGCTGAAGACACAGAAGCTAGCGTTCTTTGTTCTGGGTATGCTTTATAGTTTCCTGGTCTGTGACGTCACCCGCCTATGATGTCATGCTATCGGACAGTTTACACATGTGCTTCACGACACAATCACGCAGAGCCGTTCCCCACCGCGTCCTGACGCAGCTCGAAGTTCCCATGAAAGGAAACTGAATTCAAGCGCACGGTGGCGCGAGTCTTTCTTTGCGTCATGTGTGTGTGACAGGACATTAACAGACAGTGCATTCTCTTTTTCTCTTTTGGCGCATTTAAATAGTTTGAAAGCATTTGCATGAATAAAAGCGTGATCATATATTGTAATGCTAGCCAAAGGATGACAGAAAAAAACAGATGCTGCGTTAATTGCGTTAATATTTTTAATGCGTTAAACTGGAAAAAAATGTATTGCATACATTAACGTGTTAACGTTGACAGCACTAATATATATATATATATATATATATATAAACTACCATGATCTCTGAGGTTAGTGATAATTTATGCTTCTGTAGAAGCCATAAGTCAATGTGATTTTTAGTGCATTTTTATAAAATCATGTTCATTAGCCCAATTCACTACTAATAAACTAATGAACCTGTTCAATCACCTAATGATCATTTCCCTATTGAGAAATGAATGGTGGAAAATACTACCAGAACCAAGACAGCTGAAAAAGTAGGTGATCACTGTTGAGTATTAGGTAGATATAAAATCCTGGTAGTTTAATTATAAGTTTTATTTTGGTAAAACACATTTAACACAAACAACACATTCTCACTCCCAGTTCAACAATTTTTAAACATATAGGGTACTTTTCCCTTATGTGTCAGATCAAGAAGCATTTAATTATTTGTATGCATTTGTAAAAGTAGAAATTATTGTATAAATATTTATACTTTTATAGATATTTTGGAGCCTCTAGTCCACCTCTACTCTACATCTACCACTTATCAACAATATAAAACATGTAACAGGAAAATAATTGTACAGTCAGCGGTATTTATTACAAAGACTGACCAAAAAATAGCATAAAAGTAGTACAAACAACTTGTGCTGCATTCCAAGTCTTCAGAAGATATCTTTATGTAAAGAATAGAGTAGAACATAAGGATTTAATTGCTGAAAGTGATCCTGCTTCGAGAACACACAGAGTTATATCTCATATCAAACTTTAGCATGACACAATCGGTCACGAGACACATGAGAGCCAATGGTATTTCACAATCAAAGCTGACGTAATGCCTCTTCTGGCGGCAATTTTTGAATGTGTGCACAGGATCTGAGCTTTACGACGGATGGAGACGATCATATAGCTTTTGGGTCTGTTTCTCATGCAAACCAATTGTTTGGCCTCAAAACACTTGGAATATTTGAACTTTATGTATAAATTGTGACAGTAGTTGTATCTGCCTGTAATTGTCACGTATATGGTGGTACTAAGAAGTTGCATGACGCAGGTAATCCAAGATAAACACTAATAATCGCAGAGAATACACAAGGGACAGAAACTTGTACCACTCGTAATAACAACAAAAACTGACAAACTAATGAACAAAATAGGGAGCACTTATACACAGTGAACTTAACTAGATACATGTGGGATTAATTAGTAACCTAGGTGACAAAAAAAGAGAACTTAGTAACTATAGAAACAAGAACTGAACATGGAACATGAACAAAAACACAATGAAACATAACATAACCCTGACAGTTATATCCTGTGTTTTATATTATTTAATATACAAATGGTTAGGTTTAGGGGTAAGGGTTGGGTTACGTGCTCAAAAATGTCTAAATAGTGTAATGTGAATAAAAACATTTTTGTGGATGTAAAACGGTTACCACACAATTGTCAGGACACAGACGGAGGCAGAGGGGTGAGTGAACACAGATGTTTATTTAAACAGAGGCACGAACACAGGTAATGGAGATTGCAGGTGAGTAGATGAACAAGCACTTTAGGAACAGTCACTTAGCTGATAGTAATGAGGGTTTGTATTTGCAGGAAGAGGAATCAATGTGGACCAGACAATCGGAAACAGGAAGGAAGGAAGACACTGGAAGATGCAGCTAAGTCGAGGGTAAGGAGTCCAGGTAAGTCTGACGAGACCAGTGCAAGGAGTGAGTGTCTTTTATGAGTCACTGATGATGAGGTGCAGGTGCTGGTGAAAACTCAGGGTATTGTGAACGAGTGGGTAGAGCGTGAAGATCTGGTGACGATGTGTTGGATGGTGCTGGCTGTGACTCCATGACAACAATACAATTATTAAAGCCAAAAATATGTATCAATGCAACTTTCATGAAGTAAACTTTCACTAAAAGCCTTCCTTCCACCAGAAAAAAATAGTCCCTGATCGTGAACAGCAACAGAAGTTACATTATTATGCCATTAGATGACGACAAAGACTGTCTTTATGAGTGTGTCAGTCAGTAGCGAAGAATTTTACATTGAAAAGACTGAATTGTTGTGAACATGGAACAAGACGCAACTGACAAATGCCTTGACTAGCACTGTCAGTCACGGGAAAACCCCTTAACTGTTAAAAGAACAAGATAATACATTGGACATTTAAACAGATTTTTTATTATGAACATAGGACTGACCTGAAGGAAAAGGCTTAATCTGAATGCAGGTAATAAACTTGCTCAGTCGATCTCTTTCTCACATTTTCTAGTTAGCTTCAATGAACAATATCACCTGAGAACAAACAGTTTACTTTGCTAAGAGTGGTTGCTAAGGGTGTTATGTAGTGATAACCAGAACCATTGGGTGAAGTGGTCATAGCCGTGTTTTATCATGAATAAAATACAGCTATTGACCAATCAGAATCAAGTATAGGAACTAACAAAGGCAAAGGGTCCTGAACAAGCTTCCGTAAGTGACGATTTGGGAGTGAGAATGTGTTGTAAAAAGTCAATATCAGTACTAAAGAACGGAAAGCACATTCTGTGACAGATGGAATTGACTGAGATACTGTACATGGAAAGATGAATGAATGCATGACTGGATAATGAACGAATGGGTTGATTAATTGATGGGTTTCTCTTACCCTTCTTAAAGAGACAAACAGGAAGATTGGGATGCAGACCATAGGAATGACTGTGAGCAGAGGTGCAAACTTGTAACTCCAGTCTGGCACAGATTTACTTTCCAGCAGGCTATATAGCAGAGTAGCCTGAGGGGAAAAAAGAAACAATTTATACTGGATTCAATAAAGAACTTATTTTACAATGGTTAACGAAATATGCTTTACAGTATATGAATGTGCATAGTATAAACTGCACAAAATATATATTAACATCCTGAACATACTATATAGTTAATGTACCTTAAAGACCTTGAACAACCTGAGTTTTGCAATACCAGCCTCAAAATGATCACTCAATCATTTTATTTTTTTATTTTGAAAATAGCTTTGGATAAAAGTGTCTGCTAAATGAGTAAATCTAAATTTTAAGAAGTAATAGTTTGCCACTAGTAATTTTAAAGTGTGTAAAAAAGATCAATAAAAATAAAAGAGACAGAAGACCAACAAAACTAAAAAATAAAGCTTCAAACTGGGGCAGACATACTGCACATATTGATGTATTGAAGGAATTGACTACGCAGATTGGACAATAAACCAAAATAGTTACAGTGCGACAGTGCTAGAGACAAAATGTGAACTCACGGCACAGATGAGAGGGGTAATGAAGAGCCAGCAGTACTTCAGCACAGGGAATGGTGCGTATCCTATCATATCTTCAATGTTGTCGTAGAAACGGTTTGCACCTGAAAACCATTTGTGTGACTTGTTTATCTTACACCCATTTTTAAGATTTCTTATTGCAGTTATTACACGGTATTAGTTTTGTGTGTGTGGGTGTGTGTGTGTGTGTAGTCCTGTTAAACCCTAAGTTATGAGGACAAAATGTCTCCACAAAGATGGAAATATCCAAAATCCTTGTGGGGATATTTTTTGGTCCCCATGAGGAAAACAGCTTAAAAAATGCAGAAAGTTTTCTGTGATGGTTTAAGGCCGGGACTCACCAAGCAGACGGTAGGCCATCGGACCATTTTTTGGTCAGCTTCGTTTTTTCAGTGTATTCTGCACCATTGACTCTAGTTGGACGCTGTCAGGCTGTTATAATTTTAATCATCAGTCATTTATTCATCATACCTGAGCATTTGAATGCACAAATATTTTTATATATTTTAATAACATGAGCCAACTGGAATGAAGAAAGTGATCAGCGTGATTTATATTTAAAATGATAATCAAGCTCTGCTTTGTTTATGGTTTGTATATGTGCAGTCCAAGTTGCGGTTTCCCTTTTTGAAAGACGAAAATAGACTATTGATACCTGCTGATATAGACAGATATTTACTTACACGCAGGCACAGAACAAACATGCTAGTTGACAGTCACCTTTAGTCCTTTTGGTGTGTTCAAGTGCAGTTTTTTGGCTGAGACGCAGCCAACAAGAGGCGACAACACAGTCAGCATTCATCGCTTGTCACTGGTAGCTCTTTGACATTGGCTTGGTGCATCCCAGGCTTTAGGGGTACGTCAGGGTTAGAGGATATACGATATACAGTTTGTACAGTATAAAAACCATTATGTCTATGGAAAGTCCCGATAAAACATGTAAACCCAAAATGTGTGTTTTTGTGTTTGTTTGTGTGTGTGTGGGGGGGGGGGTATTAGTTTTATTAAGTATAGGGCTAAAAGATATGCTTACTCAACTTAAAATACTCAGTAAAATAGTTTAAAAGAATATGTGAATGTTCAATAAACACTTCCAAATGTCACACACTATGAGTAGTCATATTACAATGTAATTACATAGCAATAATTATTTAGTACATGATAATTATGTATTTGCTGCAAGTTTACAAAAGTTATTTTTGATATACACTGTAAAGAATGTTATTTTTGTGAAACAGCATTTACAAACCATTTTACTTCCATAATGTTATGTAGAGAAACAAGATGTTCAATAATAATAATATAAAAAAGATTTTCATACTTTACAGTGTATTGTACTGTATGTCAAATACTAGGAATTTCACAGGAAAGTGTTGATGTCTCATACCATAGACCCATGCGACAACAATCGTCTCAAAGCAGGCGATAAAGAGCAAGTTAATTCCACTCGGGCCGTAGGTGTCCATCACGGTGAACAGATGGATTCCTCCCTAAAATATTGCATAAATAAAAGTTAGACAATATCATCTAAACCTATCATCTATCTATCTATTTATCTATCTATCTGTCTGTCTTCTTCTTTATACCTTTGTGATGAATGGTAGTCCCATTAAGAAGCAGATGATGGCTATTCCCAACACCAAAACTTCTCGCCGCTTTCTTAGAACTCCAGGAAACAGGTCTGTGAGAGCTGTTGCTAAACTCTCCACACACACAAACTTTAAAAGACATAAATATAATACCTCATACATGTGGTCAACCATAAAAACTCAAAAAATATTTTATATATATAAATATCATATGTTATATATAATATATGTGCATAAGTGATGTTAAATAACTGTACCTGGCTGTCAAGACCCAGCAGGAGTACCATAAGAAAGAAAAGAACAGACCAGAACTGAGGTCCAGGTAACAGAGAGAGGGCTTGAGGATATGCTATGAAAGCTAATCCAACACCTGCAATAAAATAATCATAATAATAAAAAAAAATATTTATTTATTTATTTTTTATCTATTTTTTTATTTATTTATTTATTTATTTTTAGCTAGTTTTATTAATAAATGACATCAATATTTTGTATCTAAAATAATATTCAGACTATACAAGCAACAAGTATTGGTCTGAGATGCTCTCTTGTGGTCATCAGCAGCATAGCAAGAGACCATAATACACTAACTGGCTTGCACAATTCAGTGAGGTTCAGATCTGAGATTTGTGCAGGTCTTTCCCACTAAAATCCTTTTAGTATTTTAAAATACTTTTTTTTTTTTTTGTCAAAATATGCATAAGGGCATAAAAGTCAATGTGCCCTTTGATACACCCCATTGCACTGTAAATATATTTTTTAGAGACTGCATTTGAAAGTTTTGTGATGGAAATGATATGAGGTGAGAATATGTATATTTCAGTACTTTTGCAAGTAAATAGTACAGAGTCCTTAAAGTGACATATACATATATATATATATATATATATACACGGCCCACTAGGGATCCTCAGTGATCCTCCAGGGGGGCCGCAAGATGCATGACGATTGTAATGAAGGTAAAGACGATTACAGTGATATATAGGAGTCGTACATAAGGCATGCGTGAGTCCGTTATTATGCGTGCAAACAAACCGCACATGTGCGCTCTCAACTCACTGATCGCTATAACATCGTATTTCTGCATGAAGTCAGTTCAATATATTTGCGTAGTTGTCAAAATTAATGTGAGTGTTTTATAACGGATGCTCGCTGAACAAGCGTGTTCTGGAGAAGTTTGAGAGGATCAGTGGTGTTATATGTGTTTAATAATTTTGAATTTGTTTAGCATAGTATTTAAATTCAGTCCTTTGGTATCTCCCTGTGGTCTTGTTTGGTATGGCAGGTTGACTTTTGCTTATTTGTTTAAGTTATTGTATAACATACAGCAGAGTAGTACTTTTAACTTGTAAAGAATGTCTGCAAAGTATGTTTGCAAAAAAGAACTCTGATGGTTTAAATATATCTTGAGTTTCTTCTTTAAATAATAACATGGGGTTGAAAAGTAATAACACTACAATACAAATGTTTTTTTGTTTTGTTTTTTTAATTAAAAAAAAAAAAAGGTGGGGGGTTGTGCAGTATTGATTCAGAGAGGAGGGGGGCCTTGGCGTAAAAAAGGTTGGGAACCACTGCTTTAGGGGCTCCATAAAGCAAAGTTTCTCAGGGAACACAAATGTTTTGTGAGAGAACGCTGAGTTTCTCTGGGGAATACAATATTTTTTTTTTTCTTCCGAGAGACCACAAAAGTTTTGCAAACGAACGCAGAAACATTTAAATAAAAATTTTCGACACATTTCACATTTTCTTCCATCACCATGTCCCATTAGGGGCTCCATACCCATAAATAATGCAGTGTACTGTATTATATCTAGACAGCTAATATAGTCTCGTAATAACAATATCTACCTGATGATGCAATGTCTTCCATTGGTAGATCTAGCTGATGGGCCATGAACCCCAGAATAGAAAAGACCACAAACCCAGCAAAGATGCTAGTGCAGCTGTTCAGAAGACAGAGTGCTATACAGTCCCTGTGGAACATAGAATACAGATAAAGTGATAAATGATGACTGTTATATGTATCAGGGAGTAAAATGGGTGGGGTGCTGAACATTAATGCAGAAGGTCACTGACTTATAGCAGTCATTGTTGTATTTGTTATAACTGCCCAGCGCTGTGAGGACTCCTTGACAGACAGCATATGAGAAAAACACCTGAGTGCCTGCATCACACCATACCTGCATAAAAAGATATGAAGAACATAAATTCAAACAAATTTACATGATTTACACACAAATCAGCATTTTTTTTTCTTCCAATTTAGCTTCCCTTTGTGAAAAAAAGTAGTATACTTTAGCATACTTTAAAAGGGTCATTTTTATGGAAATAATACACTTTAAAGAATATAGTGCAAACTGAATGTAATGTTCCCCATCTGTCAGTCACAGATTTACAACATTATGTCGACTGACAAATGCGGTCTCACTTTTGGGAGCCCCAATCACCTCTGAGTTTTAGAAAAACAGGCAATGGAATTGGCGAGCCACTCCCCTGTATATACGGGTATATAAGATGGTGACACGCCTCTATGGCAAGCCATTTTGACCGTTTAGCCGTTTATTCATTCTCAGGATATGAATTCTTGATATTAACAATTCAATTCTTGATATCTGTAATTGTATTTTTACTAGTGGAATGTCACCATAGGCTGCCATTCAAATTCAATTGTTGATATCAAGAATTGATTTTCTTACTAGTTGAAATTCCAGTTTCACATATCAGAAATACCATTCTTACTAGTAAAAATCATAATTTTTTATATCAATAATTACATTGGTACTAGTAAAACAATTTAATTGCTACTAGTAAAAATTTTCATTTTTGATATCTGAAAATGTATTTCTGATATCAGTATAATTTCATATATCTAAAATGGCTTTCTTACTAGTTACAATCACATTCATGATATCAGAAACTAACATTGTCACTAGTGACAATCAAATTATTGATGTCAAAAAGTAACATTGTTACTAGTGGCAATTCAATTGTTGATATCAAAAATAGATATTTGCACTAGTAACAAAGTAATTCATGATATCAAAAATATGATTTTACTACTATTTTACTAGAAAAAATTTTATTTCTCATATGTGAAAATGGAATTTCAACTAGTAAGAAGTCAATTCTTGATATCAACAACTGAATTTGAATGGCAACCTATGGTCAAGTCAAGTCAAGTCACCTTTATTTATGTAGCGCTTTTTACAATGCAGACTGTCCTTTACAGTGATAACTGGTATATAATTTTGGCTGCACAGCAGCTCTTAAAGAAAATGGTGTCAATGCAGGCAGATGCAAAGCACTGTTGAATATCAAATGTCAAATGTCAAGTGTCCCCAACTAACCTCGGGATAAACAGAAAGACTAATATTAGCATAGATGCCATTCTTCTTCTGATGTAATGAGTACATCTGGTGTTATAGGAAGTGTTCCCGGTTCCGGCTGACCTAATTTATGCAGCCTAATAATCTTTTAATGGATTTGAAAAGATAAATTGATAATGTGTTATGTGTATGCCAGGTTAAAGAGATGGTTAGTCTAGATTTAAACTGACAGAGTGTGTCTGCTTCCCGAACAATGCTAGGAAGATTGTTCCAGAGTTTAGGTGCCAAATATGAGAAGGATCTACCGCCTGAGGTTGATTTTGATATTCTAGGTATTATCAACTGGCCTGAATTTTGAGATCGCAATAGACATGAAGGACTATAATGCATTAAGCGCTCGCTCAGGTACTGGGGAGCTAAACCATTTAGTGCTTTGTAAGTAATTAGTAAGATTTTAAAATCTATACGATATTTAACAGGAAGCCAATGCAGTGTTGACAGAACTGGGCTAATATGGTCATACTTCCTAGATCTAGTAAGCACTGTAGTTGCTGCACTTTGTGCGAGCTGTAGTTTATTTATCAAGCGAGTGGAACAACCCAGTAGAGTGTTACAGTAATCTAGCCTTGAGGTCATGAACGCATGAACTAACTGTTCTGCATTTTTCATTAAGAGCATATTTTTTTGGTCCAAAAAATAGAATCTCTGTTTTTTCTGAATTTCACGAGTTCACACTTGCAAATAAGTCAGATAAATAAATAGTATGCATATTTGGCATGCTGTCCGAGGAGAGGGCTCCAAGCTCAGTATTTGGCCCGAACCCAGAGTACTCCCCCCGTATTCTGGTTAAGGGAGATAACCAGGCGAGTGTGAGATTTGGTTAGGAAGATAACCGTGCGAGTGTGAGGAGACGCTGTGTGGTGGTGGAGGGATGCTGAAAAACTGTCGAGGAACATGGGTGAGTCGACTGCGTATTTAAAGTTTTTCTCCACTTATGCTGATTGGGTAGACATGTTGATTACTGATTGCTGACAGCTGGTTGGAATGACGTGATGATTGGAAGGATCATTTGAAAGTGCTCCTCCCGAATTTTGTTAATAAAACATCATTTAGTAGTAGGAAATTACTGGTCATCCAGTAATTACTGGTCATCCATTAATTTTGTGAATTGGTAAATTTCATCAGGGTGCAAAGAAATATAGAGCTGAGTATCATCAGCGTAACAGTGAAAACTAACACCATGCTTCCTAATAATATCTCCAAAGGATAGCATGTACAGAGTGTGCTCATTGTACCACACCGTTGGATTAATTTCCTTAATCTTTTTTAAGCGCAAAGGAGCAACTGAGTCTAATGTGCTGGAAAAGACAGAGGCAATAGTTTCTGTTGCAACACTGAGGTCTTCTAAGCTGTCTGGTATGCTAAGGCAATGAAACTGATCAGGAAGATTATGTATAAAGCGATCTTTAGTGGTAGAAGTGATGGGTCTACCATATTTATGGCAGGGAGGCAGTTTTGCAGTCTTGACTAAATGTAGTATACACGAGACTAGATAATGATCTTAGATGTTGTCACTCTGCTGCAGAATTTCAACGGCATCAATATCGATTCCATGTGACAATATTAGATCTAAAGTATGATTACGACAATGAGTGGGTCCTGACACATGTTGTCTAAGTCCAATAGAGTTTAGAATGTCTGTAAATGCCAATCCCAATGCATCTTTTTCATTATGTACATGGATATTAAAATCACCAACAACAAGGACTTTATCTGCAGCTAGTGCTAACTCTGATAGAAAATCAGCAAATTCTTTGATAAAGTCTATATGGTGTCCTGGTGGCCTGTATACAGTAGCCAGCACAAATGTCAACTTACATAATGTTACATAAAGTACCATCAAGGAATTATATTTGAAAGACTTTTGACTAATACTGTAAATATTACTATAAATTACAGCAACACCTCCCCCTTTGCCTTTCTGATGAGGATTGTGTCGATAATTTCTATGTGTTGGGAATTATCTAACTTCTGTAACGTGAGGCAGCTAGAAGACAGTCGGTTTAACCGGTCTGTCTGCTTCCTGACCTGGGCCCCAGTTTGTCATGTTTCAGCTCTAAGACTATGTGCCATATTACTAGAGAGAAGAGCAGCACCATCCCGAGAGGGATGAATACCATCTCTTTGCAACAGGTCAGGTCTGCCCCAAAAACTTTTCCAATTGTCTATGAAACCTATATTATTCTGCGGACACCACTTGAGCCATTGAGCCAGCCACTGAGTGATGATAATCTGCTAACTATCTCATCACTCTGTTAAGACCCTTATTCCTCGGCTGGGATTGTGTAGAGCCCTTTAAAGCTGCATTCAAAACTGCAATTTGGAGCTTCAACCCATTGTACCCAGTTAAAGTTCACTATATGGAGAAAAAGCCTGGAATGTTTTCCTCAAAAACATTAATTTCTTTTCGACTGAAGAAAGAAAGACAAACATCTTGGTTCTTGGTTCTAACATCTTGTAATTTCATAATTCTGTTGTCTTTGAAATATGGTTAAAATCTGCTGCCAAATGTACTGAAAAGCATTTATGGTATAGACCAGTGGTTCCCAAAGTAGGGGTCGCGAGACATCAAGGGAGGGGTCGCAAGATGATTTCCAAAAAAAACAAAAAAACAAAAACATTTTAATGATTGGAAATAGCATATTTTATGAATAACTGTAACAAAATACTAAAAATATTAGTTAAATTAGAAACAAAAACTATGCAAATAAAAACAGCCATCAACCTTTCGATTTTCCTTTCCCTCGACCGTGACTCCTGAGGTGATTACAACAGATTAACAACATATTAGCAACAGCATCAGTTGCACTAGGTCAATTTACGGCACCATGTTAAACACTCAGACATGTGCACGTAGGTAATTCTTTAACAACGCAGGGAGGCCAGTGGAGGAGAGTGGAAAAGCACCATCATCAGGAGACATAGTGGATAGCACTCTTCTCTTCGTGAAGGTGGAAAAAGATGAGAGTCGTCTGTTTTTGTCTATTTTAAGTTTTAATTTAAAATGTTTGTGATTTTAACATAAAGCTTATGTTTAAATGTTTTGCCACTATCTGTAAGCAAGTATATAAAATATATTAATCAATATATAAATATAAAGTAATAAATTGAAATATAGTGTAGCCCAGGGGTGGGGAACGTTGATCCTGAAGGGCCATTGTCCTGCAGAGTTTAGCTCCAACCCTAATTAAACACACCTGAAGGTAATCATGGTCTTCAGGATTACTAAAGTTACAGGCAGGTGAGTGTTTTTTTTCAGGGTTGGAGCTAAACTCTGCAGGACAATGGCCCTCCAGGATCAACGTTCCCCACCCCTGGTGTAGCCTATACAAAGAGAATCGCAATGCTGACAAGCCATGTTCAGTAACAATTTTTGGGTAACACTTTATTTTAAGGGTCCAGAATAATGCATTAGTTAAGCATTAATTAATGATGAACTTGTTCACAATTAAGGATTAGTTAAGAATGAACACACTAGTAATTAATGATTAACTTTACATTGTAAGGGTCCTGAATTATGCATTAGTTAAGCATAAATAAACTAGTAATTAATGATTTATACTTATTTTGTTCACCGTGGGACACAAAAGTCATTTTCTTAGACACAGGAATAGAAAATACACCAAAACGCAACATAAATTCACAATAGACGTCAATTTAATCCACTTTAATTCACATCTTTATAATCCATACGACTGCGAGGAACAGATCCAAATTTAATTCTTTATCCACCGATCTTCATCTCCATCCTCAACAGGACCATAAACAAATCCAGCGATCGTTAGGAATTCAGAAATTGCCGCCTCAAAAAGCTTGACATGACACGTTTAACGGTAGTGATATCAACACTCATTGGCTCTCGTCTGCTTCATGCCATGAAGTGAAGGGGAATACCATTTTCGTGGATTAATAACCTAATTCTGCTTGTACCTGATACAAAACTATTATATATCACCAGAGAGGACTGCGACTGCAACACATCGTCATTCGGATTACTATTGGTATCGCTTTTGACATTTTCTTAATAAAGAAATTATTGTGATTAAGTTACACTTTTCTGTCTGGTATGTTTTTCTTTATATCTAATTTTTTTTTAAAGAAATGGTTATGGGTATGTTAGGAGATTTGAGTGGATTTCGTGGATTTAGTTTTTTAGTGATATAAAAAATTGGATGACCAGTAATGTCCTACTACTAAATTCAGAAAAAACAGAGACTAATTTTTGGACCAAGAACTTCTTCACGTAATAACCTAGAATACTGTCTAACACTTGATAGCTGCTCTGTTAAGTCTTCGTCGTCAGTTAGGAACCTGGGTGTGCTCTTTGTTACCAATCTTTCATTTGAAGGCCATGTTTCTAGCATCTGTAAAACCGCATTCCTCTATCTTAAAAATATATCTAAACTATGACATGCTCTCAGTGAAAAATGCAGAACAGTTAGTTCATGCGTTCATGACCTTAGCCCAGTTCTGTCAACACTGCATTGGCTTCCTGTTAAACATCGTATAGATTTTTAAATTTTGCTAATTACTTACAAAGCACTAAATTTAGCTCCCCAGTACCGGAGCGAGCTCTTCATTATTAGGATTATTAGGCTGCATAAATTAGGTCAGCCGGAACCGGGAACACTTTCTATAACACCAGATGTACTCATTACATCAGAAGAAGAATGGCATCTACGGTTCTAGGTTTACCATAGTCAGCCGGATCTGGGCCGTATCCAGGTGAGATCGAGGACCTGCGCCTTGATATGACCACAACGCAGCCCTGAAGTGTCAGCCGAGATTGAGTCAACTAGATCATCCATTGTGAAGGCCTCTTTGACACGACAGCCAGTGGCACAGTTCCTCAACAAACCATCCATATCGGCGTGGTGAATACGATCCTCAACTGGATGAAACTGGAATAAATACTTTGAATGTTGCGATCCCATCGTACTTATGATAGCTACCTGAATCGTAATAAAGCACTGTTCACCAGAGGAGAACTGGCCCCCCGATTAAGCCTGGTTTCTCCCAAGGTTTTTTTTTTTTCTTTTTAACACCTGTTTGCCACCTGATGTCACCTGTTGGAGTTTGGGTTCCTTACCGCTCTCGCCTTTGGCTTGCTTAGTTGGGGACACTTGACATTTGATATTCAACAGTGCTTTGCATCTGCCTGCATTGACACCATTTTCTTTAAGAGCTGCTGTGCTGCCAAAATTATATACCAGATATCACTGTAAAGCTGCTTTGACACAATCTGCATTGTATAAAGCGCTACATAAATAAAGGTGACTTAACATATTATAGTAGCCAAGTTCGTGCTGAATACAGTGTAATGACACTTTCCATTAATATGTTTATGAACAACTGAAAAAAAGCACAAATGTCAGGGCATGTCAAAACTTCTCCAGGGCCCCAAAAATCCTCAGACCCCAGAGGGTTAACATTAGATCTATCCTGATGTAATGAGTGCCAATCTCTAAACAAACTCTAGCTAACCAGAGGAGAAAGCTACTCTACCAAATGGTGGCTAAAAAGGTGGCCATAGAGCCAACACAAAGAAACCAACCTAATGGGAACTTCAGGGCCAGAGAGCCAGATCCATAGTGCGGCGCAGCTCCTCTACCGCCTCGGAGACAGACCCTGCCCCTGATCTAGATCCTTCAGCAAATCAGCTTGGTAGGCCTGTAACACCGCCATGGTGTGTAAGGCCGCACCAGCCTGACCCGCTGCCGCGTATGCTCTGCCATTCAAGCGAGAGGTTACCTTAAGGGGCTTGGAAGGCAGGACCAGAGCTTTCAGTGTCGGGGCCCGCCCTGTGATGAGATTAGTTCGCAAACATCTCCTCAATAGGGGGCATCGACACATACACATGCTGGCTTAATCCCTAATCATCAGCAAAATTGGCATTTGGGTTCTTCCATGCCTTCTCGATCTCAACGTGAAGATCAGGAAGGAATGGAAGGCTCACGGGGGCTGTTATGTTATGGTCAGAAAGGAACCACTCGTCAAACCGTCCACGTGCGTCCCCCTTTCTTAATGCGCTCCCAAGGCAGCTGCAGCCTGCCAGAAGCGTGTTCCATAACTTCAAGCAGCTCCGCATACGCAGGGCAGGGAGGCTTTTAAGTCTCAGCAGGCTAACCTGCTTCCTCTCCAATAACCATCTCCTGCTCTCTTGGGCTTAATGCCAGAAGAGCAGCGAGTGGATCTGATGACGTCAAAGAAAGAACATCATCATCATCCAGCGCCTCACCCTCGTCAGCCACTGGGGGTTGAGAGAGATTTACACCTCTCTCAAACTCCTCAGCGAGCTCCACCTGCGAGCCCCATGATTTCAGCCACCGCTCTGCCTCAGCACGAGCGGGACCAGAACCGCTAGGCACAGATGCCAGCCCCTCTCCCCTCAGCGCCCTCAAGCACTGTCCGTGCATGCTCTTCTCCCAGACAGAAAACGCACAGATCGTGTGTGTCACTGGGTGCCAGAAACCTGGGACATGGATCCACACACTTCCTAAAACGTTTGTCAGACATAGTAAATTCTTACTAGATTTGAAGTAATCGCAAACAGACAAAAACAGTCCCTGAAGACAATGAGATACTGATTGCTTCTTTAGGCGTTTTAGGTAGTTTAGGAAGTTTAGGTAAAATGAGTCGTTTAGTGCCATGACAATCCTTTATTCAAATTTAAATGGATGTGCATGCAGTGACAAAGTTTGTGATGGAATTATCAAGAACCATGTTGCATTAGCTCATTTTAATTAAGTAAATAAATTTTTTATTTTTCTTCCCAGTACCCATATTTAATCCCAAAGCCAAAAGAAGAAATAAACATACTGTATAATTCTAATACAAAGGGGAAAAAGCCCTTGCAGTAGTATTGTTAGGGTACATTTTGGGTCAGGATATGTTTAGAATTGAGCTGGGATTTTTTGTTTCTATTTTTTTTTTTTTTTTTTTGCATTATGGTAATGAGAATGTGGAAGGGGCTGCAAAATATAATTTATTGTTTTTCATTTAGATTTGGGCTGAAATTTGACCCAGGCATTGCTTTATGATATTTACAGCAGACATTTACTGTAGATATCCAGTTTTGTTTGCACCAGTTTGAGCAAGGCACTCCTTGAATGGGCCTCTAGTCTGCTGCACATCTGGTTACTATAAGCAGGGTTACAGGGTTGACATCCTCCAATTCAGTTTCCTAATGCTAGTGTTTATTAACTTTTCCAAGACTGTATACATGATACCCTCTCCGCCTATGTATTTATACACACTTCCTGTGTGTGTGCATTGTCTCTTAGGAGGTAAGGGAAAAAAGAAAGAAAATAGCACAACAGCAGAACAAAAATAAAAACAAATATAGCTGAATATTCAAAAGTTTTTCATAACATTATTCTGTCCTACAGTGACACCAGTGGATGCAGTTTCAAAGGAAGACATCATCTTTAATGCCTTCTTTAAGCTCACGGTGTTCTCTTTGAGATCCAAAACAGGGATGAGACTGTAATTTCGAAGGTAGAAGAACTCTGAAATCTGGCTGTGATTCTGGTGTATCCTGATCTTCTTCCAAAAAAGCTTTGAAGAGGGGAGCGGCACCCCGTTCTAAAAACCACTGAACTTTTTGATTGAGTACAATTGCTAAATGGACATGAAATGTGTGTACTGGGTCAAACAAAAAAACGGACTTAAAACATACATATTTTTAGGTGTTGTAGTTGTTGTGATGCTACATTCTATTTCTGATGTATTCCAAGCTCTTGCGCTACTTCTGTTACAAAGGACAAATGGACTTGCAATGGTCTGTCATGTCCAGTGTAGACAGCTGATGCAGCAAGATGTGATAATGGTTTAACAGCGGTCAGTAGTTCAGATTCTGGTGTGCTGATATTTGTGTGCAGTCCAACTTACCCATCCTTCAAATACATTGGCCCTCATTTTATCAAACGATCGTACGCCAGAAAACTGGTTATGATCAAATCTCACGTTAAGTCTCTCTCTCAGCTCGTGTACGCAGGTTTTTGAGTCAGCGGGAACTTGCATGCAGCATAGTATATCTGGTGGAAAATTGTTTATTTAGATTATTTTCCTGACCGACAATCACTCACTAACCGATCATTAACCATTAAACGACAAAATTAAAATGTCAAAATAAAATTAAATGAGAATAGATGCGTATCTTAAAATACCACAAATGTTTTTTTGTTTTGTTTTTCAGAGATTTAGCTTTGGATGCGCAAATGGCAACATCAAAAGAACATTAGGATTCACACATCATACACCTGCAACGCAGAGAACAGAAAATATATCCTACAAGGAATAAAAAAAAAATAGGACTACACGAAATATTACAAATAATTAACAGATTAACAAAACAAAAGAGAAAAACTGTGCAGCAAGTTACAGTTACGGCTAATGCATGCTATGCTCATTTGATGTGTTGTATTCGTTTTCTTTATTTTATCAAAATATTTATCTTTATTTTATTAAATTCAATAGATCACGCGGGCGCCTCACTCACACACGCAGATGCAGCATATCAGTTCTAGCATTGCTAACTTTACATTTCAGCCATTTATCAGCAAACTAAAATGCAGACAAAGTTAACACTGCTCAGTTTAATGGTCCGAGTGCATCTAGGAGTAGCCTACATCTGTATCAGTCGGCGCGCGCAATGCCCATCTAAACACATTTTTGCAGATGTGAAGTATGATGTTTTACGTGGATATTGAAACAAGAGTGAAATATAAAGCCTTAGTTTACATAATGAACAGTAGTTCAGCAAGCAATAAATGTTACATTGCGAATACGGAAACGTTTGGATTCTCTGTAAAGGATTTTCTGTGGAGTGAGGTACTAAATTAACCAAGTTTATATATATATATATATATATATATATATATATATATATATATATATATATATATGTTTGTAAGTATTTAGTTTTATTTACCAGTATTATTATTTAAATTAATTTTATTGTTTGAAATTACGAGGTTGAGGGGTGTTTTTAGAGTAAGATACATTTATTTTTCATGCAATTACTTCCTCTTCATGGCCGGGTTACGTTTCTCTGTGTCATAAACTATAGAGCTAGGCTTCTAAAATTTGGGGCGTGACATTTAAATTACTTTATCAACACCCGTTCATTCGTGGGACAGAATTGGCTGCATACGAAAGTTTAATGAATCACACGTGAGCGGATTTTTCCGTTAGAATGTAGGCTGGTTTCTACTTTCGTTTGATAAATGAGGGCCATTGACATTACATTCACTGCATGTGCAGCTGGCCCACAGACCTTTACATAGAGGGGATGTCAAAATCCATATCCATAATGACATATTACTAAACAATTAGTTAATAGTCATGTGCCTAAACAGGTAAAATCATAACATAATGATACCTTTGCAAATTATTAACTAATGATAAATTAAAGTACACAACTGGAAGTTAAAGTGCATAGCTTTGAGTAATTTTGGTAATTAACGCACTAATTTATACTATTAGTTAATACTATGTTATTAAGGAATTAATACATGATGACATTTAATTATTAGCAATTCATATATTAATTAATCTATTAAGCATATAGACTCTTTATTAGTTGCTGATGCAGGAATCATTCATTAATGGTTTAGTTCTTCATGAGTCATACATTAACATGATCTGTGTATTAGTTAAACATGAATTAATGCATACAGTATTAGTTCACCCACATTGTAAAGTGTTACCATAACCTGTAACAAAGACACTGTAAAATAAAGTGTTCTTATTCTTGCTATTGTCACAATCATGTCTTTTTTAGTTTTATTGTGCTATTGTTTAATTTCTAGTCATGGTTTTCTTTGTCTCTGTTTTGCCTGTGTTCTAGTTAATTATTAGTTGTCATGGTTTCTGTCTCACCTGTTCCCTGTTCTGTTAATGATCTTCCTTTTTTTGTATTTAAGCCCTTAGTTTTTTGTTCTGCACTAACGTTTATGGTTTATGTGTGTTATTTCCCTTTGTGTTTTATTAAAGTCTATTTCATCATTCATTCTGTATCATGCATTATTATTTCTGGGATACACCTCTGACAACTATATTATTGTAATTATTATTTTTGAAACAATGTAAATAATGGTTATATACTTGATATTCTTTTCATTATTCTTTTGTGTGTGTGTTCTAATCCTATTCGTATTCCTAAAATTAATATTTGTGCCCAACTGCTAAAACATTAAATAGAATGAACAAAAATTCATTTTAGACTCAAAAATGAGCATGGACTGCTTCTTCATTTCCAAAGTCCCATTTCCAAATAACTGTTGCGAGTGGCAGAAGTAATACTGAATGGAGGACACCCTAAAACAACTCTTTGACTGTTACATAACCCACAATCCAATTTTTGTTGTCTGCTGCTTCCCTACCTCACTTTTCCAGATGCCTTCAGTCTAAATTCAACAAACATATTATTTTACACCTCCCTACTGTACTGCATATCCAGAACAAACCCCACGAGACAAACACGGCTCCCCTCCACAACCAAAAGCACCCTCCCACGCATTCCATCGCTTTTTTGCTTCATTTTCTAATCAAACTTTATTTTGTGTTGCGGTGAAAGCAAAGAAAATCCCTCTCTAAGATAATTATTTATAATAATAATTTTGTCACTTGCATTGAGAAAACAATTACTACTGTAGATCTGTTTCTACTGTAGAAACTCTTTCAGAAAACAAAAGTTACATATTTTGGTCTTATGCACATCTGTTTTCCCTTCTAGTTCTGTATACAGACCCAGTCATAGCAGCTTTGCCCTGAGGCTCACAGAAACAAACCTCCCTGTTTGAAACCATTATAAAATCATCACAGTTAAGAAGTTCTCAAAACCATTAATAGGTCATTTTCACATAATGAATTCCATGGATCCTGATCCAACCAAACCACCCTCATGACCCAGATTTACACATTTGGACTTTTCTATATATGATACATCAATGAAATATTCACTGTCTTATAAGTCAACATAGCAGTGTACTGTTGCCTGAAAGGCACATGACTGCATATGACAAATTTAACTATACAATTTCACTTTTGTGTCAGAGTTCTGTCACTTTGGTCAGTTTATTCTTGGTTTGGTGACAGAGCTCTGACCTATTGTCACGGTGACAATAGTAGTGTTTACAGTTCCGAGTTCGCTCTGTGCACTCTGGTGTCATTGTGTTAGTAAAAAGTTTGGAGTACGCTTGAGCCGTGTGTACTTCTGTCCGCATGTGTTGTGTTTTGTGTGGCACACGGTTTGTGTTTATATCAGCTGTGTGCTTTCTTGTTGCCTTGTGCTGTGTAGCATGCAGCTCATGTTTTTTATCGACCGCATGCTTTCATGTTGTTATGTTTTGTGTGAACACGCAGTTGGTGAAAGCTCACATTGGCTGCATGTTTGTGTCATGTTTTGTTTGAGCACATGGGTTGTGATTATGTTCACTGGCCGTGTGCTCTTGTTTTTGTCATGTTTGGTGTGAGCACATGGCACCAAGAAACAAACATGACAAGCCATGTGCTTTCCTGTCTACATGTATTGTCTTAACAAGATCTTGTTATCTGATTATTGGTTCATTTGTTCCACCTGCTCTTCCTCATTAACCTCCTTATTTCCTTTCCTATTTATATTTTTTTTTACTCCTGTGCCAGTTCATCTTTGAATGTACCACTCATGTCCTGTCTTGCCCTGCCTGATCCGGTTTGCCTTGCCCAGTCCTGCCATGTCCAGCTATAAGTCCTGTTTTCCCCCACATGGTACTTTTTGTTTGTTTTTGTTTTATTTTATTGTTAATAAAAAACACATTACTTACCTCATCCCTTCATACAAACCTGACAGTTATGCTTGTCTAATCAAAACATGATGCTCCACAATCAAACAAAACAAAAGTCCAGGAGAGATGTGGAGCGGAGGTGGAACGGGGTGAAGGGATGGTGGGCCAGGTCCGTGGAATGGAACGAGGACCGGAGGTTGAGGCGGATCAGGGAGCCAGGGCGAAGTAGGGGGGTAGGTCCAGGGTGGAGCTGGCTGGGCAGGAGGGTGGAGCAGACTGGGCAGGTGGCATGACTGAAGACCACTTCAGCAGAGTTGGAGACCACCAAGTCGAAGCAGATGACCACCACAGCTGGGTAAACGAGACTGAAGATCCCCATGGCGGAGCAGAAGACCACACCAGCAGAGTGGACAGAGCAGAAGATCCCCATGGCAGAGCAGATGACCACAACAGCAGAGCAGAGAATAACCACAGCAAAACAGATGGAGCTGGTGACCACAACAGCGGAGCTGGTGGGGCTAAAGACAATCAAGGTGTAGCTGAGGACCACCACAGTGGAGCAGGCGGAACTACAACAGAGAGAATACACAGGTTAGTGATGGCCCTTGAGGCCATAATAGGGCTGGCAGGAAGTTCAAGAGCAACCTCCGTGGTTGTGTCCAGGCAGACAGGAAGTTCAGGGGTGACCTCCATGGTCTTGTCAGGGCAAGCAAACATTTCAGGGACGATGTCCATGGTTGTGTCAGAGCGGACAGAAAGTCAGAGGACAAAGATGGTTCAGAAATGGCCTCAGTGGCCGCAACAGAAGTGTCAGGGAAAACTGAGTTCAGAAACTCCATCCACGGCCGTAACATCGGCTTCAGGTGATACAGAGAGTTCAGAAACAGCACTCACAGTCGTAACAGACACGTCTGTGGACACAGAGTTAAGAAATGGCACCCCCGGCCATAACAGGGACATCAGAGGACACAGAGAGTTGAGAAGAGAATGGCATTGCCGCCTCAGGAGAAACAGGCGAGGTGTGTGCAGCCCAAACACACAAAATAGTGGTAGCTATCACAGAGAGAAAGAAAGAGCGCTGAGACCAGCTGGCTTAAGTGTATAGCGGCCGGCGGGCTTGAGAGGGCTGTGGCTAGCGAAGGCCTCGAGATGCCAGCTGTTTGTTCCGATGTCAGCTGGATGCCAGTTCTCTACGCCATGAGACGGGTCCAGTGGCCAGGATGGTACTGGCTGTTGGTGAGATCTGAGGTCGAGTAGCCCCTGGAAAACAGATCCTCCTCCTCCCCCCACAGTAAAGAGAGATTCGCACAGCCGCTTACCAAGGTCTGTACACTGTGCCAGGGTCCAGTTGGTACCATCAGTTGGCCAACGTTGTTATGCAGCCCTCTCCAAAAACAGTCCATCAGCGTGGCATCAAGCCAAAATCTCCCCAACATATTCTTTTATGGGCTGGCCATCTTGAAAGATGGAACAGAGAGCAGTTACAGAGTCCCACTTCATTTCTGCTAGATCTATTGTTATGGGTAAATTGTTCTGTAATTTGCAGGCAGACATGTGGATACAGGTGCAGGGTAGTCAAATTAAGCAAACAAGAAAACAGGAAGCTAGGAGGAACAGGAGCATTACATCAAACAACGAATGACAAAGTAACAAGGGAAACACAAGGGCTTATATACACACCAGGGGAAACAATCTTAACAAGATAACAAGGGGGAGTGGCTAATTGGAATCACCTGGGGGAAATTTATCAACAAGTTGTTCTTTTTTTCAGTGCATATAGAGACGACTTGTCACAATTCAATCAATTCTCAATAGAAAAAAAATCAGTCCTACTTTTTGTTCTTATTAAATATCCAGGTTCATTCTTAAATCAACACATTGCAGAAGTAAATCTGGGCTGTAAATGCCAATTCATGTTGACTTGAAAAAAAATATTCTTTGAATCATTGGACAGGTCTACCTAATTTTACTTGTCATTCTGCCCCTGACCTACTTCCAACCATATCCTTTCATAAATGAACCAAGAAACTTCCTGACATTAAAATATAGTTCATATAAACACTTCACTTCTTCAAGTGGACTATATTAGTAGAATAATGTAGGGAATAGTGAATGAGGGTATGGGGTGACTTTGAACACAGCTCATGAATGTGTCAGATAAGGAAGATATCCAAAACTGTGTACTGTTGAGTTGCCTCCAGGAACAGGGTTGAGAAACACTAGCCTGGCAGTATGACACATAGTAGGGTGCTCAATCCTCTTCCTGGTGATCTACATCATGCCAAATTCAGCTCCAACCCTAATTAAACACACCTGAAGCAGCCAATTAAGATCTTCAGGAGCACTTGATAATTACAGACAGGTATGTTGGAACCTTCTCTACAAGAAGGCAGGAGGTGCATCTCAATCAGCTTCTTAGGCAGAGTTTAGCTCCAAAGAGCTCCAAAAACACCTGCCTGGAAGTTTCTAGTAATTCTGAAGACCTTGATTAGCTGGTTCAGGTGTATTTAATTCAGGTTGGAGGTAAACTATGCAGGACAGTGACCCTCCAGAAACTGAGTCTAAAACCCCTGTTCTAAATGTTTTTGTGAAGAAAAAGTACATATTTTTGCAAGTACATATTTAAAATTTAATGCAATTTTAGCGCCACTTACTGGACAATTCACTTTGAAAGTGCTGTGAAATGTGCAAGAACCAATGCAATATAATTTTGCAGAAATGCCGCCTCAGCCACATTTTTCCAATGAGCATTGAAATTGTATGTAGCAGAAGAAATCATAAAATTGGGAGCGCTACAATCCATCCAGCTGTCAGTCACCTTGTCACAATAAAAATCCTCATACAGACTCCTCATTTCATTTACACTACTCAACAGATTTCTTCCTACAAAATAAAGATGATGACACGTTGATCTGCCAAACTTCTTTTATGCAGAAAATTCTGTTCCTGTTTATTTTGCATAATGATGCATTTAATAGTTAATGGCCAAATGTATCAATCAGTGTTGTAGTCGAGACAAACTTGCTCAAGTTCAAGTCCATGCCAAGAACCAAGTAGGTTGAGTACGACCAAGACCAGAAGAGGGTCGAGTCCAAGTCAAGACATACAGCCCCGCTTCTGGTCTCTAATTTAGACAGTATTATTATGCTTTCCTTGGAATGAGGTCTGGTTTCACATTGATGTCACTCAAACCTCTGCGGTACACAAACAGTGTGGTCCCATCCAGAGATACAATAGCACAGAGCAGATCATATGTACAAGTTGGCATAAACCACAATATTTATCCACAGTGTTGTTTCCAAGTCCATGACAAGATCAAGACTTTGGATTTGAGATGGACTCAAGACCTACAAGACTTTTAGCCATTAGAGCAGGGGTGGGCAACTCTGGCCCTCAAAACTAATTTTCCTGAAGAGCTTAGCTCCAACTCTAATCAAACATACCTGAACAAATTAATCAAGATCTTCAGGATTGCAAGAAAGCTACAGACAGGTGAGTTTAATCAGGGTTGGCGTTAAACTCTGAAGGAAAATGGAGTTGCCAAGTCCTGCATTAGAGTGTGCATGGACCTGCACTTCAAAAACCATCCGGGTGTCTTTGGGATATTAATTTCAGCATAACATGGTATGGGACATATACTAATTCTAATCTCGGATTCTATTTAGGGTGGATAGCATGCGAATTGGGATGTAGGAATTGTGATCCACTTACATCAGGACTGGAGAGTTTACTGATGTCAGGATAAAGGTAATAAGAAATCCCAGTTGCAGCCCCTGGCAGAGTCACTCCTCTGATGCAAAGGATGAACAGCATTAAGTAGGGGAACGTAGCAGTGAAGTACACAACCTGTGAAACATTGACACACATATCAAGTTAATTAATATACTTTTCTATAATACTGTAATCTCATTGTATGATCTTCTAGTGATCTTTCTGCAGTGTTAAATACATTAAAAGATCAGCTAGGAAGCTAACACCTTGTCTACACTGGGTGCAACTGTTGTTGTGTTACTTAGCACAGCAATAGCTTGAGGCTGCCTTTGTGGGTGATTGCCAATACATTGCTTTGCCATTTTTAAGGTATACTGAGGTTTTAGCCTGATAGCACAACTACATTGCAGAGACATGTTGTGAAAATGTATTTTTCAGAGCACAATCTGCAATACATCTCTAAAACATTTTCTGTCAGATGTTATTAATAATTTAGAAAATGTTTATGATTTAAAATGTATGTAAAGCAGCTTACTTGTGATTTTTATCAGATGTTTGTCTACAACAGAGGTTATCCAGATGAAACACACTCTTTAAAAGACATCTTGGAAATATCTATTTGCTATCTAGAATGTTCAGTATGTGCATTCTAAAATATTAGGTGGTTGCAAGTTGTTTGCTAAGGTGTTATGTTTTTTTAGCATGCTGCTATGTGGTTGCTGTAGGTTGTTCTGAGAGGTTTCTAGGGTGTTTTTATGTGGTTGTTGAGGTATTTTGGGCTGTTAGTTAGATACTATAGTATACATCATTGGGAGGTTTGAGTGGTTGCTATGCTGTTGCTAAAATGATTTGAATGACTGTTAGCATGCTACTATTTGGTTGTAAGTGTGTTATCAGTGATTATAAAGTGATTGCTAGTGTGTTATGAAAATGCTGAAAAAGTGTTATGAGTTATGCTAGTGTGTTGCTCAAAACAGTCCATAGCTTTTGGTCTAAATTTGTTTTGGTCTAAATAGTTCAGCTGACCTTGCCTGTGGTCTTTACTCCTTTAAAGATGCAGAAATAACAGATGACCCAAGCCAACAGAAGACACATGGCAAGATCAGCATTTACGCTCCCCAAACCACCACTATCTGTCATCCGCAACATACGATGGCTGAGGGTACACAGATACACACACAAAGATTATAAACAACACATTTTCATTTTATTTCCATGCATGTCAAGACACAAAGTTTTAGATTTCTAGTTTTAGGATAAACCTAGGCCATTAAATACAAATATGCTAGATACAGATGTATCTTTCCCATGATTCAGTTTTGTGGGGGTTAGTTTAGAAAACTGCACAAACTATAAACATGCTGTTTTCATTGAGTTCTCTGGCTCTGTGCTTCAGCCAAGATTTCTCAATATCCCGTGTCTGCATGATGAAACATTAAAGGACTTTGTCTCACAGATGTTGGATGTTTTTCATTTTTTCCCACCCTTTATAAGGGTGGGGGTCATCTCTTTCATAGTCCAGGACTTCGGAGAGAACTAACAGTAAATTATGTGAATTTTCTGACATTACCAAAAAGTTTCAGAAGTAACTGACTGACATTAAAGCAAGTTTCACATTGTTAAAATGAAAAATATTATTTCCATAAGGAGTTATTGCTACCTGAAACTGGTAATAAATATAAATAATTATATAATTTTATTTATTTATTTATTTATTTTTATTATTAAAAAAATCTAAACAAAATTATGATATAGGTTTCATAATAAAAATAATAATAATTATTATTTTTAATAATTATTATTTCCTTCTTAAATAGATACGATATCATTACAAAAAAATATGTAGTATATTATTGTCACAGTTCCAGTCATTCCCGGACTTCATTTCCCATAATCCTCCCTGGCCATCACCTGCACTCACTTCATCAATCAGTAATCACCACACTCAGCTGCAGCACATTACCTGGACTTTTTAAGCTAGTCACATCCACACACACATTGTGAGGTCTTGTTTACTCTTGTGGCAATTCTGAGTGTTCTTCATTGTGGTTGCTTGTCTGTTACTGATCCTGTCTGTTCCCCGTGTACGATTCTCTGCTGCCTGCCCTTTGGACTATTTGCTCTGTTTTGGACTTACGATTGTTATCTGCCAGCCCTGACCCATTGCCTGTTCCTTGACTACAATTCTGCCTGCTCTCTGCCATACCTGTTTGCTGTTGTTCCACCATTGCCTGTTTGACTACGAACTCTGTTTAATAAAGCTTGCAAATGGATCCTACCCTGATTTCCGCTTCATTACAATTATGTACTATAAATGTAGGATATTAATTAATGTTTAAATAATAGCTTACAATTAAATGCATAAATTCCAAAGATCGATATAGGTTGCTGAGAGTCAAAGACATTTGTGGCAGTAATGCATATACAGTATTTTGAAATGTTTAGGTAGGAAATTATCTTACAGCCAATACTCTTGTTCGGAGGAGGTCACTTTAAAAGGCGGCCATTCGGATTCATTTTGGAAACTGGTGAAAGAAAGACATAAAGAGAGTTGAGTTCACCAAAGCTTTTCAAGGGCATTCTTTTCAAACAAAAACTGTTTCTGAATTAACCTAGCCTAATTTGGTTTTCTGTTATTTACTGGTTTAAGATGATCTAGTTGGTCTCCAAATTTTAAGCTATTTCCTTTCAGCAGCGCATTAACAGAAAAACACAGAGCTTTATATTATCAAATATAGAACATACAATATTGGATTTCAGTGAAATATTAAAACTCTCTAGGCCATATTCAAATACACTTGGCTCTATCTGTGGGTTCTTTTCATTTACCTGTTAGGCAAGTCCAAACAAAGAATAAATAATTATTTCTAAATGCATTACAAAAGCAACTTTGTTTAGGGAACATTTCCTACAAGTGTGTTTGCAATCATCTAAAGCCTGAACCCAAAGAACATCTTCCATGACCATGCAAACATCTGGGAGAACAACAGGCAGTGCAAGAGGTTTTATTTTGCACTCGGTTGTTAAGTGAGGTTACCTCATGCTGTAGTTGTCACCAATTTGATCCGTCTCATTGTACAGGAATGACCAGTCAGCATCAGGTCTGTGCACACCTGTGTATGTAGCACTTATATTTTGGCAGTTCACTGTTGATAAAATGGGAGATCAAAATTTACCCACATTTATTTGGGTCAGTAATATGTAAATGTAATAAATCAGTAATAAGTAATTGTGATTTCATTATCACTTTATTTTGATGGTCCCTTTTGAACATTCTGTTGACTATAAGTAACACTGCAACTACAAATGATGGTTCCCCAACATGCTATAAGTAAATTTGCAAGTACATGTCAGCTTATTCTAACCCTAACCCAACCAGTCTTCTAATACTCTATTAACACTCTAATGAGAGTTAGTAGATTTGTAGGTGCAACGTTACTTATAGTCAACAGAATGTGTTGAAAGGACCATCAAAATATTTCTTGTAACTACGACTTTATATCACAGAATTGTAACTTTATTTCACATAACTGTGGCTTTAGTTCTTGTAATTGTAACTTTATTTCTCAATTGCATATGTATTTCTCATAATTGAACTTTAAAGCAACTTTATTGTAATTGTGACTGTCTTACGATTGCAACTGTATTTCTCAAAATTGTGACTATTTCTCATTAAGACTTAATTTTTTTGGAATTGCATTTTTTTATCCCACAATTACAACTTTATTTCATCTAACTGTGACTATTTCTTTTGTAACTGCAACATTTCTCATAATTCTGACTTTATTTCTTGTAATTGCAACTTTATATCTTACAATGTGACCAAGTCTCACAACTACAACTTTATATTTTACAATGTGACTTTATTTTTTGTAATTGCAACTTTTTATCTCACAATTACAACTTTCACGTAATTATTCGACTATTTCGTGTAATTGTGACTTTATTTCTCATGATTGAAACATTATTTCTCATAATTGTCTTCATTTCTTGAAATGTGATTTATATGTTGATATTGTTGTATTCAAAGCTGAAATATTTGTGTGCCATTGGGCAAGGCTGAAACTGCTTGACAGTTATTCAATGTCTTAAGCCCACATGAACAGAGTTTATAAATGCATTACATAATACAATGAACCACACCTGTGTTCCAATAGTTCTCACAGGAAGTCCAAGGTAGAGTGCTCCAGAAACAGTTGAATAGATAAAACAGAGCCCAGGCCAGGACCACAATGTAATATATATTTAGATAAATCACTATAACTTGGGATGCAACACCTACACCTGTGAACAAAAACTATATTGTGTGAGAAAATCCACATGTGCAAAATAATACACACTCTTCACCATAAATTAACTTAATTTAAAGGATCACTTTCAAGTGAAAATTAGCCCAAGCTTTACTCACCCTCAAGCCATCCTAGGTGTAAATGACTTTCTTCTTTCTGATGAACACAATCAGAGATATATTAATAAATATCCAGACGCATCCGAGCTTTATAATGGCAGTGAGCGGGACCAACGAGTATGAAGCTGAAGAAAGTGCTTCCATCCACATCCATCTATCATAAACGTACTCCATACGGCTCCGGGGGGTTAATAAAGGCCTTCTGAAGCGAAGCGATGTGTTTATGTAAAAAAAAAATCCATATTTAACTAGTTTTAACTGCCATATTTAACCACCTTCTGTATTCAACTTTGAATGGCATCGCGTCAGTTAAGCTTTTTCCGTAAGTTGAATAGAGAACGGACAGGACGTAGCATAAGCTTTTTGAACTGCGAGATTTTTACATTTTCTTTGTAAGTTGAATACAGAAGGAGGTCTGGCAGAAGCTAGATATTTTACTTCATAACTTATTAAATATGGATTTATTTATTTTTTATTTATTTTTTTACATTAACACATCGCTTCGCTTAAGAAGACCTTTATTAACCCCCCAGAGCCCTGTGGAGTACACGTTTATGATGGATGGATGTGGATGGAGGCCCTTTCTTCAGCTTTATACTCGTTGGTACCTCTCACTGCCATTATAAAGCTCGGATGCGTCAGAATATTTATTAATATATCTCTGATTGTGTCCATTAGAAAGAAGAAAGTCACGATGGCTTGAGGGTGAATAAAGCTTGGGGTAATTTTCATTTAAAAGTGAACTAATATTTTAATTCCAGGAATTAATGGATTAATTCAACCCAAAAAGAAAATTCTGTCAAAGCATCAAAGTGGTAGTTGCAAAGGCAGTCAAAGGAAGGAAATCTGACAGCATTCTGTCATCAAAAAGATCTTCAATTGTGTTCTGAAGATGAACGAAAGTCTTACGGGTGTGGAACGACATGAGGGTGAGTAATTAATGACAGAATTTTCATTTTGGGGTGAACTAACCCTTTATTTTGTAGATCCATTTATGGAAGCATAAGTCACCTTCAAACATGGGGCAGATTTTTCTCCAAGCAGTGATTCCCCCTTCACTGGTATATTGACCTAACGCTGTCTCAAGGAAGAATACTGGGATTCCACAAAAGAAGAGAAAGATGAAATAAGGAATGAAGAAAACACCTGGAGAGAAAAAAATGAGTTAGTTATTTGCCCTAAATAGGCTTAAAAGTCTTGTTGCCATTATCTTTAATGGTTGTAACAGAACATCCCAAATGTTATCAAATAAACAATGTTCACCAAACTGTAGCTTCTCCAGATCACATTTGAATAAGGAGCTTAAGGGTAAATGGCAGAAAATGCATTAACTTTGACATTATTTGCTCCTCAAGATCTAAAAAAAAAAAAAAAAAAAAAACATTTAATTTAAAGGATTTTTTTTTTTTTTTTTTTTAACTAATATCACTTTTGCCTACTTATTTACAAAATTGTTTGGTAGCACTTTATTTTACAGTACGTGTACTTTCCTGGAACATATATAGTAATTATGTTGTTTACAAGGTACTTACCTGACATGTATGTACATGGAAACTAATAAGATACACTGCTGTACTTTCCAATGGTACATACATAGTAATTACTTTGTACCTGTAGACAAGTGTTGGGTAATAACAGGCACTTACTTATAGTGTCTGTACATGGTAACTAACAGACACATTACTGTACTTACTAATGGTATGTACATGGTAACTATGTTGTACTTATGGACAAGTGTGGGTAATAACAGGCTCTTATGTGTGGTAACTAGTAAGACACATTACTGTACTTACTAGTGGTATATACATGGTAACTATGTTGTATTCATGGACAAGTGTGGACACAAATAACGGACACTTAACAAAAACTTGACAATTGACATTCAATATTCAACAGTGCTTTGATCTGCCTGCATTGACACTATTCTTTAAGAGCTGCTGTGCAGCCAAAATAATATACCAGTTATCACTGTAAAGCTGCTTTGACACAATCTACATTGTAAAAAGCGCTATATAAATAAAGGTGACTTGACTTGACTTGACTTACTTACAGTGTGTGCATGTTAACAACAGTACAAAACAGAGGCTTACCAAATAGTGTTGTTTTCTCAGTGATGCCATTTAAAAAACAAAATTCTCAAGAAGTAAAGTATTTATTTTGCTGCACTATGTATGTACTTTATGTAGTGTTTTATGAACTATTAATGCTAAATTGCTCTCCACAACAGTGCATCTTATTTTACAGTCCTTACTAGTTAATATGCTTAAGCGTATTATTACAAAGGTTAAAGAGCTGGTAATTCCTATGTAATGTTTATGTACAAGGGTTCACTTTATTTTACAGTCCTATTTCCATGTACTTACTATGAAAGTACTAGTGAATATACCAGTTAGTTAATGTATAAGTTACACCTGGGTAAGAGCTGGTAATTCCTATGTAATGTTTATGTACAAGGATGCACTTTATTTTACAGTCCTATGTACTTACTATGAACGTACTAGTGAATATACCAGTTAGTTAACTTGATAAGTATTAACACTATGAAGTGCTGTGTAATTACTTCAGTGTATTATTTTGGTAAGCACATTTGTTTCACAGTAGTTAAGTAAGTGTCCGTTATGTGTGTCCACACTTGTCCGTGAGTACAACATAGTTACCATGTATATACCACTAGTAAGTACAGTAATGTGTCTTACTAGTTACCACACATAAGTGCCTGTTATTACCCCACACTTGTCCATAAGTACAACATAGTTACCATGTACATACCATTAGTAAGTATAGTAATGTGTCTGTTAGTTACCATATACAGACACTATGAGTAAGTGCCTTTTATTACCCAACACTTGTCTATAGGTATAAAGTAATTACCATGTATGTACCATTGGTAAGTACAGCAGTGTTTCTTATTAGTTTCCATGTACATACATGTCAGGTAAGTACCTTGTGTTACCATTCTTTTACTTGTATGTACAACATAATTACTATATATGTACCAGGAAAGTACACGTACTGTAAAATAAAGTGCTACCAATTGTTTTTATTAATGAGAATACTGTTAAATTGTATTTATTTATTTTTTTGTTTGCTTGTTTTATTTTTAATAATTAGTTGAGAGAAGCCCAGAGTGTGCAGAGCTGCAATCTAGGTGGCTAAAATATATGTATGACTATACAAATATAATAATAATATTCATAGCACAAATGTTTAATTTATTGGGTTAGAATATTGGGTTTAAAATCCCTAGTATGACAACTGTGACGTTTGTAAGCACCAATAAAGAGCAAAAACCAAAAAAAGTGGTATGGGGTCGTATCGGCATGTGCTCGGGGGGAACAGTCCATGATGTGTAACAAAAATTCGTTCTGAGCATTGCTGAAGAACACAGAGGTCTATTGATTATCTTATGAAGCATGGGCTTCAGCTCTGATGTGCTGGAATTTAAAGGTCATATCCATCTCATGGTGCAGGGGTTAAAAATGCTGCAGAATCAATGCCTCTTTTTATTTCTATGATACACTTCTTCAACAGCCCTAATTCACAACCCTCTCTCTACCACAACTTTCTCTTACCTCCTCCATTTTTGTAGCACAGGTAAGGGAAGCGCCACACATTCCCCAGGCCAATAATCTCCCCAGCCATGGACAGCAGGAACTCAGTCTTGTTGGCCCATTTCTCCCTGGCCTCAGGTATGCTTTCTGTGCTCCCTTTCTGAGCCTCAGGCTCCATAGCTTCCCCATCAGCAATGCCTCCGTCTCTAGTCTCCTCCATGGCCCTTTTCTATTTACCTCTCTGTAAGCATTCAGTTTATTACGAGTTATTAAAAGTCCATCAGCATGCAGAACAGTGAGCCTGCTTTTTGTGGATAAGTTTTTGCAAAGTATTCTATTTTTAAATTTAATATGTTGTACCTGTTTATACAAACTGTTTTTCAAAAAATAACAGTGAAGGAATGTTTACATGGAATTATTAAATGAATCTCACTCTCCAAAGAGAAATGATACATAACAAAAACTAATTAAAAATCCAGACAAAAAAGTCCTTGGACTTACCGAAATCTGTGGACAGTTCCCTAACATGCACACACAGAGTGTCAGTGCAGAGTGCAGTATTCTTGAGTGCTGCACGCAATAAGGAGAGGGAGAGGGCGTAACGTGCAGGGGTGTCCTGTAACATTACAATCTGGAGTACAAGATATGTGAAACTTGCTTCTTGCCAGCATATCTGCTGTCTATAGCACAGACAGACAGACAGACAGACAGACAGATAGATAGATAGATAGATAGATAGATAGATAGATAGATAGATAGATAGATAGATAGATAGACAGATAGATAGATAGATAGATAGATAGATAGATAGATAGATAGATAGATAGATAGATAGATAGATAGATAGATAGATAGATAGATAGATAGATTCTGATTGGTTGAGCCACGTTCGAAGCCCATGTAAAATTCCAGAAAATATACAGCTGACTGCATTACATAAGTATCGCTGCGCCACTGAATGTGTATGTTGCTGCTCTGTCTTTTAGCAACCACTTTTAGTGACGTAAACATATGTTTGTTCTCTATTAATTTTGTTCATTGAAGCTTACTGCATTATGTAGAAGAGTATTGTGAGAGCGATATCGAGTGACGGAGTGTATTACCTGCATTCAAATTTAGCATTTTTCTTTAGGTCAGTCCTATGTTCATAATAAAAATCCTTTTGAATGTCCACTACGATCTAGTCCTTTTAACATTTAATGGGTTTTCCCGTGGCCTGCTGACAGCGCTAATCAAAGCATTTGTCAATTGCATCTTGTTCTGTGTTCACAACAAGTTTCAGTATTAAAGTCTTTGCGACTGAGTGACTCGCTCATAAAGACAATCTTTCCCGCCATCTAATGGCATAATAATGTAACGCATGTAATGTAATGTACTTCACTGTAACCCTGTTCCCTGAAAAAGCGGGAATGAGAAGCTGCGCTTAATTCAGCGCTATGGGAATGTCTTTAGTCACGACCAGCTGTGAATATGTGTAAAACAACTTCAATGAAAATGACCTATATTTATAGCCTGTGTGACGTCATTGGATTGCGTCGTAAGTGAGGCTATAATTAGATGCGCCACAGGTACACTCTCTGCACTTGTGACACACTTCACAGCCTGGGGGTCCGGACACACAGTGCGGTGGCGTAGGTATCCTCGTTCCCATAGCACTGAATTAAGTGCAGCTTCTCGTTCCCCGCTTTTTCAGGGAACAGGGTTACAGTGAAGTAACCCGGGGCGTTCCCTTTCAAAAGCAACACTCGAGCTGCACTTAATTCAGCGCTATGGGAACGAGGATACCTACGCCACCGCACTGTGTGTCCGGACCCCCAGGCTGTGAAGTGTGTCACAAGTGCAGAGAGTCTCAGACACTAGCTTGTGATGTTGACTCAAGGACGCAAGAGTGACATGAACATCCAAACGATAAAACCTTATGAATGTATGCAGAGAGGACCAACCTGCCGCATTACAAACATTTTGTAAGGGGACGCCCCCTGCCAAAGCTAAGAGGCAACCCCCCTGGTGGAATGAGCCCTGATGCCTGTCGGCGAAGTATGACCACACGTCTCATAGGCAAGGGCAATAGCATCTCTCACCCAATGTGACATGGTCCATAACAGAGGTGCGGCCGCCACAACAAACAAATAGTTGCTCTGACTTATACCACTGGCTAGTGTGGTGGACGTAGGCCTAAAGAGCACGAAGTCTCTCTGTGAAGTCTCTCCTGAGTAGTGAACAGCGGAGGGCAGAAGGCTTCGAGAGTGACCGGATGCAAGTTCAAGAAAGGAACCTTAAGCAGATAGTCAGGATGAGGATGCAAAATAGCTTTCACCATTCCTGGGGCGAAGTCTAAGCAGGATGGCACAATGGACAGAGCCTGCAAATCCCCAATTATTATCCCCTAATTATTACCCAGTTATAGCCATAAAAAAAAAAAAATTTCAGAGTTCACAGCTTGTCAGAAACTGACTAACGGTTCAAAGGGGGTCTCAACCAGGCCCTCTAGGACTATTGCTAGGTCCCATGAAGGGATCCTGGTTCTAGAAGGAGGCTTAAGCTGTCTAGCTCCTCAAACAAAACCAGAGAGCAGGACATGTTTGCCCAAAGGCACCCCGTCAATCAGAGCGTGGCAAGCTGAAAGAGTTGCTACATAAACATAAAGAGTGGTGGGGCATGTACCTGTTTATAATTTTTCCTGCAGAAAATCCAGAACTGTAGCAATTTGGCAGTTTACTGGATCTACATTGTGTGCAGTACACCATCTTTCAAATGGGGTGTCAAATGGGGTGTCAAAGACACCCCATTTGTTGGTATAACTTGCTCTAGTGAAGGGAGCTCTAGCAATTAAAATAGTCTCGATAACGTCAGGTGAAAGCCCTGTGTCCCTCAGTTGGTTCCCCTCAGGGGCCAAACATGAAGGTTCCACATCTCCGGCCGGGGATGAAATATTTTTTCCCCTGCGCCTGAGACAGAAGGTCCTTCCTGCTCGGTATCTATCTAGAGCCGTCAAGGAGAGATATTATCTCCGAGAACCATATTCTGTTCAGCCAACGCGGCGCTATCAGTAAGAGGCAAGTCCCTTGTTGGCGAACTCTGGCTAGAACTCCCGGGAGCAGAGAAACTGGAGGAAAGGCATACAGGCGCATCAAAGGCCATGTATGTGCCTAGGGGGGCTGGTTGACTCAGAGAGAAGTAAAGGGGACATTGCGCTGTCTGATGGGAGGCAAAGAGGTCCACCTCCTGGGCCCAGAGGAAGATCTGCCGCGCTATCTTGTTCAGATGGCGCAAACGCAGACCTCCCTGGCAATTTATATAAGAGACTGCTGTTGTGTTGTCCATCTGCACTAGAACATGACAGCATCTCAGCTACTGGAGAAAGTATTTTAGGGCCAGAAATACAGGCAGTTGATGTGCCAGACGAGCTGATGGCCCTCCCATTCCCCTTGGGCTGGACGGCCATTTAAGACCGCTCCCCAGCCCATCAGGGAGGCGTCTGTCGTTAGCAATCTGTGACGACATGGCGCCCCTAGCGTGGGACCCAAGGTGAGGAACCGGGGTCTGAGCCACATAGATAGGGTACGAAGCCTGCGGCGTCCATGCATTTTGTGTATGTGCAGGGTGATAAGGCCGAATGGAAGAACCCGATATTGGTAAGCTTCGCCCCCAAAAGCAAACCTCAGGAACCCCCTGTGTTGTGGCAATATTCCTATGTGAAAATATGCATCCTTGAGATTGATCGTGACGAACCAATCATGATGTTGGATTTGCGACATGATCATTTTTACGGTTAACATATTGAACTTGAGAGCTTTGACTGAACGGTTTAAGCCTCGAAGATCTAAGATTGAACACAGCCCCCCGTCCTTCTTGGGAACTAGGAAGTATCTGCTGTAATAACCTGACTCTCTCTCTAGAGGGGGAACATGCTCTGTGGCCCCTTTTCCCAGAAGAGATTGCAGCTCTTGTGACAGTGACGTTGCTTGCCCCGGCTTCACGGTAATGGAGACCACGGCGTTGAAACACAGAGGACGACAAATAAATTGGATTCTGTATCCTAATTCTACTGTCTTTAGAACCACGCAGAAACCCCTGGCAGTAGTTTCCACAATGCCAAGTTGTCTGAAATGGGCACTAATTTTGATGCTTCCTTTTGAGGGGATGTTAGGTGTTTTGCGTCATGATGTGTTACAGGAACCAATGGAACCCCTAGCATTTAGCTGAAAACAGATTTATCATCACGTGAGGAACACTCAGAGGCAGCACACTCGTAAAGAGATTCATCATCCCCCGCACAAACTGAAGAGGCACTGGAGTGTGCTTCAGGATCACGCGAAGGAATGCATTGATCAGGTGACAGAGCGGGCGAAAGGGCAGGACCCGTCTCCTACTCATCAGCCAAATACATTCATGAGCCCCATGAACGTACAATGGGTGCTGACTCTTGGAAATAAGCGAGACGAGCGCGAAGCATCTTAACTGTGAAAAGGTCACAGTACTCGTACTCGCCGCCTTCTAACGCAAGAGGAGCGTTCTCTTCCCCCAAACAAACAAAGCAGTATTGGTGTGTGTCTGCATCGGACATAGGACGCGAGCACGGAGGCACACACTGTTTGCTTTATATATATGTGTTTAATTTCACTTGCAAGCAAAGATGAAAGAGTAACAGAGGAGAGAAAGTTCTGCACACTGCCTATCAAATCTAACTCCTAACACAGTGTAGAGGAAAGAAAGAGATGACAGAGCTTGCTTTTTAACAGATAGAACTGTTTGTAACACACAGAGACTTGCAACACACAACTTCACAGTATGGCCTCTGAAGACAAAAGACCTGCAGATCTAATTATAGCTTAGCTTACGACGCATTCCAATGACGTCACACAGGCTATAAATATAGGTCAGAAAAAATAGTCCCTGACCATGAACAGCAGCAGAAGTTACATTATTACACCATTAGATGTCGTGCCTAACAACGCTCCTAAATTGTTATAAATTCACTGTAAACCACGGCTTCTTGGGGCTTTTTGCTTTATTATAGGAGTTCAACTGTTCATAAAAAAGAATTGTAGCCTACAGTAGAGCAGTAAGCTAGCTCTACTAGCCTACAATGTCATTATGTCTTTAACGCTCTGTGACTGTGGAGATTGGCTTGATGGCACAATATAGGCGTTTCGGTGTGTGTATTGTCCCATTTTAAATTTTAAGAGTCAATTAAACAATATTGGCACAGTAAAATGTGCTAAAAATTCGCAGTTGACTAAATTCAGGGATGCAAACAGGTAAAGGGGAAAAAAAGGTGAGGTCATTGTATGTGGTGGGGGCAGCTCTGCATGGATTTTTTTTTAAAAAGATATTCACTTTACATGCTTCATTTGTAGTTACTTTAAGGGGTTTTTTTTATTCATTTTTATTACCTTATATGTCTTGTTTTTTCATGAATTTTTTTTTAAATAAAATAACATTGTTTTAACAAAATCAAGATTAAATACATTTGGTCAAAATCTCATGTTATAAAAGATAAAGTGCTATAGAGGCTATTTAAGACAATATTGGCTGATTAGACGGCAATACTGAGCTGAACTGCAAACTGTTTGCCCTCTCTCTCTTCACCGTTCCCACATCTCAGACCTCACATAATAAAATATTACCCTTTATAGCAGGGGTGGGGAACGTTGATCCTGGAGATGTCCTGCAGAGTTTAGCTCCAACCCTAATTAAACACACCTGAAGCCAGGGGCATAGTTTGTGGGGGGATGGGGTGGAGGTAAGTATCAGTTAGGCTATATTCAGTAACTGGACTCATGAGATGAAGAATTACAATGTTGGAAAGATTTTTTTTTATTATTTGTTTGTTTATTATATCTACATCGTATAATTTATAGAGATAAATAATTATAAATAGATTATATATAGAAGCTCCCTAAAAGTAGACTGTTTTTTTTTTTTTTTTAGCTTAATAGGCCTGCACTGATAAAAGTAAAGTAGAAAAAGTCTTGGGGTAATAGGAATAGGAATTAAATAAGTTGTTACAATGCTGTCCTCAGTATATAGCCTTGCCTGAATTCCCAGTTTACACAAACTTTAGTTCATTGCATTTGAACAACGACCAAGCTAAATATACCATTCATTAGGCTATAGTAATGGGTTTTGTCTGTTTGGTTTAACTTTAAAATATAGAACTTAAAAAGATTAATGTTTTACTTTTTACTAATGTTATTATAACACATATAATGTTTAATGTAGTATAAAAAAATTAAAAAAATAAGGATGTGGGTGATTTCTGCCAAGGACGTTTTGAGTTCTGAAAAATGTGTTTCCTTATAACATGACCCCACTACTCATCAGTTTAACAGAAGAAACATTTTATATTTTTAGTAAAGCCTTTTTTATAAGTTTCCTTTGCTGTGACAAATGCAAAAGCAATGAATCCCTTATTATTTAATAATAATAATAATAATAATAATTAATATTATTAGTAGTAGTAGTAGTAGTAGTAGTAGTAGTATTGCATTTTGTTGTTTATTAGTCCATGTATCTTCGGTTTTATTTTATGTATTTATTTATTTATTTTGTTATTTATTTATTTTATTTTTTTGGTTAGGTATTTTTATTGAATAAAAATGTTGAAGGGCGCATTACGTCATAGCTGCGAATGCGGAAGTGAAGCGAACAACAACAAGAGATTGAGGAAAACGAAACATAACAAGTAATCAGAAACGATGTTTCACGAATTTAAATGAATTCAACATTGTTCATAACTGCAAGAGGAATAAGGCTTTTTCGAAAGGTATGCACAATGCATTAATACGGTTAAATGCAAAATCATAACCTGAATTAAGAAGTATTTTATCATTTCATCATGTTTTAGTAAACAAAATATCTTGCTTGAATGAGATCGCGTCCAGTGAAATCAAATCAGATGAATAACTGTTTCAGATGAATAATTGGTTGTTATTTTGCACTTGTTGTCATCCACTTGAAAGTTGGCCAGATGGACATATTTGTGTATTTACTTTAAGGATGCACTGTGTGGACACTGACAAACATTTGGAGAGCTCAGGGGTCCTCCACAAACCCCCTGATGAAGAGTTATGTGAGGAGGAAATGGACACATCAGAAGCAAAGTGGCACTGGTTTTACCTTGCAGAGTGTGGCGTCTGGCATATGTTTGAAGTATGTACTGTCTTTTATCAAACTGCAGTCTGATAGATTATACTAATATGAATGGCTATTCATAAGTTGCCTTTTTGCTAATCACATCATGCTGTTTTCCTATTCACTACAGGAAGTTCCAAGCACAGGTTGTTCTGTCACCAATGAGCAAATTGAGCAAAGCTACTGCAAGAATCAGCATGCTTCAATGGACTTCTATACTGCTAAATATACCTATAAATTAGACTTTTCTGGTCAGTTACCAAGCAAAACAGATTTGGGTTATCTAGATTTGTGGTAATAAATGCTCTGAGGACTGTGATATGTGTTTTGACTGTAATTTCTCTTTATCACTTTATCATGTCACTAGCTATGAAACAAGTCAATGTGACTACTGGAAAAGAAAGGCCAATCAAAAGGGCATTGCAATCAGCTACTGACTTCAGGTAAGATAATTTATACAGCTTTTATTATTATAAAATGTATATTGTAATGTTTTATATTGTACATTAAATTAATGTCTTTTTAATTTCGTGTTTTACAGATTTATCTGTGATAACCCAGCCCTTCCTGTACCCAGCCACTGGGAAAGAGTTAATACAGAGGAACCCTATCAGGTAAAAATATTTAAAATGAGGTACAAACAGTTAAATTATTGACAGTCTTCTAATGACACAGAATGACTTTTGACTGCACTACACTGGTACATTACAGGCTTCTCACCTAGAGAATATAACCTTTATTGTTTTCCCTTTATAGCTTCCTTTGGACTACATTTTTCAGAAATGCAACATTTCTTATCACTGTTATGCTGATAATTCTCAGTTTTACCTTCCAGTTAGGCTTGACACAGCTGTTTCATTCAATGTTTTTTGAAATGCATAAATTATATTAAGAATTGGATGACAAATAATTCTGTGCAGCTTAAAGGAATAGTTATTAAAATTCTGTCATCATTTACTTACCCTCAAGTTGCTCCAAACCTTTATGAATTTCTTTCTTCTGCTGAACACAAAAGAAGATATTTTGAAAAATGTCTGTAACCAAACAGTTGATGAGCCCCCCCCCTTTTTTTCCCTCCATACTATGGAAGTAGGCACTTTTATACAAGCATGAGACTTTTAAAATCAACCCTGAAATTAACAGGAAACAGGTGGAGGCATTGTAGAACAGGGGAAATTCTAGCATACCTCCACTGGCTTCCCGTTAATTTCAGGGTTGATTTTACAATTCTCATGTTGGAGCTAAAGCCGTTGTCTGGCCATGCAGCAAAATATATAATAGTGACCTTCTTCAGTCATACCATCCTGCTAGAGCACTTAGATCTTTGAAATAACATATGAGCTCTGCTCCTTCGTTGGACATTTTTAAATCTACTCTTAAATCATATTATTCTTTAACTTTTGGAAATTTGTATTTGTTGTTTTTACAGTGTAGATTTGCTTTTGCTTACTGCACAGCTCTTTGGATCAATGCATATTTTGTTTAAATGTGCTTAAAAAATTTTGATCTTGTTGTTGTTTGACTGTGTAACTATGACTGTTTTGCTCCAGCTCATTGCTCTATGCAGAGATACCTTTGAGTACAAAGAAGTGGCCCGGTTATATGAAAGAACCATGAGCCAGCCCATCAGATCCATTCAGAGAATACAGAACCTGGACTTGTGGGAGTTTTTCTGCAGGTTGTCTCATTTTCCAATATTTGAAACAAACCTGAAGAGGTTTATGTTGCAATAATGAGTCTCTGTCTGCATGTTATCACAGTTATTACAAGGTTTCTTAGCAAATAAATTATTATTTTACCCCCGGTTTCACAGATGAGGCTTAAGCTAGTCCTAGACTAAAATGCATGTTTGAGCTGTTTTAACTGAAAGCAACTTGCACTGACATATCTTAAAATATTTCAGTGCCATTGTTTTGTCTCAAGATTCACACCAGTAATATTTTTTTCTAGGGTACATTTATAAAAGGGTTAGGGTTAAATGAATTGACATTTGATATTCGACAGTGCTTTGATCTGCCTGCATTGACACTATTCTTTAAGAGCTGCTGTGCAGCCAAAATAATGTACCAGTTATCAATGTAAAGCTGCTTTGACACAATCTACATTGTAAAAAGCGCTATATAAATAAAGGTAAAAAAAAAAAAAAAAAAAATGTCCTAATTGAACTAAGGCCTAATCTTGGCTTAGTCTAAGCCCTGTCTGTGAAACTGGGCCTTAATGTATTTACATGTATTTAAATATTACAGGAAAAAAGCCCAGCTGAGAAAGATAAAACGTGTCGTAAACGTTGAAGAAAAGATGCTTTTCCACGGAACTGGCCACAGTAACATACAGGCTATATGCACATACAACTTTGATTGGCGTCTCACAGGAAGTCATGGTGACGTCTATGGCAAAGGTACGGTCTATGAGTCTTTCTGCATTAAAGGGGTGATTTACAAAAAATGACAACAGTGTCATTATTTATGGATCCTCCAAACCTGTATGACTTCTGTCTTTCATCGAACACAAAAAGTGACGTTTTGTAGAATGTTCACACTGCTCTTTTGCATACAGTGATAGAGTGGATGTGGATAGGGCTGTCATACTCCAAAAAGCATGAAAAAATTCATACATCCAGTCTCCTGAAGCCAAATTATAATTTTGTTAACTTTTTCACTGAAAATCTTGCTTGACAGCCATGGTCATCATCCACTATCATTGTGTGGAAAAGAACAGCTTCAACATTTGCGTATAAATAATATAAATTTATTATTATTATTATTATTATTCATTTATTTTTGTATTCCACAGAAAAAATACAGGTTTCAAAATACATGATGATTAAAAGAAACATAAGAAAAAATTGTTTCTGTAACTACTGCAAGACAAAACCTAAATTATGTACATTACCTGTTTAGACTGCATTTTTAAATATGTTGTATATGGAATTTCTTCCACATATGAAAAAAAATGCTTTGGTAAATCATAATTATGACATTAGAAAAGTTTTTTTTTTGTTTGTTTGTTTTTATACGTAGTCATAAAAATAAGTTGTAATTATGAAGTACAAGTTGAAATGATGACAAAGTCATAATGATTTTTATCGCTATTTACATTTTTATCAATTATGAGATAGAAAGTTGCAATTATGTCATAAGTCATAATTGTCTTTATAATTTTGACTTTTTGTCATAATTTTGACTTTATCTCATTATTGTCTTATTATTGCATAATTTTGACTTTAATGTCACAATTCCTGCTTTGTATGAGTGAAATGTTATTGTAAACATTTCACTATTGTTGAAATGTCATTATAGTAACATTTTATATTGTATGCATACAATTTCTGTCTTCACAGGAAGCTATTTTGCACGTGACGCAAGGTATTCCAGCAAGTTTTGTCATTCGACTAGCAAGCATAACTTTATCCTACAGAAGCACGGTTTAGCGCCCGCTATTTTCCAGAGTGACCCACCTTACAAGTGCATGTTCCTTGCACGGGTTCTAGTTGGGGAATACACACTGGGTCACCCCCAGTACTGCAGACCTCCTTCTAAAGACATGAGCATTGCCAACTTTTTCGACAGCTGTGTGGATGACATGATGAACCCTAAGATCTTCGTTATATTCGACAGCAACCAGATTTATCCGGAATACCTAATTGAATTTTGCTGATGTCAAAGATCAAAAGAAAATCAGTATTAACAGTTAACAGCGTTTCATTCTTTCATTCTGAAGAACTTACTGTACCGTGGAGTTGTGGAAGCTATAGAGCAGAGTGCTGTAACAGTGCTGAGGCCAGTTACTGCAAAAGTGCCTTTGGTGAAAAACTATGAAACATATAACTATATACTGTGACTAGGGGCTAAAAAAAAAAAAGTATACATGAGTAATATATTTATAGTTTTTATGGATTTTATCAACTTCATGTTTTAATATTACATTTATTTAAATGTTCCACTAGGAACCTTTTTTTTTCCTCTTTATCCCAGCCATTTTTATTTATTTTTTTCATTTGAAATTTGCTTCCATACAAGATGCCATAACTTGTATTATTTACTTTTGTAATATCCAGAAATCATGCCTTGTAGAAAAAAAAAATGGCAGAAAGTGATTCCATAAAGGCTGGGTACTCAAGTTATGTTTTTCAAATTTGCACACATAACATTATTATTATTATTCATAATCTACCTCTCCATAATTCTACCTCTTGTCATGTATTTTCAAAAACAAAGACAAATCTCTGATGGCCAGTTGTTAAACATGCATTTAATGGAAGTTTGATGACGTCTTAAAGTCGCAATGAAACTGAGTTAGTGACAGATCTTATCTTCCGTATTGTGACATATATCTGAGTGGAACAAATTATTGAAAAAATAAAATGTAGGGCAGGGACTTGGTTCTGTCCATCAGTTGTTGATTGGATGGAGGCAGATCTCTTGCAGTAGATTGTACAATCGGATGATTAAAGTCTGGCATACGTCACCAAAGAAATGTCTGTAATTTCACGGAACAAAGTTGACATTCTGATTAAAACTTACAATGTCAAAAAAAAAAAAAAAAATTTAAAAAATGAAACATGCATGGAAAAATCGTTCCCGAAAAGATTAATAACATGCATTTATAAAATAGATTGTCAATTTTTGACAAAAAAGTACCCCCTGCCCATTCATTAATGAAACATTTTGTCCAATTTAATATATACTTCAAACCAGCAATGACATTGTGATACTCTCAGCAAGGTTTAATACATTTTGCCAAACCATTCTTCATCAGTCACATGCAGGTGTGTACAATTAGTAAAACTAGACAGAAACAGGTTCCAATTCTTTCTGCCAGGTTATACACATAATTTTAAATGTGGCACAAATTGGACACCCATAGAGACAGAACGACGCGTAATCTGAAAACCACGCCCACCAGGGGGGGAAAACAATCCAATAGACTCCTTTGACTTTGTATTGCGTGAAGCGGTTTCCTTGTCATTTCTGACAACAGAACAATGTCTAAAAGCTGCTATGTGACAGGGTGTACAGTAAACCCAGAACCAAAAACAGAGAAGTTTTTATAAGCTGTTAAACTAAAAACGAGCATTTAAGGACACAAAAGTAGTTACAGGCAATTGAGACAGAGCAAGATGTGTCATATTACTCTGAGAACTACGCCCACTGGAGAGGAACGTAATCGGCGACAGGAAATATAATATATAAAACTGACATTTGGATATTTGACTTACCAGTAACAAAAGGTTTACTGCACACATAAGCATACTGAATGTCAGGATCCCACAATTTACCTATTCTTCCTGCTGATGCTTCATGTTTTATTACCTGTATCCACTTTTGTCTTAAAGGTTGGCTTTTACAGTTTGGTAGCTTAAAAAAACGTAGTTCTGGGTTTTTTAGCTTGTTTGCTTTACATCCTGTCACACGGCAGCTTTTAGGCATTGTTCTGTCTTTTGTAAGAAGCAAGAAATGACGAGACAGCTTCATGCAATACAAAGTCAATGGAGAACAGGCAACAATCCTAAACTAAGCTGCCAGCATAAAACATTTATTATAATTATTAAAGTGTATGTAGAAAATAATAATAATAATGTAATAATTTAAATGTTTTTAAAGTGATATATTTATTTAGTAATACATTAATGAGGTCTGATGGCTCAGTATTGTTCTGCCGGCTGGTTTCTTCCAAATAAATAAAGCATGCAAATAATTAATGCTGAGTTAGATGACGTTTAATCACTTGAATTCCATACTGCCTGATTACAATGAAGTCACATTACAAAGAATCTGATGATATCAGATATCAGAATCACATTTATTTCCATATACAATATGACTCAAATTAAAAATGTCATATTCAAAGTTATCACACTGATATCCTAAATAGATCTGTCACATATGAGGAAGCAAAACAGATTTTGGGCTAGCTGCCTCTATAGAGTATGTCAGATAAGAATTTGTGCATCTTAAATCAAAATAGTATATCAAAGGTGCCTAGATCACATTCTCTGTGCATCTTGGTTGGAATAATACTAATGGAATACTGGCTTTTGATATTACTTTACTATCAACAATGCAGTACATTATTTTGACATGTAAAAGTACGCCAGTTGTTTTCCAACAGCCATGATCAAACTAATGAACAGCAGACAATATACAGTACAACAAAACAAAACGAAACAACTATTTCCATGAAAAGCCCAAGAAAACAGTTAGGTGATTTGTATAGGTGGAGGAGAAGCTATTTTGGAGATGTTCTTTGCAGGATATTGTAGATGTATGATCAAATCTGAGATGTTTTTGAGGTTCAGTAAACTCTATTGAGTGTAAATGTGTGTTAAGAACATGGTTGGAATTCCTCATCTTGTCATAAGATTTCAACTTTTTAGCAAATAGTTACCTCCAGTACAGAGTTATACTTTTATTCCTCCTCTCAATGAGAGATTATTAAATAATTCTTGATCATAATTTTAGTTTTATAAACAGCATACTTTTGTATATACTGCAGACCTATATATGTAAATGAAATTTAAAAGAACTTATTCCTGATTTTGTTCTTTTTTAAATAAATACATAAAGCATATTATGCACAACATATTGACCCAATATTTTAATCCATATCAAAATACAAGCACTTCTAAATGTATTTGTCAGTTTCAGACCTGATTTATCAAATCCACTGAACCATTATTTATTTATTTGTTTTTAATGTAGTTTTTCAGCCACTTCTTATGATATCCTTGTGGCTTATGTGAAGAGAATTAATAGTAGTATTTAGTGTATTACTAGATATTAATATTTTACTTTTTTCATTCTTGGTTGTGCTTAAAATACAGCAAATATAGACTGAATGTACCAATGTATAATAACATTAAAATGTAATGCCAAATGTACAATTCATAGTTGCACTAAAATGCATTCCTGGATCAACATTCTTGTCTGAAAATTTAGTCCTAATCCTATCTCTACCCCTAAGCCTAACTATACCCATAACTTATCCTTAAAATCAGAAGGAAATGATAGGTGAATAACAGTCAAGCACCTAGCCCTGGTTATAAGCCTAAACTTGACATAAACTGTAAACTTGTCCCTCAAATCTGATTGGTTGATTGGAATGTTGTTCCAGGATCTACAAAGATTTTGATCCAGGAACATGTTGCACATGGTGAAATCATGTTCTGCTGTCAGTACATACTAGACTAAGTATATATTTAAAGTGCATTAGCTTTGCTCAAGAGCTATACTAAAGTGTCAAAAAGCCCTCAAAAGTTGAACTAGTTTACTAGTAATTCCATATCACATACTGTACAATGAAGTTGCATGCAATAAGTCACTGAGTACATACTTAACACTATAAAGCCTTCTGAATCATATTTGATACACACATTTTGGTAACACTTTAGTATAGGGAACACGTAAACTATTAACTATGATGTTTCCATCAATAAACTCCTAATTTACTGCTTATTAATAGTTACTAAGATAGTTGTTACGTTTAGGTATTGGGTAGGATTAAGAATGTAGAATAGGGTTATGCAGCAAGCAACTAGTTAAAAGACCCAAAAGTAAAGTGTTTTTAAGGCCTCAAAACTGATGAAAACATTGCTGAAAAATATCTAAACAATCTACATGCCTTCTTTTATCTGATTGATAGTTTATACTTTTTAGCAAGTAATAGGCCTGTGACAACTGTCACAAGTGACAACTGATATTCATATGCATTTTATGTAAGTAGTCACCTATACTGTTAATGTTACTGCTTTACCCAGTTTAGGCCTTTTTTCTACTTGAGTTTAAGATCCATATTCTCCTGTATCGTACTATATAAGCCATAAAAACCTAAATATGATGCTCAAAACATATGCATTTGTTTTAGACTTTTTCTGTAGATTTTGACTAAAGGTTCAATAAAAAGTTTCATTTGAAATATATACATATATATATAAGTCATATATATATCATTTTTGGAGTATTATTTCATATGTCAGGCTTTACAGGGTTAAGTATGTACAGTAAGATATTTTAATTTTGAAAGTATGCATTACTTTTATAGTAAGCACTCTTCTTAAAAGTACATTTTTCACAAGCGCAATTTTACAGTTGAAAACCCAGGATAGAGGGGCTGAGTGGTCTGGACTCTGTGGATGAGGGTCATTGTGTCAGAGACTCTGTAAAAAGACAGAGTTCCTGCACTGTGATTCACATACACTCTTATTGTACAGCAGCTGGTTGGTACAGAGAGTTTAGTTGGTTTCTAATCGTAATAAAAATGAGCAAATGGACAGACCATAGAACAAACTCCAGGACTGCCGATTAAATCCAAACACACACTCATCATATTTTCCCTTCCTACTAATACTCTTATATGACACTGATAAAGCGACACCACGACCACTCCACTCCAATTCCCAGTAGCAGCGTCCACGCACACTCTCTTTACACAACACCTGAAGATAATTATCAAATCTGTCTGGATGATCGGGATACTGCTGGGCTGTACCAATATCAACGGCCATTTTGTTTGATTCAGACAGACGAAGGCATTTATTCACTGTGTTTGGATCCAGAGTGAGCTGACAGAAATCTGGAGAAAATAAAAAAGAACTATTACAAAATATATATTTTTAGAGAAATCGTGTGAAAATGATACATCAGACAATAACAAAATTTTCAAAAACTTTTTCCATTTTCAGGCCCCTAAAACGTTGTCATGTAAATGAATGGCCAAAACGCATAAAACGTTTTGTTTTTAGTTGAAAATTGTGTTGTGTAAAGGGCTTACTTGACTGTAACCCTGTTTCCTGAAAAAGCTGGAACGAGATTCTGTGCTGATTTAAGCGCTGTGGGAAAACCTATTTGCTTGACCAGTTGTGGATACGTGTTGCAAACACGGCAAGAATTTGGCTTAAATAACCTCTGAATGTGCACGTGAGAGGCTATAAATGGACGTGTGACAGGTGCGCATATCAGGTCACTTTGTCTGAAGAACGTCCTGGACACGCTTTCAGTGTGGCAATGAAGCACAGCATCTCGTTCCCACTTTTTCAGGAAACAGGGCTACGGTCAAGTAGCGGTGCAACGGATCACAAAACTCATGGTTTGGATCATATTCAGTTTTCGAGTCATTAATCAGATAATTTTTCAGATCAGCAAAAAAGAAAAAAAAAATGTTTTAAATACAAGTGAACAGACAATTAAAACATAAATACTATAGAACAGTTACAAATAAAGATACAGTAGGTCTAACAGAAATGTAATAATATAAATACATAAATATAATTACACTGCATGCATAGTGTTCACTGTATAAATTAAACAGATTAATCATTGTTAAAATTGTTTTGTTGTTTGATGATTAATGACATAGCAGCTATTTTTAGGCTACTGTAACTAAATGCACAGAAACAATGTAAGAATTCAATACTGAATGCACGGAACCAATATGATGAAACATATTCGATTTTTTCTCAAGTTATCTCAACTGTTTAGGTTCACTTTAAGACTTTATAGCCGACTCTATACAAGAATACTTGTTGAGACAGGGATTTTGAGATCATTTTGTGTGTGTATGTGTCCGTTCAAGCACAAGGAGTTGCGAAATTGAGCTCGATTATGTGTTTGCGCACCATCTGAAAGGCGTCTCTGTGAGCTTTGAGTGTGTGCACAGAAAACAGCATGCGATTGTGAATCGAGATCTGTTTTGCCTTTTCTTGCATTTGAATTGTTTAGAACCACTTGAGTGTTTCAAATTAGTACAAACACTTGCAAATAATAAACTTTTTTACGCTATAATGGCTAAATGCAGTTAATGGGCGAATCACATGTGTTCCGAACCATTCGTACGGAACACAGATCAACTGATAATAATAATAATACTTCCTTACATTTATATAGCGCTTTTCTGGGTACTCAAAGGACTTTATATACTGAAGGGGGAATCTCCTCAACCACCACCAATGTGCAGCATCCACCTGGATGATGCGACGGCAGCCATATTGCACCAGAACGCCCACCACACATCAGCTTATTGGTGGAGAGGAGACAGAGTGATGAAGCCAATCAGTGTATGGGGATGATTAGGAGGCCATGATGGACAGAGGCCAATGGGCAAATTTGGAAAATTTGATTTTTAATGATCACAGAGAGTCAGGACCTCGGTTTAACGTCTCATCCGAAGGACGAGAATCTGTTGCACTCCTACAGTCAACATGAGACATTCCCTTTAAAAAAAAACTCAACATTCAACATTTCTGTTGAAAGTGCCCTAGTTATTGGCGTTTCTATTACACGGAACGTGAAAATATAGACACCAGCCACCATAGCCACATGTTTGCCGGGAGCCAGAGCACCTGACATCAAAGCAAATTTAAAAGTGCTGGCTAATGTTAATCGTAAATACTCTAAAATCATTATTCACATCCGCACTAATGATGTTCGACTTCGCCAGTCGGAGATCACTAAAATTAACATTAATGAGGTGTGTGAACTCGCAAGTACAATGTCAGGAAAAGTAATCTGCTCTGGTCCCCTTCCTGTTCGTCGGAATGATGAGATAGTTAGCAGATTATCATCACTCAGTGGCTGGCTGTCTAAGTGGTGTCCGCAGAATAATATAGTTTTCATAGACAATTGGAAAAGTTTTTGGGGGAGACCTGACCTGTTGAAAAGAGATGGTATTCATCCCTCCTGGGATGGTGCTGCTATTCTCTCTAGTAATATGGCAGTCTTAGAGCTGAAACATGACAAACTGGGGTCCAGGTCAGGAAGCAGACAGACTGGCTAAACCAACCGTCTGCTAGTTGCATCACATTACAGAAGTCAGATAATTCCCAACACATAGAAACTCTTACACCTAGATATTATCACATAGAGACTGTGTCTGTATCCCGAATTAGTAAAAACAAAAAACTTCCAAACTCATTTAATGGTAAAAATTTAATTAATGTTGAACAAATAAAAAATAGAGATAATACTGATAAACAAATGATAAATCTTGGGTTGTTAAACATTAGATCCCTTTCTTTAAAAGTACTTATTGTAAATGATATTATTACAGACAATAATCTACATTTGCTGTGTTTGGCAGAAACTTGGCTAAAATCAGACGATTACATTACTTTAAATGAGTCTAGCCCTCAAGGTTATGATTATCGACACAATCCTCGTCAGAAAGGCAAAGGGGGAGATGTTGCTGTAATTTATAGTAATATTTACAGTATTAGTCAGAAGTCTTTCAAATATAATTCCTTTGAAGTGATGGTACTTTATGTAACATTATGTAAGTTGACATTTGTGCTGGCTACTACAGGCCACCAGGACACCATACAGACTTTATCAAAGAATTTGCTGATTTTCTATCGGAGTTAGTACTAGCTCCAGATAAAGTCCTTGTTGTTGGTGATTTTAATATCCATGTAGATAATGATAGATAAATTCTACTGGAGTTAGACAACACGTGTCAGGACCCACTCATTGTCGTAATCATACTTTAGATCTAATATTGTCACATGGAATCGATACTGATGCCATTGAAATTCTGCAGCAGAGCGACGACATCTCAGATCATTACCTAGACTCGTGTATACTACATTTAGTCAAGACTGCTAAACTGCCTCCCTGCCATAAATATGGTAGAACCATCACTTCTACCACTAAAGATCGCTTTATAAATAATCTTCCTGATCAGTTTCATCACCTTAGCATACCAGACAGCTTAGAAGACCTCGATGTTGCAACAGAAACTATTGTCTCTGTCTTTTCCAGCACATTAGACTCAGTTGCTCCTTTGCATTTAAAAAAGATTAAGGAAATTAATCCAATGCTGTGGTACAATGAGCACACTGAGGCCCTAAAGGTAGCAGCCAGAAAAATGGAGCACAGCTGGAAGAAAACAAAACTAGATGTTTTTCGCATTTCGTGGAGAGAGAGAATAATTGAGTACAGAAAGGCCTTAAAAACTGCTAGATCTGCCTATTTTTCAAAACTTTTAGAAGAAAATAAGCACAACCCTAGGTATTTATTTGATACAGTGGCTAAATTAACAAAAAATAAAGCTTTAACTTCTGATGTTTCCAAAGAGCACAGCAGTACTGACTTTATGCACTTCTTTACTTGCAAGATTGACAATATTAGAGAGAAAATTATAACCATGCAACCGTCTACTACAGTATCGCATCAGACAGTGCATTGTAGTGTCCCTGAGGAAAAATTCGATTAATTTACTGCTTTAGGAGAGGAAGAATTGTCTAAACTTGTTAAATCATCAAAATCAACAACATGTATGTTAGACCCTATACCGACTAAGCTATTGAAAGAGATGCTTCCAGAGGTCATAGATCCTCTTCTTAATATCGTTAATTCATCTTTATCACTAGGATACGTACCGAAAACTTTTAAGCTGGCTATTATTAAACCTCTTATTAAAAAACCACAACTTGATCCTAGAGAATTAGTCAATTACTCAAATCTCACTTTTCTGTCAAAAATACTAGAAAAGGCAGTATCATCACAACTATGTTCCTTTTTAGAAAGAAATAGTATCTGTGAGGATTTCCAGTCAGGATTTAGACCTTACCATAGTACTGAGACTGCTCTCATTAGAGTTACTAATGATTTGCTCTTATCATCAGATCGTGGTTGTATCTCTTTATTAGTGTTACTGGATCTTAGTGCTGCATTTGACACTATTGATCACAATATTCTTTTAAATAGACTTGAAAATTATGTTGGCATTAGTGGAATGGCACTGTCATGGTTCAAATCATACTTATCTGACCGTTATCAGTTTGTAGTAGTAAACGAAGAGATGTCATATTGATCACAAGTTCAATATGGAGTACCGCAAGGCTCAGTACTAGGACCGTTGCTGTTCACTCTGTACATGCTACCCTTGGGAGATATCATTAGGAAGCATGGCATTAGTTTTCACTGTTATGCTGATGATACTCAGCTCTATATTTCTTCGCGCCCTGATGAAACTTACCAATTCACAAATTTAACAGAATGCATAGCTGACATAAAAAAATTGGATGACCAGTAATTTCTTACTACTAAATTCAGAAAAAACAGAGATTCTAATTTTTGGACCAAAAACTTCTTCACGTAATAACCTAGAATACTGTCTAACACTTGATGGCTGCTCTGTTAAGTCTTCGTCATCAGTTAGGAACCTGGGTGTGCTCTTTGATACCAATCTTTCCTTTGAAGGCCATGTTTCTAGCATCTGTAAAACTGCATTCTTCCATCTTAAAAATATATCTGGGCCGTATCCAGTTGAGATTGAGGACCTACGCCTTGACACGACCACAACGCACCCCTGAAGTATCAGCTGAGATTGAGTCAACTAGATCATCCATTGTGAAGGCCTCATCGACACGACAGCCAGTGGCACAGTTCCTCAACAAACCGTCCATACCGGCGTGATGAATACAATCCTCAATTGCATTGAACTGGAATAAATACTTTGAATGTTGCGATCCTATCAGGCTTATGATAGCTACCTGAATCGTATCAAAGCACTGTTTGCCAGAGGAGAACTGGCCCCACCGACTAAGCCTGGTTTCTTCCAAGGTTTTTTTCTCCATTTTAACACCTATTTGCCACCTGCCACCTGATGTCACCTGTTGGAGTTTGGGTTCCTTGCCGCTGTCGCCTTTGGCTTGCTTAGTTGGGGACACTTGACATTTGATATTCAACAGTGCTTTGCATCTGCCTGCATTGACACCATTTTTTCTAAGAGCTGCTGTGCAGCCAAAATTATATACCAGTTATCACTGTAAAGCTGCTTTGACACAATCTGCATTGTAAAAAGCGCTATATAAATAAAGGTGACTTGACTTGACTTGACTTGACAAAAGCTACTCTTAATGCTTCGCTGATTTAAGTGCTATGGGAACTGGAATGTCAACGCCACCACACTGGAAGTGTCTGGACCCCTCAAGGGTGTGTAGTTTGTGCACAAAACACGAGAAAGGCCTGTTGACTTAAGGATGTGTGAGCCAGAAGTAACATGAACATCCAAACTATAGAATCTAATAAATGTGTGCAGAGAGGACCAGCCTGCCGCATCACATACTTTTTGCAAAGAGGCACCTCTTGCTAGAGAATGCAAACCCCCTGGTGGAATGAGCATTACCTCCTAGAGGTCAAGCTTGACCGTGGGCCTCATAGGCTACAGCAATAGCATCCCTCACTTAGTGTGACATCCTTTGCTTGGTGGCAGCCATCCCCTGGTTGCTGCCCCCATAGCAAATGAAAAAGTTGCTCTGACTTACACCACTGTCTAGTGAGGTTGATGTAAGTCTGAAGAGCACAAACTGGACACAGCAGGTGAAGTTTCTCCTTCTCCACTGTAGTGAACTGCGGAGGACAGAAGTCTTCAAGAACGACTGGCATGGTTGATAATGCAATAGGAAGATAGTCAGTGTGATGGTGCAAAACAGCTTTGACCAGTCCAGGGGCAGAGAATATGTCGTCGGTTGGTGAAAACCAAGACTGGCAATACAACTAACCTATTCCATCACCTAAAAAAGTATCATCCCAGCAACCACACTGAAAGCATGAAAATGCGGGCCGATGCTAACATTACTCATCAACAAGCAGGGCTAGCAGCAGAAATCTAAAGCAGAAATCGATCGCGTCGTCCTTCGTGGCCATTACCCCTTATGAAAAGTGTTCCAAAAGGAGCAAGGATATAACAAGAGCCGTTTCATTCTTTCTGGTGAAATATATGATGCTCCTAAACACAGTGGAGCAAGACGGGTTCAGGAAATTAGTTAAAGTGCTTGACTCCAGGTACGAACTCCCTGGCAGAAAATACTTTTCCAAAACTGCGCTGCCTCAGCTTTATGAAGAGTGCCGTGGAAAGCTGGAAAATAATGAACCTATGATAAGGAACCGACCTATGGTCCAGCCGCACATCTGAGCCATATATGAGCCTCACTATTCACTACATCGACGAGGAGTGGGTTTTTCAATCAAGATGTTTGCAGATGGCATATTTTCCGAATGACCATACTGCCGTAATAATCGCTGCGGGTCTGGAGGATGCACTCGCATCATGGGGCCTTAGCGAGGACCGCCAAGTGTGTATCACAACGGACAATGGCGCAAACATTGTCAAGGCTGTCTCACTTAAACACTGGACTCGCCTGCAGTGTTTCAGTCACCGGCTGCATCTAGCCATTGGTAAGTTAATAAGCATCTAACATTTAAAAAAAGTCAAGTTTTCAATTCTAAAAATAGCATATGAAGATTTATAACACATCCAAATTGATTGTACAACATTTAAGGCTGTCACATTTGATTATGCATAATTTAGAAAATGCTTGTGTGTGGTTGTGCGCTGTAAAGGCAGTGACAGAAAATAAATAAAAATAATGTGCATATATATTAAGCATGTTAAATGCTGTTAATGTTTTAAAAAGTGTGTAATGCATCTATTAAATTTTACAATAATTTCATTTTATTGATCATTTCTCATAATTAATTCAGTTATGATTCAATTCATGATTCAAAATCAAAATATAATTAAAGTTTCTCATTATGTTGATTAAAAATGACATTGTAATTTATAATCGCCATGCCATGATAGTACGAGTGCTAGAGCAGGAGAAGGCCATTGCAAAAGTTTTATTAGCCGATAAAAAAACAAGGCACTTGGTTCCCTCATGGCAAGACGTTGATGTTCTGGAGCCTGTTTGCAAGGCTCTAGACCCACTTGCTGACTTCACTGATGCCCTTTCTGGTGAATAATATGTAAGTGTGTGTCGTACCTGAAGCCTGTTCTGCATCTTTTCAATGAGGAGGTCTTGAAACCTGTAGCTGATGACTCAGAGCTGACCAAGACCATCAAGGCTTCTGTCATCAGCTATCTGAATGAGAAATATGCCGATACAGCCACTGATGACCTTCTGAACATAGCATCCCTTGTTGATCCTCGTTTCAAGACGCGCTACATCAAAGATGACATGGTTGAGGCTGTGAGATCCAGAACCGCGGCTCAGATGCTGGATGAATGTCAGAGCACATCGCAAGCTACTCCTGCCTTACCATCCACTGCACTGGGAGGAGACAAAGGTGATGGTGCTGCAACACCAGCCAAATTGCAGAAGAAGACACTGGGCAGCTTTTTCAAAAAGTCCTACACTGAGTCTGCTGCAACATCTGATCTGACAGAACAGCAGGCTGTTGAGGCTAAACTAAACAGCTATCTGCAAGGTCCTATTGCAGACAGCAAGACCAACCCCCTGGCATGGTGGAAGATTAATTCAGCAACATACCCCAGAGTGAGCCTCCTGGCAAAACATTACCTGTGCATTCATACGAGTTCACACTCAGAGCATGCTTTTAGCACAGGGGTTAATATTGTATCATGCAACAGATAAAAGCCAGACACAGTGGACAGATTAGTCTTTCAGGCAGAAAATCTGTAAACGTTATACAAATTATGTGCATTGGCTAGAAATTGTATAGTTTTATGTTATAGTTTTATTTTGCACATTTCATCTACCTTTTAAAGCCAGACACTGTTGACAGACTGGGGAAAAAAAAAAAAAAAAAAAACAGGTTTTACAAATTGTGATGAATAGAAGTTGAATATATTTATGTTTACATTTTGCACATTTAATCTACCTTTTAAAGCCAGACGCTGTAGACAGACTTGTCTTTCTGGAAAAGAAAAAACTGTAATTGTGTTACTTACAAATTATGTTTACAACAGTTTTATGTTTACATTTTGCACATTTACTCTCATTTACCTTCTTTTATCACGACTTTTAGCTTTTAATTTATTTTAGTAAGTTGTCTTAATTTTTTAAGGCCAAATGTGTAATCTGTTTTTGTTAATAAACTATACATTAAAATGTAATTAATAAACCCTAACATTTTTGTGGCTTCAGTCATAGTTGGGATACTCTTTTAAAGATGGCAGCATTAACAGTTTTGATGCTCCCAAAGAGCCTGCCCCGCCACCCAGCACCGCCATGGCATCCCGAGTGGCCAGCACCTCCATGGCCTCCCGACTGGCCAGCACCTCCATGGCGTCCCAAGCTACCCGGCCGCCATGGCGCCCCGAGTGTCCCGAGGAGCCTGACCCGCCATGGCTTCCCAAGCCACCTGATCCTCCATGGTCCCCTGGGTCAGCCAGAACCGTCCTGCAGCACCCGGATCACCGTCACGTCTCCAGGACGCCCACCCTCTTGTCGGGCTGTACTGTCACAGTCACCGTCTGTTTCACCTTCCCCGGACTCCACTTCCCAGCATCCCTCTGGTTCCTCACCTGCACATAATTTGCAATGACCGATCACCACCAGCTGCCACTCATTCTGCACCACACAAAAGGCCCTCACACACTTCACTCATTGTCTGGTCTGGTCTATGTGTAGCACATCACACTTACCTGGACTCCTCTTCGTCTCCTGTCTCCTGTTCTCTGTGTTCTCCAGCCGATCCTGTGAAAGCTGGAGAGTAATCAATGGATTGTCTAAGTGACTGTTTCCACGTGCTTGCATATCTACTTACCTGTTTCACCTGTCTACCAGTTTCCGTGCCTCTGTTTAATAATAAAGAGCTTGTTTATCACTAACCTGCCTGCCTCCGTCTGTGTGCCTGACAGTGTATAATTAAATATCTTTTGCAAAGACAATTATTATGAATGAAAATAGATAACTGCTTAATTACTGCTTAGCACTGATAAATAATGAAATATATTGAAGAAATATTGATTGATTTTACACAAAAAGAGTAAAGCTGCTAAAATAAATGTTTGCATTAGAATATATTTGTTCATACCTGCTTCTCTTCTACAGTTGTTACAGTGCCATGGCTTTTGTGTTCATCCATTCCACACATATAACAAATACACTGCTGGTCAGTATGAAAGTAGATGTCCAAAAGTTTATCATGTTTATGGCAGATCACCTCCTGTAGTCTGCCAGTGGCATCCATCAAGTTGTGCTTCTTACCTTTAAAAAAATTCTCATGTTGTTCGAGGTGATTTTGACAGTAGGAGTTGAGACACTAAACAGGACTTGATGCCTTTGTATTTTGTTCCAGAGCAAATTTCACACTCCACATCTCCAGGTCCAACGTAGCAGTGGGCAGGAATGTCTGCATGGAGTTCTGTCTTCAATTTCTCCACCATTTCAGCAAACACCACGTTTACATAAGACGGGTCTTGGAGTGAATGTCTGCCTGCACTCAGGGCAACTGTAAACTCCCTTATGATCTTCCAGATTCCAGCAGTCTGTAATACAGTTCATACAGTAACTGTCCACAGGAAATGGTCACTGGGTCCTTCAGTATATCCAGGCAAACTGGACAACTGAACTGGACCTGAGCCACTGAAATGCTGGCTTATGCCATTTTACAGAGACGTAAATCAGCTCAACAACCTCTTACCGTGAATTGAAGAGTTCCCTGGTTCCGTCTTTGAGAAAGTGAAACTGGAAGGGAGCAGAGCTGCAGTCAGCCAATAGAGGGCGCTGAAGTCTCAAACACTATTTTCTACTTCTATGCTTTAAACGTCTGTGGAAGCCTATAGCTGTATACGAAATCACGCTCTAGTTCACTTGAGGGAGTGAACGAAAAGTGAGAAAGGCTGCCGCTTTTGCATGGTTTGTGCTTACTGTTTAATAATCATTTGAAACTTAACAAACTATCCCCTGTATGTGTTGTGTTTATTAATAATAATAAGAAGAAGAATAAAAGAAAAGAGACGTAGCAAACTGGCAGCTTTAGCAGTAATGAAAATATATGGAATATTTATCTGGTCATGGAAACTATGTTTAAACCTTAAGTAAACAATTTAATAATCAATTAAAAGGTAATTTATACCTGTATGATGTTACGCTGGATGGACCAACATTGGACCAGCAGTTTCGAAAATGGATGGATGGATGGATGGATGCAGGCCAGGGGGTGATATTAACGAACTAATTGTTGTTTGATTCGTAGTAGGCTACATTCAGTTTTAAATTTCTAAATTGTGAACTGGTCAAATTGATCTATCTTCATGGACGGATCTTTTCTCAAAGGTTGTGCTTACTCAAGAATAGCGGTCGATATTTTCACAAAGTTTGACAGCATAAACTGAAAAATGCCAGACCCGCTTATTTACGCGTACAGTATGTTTGACGTCACTCCTGGTCACATAATGTGTTACAGTGATCGCCTGGTGTGGCTTGTTAATGATTATTATACATCCAGTAAGTTTCTATTTCTCTGCACTTTCACGTCATCGAATTGCATAATAATGTCAGATTTTCATGGGTGTTACTGCTTTCGATTTGTCTGTTAAAATGCGACTCGCTATTTATATTGTTACTGTTTAATGTTTTTTTTCCAGCCTAGAAATATGGGTATCTAGATGAGTTTTCAATTTAAAAAAGTTTTCCCAGGTTTTAGTTCATTTTACCTCTTAAAATGTTAGATGGGTTTGCTGGTTTGGCGCTGGAGGATGAAGTGGAATATATGGACACATCTGACACACCATGGTATTGGTATTACAAGGCAACGTGTGGTGTCTGGCACAGAGTTGAGGTAATATTTATTTATGTCTTATGTTCATTTGCAGCTGGTTGCCTTCAAAATATATTAAAACTATTTGTTTTAGGATGACCCAGAGAATTTCATGTCAAGTAATGATCTGGAGAGATATTACCTCAGAAACCCAAAAGGGGTTATTAACATGACTACTGCTGGAGTTCAGTTCCAGATTAATTTTGCAGGTAAATAGTGTCTACTGATAATATCCTTACAATCACAACTAAGGAGAATAACTTTTCAAATGTTTTAACTAACAAATTTAGAAATACTTTTTTGAAGTATCTACATATAGTGTAAATTAAAGAACGAAATAACCATGTAACATCTGAGCTTGTCATTATCAGTCAGTGTTTTATTTTTTATTAATGTGTTCAAATTTAGCAAGCACACAGTTCAACTTAAAAACTCGGAAAATAAGACAGATTAAACGCTCATTTCAGACTGAGAACGGCTTCAGGTAAAATATTTTTAATTATTTTATTTTATTTCAGTGGCCCCAGTAAGTATTTGGACACTTAAGCCACACGATTTACACAAAATATTTCACAAAAAAAGAAACTTTGCCCAGGAACAAAATCATAAAACCAATAGAAATAAGGATCGGTGTGAACTTTGGGGAAATTCATACATGTCTTTGGCTAAAAAAAATCAAGTTAGTTTAAATGTCCAAATACGTTTTGGGGCCATACACAGTGTATAAAAGTACAGCCAAGTACCATGGTCAGTCACTCAATGTCCTTTTCAAAGAAACAAATAAGAAACCAACCATTCAGGACACGTTTTGTTTAACAGATGCAAATGTGATGACATTTCTCCCTCTCCACCAACACACTGGGAGAATGTTGATCCCAAAAAACCTTATCAGGTAACAGGAAGTGCTTATCATAGTGCTAAAATCCTTTATTTATTTATTACATTTGATGGGCTGGAAATGTATTTGTGGTGACATTCTCTTTGAAAATGTTCTCCTATCTCAATTAGTTAATCTCTCTAAGAAAAGACTGCAGAGAATATCAGGAGATGGAAAGATTTGTCAGTGATGTTGGCTTATTGCATGATTCCATCATATCCATCAAGAGGATACAAAACATGGACCTTTGGGAATTGTTTTGTAGGTAATAAGACTGCCTTGCTCCATCTAGGACCATTTGGAATCCTGATGAGTGTTATTTTTCACATACATTATACCATTGTTTTACTTGCACGTGAAAAAATAAATTCACATGTATAAAAATGTATTGCCTGAATTTTGAATTCTTAGGAAAAAAATCCAGTTGATGAGGATAAAAGGACAATCAGATATTGAAGAACAAATGCTGTTTCATGGCACAAGTGCAAAAAACGTGCACTCTATTTGCACATTTAATTTCAGTTGCAGACTATCAGACAAGAGAAGAAGGGGGCATGTATTAGGCAAAGGTGGGTTGTGGTTCTATTATAGTTTCTTTAGTTCTATAACTAGTTTCTTATTAGCATGCCTATTACTAGAATATTGGCGGTTTATTAGTAATTGTTAAGTACATATTAATACATTATTCTGCATGACCTTATTCTACATTCTTAATCCTACCCAATACCTAAACTTAACAACTAGCTTACTAACTATTAATAAGCAGTAAATTAGGAGTTTATTGAGGGAAAAGTCATAGTTAATAGTGAATACATGTTCCCTATACTAAAGTGTTACCTGGATTTTTTCTTTTCTTTGCAGGAACTTACTTTGCAAAACATGCATCCCTTGCTACCAAATATAGTGAAAACACCTGCCAGGGAACCAAAGTAATGCTACTTGCCCGCGTTATTGTTGGGAAGTACAGGAGAGGCCATCAAGATTACTGTACACCTAATGATGACCAGAATGAAAACATACACGATAGTTGTGTAGATAATACACTCTGTCCAAGGATTTTTGTCATCTTTGATTCCAATCAGATATATCCAGAGTATGTGCTTGAATATCGCTGCAACTAATTTTTATAAAAGTATCACTGCAACAATGAATGCTGCAGAATTAGAGAATGTGTGTAAAATGTCAGAATGTTTACATAAACTAAGGTGTCTTTGGGAAAATATTGGAATTTTATGCATTTTAGAGGACAAAGTCATTTAACGTTATACTGTTTGAACTTAACAGAAGCTCACATCAAGCAGTGCTTTCACTGCTACTCTTGGCCAAGAATGTTCCCATCATTCCAAAAAAAGAACACATGAGTCAGCACAGATCTTCACAATCCTGATGAAATCAAGAGGACTTTATTTACATCATCAGTCCAATCACAGAATTGATCACCAAATGATAATTTTGAGATTTGGAGTTCAACAGATACATATCCAAAAAACTGAAAAGTCTCTTGTTGAAAATGAACATGCTACTTCAGCATATCTGTATACAGACTTACATTATTACTTGCCTCATGATGTGAGAACTAAGCACTTTCAAATCAAGGATCAAATAAACGTATATATTACTTATCACCTGTTATTTTTCTGTTGCACAGTGTGCATTGTAACTTCTAAAAATGTATTTTTTAAAAGAATAGTTCACCCAAAAATTCGGCCTAGTCATTCATTTACCTTCACCATTGCTCCAAACCCATATAACTTTTTTTCTTCTGTGGAACACAAATGAAAAATTTTGAACAAATGTACCAATCTCTCTTTTCCAAGCAATTACAAGTAACTGGAAGCTTTCAGAGCTTTCAAGCTTCAAAAAGGACATAAAAGTGTCATCAAAATTATCCTCTACAATCCAAGACTACTGAAACCAGCTTTGTGTGATGAACAGACTGATATTCAGCATCATATGACCAAAATGAGGAGCAGACAAAAATTTAAATAATTATTCATTGAAAATCTTGACTTCCATCCACCCCAGTTCTCTTTGGCACGTTGAGTTGGATCTTTTCAATAAAAATTTAAATAGCAAAACCAGTCTGAATACTTTCAGATTCTCAAGATCCACTCACTGGTTTTTAGTGAATAACATTTTGGTCGGCTGCTCACAGACAGATGTGGTTTTAGAAGACTTGGAATATAGTTCATGGACCACTTCTATGATGTTTTATTTTGCATTATATTTTTTGTGTATCTGTGACAAGGATATTCTTCAAAACCTTTCCACAAATTAGTTTTATGAGCTTGGAGCAACAGAAGGGCGAGTAAATAATGAAATTTACTTTTATGTGAAGTACTCTTTTAAAGCCACAATGGGTGTTTTCTGCAGAAACCTGAATCGTAGTCTGCTTGTTCGTGAGCCCAGCATGACAATATAGACTCGACCAAAGGCAACATGTAGAAGTGGGACTTCCTGTTTAGCTGAGAATGATGGAAAACTGAGGGAGTGTTGCTAGTAGAACAGAATTCACACAGTGCTTTAAAATAGAACTTACTCATCTCTCTGTGATTGGCTAACCAGCAAGATTCAGTCAAAGTAGTCTTCAATGTCAATATTAGGATTAAGAAGCTCTTCGCCATATCGGGACAAGTCCATTTGGTTGAGAATGAGGTTTTCGAAGGTTTCCTCCAGATCCGTCTCTCCGATAAGGACGGCCCCCACCATTCGGCCTGCAGTCATAACCACCTTCACATACTCCTGCCCTTTTGTACAGCGCACAAGAAGCTCATGGTTCTGACCCAAACCCTGAGCATTAAACTTACCTAGCAAAACCACCTAAAATAAAAAATAAAATATTATTTATAGCATGCAGTTATAGAGGGTATGCATTAATCATTGATGTCAGTTTCCCGCTGGAACACGCCCCCTCAGCCAGACTGAGTGGCAAAAGAGCCTGCTGCATGACTGGATTTAATAGGGGAAACTGCGAAAACATGAGTAAAGTAAATGACTATCAATTTAAACTAAAGGTTGGACGCGATGCAACTTACCAAAGATCTAGTAATTCAAGGATATTGACATGCAGCCAGGAATCGTGTTTCCTGACATTTATATGTACCTTTCGACGCCGGGGAAATACATAAAAGCAAATTTGCCTGTGAACACTTTATATAAATACAATATAGGTGGCTCTAAATCCAGGTATTCATTCATATCAATGTTATATAAATCATCATATCATCCAGTCCTAAAACTTGTATAGTTTTTGTCAGTGTTTATTTAAAAACATCCAATTATGCAGAATATAAGATGGTAAATATTTAATTGATGAGTTATCAATACAATATATAGGATATGATTTTACCCCAAAATCCAACATATTGACAAAATAATAACTGCAAATCCACGTTTCAGATGTCCAGTTGTTTCTGTGAATTGCAACGATCCATTTGCTTCTCTTTTCTGTAGCTTTTGGCAGTCTGTAAAAAATATACCTCAGTTTTCTTGTCAAATCTATTTAGTCTATAGCATAGCTCTTATTTCTATTGGGTTTTTTTTTGTGTGTGTGTGTGTTGTGTTTTTCGTGGCATTCACGCTGAAAAAAAAAACCAATGCTGCCACTTTTTGCCACTCAGTGTGTGTAACTGCAGTGACGTCATGTGCATATTGTCAAAACTATGGAACTTGCGGCCACTGCAGTCACTGATAACGAGTTTCTGAATTCTCATTTAGCTCCTTTAAAGCTTTGTCATATTGATATTTTAATCATTTGACATTTTAAATATTAAAGTATTTATGTGCTAAAATACTCTATTTAATAATAATCAATAGATTTATATTCAGGGATGCAATGTGAAGCCTTAAGGTCTCCCTGCGGTTTTCCACCAAAAATAAACATTTGAAAGCAAAGAAATTAAGACAACCATAAATATTTTAAAATTTTACTGTTGTTCTTTACATTTTCTTTAATAATAATAATCATAATAATAATAATAATTATTATTATTATTAATAAAATATTTTAATAATATTAAAATATATAAATACTTTTTTTATTTTGTAGTACAAAAGTTGTATTACTATAGTAATGTTTTTCTTTATTGGTTTGTTTAATTTGTATAACTTCAAATTGCAGATATAAATAATTCAATAATATAAGAGTAACAGTAATAACATTCACTATATTTATTGTTATTGTTATTATTATTGTTGTATAGTCATATTGAATGGGTTCCAAAAAATCATCAGTGTGAATACGGCTTGAGACAACTGAAGTAGAGTTCTTTTTTCTTAACTCTTTTTTTTTTACTTGCATCTTTACCACCTTTTTTACTCCTGATGAGTTTGCATCTCCGATATTAGTTTTCATATTCAATTTCCTCTGTGTAAATTTCTTTGAATTGTAATTAAATTTCTTTTGTCATTCCATTTCTGGTTCAAAAAAATCTGAATTTTCAGGCATTTAAACAATCTGAAATTTCTTCAAAAAGGGAGTTACAAAACAAGAAAATACTTTTCTCTTTTTTTTTTGAAGAAATAGACATAAACAGAAGTACTCACCTTGTAGTTGAAGAACTTGGTGATGTGTGAGAACAGCTCAAAGCAGAAGTCCAGCTCTATGGGCTCCTCCAGCACATCTGCAGCCATACAATGTGCCGCGTACCAGCCCATCTGACGCGCCTGAGTCCACAATCGCATCTTCACGTAACAGGAGAGGAGATTTAGAAAATTACTCCTCAGTGCATTGCAATAAAAATTTTTTTTTTTTTTAAAATCACTGACCCAGAATTGTAACCATTGTGTCTATAACAAGTATCGGGTATAGGTGTAGTGGGTGTTCTCATGTCACAAAACGATCAAAAGTATGAGATGAAATGCACTAATACAGTGAGGTGCAGTTGTACCTGTTGCCAGAGAGCGCTGGGCTCCCAGCCTGCAGTACATACATCACCAGCCGCATACACATCCTGTTCGGATGTCCGCATATGATCATCCACTCTTAAACCATGATCTGCTGCCAGCTCAAACTGGAATGGGAAAATATAAAGTGCATAAGGGATACAATAAAGATTGAATTCTAGTAAATTGGGCCACTTCTTGCTATTCATTTCATTGAGACAAGTAGCTCAATTTGCATAAATTTACCCTACAAAGGCGTAAAATATACCTTGCCTTACATGGCATGTACGATATGCTATTTCTTAGGGATACACTGACAATATCAATAAGCCAATAATTCAAATTCTATAGTATTTTGTCTAAATAAATGAAAAATAAAACATGTCATTATTAGTGTTTTTAAAGATTAACTTATTTAAAAAAAATTTTTTTTATAAAACCCAAAACTGACCAATAAGGATAATAATAATAAAAAAACCTATTTACTAATTAAAGATTTGTATATGATAACTTTTAAATATATATATTTTTAATACATAAAATTGAAAAGTGAAATGTGTCAATTTAGATATTTATTTTACATTGTTGCCATGGAGAAAAGGATCAGTGTTCGGCACGACACCTGTTGCGCTGACAACAAAATCACAGCCATAAACTTTCCCACTTGTTAACTGGACATAAGCTGGCCACACCCCTACAGAAAGTAAAAAAAAAAAAAAAAAAAATGTTTTTTTTATGTTAGCTGTAAAACACTGAGGTTTCATATTTGCTTAACAGAATGATTCATTTTAGAATAACCTAATTCAGATTTCTTTGTGCAGAGTTTAGACTGCAAAAACTCCTGTTGGGTGAAGATCTCGTCAACCTCACACTCATATTCTATATGGACTCCGCTGGAACTCTGAAAAATGAAGAAAAAAATGTAATCAAGTGACGAGATAATTTCCACCATTTTAAGGTGGGTAATGTAGAAATGCAAAAATGTATACAAACCTGCTCTGCTCCTTTTAATTCAATCCCTTCATGCCAATCTGGGCCCAAAGCACTGCCAAGCTCTCCTGAAGCCCCACTATGGCCTGTTGTGAAACATACACGTGCAAATTTGACTGAATTAATATTTTCATGACCTTTTGATCGGCTGGGAATTACTGATAATATTGTGGGTTTTGAAGAAAAATGTGAAAAGAAGACTTTTTATAATTAATTTTATTTTATTAATTGTATCATTTTAATATTATTATTATAAAATGTGCAAAATAGCCGTATATAATGAGTATATGACTTTTGACTGACTGGTAGTGTACATTCTGTATAATATACAAACATATCATCTGAGGCTCTGAGCATAATGGGAATCTAAGTAAAACCCTGCAAAGCCGGAAAATATACCTTGCTTTGCATGCCAGGTATGATATGCTATTTATTAGAAGTGGAAAGACAATACCGATAGGCCAATAAATAAGATTTTATAGTTTTGTCTAAGGGGGCATTTACACGACACCATTTTCAACTTAAAAAAAACGGAAAACTTTTTATGAGTTTTGGCTGTTAATTTACACGACAATGGCCTTTTGGTGGCCTGAAAATGCAAACTTTTGAAAACGTGAATTTGTGAAAACGGTGATGTCATGCGCATAACGTGTTCAGTCTATAGGCGTGTAGAGTTTCTACATCGCCAACTACTGGCCTGGAAGCTTAATATAACATTTTTTGTCTGAGATTTTCTAAAGACTGCATTTAAAACTGTGATTAAATGTAATTATTAAAAAGATTAACTTTAAGCGACCATTTTATTAAATCATATTAATTTAATTCCAATGAATACTTTTTAATTAATATTTTATTAGTGAGAAAACAAGCTTTCCCTTTTTTCTCTTTACTTCATTACAGTAGCACTCATATACTTGCTTTCCATCAAAACTGGCAGAAGAGGGCAGCAGTGCATTTTGTGTGTGTGTAAAGCAGTGTGTAAGGTGAATTCATACCTCCGGTCTTGTCAGTAGTGTAGCGTGATCTCTTGCATGGCAAAGACCTGTCTTTCTTTTCAGCCTCCAGTGAGGGAATGAGAAACTGAGCAGCTCCTGCATCAAAAAATGTGTTTCCTATGGCTTTATCCTTTATAGCCCAGATCACCTCACAACCCTCTACTTCGTACCTACAGGAACAGACAGCAAATATTATAGAAGATCCATCTCAATAAATCTCTATTATCGTTTGGACCTAGACTTCTAGATATCCTTTAATTATTAACATTTTCCACAATATGATAGGAAAATCAGCAAAATATTATATAAATAATTTCAAGCATTTAGTAGTACTGTATTTTCAAGCATTTCAAGTACTGGTAGTGTGTTTTTTGTGTTGCTGTGCAGATCCTTTATTGTTAATAATTATTTGGGTTGATACAGATACTTACACTAATTCTAAAGCGATTCCTCCATTGCCGATGACAACTATCCGTTTAGCCTTTGATAAGCGCTTTTGAAACTCCTGTGAAAATAGCAGAGACCATTTTTTTTTTTCTTCTAATAAATAATCACACTCATGTTTGTTGACACATATACATACACTATATAGACAAAAGTATTGGGACACCTGACCATTACACCAAAAGGGACTGTAATGACAATGTACATACACAGACATTAATTTGGAGTTGGTCCCCCCTTTTGGAGCTATAACAGTAGTTTTAACTGTTCTAGTAAGGCTTTCCACAAAATTTTGGAGTGTTTCTGTGAGAATTTTTTTGCCCATTCATCTAGTAGAGCATTTGTGAGGTTAGGCACTGATGTTAGACGAGGAGGCCTGGCTTGCAACCTCTGTTCCAGTTCATCCCAAAGGTGTTCAATGGGGTTGAGGTCAGGGCAAGTCAAGTTCTTCCACACGAAACCCATCCAACCATGTCTTTTTGGACCTTGTTTTGTGCACTGGGGCATAGAAAAACTGCTCCCACAAAGTTGGAAGCATAGCATTGTGCAAAATGTCTTGGTATGCTGAAGCACTGTAAGTAAGGGGCCTAGCCCAACCCCTGAGAAAAAACCCATACCTTTTTCCCTCCTCCACCAAACTCTGGCAAAATGCAGTCAGGCAGGTAATGTTCTCCTGGCATACACCAAACCCAGACTTGTCCATCAGACTGCCAAACAAAGAAGTGTGATTTGTCACTCCACAGAACATGTTTCCACTGCTCCAGAGTTCAGTGGCAGCATGCTTTACACCACTTCATCCGACGCTTGGCATTGTACTTGGTGATGTGAGGCTTGCATGTAGCTGCTCGTACATGGAAACCCATTCAATGTTCCTGTCATTCAGTTCCTGCCACACAGTTTTTGTGCTGATATTAATGGCAGTGGAAGTTTGGAACTCTTCAGCTATGGAATCAGCAGAGCGTTGGCGACTTTTACGCAGCAAGTACACCTCAGCACTCAGTGACAGGTTTGCTCTTGTGACTTGACGTGGTCTTCCGCTTTGTGGCCGAACTACTGCTGTTCCTAAACGTTTACACTTTCCAATAATACCACTTACAGTTGGCCATGAAGTATCTAGCAGGGATGACATTTCATTTATGTCACTTATCACTTATTACAAAGGTGGCATCCTATTAAAAACCTTCCAAACCCATTTAAGGGTAAAAATTTAATTGATGTTCAACAAATAAAAAACAGAGATAATACTGCTAAACAAATCATAAAGCTTGGGTTGCTGAATATTAGATCCCTTTCTTCAAAAGCAAATTATATTTTCACAGACAATAATCTAGATGTGCTGTGTTTGACAGAAACCTGGCTAAAACAAGACGATTACATTACTTTAAATGAGTCTAGCCCTCAAGGTTACGATTATCGACACAATCCTCATCAGAAAGGCAAAGGGGGAGGTGTTGATGTAATTTATAGTAATATTTAGAGTATTACTCAAAAGTCTTTCAAATATAATTCCTTCGAAGTGATGGTGCTTAATGTAACATTATGTAAGTTGACATTTGTGCTGGCTACTGTATACAGGCCACCAAGACACCATACAGACTTTATCAAAGAATTTGCTGATTTTCTATCGGAGTTAGTACTAGCTGCAGATAAAGTCCTTGTTGTTGGTGATTTTAATATACATGTAGATAATAAAAAAGACGCATTGGGATTGGCATTTACAGACATTCTAAATTCTATTGGAGTTAGAAACTCTACAGCAGAGTGAGGACATCTCAGATCATTATCTAGTCTTGTGTATACTACATTTAGTCAAGGCTCCTAAACTGCCTCCCTGCCACAAATATGGTAGAACCATAAATTCTGCCACTTAAGATTGCTTTATTAATAATCTTCCTGATCAGTTTCATCATTTTAGACAGCTTAGAAGACTTTGATGTTGCAACAGAAACTATTGACTCTGTCTTTTCCAGCACATTAGACTCAGTTGCTCCTTTGCGCTCAAAAAAGATTAGTAAATTAGATTAGAAATTAGTCCAACGCCGTAGTACAATGAGCACACTGAGGCCCTAAAGGTAGCAGCCAGAAAAATGGAGCGCAGCTGGAAGAAAACAAAACTAGAAGTTTTTCGCATTTCGTGGAGAGAGAGAATGATTGAGTACAGAAAGGCCTTAAAAACTGCTAGATCTGCTTCTTTTTCAAATCTTTTAGAAGAAAATAAACACAACCCTAGGTATTTATTTGACACAGTGGCTAAATTAACAAGAAATAAAGCTTCAACTTCTGATGTTTCCAAACAGCACAGCAGTAATGACTTTATGAACTTCTTTACTTGCAAGATTGACAATATTAGAGAGAAAATTATAACCATGCAACCGTCTACTACAGTATCATGTCAGACAGTGCACTGTAGTGTCCCTGAGGAAAAATTAAATTAATTAGTTTTACTGGATCTTAGTGCTGCATTTGACACTATCGATCACAGCATTCTTGGACCAAAAACTTCTTCACATAATAACCTAGAATACTATCTAACACTTGATGGCTGCTCTGTTAAGTCTTCGTCGTCAGTTAGGAACCTGGGTGTGCTCTTTGATACCAATCTTTCATTTGAAAGCCATGTTTCTAGCATCTGTAAAACCGCATTCTTCCATCTTAAAAATATATCTAAACTACAACATATGCTCTCAATCACAAATGCAGAACAGGTAGTTCATGCGTTCATGACCTCAAGGCTAGATTACTATAACGCTCTACTTGGTGGTTGCCCTGCTCGCTTGATAAATAAAACTACAGCTCGTACAAAATGCAGCAGCTAGAGTTCTTACTAAAACTAGGAAGCCATATTAGCCCAGTTCTGTCAACACTGCATTGGCTTCCTGTTAAACACTGTATAGAATTTAAAATCTTGCTAATTACTTACAAAGCACTAAATGGTTTAGCTCCCCAGTACCTGGGCGAGCTCTTAACGCATCATAGTCCTTCACGTCTATTGCGATCTCAGAATTCAAGCCAGTTGATAATACCTAGAATATCAAAATCAACTGCAGGCGGTAGATCCTTCTCCTATTTGACACCTAAACTCTGGAACAATCTTCCTAGCATTGTTTGGGAAGCAGACACACTCTGACAGTTTAAATCTAGACTAAAAACGCATCTTTTTAACCTGGCATACACATAACACATTATCAACTTATGTTTTCAAATCCGTTAAAAGATTATTAGGCTGCATAAATTAGGTCAGCCGGAACCGGGAACACGTCCTATAACACCAGATGTACTCGTTACATCAGAAGAAGAATGGCATCTACGCTAATAGTAGTCTCTCTGTTTATCCCGAGGTTTACCATAGTCAGCCGGATCCGGGGCGTATCCAGGTGAGATCGAGGACCTGCGCCTTGACACGACCACAACGCAGCCCTGAAGTGTCAGCAGAGATTGAGTCAACTAGATCATCCATTGTGAAGGCCTCATCGACACAACAGCCAGTGGCACAGTTCCTCAACAAACTGTCCATACCGGCGTGATGATTTAGGCAGCTATCATAAAGCACTGTTAGCTGTTGGCCAGAGGAGAACCGCCCCCCCGACTGAGCCTGGTTTCTCCCAAGGTTTTTTTTTTCTCCATTTTAACACCTGTTTGCCACCTGATGTCACCTGTTGGAGTTTGGATTCCTTGCCGCTGTCACCTTTGGCTTGCTTAGTTGGGGACACTTGACATTTGAAATTCAACAGTGTTTTGATCTGCCTGCATTGACACCATTGTATGCAAACTGAAGCTGGATGATGACATGACTGTTTACTCCAGTGCTGATATAGATAAATTAACTAAATTAATAACTATTGATTCTTACATCAGAATGAATCAATACTGAATTTACTTAAGATGGATAATGACACCATTTTCTTTAAGAGCTGCTGTGCAGCCAAAATTATATACCAGTTATCACTGTGAAGCTGCTTCACACAATCTGCATTGTTAAAAGCGCTATATAAATAAAGGTGACTTGACTTGACTATTACAGCACTACGCTTGAATTCACTGAGTTCTTCACCAAGTTCACAACAATTTTTTTTTTTTTTTTCACAAATATTTTGTAAATGCAGACTGCATAGCTAGGTGCTTGATTTTATACACCCAATGGGTCTGAATAAAACACCTGTATTCAATAATTAAGAGGTGTGTCCCATATTACTTTTGTCCATATAGTGTATGTTCATTATTAATGAGCTCTAGTGTACCTGAGCACTGTCTGTGTCTCGTATACCCAGCACATGAGGTTTGTCTTGGACAAGAAGCTTGGGTCTGCCTCCACTGCAGAGACACACCTTTTTATAATGGAACATCTGGCCATTCTCTACTTGTAAAAGCTGCAAAAATTGAGAGAACGATTTAAAATTACGTTTTGAATAAGGAAAAAGAAACAAAGTGTATGTCTTAAGTTAACATACATGTTCCTTAGCTCGCAGGAGTTTGACTGCAGACTGTACAACTTTCAGATTGGGATACTTTTCTTCTAAAACCCTGGATGGCTGTTCCTCAATATCGAATTCTTCCAAAGTCTTCGACACCTACATGGAGAAAGGTAGTTGACATTTTTTTTAAATTCAATATAAAGATTATTGGTTTACAGATAAATGAGTTATTCATAAATGCTTGTCAGTACATTTGCTAGTACACTTTAACCATTTCAAAGAAAACAGAAATAATTATGAAATTACTTATAAACATTTACTTTTTTAAGTTTAAGTATTACTTAATTTGGTCAAAAAGCACTCTTAAGTGCATTTATTTTAAATTTAAACTATAATACGTATTCATTTAATTGTCAATAACATGAAATTAAAGGTACGGAAACATTACATTCACTTGCATGTATGCATATTCTTTTAAAGTATATTATTTCCATAATAAGTACTCTTTTTAAAAGCATGCTAAAGTGTACTTCTTTTTCACAAGGTACAATAATTTGTATATTATTAATAAGTATATTATTTTAATATTTTTGGTTTAGCAATGTATAGTATTACACATTTGTATTAAATTTATTACATTTTACAACTTGTTCACCCTTTAAGTGAAATTTGTGCGTATTTGTTTAAAGTTGTATTTTTTCAGGACACACAATAAACGTTTAAGAAAATAATAATGTAATTATTGAAGAAGTTAATGTTGAAGAAGTTTTTTTTTTTTTTTTTTTTCAGAATAAATAGTCAAAGTGCTGAAAGAAAGACATGCAAAGTCGATGTGGAATATCAAACCTGTTTAAAATTTGTAACCGTCTTCACTAAGGGAGAGGCTGTCAGGAGATAAACTTCATCTGATGGGAACTGCGATGCGATCTGCAAATGTTATGAAATTAGAAAGTTATTAAACAGACCAGCCATTGGATCAGTTATCTTTTTTGATGTGTTCATACCTGTTCTGCACATGTTACACCTGCGATTCCTCCACCTACGATGACAAATCTGACTTGTTTATCTGAAGCCATTGAACTTCAGCACATGTCCAGAGCTCCTTGTGTTGGGAATACGAACTTATATCAGACTGAACGACACCACTATTGAACTGCTCGGTTCTTGACACCTTCTCGATATTTTGTGGTCTCTGTCTCTGCTAGAATCATATTAATCACTTAATAAGACATGTATAAAGAGCAACCTCATTCCAACTATATTTAGACTGAATGGACTTCCGTGTTTACCTTCTTTCAGCTGACTACAGTAGGCGTTGAGGGTCAAACAGTATGCGCTACGATATACGAGGTACGTACTGAAATCTGAACGTTTATCCTCTTAACTCACATTTATTGATATTATAAAGAAATGTCAAAACCTGTCGTGGACAAATTTTTAATTTTTAGCCTGTGTGTAAACAAGCTAAACCCTTGTGGGGGGAAAAGAAATGTGCTCATTTGTCTTGAATGTGCACTTGTAGTGTAGGCCTACTTTAAATGTAAAAAATATATATATATATAAAAAGATACTTGCAGATCAATATTAATTAAAACTTAAAATTAAATTAAAACACTTAAGTGTTCTTAAAGAGAGTACACTTTCATGAATGTTTCTTAAAAAAATTATTAAATCATTAGGTAGGCCTGTTTTTATACTCTTTTGTCATGCTTTTAAAAAAAGTACACTTATTTTGATGTGTTGACTAGTGTACTAAAGCACATGTAAAGTACTTAATTATAATTTTAACTGTAGTGTGTTATTTGATATTACATTTAAAGTTAACAGCCAATATTTTAAATGTATTAAATTGCAATGTAATTAAAAATGTGTAATAATTTTTTTTAATATATAATATACAAGCTTCAATAGAAATTATATTTAATGATATTTTAGTTTATCGTATAATTTTTGTCAGTGCAAATCAGCAGCATATTTTATCCATTTCAAAGACAACAGAAATAATTATGATGTTGCATAAACATGTACTTGAGTATTACTTAAGTTGGTCAAAAAGCACTATAGTTCAACCAACTGCATTTTTTTATTTAAAAAAAAAAAAACTAAATACATTTTAATTCAATAAATAACATGCAATTAAGTGTATGAAAACATTACATTTAGTTTGCATTTAAAGTTTATTATTTCCATATTAAGGTTTTTTTTTTTTTTTAAGTACACTAAAGTGCACTTCTTTTTCACAAGAGACAATAATTTATTCAATCTGGTTACATTTTGATGTTTGAAGACTGATAAATTATAGTGAGTGTGAGTTTTGTGGTTTTGTGGTTGGTTGGATAATTGGATGACGATAGTAAAAATTGTTCATATTAAAACTATATTATGAATCGTCATGTTAATACAGCAATATCACACAAGGAAGTGTTGTTACAAATATCAGCACTGATGCCACTAGCTGAGTGCTGCAGGTAATTACATATAGCCGTATAAAATGGAATACATGTAATGTCCTCTGATTTTTATGTCTGAAGAGTGTTGCTTACATGAGTCACAGACTGAAAATAAACCAAGAGTGTCAAATGTGTCAAAACAAGTGAAAAAATATCAGAATAACATACACAGACACGGAAGTGTTATTTGAATTACTGCATGCACTGGCATGCCCCTTAAATGCTGATATGTTGATAATGTTGATATGCCCCTCAGACATGTTAAAACATTGCCCCAAATGTGGCACATCAACCCCCTTATTTGATCCACACAGAAACAGCTGCCCCTGGACATGAGGATAACTTAAGTTCACTGGACAGGAGAGTTCATATGGTAATATTCTCTTCTCGGAATATGCCCGAGTTATTCTGACCTAATGAACTGCATGTGTGGCATGCTGCTGTTTATTCTTTAGGCTAATTTTTTTTCTATTGTAACTGCACTTACTGCATCTGTCATTTTCACCAACTTTAAACTCAAAAAGTTGCTACATTCAGTACATCACTCACAACTATAGAAACACTCACTGATATAGAAGAAGAACTAGTGCTGTCAAAACGATTCATTGTGATTAATCGCATCTAACATAAAAGTTTGTAAATATATAATGTGTATGTATACTGTATATATATATATATATATATATATATATATATATATAAGTCACGGCTAAATGGGTTGCAGGCACTCCTTATTGCTTATATATACACACTCACACATATACAAACTTTTATGTTAGAAGTGATTAATCGTGATTAATCAGTTTGACAGCACTAGAAAAAACACAAGTATTTGCTGAAAATACAATGTTAAGATGGTTTATGCTGGTTTGTTGCTGGCTTGGACCAGCATACTCTGCTCTTATGAAAAAGAACTGTGCTTAATTGTATTCAGTGTGCACTTGTAGTGTACTTCAAATAATAATCTGTAAAGTTTGATATAGCAGTTTGAAGTATGTATGGATATATGGAAGGATATTTTAAATTGTACTAAATTGCAAATTCATCACATATGTGTAATTTCAAATATATTCACAAAAACTGACATACAAATTTCAATAGAAACGACATTAAAGTATATGTTTTGCCATAAATGCTTGTCAGTACACTATAACCATATTATATGTATATTCTTTTAAATCATGGGTGGGCAAACTTGGTCCTGAAGGGCCACTGTCCTGCAGAGTTTAGCTCCAACCCTAATCAAACACACCTGAACAAGCTAATCGATGTCTTCAGGATTACTAAAAGGCTACAAGCAGGTGAGATTTATTAGGGCTGAAGCTAAACTCTGGAGAAGCTAAACTCTGGACTCTAAAACACTGCAGGACAGTGGCCATCCATTTGCCCTGTTTTAAAGGATATTTTTTCAGTCATAAGTATTCTTTGTAAAGGTATGCTAAAGTGTACTTCTTTTTAAAATGCTGGTTAAATTAGTTAGAAATCCTGGTAAAGACACCAGAATCCAGAACACAACATGATGGTGATCAGCAGTGCTGGTCAACAGGGATGAGATTTATTTAATATTTTAATTTAATATTTAATATTTATTAAATATTTTGCTAATGAGAAACATATGAGATAAAGGTGGTACTTTAAAAAAAAAAAATAAATAATAATAATATATAAAAAAAATCCCAAGTTTTTAAAAGTAAAACTTAAAAAAAAAAATCCACTAAGAAATCAGACACAAGATATGAAACATCAGTTGCACTGGATAAAATGACACACTATTAACTAACTTTCTATTGCCCTAATTAAAAAGTACAAGTTAATTATCCAGATGAAATGAGTCACACTTGAACTCAAGCTCTCCTCTCCTCTCTGTCTAGTCTGTGTACATAATGGATCTGATGGCCCTGTATGTCAGCCATATTAACTGCATTGAACAGCGGCTGTAGCCTTTAACCTCTTTGTGGACACCCACGTCATTATGACAGATATATCAACCGCCAAATTATCCATGACCACAGCCAATCCTATTATTTCCTGTTATATTAATACAGGAAACACCCTCACTGTTTGATACACTTAGATCAGAATAGAAATGATGTCACACTGGGGCAAGAACATTTTTCGTACAACGTCAGGATAATTAGGAAGTTGATTCTAAGAGGAAATGATATGAAGTGCTTCGGTGTTGTATTTTGTAGATTCTAATGAAAAGGCCATATTTCACCCCAAATTCGAAAAAAGAAAAAAAAAAAATTATATTTAAAGAAAATGAAGCATATATTTAAGAATGTTAACATTGTGAAATAATTTTAAATGCACATTTACTCTAGTTCCCTAATTAGAATCTGTCTTTTGAGGTGTTAAATATGAGGTGACAAACTAGCAATATATGTATATGTATATATATATATATATATATCTCCATCCATCTTGTGAATGGGAAAGGGACTGTGGGAAAATTTATGGCTGAAATTTTCATTGGGCCTTACCTGTCCATCTCTGTTGCTGATGATGTGTCAGTCATTATGTGAAATGCCACTGACATATTTTTCGGCTGATTGATTCATATGTATTGCAGCTGGCCCTTCCACATATTTTATCTATTTCTGTCTCAATAATATCTTTTTATTAGAGCAGCTACAGAATGTGTTTGACGGCTCACACCAGTTGACATTCACCATCAAAAAGAAGAGGAAAAATGAACAGAATATTCTATGTGATTGCCAGTTCAAACATGTGGACAAAATGATAGTCACTGATGATGAGAGAGATGTTTTGTTTTAGAGTTGGCTATCATACTGAAACAGGTGTCAAAGGAGAAGACATTTTCACACTACTTTTTTGTGCATTTTATTTTATTTTATTTTTTATTTCTGATATCTCTGACATGTCCACTCAAAATAGCATTTTTCTCAATTAGCTGAAATTAGCAATGCTATTATATGCAAACTATATACAATGAAATGCACCATCTGGATACAATATCATATTCTTACATTTATTTCCAGGAATCAAGTCAAAGTTGTAATTTAAAAAAATAATACATAATAAAAATAATAAATTCATTTTGCATGGGACCTTTCACATATTCCACAGTACCAATAGAAATCACTAACAGAAATCTTTTAGTGTAGGCAGTGAAATTATAAAGAGAAAATGACCTACTCTTCATATGACACAATGAAAATTTAGCAATAGTGATCTATAATACATAATAACTTCCACCACTGACCAATTTCCTGATAAAGCAAATTCTGACAGGAACAAGGTGCTCAATTTTTTTTATTATTATATGCATGTGCTCAAATTAAATTTATTGCACAAATTAAATTTATTTACACAAAATGTACTTATAATTCACTCAAAAATATTTGAAATAAAAAGGAAATGTGCATTCTCAAAAACTGGCTTGCATGAATCAGCCAAGCTTAGCTGCCAGTCCCAGTAAATCTAGTTCTTTGTTCATGAACTGAATGTTAAGCAGGTAAAAGTCTGGTTCTGGATCTTCATCTTTAACTTTGAGCTATACATCACTGTACAAGAGCCAATAAAAAGTGCTTGTACAGACGTGGACAAAATTGTTGGCACCCTTGGTAAATATGATCAAAAAAGCCTGTGTAAATAAATGTGCATCTTTAATCCTTTAGATCTTTTATTTCAAAAATTCACAAAAATCTGACATTTTTATTGAAGTATAAGAATTTAAAATGGGGGGGTAAATTTCATTTTGAAATAAATTTTTTTCTCTAATCCACGTTGGACACAATTTATTGGTATTCATAGAAATTCTTATGAGTAAAATATCTCTGAAGTATATTCCCATCCATATTTACATTTTTAGCACACCAGGGTGACTAGGAACATGAAATTATCCAGCCATAATTTCCTGTTTCACAGGAGTACAAATATGTGTAAACACAAAGGCCAAATTCCCTTAATCATCCATCGCAATGAGAAAAACCAAAGAATATAGTTCTGATGTGCAGCAAAAGATTGTTGAGCTTCACAAAATTGTGGAAAGTGGCTGTAAGAAAATAGCTAAAGATTGAAAATCCTCATTTCCACCATCAGGGCAATAATTAAGAAGTTCCAATCAATTAAAGATGTTACGAATCTGCCTGAAAGATGACGTGTGTCTATATTGTCCTAATGCACAGTGAGGAGGAGAGTTTGAGTGGCCAAAGACTCTCCAAGGATCACAGCTGGAAAACTGCAGAGATTAGTTGAGTCTTGGGGTCAGAAAGCCTAAAAAAAATAATAATAATAATTTAAAATTCACACAGCACCTACATCACCACAAGTTGTTTTGGGAGGGTTTCAAGAAAAATCCTCCTCGCTAATCCAAAAGCAAACTCCATCATGTTCACTTGTCAGACAGGGACCGGCTTCTATGGTCAGATGAAACTGAAAAATGCAAACAGGGATAAAAAGTACCCCATGCCCCCTGTTGAATATGCTGCTGGATCTTTAATGTTGTGGGCCTATTTGTTTTGCTGGAGGTCATGGACATACATGTTTTAGCAAATACTAATAAAAAATCAAAACCTGACCGCTTCTTCTAGAAATCTTATTATGGGCTGTGGTTGCTGGATGGATCTTCCAACAGGACGATGATCCAAAAACAAACATAAAATTTCAACACAAACTTGTGTCACTGAGCACAGAATGAAGCTTCTGCCATGGCCATCCCAATTCCCTGACCTGAACACTAGAGAAAATGAGTGGGGTGAACTGAAGACGAGAATCACCAACATGGACCTGGGAATCTGAAGGGTCTGGAGAGATTCTGTATAGAGAAATGGTCTCTGATCTCTTGTCAGGTATTCTCCAAACTTATCAGGCATTATAGGAGAAAACTGTTGTCTTTGCAAAAGGAGGTTGCAAAAAGTATTGAATAAAAGGCTACCATTATTTGTGTCCAACATGTATTAGAGAAAAACATTTCATAATGAAATTTACCCCCCTTTTTTTTTAATTCTTATACTTCAGTGAAAGGTTAGAATTTTGTGAATTTCAATGATTAATGAAGGATTAATGATGCAGATTTTTTTCTTCTTCATATTTATTAAGGGTACCAACAATTTTGTCCACATCTGTATGTACTTTCCCAAACTGTTTTCTCTGTTACTGTTTTCAATGCCTTTTTTTTACCTCCTCAGTTTTACCATCAGCATATGTTTTTGTATGTATTGCAGATGCCCTTATAAGCAAGGACTCTTTTTAGATAGTCAGGGTCAGAGCAGAGGTCCATAATGAGCTAGAATGGTGCAAAAATTGAGTGTCTTTTATGGCTATAATAGCCTACAGTAATCAATGTATGCAAACACTTGATGTTGGCATGCATTAACTTATCTGTGTGTTCATGAAAACAGAGATATGGCGAAGCTTCGCATCCAATTAGATGGTGTCAGACAGAGTTCTAATGGCTAATGGTTGTGGTATATTTAACCACATTTGCAATATCACTTTCTTTAACAAAAATGAATGACTGTGGTTTAAAAATGACAGTTTTAAAAGATCATTCTTGCTGTATTGCTTGGAAATTTGACCAGCAGTAATAAACAAACAATCTTGAAGACTATGGGTTTATTGACCTTATTGTAATGACATTGAGCAGAGAAGTGGATTATCGTTTTTCTTTTATTAGAAAAAATCAAAACAAAATATCAATTCTTCTTTGCTATCCATGTACTTTTTATAATACATTTTATTCATGTGCCATCATGATAGCGTGTTGCAAAACACTATATGTTGTCTGAGAACCTTATTGTCATGCAAGGTTTACAGAAACTGAAAATGCTGCAAACAACTGTTTACACCAAAAGGCACTGGCTTTCATGTACACTGGAAAAAAAAAAAAAAAAAAAAGTCAAATAAAAATGAAAACAAATGCAATAACATACAAACAGATGAATTTTCTTCATTATCATACATATTACATTTATTTTACTGTAGGGGTATGATTCTTGCTTTGGAGTGCAAGAGGTCCCAGGTTCAAATCCCGGACGAGCCCCCAATTGTGTTGCCATTTGAACTATAGTGGCAGGTAAACAGGCGACTGCAGCAGGTCTCTCTTTCCATAAGTGTTGGATCCGACGTTGGTTGGCGCATAGACGGTGCCGATGGTGTTGCTGGATCGGATGAGAAAATCTGCTAATCTCTGAGTCACGCAGGTGGCTGTATTGCACCTCCTCTTTTCGATGTGATGGCTGTAGGGTTGGTAGGAAGGTTATTCAGGCATTAGTCATATGCCTAAATAAACTACAAAATTAATTACCTTATTTTTTAAAATAATTTAAATCACAACGAAATCAAAATCGACAATTCTGGTTTTTACAGAATATTATAAATTATTTCTCTCATGAAATTTTTACAACCTGTCACTCACACGAGATAACTACAAACTGCAATGATCCAATCAATTTCCGATGGACAAAATCAAATCCCGCCCTACTTTTTTTTTCTTGTTCAAGAAGCTGTCATATACGTCACAAGAGGAAATAAAGGACTATTGCAACTTTATTTTCTTTCTGACTTAGCAAAACATAGGCAAGATTTTGCAGGCAAATAAGGTCCATTGTCGTTTATCAGTAGTGTAGTGATGTAGTGAATACGAATTGCAACTCAGACAGAAGTCATTTTCAAACCAATTAGCTTTCTGTTAGTGTAGGCAGTGAATGTTGCGTGACCAAGTTGAAGATGAGTAAAATCTGCTTGGCGATCTTTTTGCCTTCATGCAAAAATAAGACTGAATTTCGCCCATGAAATTTTGTCAAGTAACAGCCTAAATGTGATATACCATAACGAGTAATAATGACTAAATAACATTAATTAATGTAAAAAAAAAAAAAAAAGCTATAGCAAGTTCAAGTGTCAGAATTGCATAGTGCATATGGACAAGTGGACAGATACAAACAGAGAAATGTCCCACAATTTAAACAATTTGGAATGCCAACTGACCAATTATATTTGTAGACATTTAGAAAAAAAGGTTAAATGGGGTTCTTCTAATAAATTACAGCAAAATGTAACAATTACGAAATTGTGTAAAAGTACTTTGATGGTACTGCCTACAAAAATGGCAACATCTTAAACAATGAATCATAATTGACACAATTAATTTGTCCAAGTACCTGTTCACTGCACTGAGACCCCTTGGGGGCCGTTGCCTTGTAAAACTCACAAAGGGATTGTCAGATAGATCATCTCTAACCAGCCATCCATCGGCCTCTTGCAAGTCATCTGGCTGCTCATTGGACGAAAGGGAGTACCTGTTGACAAGAAGAGGCCACAAAGCACCATCTCATCAAGAACTGCTTATAGAGTGCCACTCTCCCTGACCATGACAATCTTCTGAAGTGGAGATGTGTTGCAAGTGGATCATTTGTGCCCGCTGCTCATATCACTCATACACACTTCTATCTACACACATGCAACACAGTTGTTACACCTCAAGATAGACCAAATAATACTTTTTTTTTTTTTTTTTTTCTCCATCAGGTAACCTACAGTTTGTTTGATGTGATACCATTACACTCAATTTTTTTTTTTTTTTGTAGTGATGCCACATAACAACCCCAATCCCCAAATAACCTTTCAGTGAACAGTTCTAAATAATATATATATATATATATATATATATATGTTTTTTTGTGTGTGTGTGAAGGATGTGTGAAGGATGTTTTAAAAATCTAAAGAACCTTTTTCCACTATAAAGAACCTTTTGTGCAGTGGAAAGGTTGCATGGATCTTAAAGGTTCTTCACAGAACCATTGATGCCAGTAAAGAACCTTCATTTGTGTAACATTAGCCTACATTATTAACTTTAATTGTTTATATTTACATAAAAAAATTAGCTGACTACAATTTATCAATAAATCTGACTACCAACAAAAGTTAAATTTAAAGGTCAAATCAACTAGAAATACAGGTAGCTGCACATTTTTACTTTCTACAGTATGCACCAGTCGATAGTTGGACACTTACTCTTTCTTATCACTAATTTCCACACCAAAACGATATAATAACACAAACAGAAGTATAAGAATTTATTAGTGGCCACGTTAAAAAAATGAAATATAGATCAGCTTCTTCAAAGTCGCCACCATACCTGCACACTCTGCTTTTCTTTCACTATTCGGTTAAATTCACGCATTTAAAAATGTATTTAAATTAATTTAAGGGTGCACCAGTATTGAAATTCTGGCCAATAGCGATAAGATGGTTATTAATTTTTGTAATAAGTTCATTAGTTAAACATTAGTTAATGTATTAACTAACATGAACTAACCATGAGCAATACATTTGTTACTGTATTTACTAATCTTCATTAACGTTAGTTAATGAAAATACAGTTGTTCATTGTTTGTTCATGTTAGTTCACAGTGCATTAATTAATGTTAACAAGATTTTAATAATGTATTAGTAAATGTTGAAATTAACATTACCAAAGATTAATAAATGCTGTATAAGTGCAGTTCATTATTAGTTCATAATAACTAATGTTATCTAATGAACCTTATTGTGAAGTGTTACTGCATATACACTCATGCTGCATGGTAATGTTATTAAGTATTATTAGTATTAAATATTTTTTACTTAAGGGTTGGATCAGGGACATCCTAAAAAATAGATCAAACATCAGATCAAAAATACATCCCAGCAGCTAACATTTTGACTTTTTACAATGAGAAGACATACCTGTTGTGAGGGACTGTGGCGACACAATGCAGCATCACAAGGAAGATCAGGATCTGGGAGGACAGTTTCAGATGATACATGGCAGACTGCAATACCTTTCAATGTACTTGTGCAAAAGAAAAAAAAAAAAAGCACTAGCATGAGTAAAATTGCATGTCACACAATTTTTTTTTTAAAGTGTAGATCACAGGAAAGCATTTTGTAAAGAAGCCAGTATGTTCTTTTTAACTACAGTGCACAACATTAGCATTATCATAAATATTATTAAAATCACAATTTCTACCACTTTTAAACTAAAAATAAACTCATATAGAGTGCTATTGAGCCTAATGATACTACAAAAAGTTTCCAGATATTTTATTAAAAGAGTAACAGTACTCACTTCCAGCGTTTTCAAGCCAGTGGACAGCAGCTCCAGAAGGTGCTGGCGATGTCTCTGTTTTTCACACAAACACTCACACACTCACTCGCTCCATTCGCTCTGTTATAGGCTCCTACCCTCAACCACTTGTGACATCATCACACTCCTCCAAATATAGCTCTCGATTTCCAGCAGAGATCAGGGGTATATGGAGAGGGGGGTTAGCTTGAAGAATTCAAACTCAAAGTTAGGGTCAAAAGCGGCATTGACGCTTGTCATGACGTTCGTCGTGGACATCATCATCAACTACCTTCATGTCATAATGCTTCCTGCAATGGAAAAACAAGTACTTTCTATGAGCACATTTTGCTCATTATAATTATTGTTTCTGGAGAAAAATCAATGCTGTACCTGAAAAAACTTCTTCAAAATATTATAGATGTTGGGTCAGGCCTTGTTTTCTTTTGTATCCTTGTTCATTCAATATGTTTTAAAAGTGCCAGACTTAGTTCAAAACTTTTCCTTTCTTGTAGGCCAATACTTTCCCTTTTCCAGTGATTTAAGTAGCAATGACTCACTCTTTATTTTAAGTCAGAGAACAAAAAGAAGTTTCGGCCAAAACCCACCAACATCCAAGGAGACTGAAATGTATGGCACATGAAATCTAACAGAATGGACAAAATGTGAAAATTCTTGGAATTTCCTCTTGGACTTTTTGAAGCTTGAAAGTCTCCATTCAGTTTCACTGAAGAAAGATTTTGGAATGACATAAAATTTGAATTTTGTTAAAAATGTATCATGTTTTTCTATAGGCCTAGTGACTAAACCAAAACTAAATAAGATGCTACTATATAGTTTTACACATAACTGTAAAAATTGTAAAAAGATGTAACCTGCGAATTATACCTTAAAGAGCAACATTCACCTGATTTAACCCCTAAATATTAGTTTTGTTGGTAGGCTATATATGAATGTGTTTAGTTCAAAATTAAATAGGATGCTAGGATAGTTTTACAAATAAATATATTCAATTCTAAAGTAAATATGCATATAACCTAATGTAGGTATTATTTATAAAATGTGAATTGTTATTTTGTAAATAAATTAATAAATCCAAGCAAACGTCTCCCCCGGTTTTGCCAACCGCCATAAAACATCTAAAGAAAAAGAAGAAGACCGTCTCCCCAATCTCATTTGCCTAAGAAGTTAAATTGTCACGTGATGAATCTGCATTTTGTCGGATAACAGCCCAGCAACAGATGTCTGTTTTAAAGCAGAGGGTAAGTAATTTTTTCACTGCTTTATTTGCTTAATAAAGGCCTAATTTAAGATATCGGGTTTATAGTGCATTTTCAGTGTGTTAATTGCTAAGTTTAGCGCGACAAAACCAACTCAGCGCAGCCCTTACAAACAATTCGCGTGCGATGTTATCTGGTTGCCATAACATAGTAATGTAACTTCAATATTATTATATATGGAGTTAACGTTACACGGAGTGTGAATATGTAAGTTTACTATTATAGAAAAGCTAATATGTGATTTTGTAGAGCCAGTAGGTACTTACATTGATCCAACCGTATATGAGTCAAGTCACCTTTATTTATATAGCGCTTTTTACAATGCAGATTGTGTCAAAGCAGCTTTACAGTGATAACTGGTATATAATTTTGGCTGCACAGCAGCTCCTAAAGAAAATGGTGTCATTGTCCATCTTAAGTAAATTCAGTATTGATTAATTCCGTTGTAAGAATCAATAGTTATTAATTTAGTTAATGTATCTATATCAGCACTGGAGTAAACAGTGATGTCATAATCCAGCTCAGTTCAGTTTGCATACAATGGTGTCAATGCAGGCAGATCGAAACATTGTTAAATATCAAATGTCAAGGAGCTATACATGATTTTACCAGTGATTACCATGATCTTACTACAATTACCACAGGTAATCTACATTATAGGTGCAGTAGCCTACAAGAACAATGGCAAATATGTTACATGCTGCTGGCCTAACAGCAACACCCACTGTTGTCTAAATAAACATGATGTTCAGGACTATTGTAAAATGTACATTTCTTTTAAATCATTACTGAAATATACTGCCACCACGTGTTATAAAGCATCCATTGCATCAGACTTAACTGCATAATTTACACAACTCACAATTTACAGATTAATACATGTATGCGAAGTACTTGTACATATTTGTTTAATCTATTAGAACTGGTCATTTTACATTGTGTGTAACTTTGTTTTGTTTTTTTATACTCTTACACACACACACACACAGCACAGTATTTTAGTGACAAATGTTTAAAAAAAGAAAAAATACTATAGTTAAAAAGACCTAGTACATCTTGACTTTTGATCTTTATTTTATTATTTTATTTCATAAATGAAGTAAGGGTTGTAACACCAGTTGCAAGGCTAATTTTCTGAAATGGCATCATAGCACCAGAAAGCACACCACTGATCACACACTAAAATTAATATAATAATAATAATAATAATAAATACAGTTATATCCGTAAATGTCATAGAAGTGAAAAATTAAATATTTGATCATATATATATATATATATATAAAAATATATTTTTTGTTCACTTTCATAATCAGAGCTGTATATATAGGGTATCCGGGTATCCTCAAAAAATAGTCACCAACTTCCCTGTTCATAATAAGTGTCTTCCACTATTACACACATTAATTTAGCGTCTACCTAGACAAATCATAATACTAGAGATCTAATTCAAGATATCAACAAAAAATATAATAGTATATCAGTGATACTAAAACAACACTGGATCTAAACCTTTAAACCTCTTCATAATCCACCTATTCAGGAACATACCCAGCGCCGCTGGCAGAATAGCCATCGATCCTACATATATAAATATTTATAAATGAACACACGTGCAACCACCATAGCTAGTGAGGGGAATATGTTTAATGACCCACAGTAACATACAGTGATGCAAACTACTCAACTATTTTATGAAAGTATGCTATCATTTAAATTATATAATTCAAATTATATACATTCATAATTGAATGTGTTTTTTTTTTTTTTTTTTTTTTTTACACTTTTGACATACAAAGACATACAAAGAGTGAATGTGTGCATATTTTTAAATAAAATATTATTTGCAAAGTGTTTAAATAGACTACTTCACAACTATAGAGTGGTGCAGGTATGATGTCACATTGTAGGCCAACCGGCAGTTAGCATCACGCTGGTTCCCTCGACAAAAACCTAATAGGATAGACACATAACAGCTTAAAAAGATCACGAGTGGGGTAATACTGATGAATTGTATGTCGTAGAATAAAACGTGAAAGTGTCTTGAACTTGCATTCACCACAGACCTTATTTCAGCCATTTAACCAAAATCCCGTTAAAAATACCCATTGACTTTGGGGCGATGGAACCGGAAGTGCTAAAATGCTAACTGGCCTACAAAGTGATGTCATACCTGCACCACTCTATAGTTGTCACGGAGTCACAGCCAGTGCCCACCAACACATCATCACCAGATCTACATGCTCCACCCACTCGTTCACAATCTCCTGAATTTTAATCACCTGCACCTCATCATCAGAGACACTATAAAGACTCTCATTCCTTGCACTTCAGTGTCTGGTCTCGTCACACGTACCTCGACTCCCTACCTGCTACTTACCTGACCCATCTCGATCTTCTTCCTCCCGTCTTCCTTCCTCAGTCCTCCATTCCATCGTTGATTCCTTCAGTCATCCCATTCCTGCAAAGAGACATTCCTCCATTATCTATTCAGCTAAGTGACTGCTCTAAAGTGCTTGTGCCTTTATTCACCTGCATTCTCCGTTTGCCAGTGTCTGTGCCTCTGTTATTAATAAACATCCTGTTTTACACTTACCTGTCTGCCTCCGTCTGTGTCCTGAAAGAAGACCAGACCTCATGCAGAGCATCACGGATTCTGGCGGAGATCAGTCTATGGACCCATTCGCCTTGTTGATGCTGTAGGAACCTCTCTCCAATTATCACCCACAAGCACAGTCCCAGCGGATCTCATGCACACCGCCCGCCAGTCACTCCTTCACCCAGCACCCGCTGCTTCTCCCGCTGCCTCTGTCAGTCCCATGGCCCGACCAGTGACATACTCCGGTGCGGCGGAGGACTGCAGCGGGTTCCGACCCTGTAACTTCAACCATCACAGCCTTCTTCAGTCACTTCAGACAAGTCTTCAGACAAAGTACTGCTGACCTTTCTGTACACGACCAACTCTACAACCTACATCAAGAGGATGAGTCAGTGAGTATGTACGTCCTCCGGTTTCGCACTTTGGCGGCCGCTAGCAGCTGGAACGAAACTGCACTCATCACAGCCTTTCGCCAAGGGCTCAACCCCCATGTCAAGCAGTTAATGGTCGTTTACGATGATACTATGGGGCTGGAAAATCTCATTCAGAAAACCATCCACGTGGCTCAACACTTTTCTGCATGCTCACTCAAAAAACCCACTGTAACTCCTCTGCCCACTGTACCATCTGTCACCCTTCCAGCACCTGAACAGATGCAGGATTCCTTTCGTCTCACTCGAGCGGAGCGTCAGAGGAGACTCTTACAACATCTCTGTCTATACTGTGGGGGAGAGGACCACCACGCCCAGCGATGAGTACTATCCAACTACCTGCTTGCATTGCTCCCCTAACAAGAACTACTGTGCATATCCTTAACTCTAATGTCTGTGTTTCAGCGCAAGCCATCATCGACTCCGGGATGGCAGGGAATGGCAGGGAACTTCATCAGCAACCAAATGCATTGACTACCGTCATCTGAACTCGCAGACTGTGAAATACAGCTATCCCCTTCCTCTGGTCCCGGCGGCTCAGGAACAGCTACGGGGAGCTCGCATCTTCTCCAAGCTGGACCTGCGGAGTGTGTACAACCTCATTTGCATATGCCGGGGGGATGAGTGGAAGACTGCCTTTATTACACCATCTGGACACTACGAATACCGGGTCATGCCTTATGGCCTGTCCAACTCTCCCTCCGTGTTCTAGAGCTACATGAAAGGGGTGTTCCGGGAGTACCTCCATCGGTTCGTCATAGTCTACATAGATGACATTCTCATCTACTCCCGGAACCTGGCCGAACATCGCCGCCATGTCTCCCAGGTTCTTGAGAAGCTACGCCAGCATCACCTCTACCTCAAGCTGGAGAAGTGCGAGTTCCACACCACCTCCGTACATTTCCTTGGCTATATCATTGACCAACATGGCATCCAGATGGACCAGAGGAAGGTGGAAACCATCCACAACTGGCCGTTACCCACTACAGTGAAAGAGTTACAGCGCTTCCTTGGCTTTGCCAATTTCTACCGCCGCTTCATCCACAATTACAGTCTTCTCAGTGCAACCCTCACATCACTCCTCAAGGGCCGGCCCAAGTCTCTGTCTTGGACTCCATCTGCCCAAGAAGCCTTCCATCAGCTCCAGGAAGCTTTCCTCACCGCCCCAATTCTGGTACACCCCAATCCTGATCTCCCGTTCGTCGTTGAAGTCGACGCCTCATCCACCAGGGTCGGGGCAGTGTTGTCACAGCGGCAGGGTGATCCTCCACTAGCTATCATAAGCCTGATAGGATCGCAACATTCAAAGTATTTATTCCAGTTCAATCCAGTTGAGGATCGTATTCATCACGCCGGTATGGACGGTTTGTTGAGGAACTGTGCCACTGGCTGTCGTGTTGATGAGGCCTTCACAATGGATGATCTAGTTGACTCAATCTCGGCTGATACTTCAGGGGTGCGTTGTGGTTGTGTCAAGGCGTAGGTCCTCAATCTCACCTGGATACGGCCCGGATCCGGTTGACTACGGTAAACCTCGGGATAAACAGAAAGACTAATATTAGCATAGGTGCCATTCTTCTTCTGATGTAATGAGTACATCTGATGTTATAGGAAGTGTTCCCGGTTCTGGTCTTGAGCCTTGAGGTCATGAACCTGGGTGTGCTCTTTGATATCAATCTTTCATTTGAAGGCCATGTTTCTAGCATCTGTAAAACCGCATTCTTCCATCTTAAAAATATATCTAAACTACAACATATGCTCTCGATGACAAATGCGGAACAGTTAGTTCATGCGTTCATGACCTCAAGGCTAGATTACTGTAACGCTTTACTGGGTGGTTGTTCTGCTCGCCTGATAAATAAACTACAGCTTGTACACAATGCAGCAGCTAGAGTTCTTACTAGAACTAGGAAGTATGACCATATTAGCCCAGTTCTGTCAACACTGCATTGGCTTCCTGTTAAACATCATATAGATTTTAAAATCTTGCTAATTACTTACAAAGCACTAAATGGTTTAGCTCCCCAGTACCTGAGCGAGCTATTAATGCATTATAGTCCTTCGCGTCTATTGCGATCTCAGAATTCAGGCCAGTTGATAATACCTAGAATATCAAAATCAATTGCAGGCGGTAGATCCTTCTCCTATTTGACACCTAAACTCTGGAACAATCTTCCTAGCATTGTTCGGGAAGCAGTTACACTCTGCCCGTTTAAATCTAAACTAAAAACGCATCTCTTTAACCTGGCATACACATAACACATTATCAATTTATTTTTTCAAATCCGTTAAAGGATTATTAGGCTGCATAAATTAGGTCAGCCGGAACCGGGAACACTTCCTATAACACCAGATGTACTCGTTACATCAGAAGAAGAATGGCATCTACGCTAATATTAGTCTTTCTGTTTATCCCGAGGTTTACCGTAGTCAACCGGATCCGGGCCGCATCCAGGTGAGACCAAGGACCTGTGCCTTGACACGACCACAACGCAGCCTTGAAGTATCAGCAGAGATTGAGTCAACTAGATCATGCACTGTGAAGGCCTCATCAACATGACAACCAGTGGCGCAGCTCCTCAACAACCGTCCATACCGACGTGATGAATACGATCCTCAGCTGGATGGAACTGAATTAAATACTTTGAATGTTGCGATCCTATCTGACTTATGATAGCAACCTGAGTCGTAAAACAAAGCACTGTTTGCCAGAGGAGAACTGGCCCCCCGACTAAGCCTGGTTTCTCCCAAGGTTTTTTTCTCCATTTTAACACCTGTTTGCCACCTGATGTCACCTGTTGGAGTTTGGGTTCCTTGCCCCTGTCGCCTTTGGCTTGCTTAGTTGGGGACACTTGACAATTGACATTCAATATTCAACAGTGCTTTGATCTGCCTGCATTGACACTATTCTTTAAGAGCTGCTGTGCAGCCAAAATAATGTACCAGTTATCAATGTAAAGCTGCTTTGACACAATCTACATTGCGCTATATAAATAAAGGTGACTTGACTTGACTTGAACGCATGAACTAATTGTTCTGCATTTGTCATTGAGAGCATATGTCGTAGTTTAGATATATTTTTAAGATGGAAGAATGCGGTTTTACAGATGCTAGAAACATGGCCTTCAAATAAAAGATTGGTATCAAAGAGCACACCCAGGTTCCTAACTGATGTTTTTGGTCCAAAAATTAGAATCTCTGTTTTTTCTGAATTTAGTAGTAAGAAATTACTGGTCATCCAATTTTTTATGTCAGCTATGCATTCTGTTAATTTTGTGAATTGGTAAGTTTCGTCAGGGCACGAAGAAATATAGAGCTGAGTATCATCAGCGTAACAGTGAAAACTAACGCCATACTTCCTAATGATATCTCCCAAGGGTAGCATGTACAGAGTGAACAGCAACGGTCCTAGTACTGAGCCTTGCGGTACTCCGATCGATATGACACCTCTTTGTTTACTACTACAAACTGATAATGGTCAGATAAGTATGATTTGAACCATGACAGTACCATTCCACTAATGCCAACAAAATTTTCGAGTCTATTTAAAAGAATATTTTGATCAATAGTGTCAAATGCAGCACTAAGAGACATGCCGATTCCACCGACTCCTACTCCTCGCTACCTACCTGGCCAGAAGGTATCTTCTCCACGAGGTCCCTCTCCATGAGGGACATCCATCTTCGGCTGCCCTGCCGTAAGCTGAGTCCCCGGTACATAGGTCCGCTCACCATACAGAGGCAGCTCAACGAGGTCATCTATCGACTAAACCTACCAGCACAGTATCATATCTCTTCATCATTCCATGTTTCCCTGATTAAACCCCACACTGAACCCTTGTCTCTTCCTTCCATTCTGGTGGCGATGCAGTACCTCCTCCTCCCGACATCACTGACGAGGAGTCCATCTACCGGATGCGGGCTATTCTCGACTCGCGATGACAGGGTCCCCGACTGGAATACCTGGTTGACTGGGAGGACTATGGCCCAGAGGAACGCTCCTGGATCAACCGCACCCATCAACACATCGTCACCAGATCTACACGCTCCACCCACTCGTTCACAATCTCCCGAGTTTTAATCACCTGCACCTGCACCTCATCATCAGAGACACTGTAAAGACTCTCATTCCCTGCACTTCAGTGTCTGGTCTCGTCACACATACCTGGACCCCCCTACCTGCTACTTACGTGACCCATCTCGATCTTCTTCCTCCCGTCTTCCTTCGTCAGTCCTCCATTCCATCGTTGATTCCTTAGGTCATCCCATTTCTGCAAAGAGACATTCCTCCATCATTTCTTCAGCTAAGTGACTGCTCTAAGGTGCTTGTGCCCACCTGCATTCTCTGTCTGCCATTGTCTGTGCCTCTGTTATTAATAAACATCCTGTTTTACACTTACCTGTCTGCCTCTGTCTGTGTCCTGACAATAGTATATTCACCTTATTTTCCATGACAACAAGGGTGACGCCATTGCGTTCATTTTGTCATCTCACTTCCTGCTGAGAGGCACCTAAGCTAGTCGCTAGCGGTAATCCTATAGCTGTAACGGTAGATGATAACAGAAAGCAAATATGTTAAGTATTATATGCTCAGTTAGGGGCTGCCATAACAATTGGATTAAGAAGAGAGATCAGTTGCATCAACGATGTTACGAACAGAATTTGAAGTGGTCGGAGTATTGCGGTGCACTTTACAATTTACACCCACCACCTTAAGACGAGGAGCACCTGAGGCACTGGCTGAAGGCGCTAAACTTGAAGTGCCCACCCAAGCGCCCTTATGTGTGTTCGTACCATTTCATGGATGGAAAGCTGACTGACGAACACCCTTACACTGAGAAATGGCTCGGCTACGATGTTCCAGTAAAGAAGTCACGCCGGGTGCTGAACAGGTTTTCAGATTCAGGTAAGCTAACTTAGCTAGCCATGTGCTTGTTAGCCTAACATTAAATTTGTGAAGTCCATTCTATAAATACATTTGAAATCAGTAAAGAGCAGATAACAAAATACAACGAATCTTGCATTATTACCATTGCCACCTATATATTTATGCTAGTACAATGGTACATAATTACGATAGTATTATGGTACATTATAGTCTTACAGTAGCTTACATTATTCCTGTAAGTTACAGAGATTGCAGATGATGGCAGACCAGCTAGCTACATCTCTATCTGATATTGATTTTGACCTAAGTATTAACACTAGAGTTTGTGTAGACTGTCTGGTTTTTAATGCATCTCTTTCTCTCTCTCTCTCTCTCTCTCTCTCTCTCTCTCTCTCTCTCTCACTGTTCTGTTTGAGTATGGGTACCATCATATATTCATTCTCATGATGTATTAATACATGAAGTACTAATGGTAAAATGTTTATGGTTATATTATTTCCACAGATGCATTGATGAGCGTCAGTGGTCAACTGTGAGGATGATCACATCCACTTGGCCCTGAACTGTGATGCAGAAACACACTGGGAGGATCCATCTGTCTCTGACCACAACTATGCTTCAAAATGGTTCAAATCACATCTCAATCTGAAGCCACCTACATCTGATATGAGAACACAATGCATTGAGCCGGTACCATTCTACATAACTCTGCTGAGAAACAACCACCTTTGTCAGCACACAGGGTGGACATTGGATGCATTTCATTCAGTTGGCGAGCACCTTACTGATACATACACCAACAGCTTCCAGCTACACACTTGGGATCAGCTCCTGATGACTCCGATGAAGCTTTGTCTTAATTTATTGCAGGGTGATCTTGCTGAAAGTTTTGGTGTTTCAAAACCTGGTGTTGTGATAAATTCATAACTGCAAATTCAGGGTTCTTGGAATACCCTTGTCCAGGCGATGAAGTAATTGTAGACAGAGGCTTCACCATTACCGATCTCCTCTATGAAAGGAAGGTGAAACTCGTCATTCCGGCATTCACCAAGAGAGGCATGCAAATTTCTGAAGAAGACACCACCAACACCAGGCACATTGCCAATGTATGTGTCCATGTTGAGTGGGTAATAATGCCGACTGAAAAACTTCAGAATCCTTTCTTACAACAGTTCCAATTAAATTTAAATTTGTGTAACCTTCTAAGCAACATAATTTCTAATGTAGAGGATGAATAAGTGTTGATTTGTAGGTGCGTTCCACGTCTGTCTGTGCTGTTGTTTTGCTTTAACTAATCAGTGTAAATAGTGTATGTCGTTATTTTTATAAACCTTTACAACGTGGCTAGATGTTACCTATCTGTAAATTGTTATTTCTATAAACCTTTACAATGTGACCAGATGTTACCTATCTGTAAATTGTTATTTTTATAAACCTATACAATGTGACCAGATGTTACCTGTATTGAATAGTATTTCTATAAACCTTTACAATGTGACCAGATGTTATCTGTTGTGAAGTTTTTTTTTATGTAGTTCCAAACGTAGGTTCGGGAGGAGCCTAAACATTCAGTCCTATCGATCATCATTACGAGCGTATATAAGCAGCAGTCACTGCGTCATCCCAGCGACAATTCTTCTAGCATCCCTCCTCCTCCCCATCTCCTCCTCTGTTTCTCTTATTCTCCCTCTATGCAGTACTGTTATAGGGGGGTTCAACTCGGAGCTCGAGCCTCCTTCGAGGACAAGTTTGTTTTACCGTTAACCATTCAGACTGAATAGGCAGGCGAACTTGTGAATAACCTTTACAATGTGGCCAGATGTTAGCTGTCAGTAATTTCTTATAAAACCATATAATGTGAGTTCTGTAGAATCCCTTAAAACTTAAAGGGATTAAGTCATGTCAAGTTTGCAAATCTTGGTTTATTACATATGAAAATTAAATGGGGAAATATTACCTCTACATGAAGGTCAGTAAAAGGTGTCTCTACCTTCCTGATAACACTCTTACAACTGATTTTATACAACTTATATTAAATTAAACACTTTCTAAAACACAAATCACAAAGTTATCTCTTGTTTAACAAAACTGATAATAATTCCAGTCTTCACCTGTGTAGACTGCTGCTCCATCAACTCCAGACATGTTAAGAATGACGATGGTTGGGAAAATATGAGACCATCTGATCGTCATATAAAGTCTTCTCCGTGCTCCCAATTTAAAACATTTACGGCATTAACATTATTTGTCATTTCGCTAAAGTTATAGCTAGCTATAAACAATCTTCTAACTACTGAACTAGCTACCGGATGTGTTTAGCAGAGCGGAATAAGGTGAATAATTAGACCTAGAACTTCTTTTACTGTTCTTTTCTCTTCTTAATTCCCTAAATCCCTTTTAATCCTTTAACTATTTAATTTCTTCAAATAAAAAGACCCCCCCCCCCCCCTCCCCACACACACACACTTTTAAAAAAACTTTAGAATACAATTTTTTAAATAAAAAGTCATCAGTTCTAATGTTATAGGAACTTACATTTTGACAATAAACATCTAAATCTTTTTAAGGAAAAAAACATTCAAATCTGCCTATTCAGTTCATAAAGCACATGATGATGAAGATACTCAAACAAATCTTTATTCTTCTTAAAGATTAAAGTTACACATAGTTTCTTTTCCTGCATTGTTTATTGTCTAACTGAAACAGAGGGCTTACATGTGCGTATCATAATTACTGTAACTACGAGATTCTGGCTTGTAAAAAGAGTTTACAAACGGACCGGAGAGGAATGTCCTTTTTGACACTTTTTGACCAACGATGCATACGGGAGGTTTCAGCCGGTGGCGATCGGCCTGAGCCTTGGTGTGCGCTCCCACCTGAAGAAGAGTCTCATGGGCTCTTCTCCATGTGTGATGACACCTCTGGACAAAGGCGTGAGCGGAGGGAACCGCGACTTCAGATTCCAGACTAGGAAAAACTGGTGGCTGGTAACCTATACTACACTCAAAAGGCGAAAGATCTGTGGATGATACTGGTAACGAGTTGTGAGCGCACTCAACCCATGAGAGTTGTTGGCTCCAGGAGGAAGGATTCTGAGCCACCCTACATCGTAACATTCTCTCCAGATTCTGGTTGGCTCTCTCGGCTTGTCCGTTACTCTGGGGATGAAAACCAGACGACAGACTGACAGTCGATCTCAGTAACCGACAAAATTCTTTCCAAAATTTGGAAGTAAATTGGGATTCCCTGTCGGAAACCACATTAATCGGGAGGCCATGGATACGAAAGATGTGATCAATGACAGTAACCGCTGTCTCCTTGGCTGAGGGTAATTTGGGCAAGGGAATAAAGTGTGCCGCCTTCGAGAACCGGTCCACTATGGTTAAAATTACTGTATTACCCTGTGATGGATGAAGACCTGTGACGAAATCTAGCGCTATGTGGGACCAGGGTCTCGAAGGGACAGGCAGCGGTTGAAGGAGTCCATCTGGGGGACGATTGGAAGTCTTACCACGAGCACAAACCGAGCAAGCCAAAACAAAATCTTGAATGTCGCATACTGGGCCACCAAAATTGTTGCTTGACCAAAACCCTGGTCCGACTGACTCCTGGATGACAAGCCACATTGGAACCATGCCCCCACCGAATAACATCTGACCGTAATCCCTCCTGCACAAATAACCAAGTCGGTGGACCCCGGGTGGAGGAGTTACCCCTTCTAAGGCCGTGCGGACCTTCAATTTGACCTCCCATGTGATTGAGGAGATAAAAAGTCTCTCAGGTAAAATACACTCAGGAGTAGACGGCGTTCGGAACGATCAAAAATACGAGATAACGCGTCAGGTTTGATGTTCTTGGACCCAGGACGATACGAAAGAGAGAAATCGAAACAACCGAAAAAAAGAGCCCACCGAGCCTGCCTGGAGTTAAGTCGTTTGGTGGACCTGATGTATTCAAAGTTCTTGTGATTGGTCCAGACGATAAAAGGTACCCCTGACCCTTCTAACCAGTGTCGCCATTCCTCCAATGCTAATTTGACTGCTAACAACTTTCTGTTACCAATATCATAATTACGTTCGGCAGTCGATAAGCGATGAGAAAAAAAATGCGCATGGGTGCATCTTATCGTCCGCCACGGTGCGCTGGGAAAGAACTGCTCCTACCCCCACCACTCTGACACATCGACCTCCACCACGAACTGATGTGATGGATCAGGGGCTACAAGGATGGGAGCAGAAACAAAGCGGCTCTTAAGGTTGGAAAATGCAGCCTCAGCTGCATTAGATCACCTGAACGTCATTCTGGTGGAGGTCAAGGTGGTCAGAAGAGCGGCTGAAATTGCAAATAAAACACCAATAAAAATTAGCGATTTGGCCAACCTACCACAGCCTTAACCTTGTCAGGATCCACGCGCACCCCCTCAGACGAAACTATATACCCTAAGAACGGAACTGACTGTGCATGAAACATGCATTTCTCCGCCTTGACAAAAAGCCCATTCTCGAGCAGCCTCTGGAGCACTCGTCTGACGTGTTGAACATGTTCCTGGAGAGAAGAGAAAAATGTCAAAATGTCATCCAGGTAGACATATATGAACTGATCGACCATGTTTCTCAACACATCATTAATGAGTGCTTGAAAAACGGCAGGGGAGTTGGACAGGCCGAAAGGCATGACCAAGTATTCAAAGTGCCCCCTGGGGGTATAAAACACCGTTTTCCACTCATCCCTCTCCCTTATGCGGACCAAATGATAAGCGTTACGCAGATCTAATTTCGTGAAAAGAGATGCTCCCTGCATCCGTTCAAAGGCTGAAGCCATCAGCGGCAAAGGATAAGTATTCTTTACCATGATGTTGTTCAGCCCTCGATAGTCAATACACGGTCACAGAGAACCATCCTTCTTACCCACGAAAAAAAAATCCGGCGCCAGCCGGAGATGAAGAGGGACGAATGAGCCCAGCTGCCAAAGAATCAGAAATATATTTCTCCATGACCTCCCTCTCAGGGTTAGAAAGTGAGTATAACTTGCCTTTAGGCGGAGAGGTACCTGGCAATAAGTCTATAGTACAGTCATAGGGACGATGCGGAGAAAGTGAAGCAGCCCGGGACTTACTGAACACTCTCTTCAGGTTGAGGTAGTCCTCCGGCACGTTAGACAGGTTCACTGGCTCCTCCTGTAACAAAGAACACGAGACAGACGGACATGCAGACACTAAACAATCAGCGTAACACTGACGACCCCATTCCATGACAGAGCTCTGATCGGCATGAGGGGGGACCTGAAAATAAAAAAAACAAGTCTGTTCAGTGTGGTTACCAGAAGTGATGAGTGTGAGAGAGCCGGTGGTGTGTGTGAAGAGAGTGGCTGACGAGGATTCGCCCATAGAAATCCCACCCGACAGTAACCCTTTAACTACTGTCGGGCTTGATTTTTTACGGGACAGTCTCTGAGATAATGTCCAGCCCTCCCACAGTACAGACATAATCCTCTCTCTCTCCGATGTTGTCTCTCCTCCCGGGAAACCCAAACCCTACCCACCTGCATGGGCTCCTGATCGACTGGATGACTGACTGTGTTAACACTGTTGCCACCGGGAAACCCCTGTTACTCGAAAACTCGCGACTGGCCGTGTATGATCCACCCGTTGTTGCAGACGTGCGTCCACACACAGTGCTAACTCAATCAGTCCGTCAAGACTCTTGGGTAGCTCCAGGGTGTAAATTTCTCCTTGGATGCGGTCAGCCAGCTCATGCAGGAACATGTCCCACTGTGCCTCCTCATTTCAACTACACTTAGCCGCCAATGTGCGAAATTCATTAGCGCAATCCGAAACGGGTCTCCTCTCCTGACACAGATCGGCGACCTTACGTGCCGCATCATGTCCCGCCACCGCTCGCCGCAAACCCGCTTCATTTCCAGAGAGAGTGTAGCGAACAAGGAGCAGCAAGGATGGTGGTTCTCCCACACCGCTGTCCCCCACAGAGCCGCGCGTCCAGACAGTAAAGTCATGACTAACGCCACCTTGGATTCCTCTGAAGCAAACGTCACCGGTTGAAGAGAGAAAAATATGGCACACTTGGTTAAGAATGCTTTACAGAGATTAGGCTCACCAGAGTACCTTTCAGGTGTCGGTATCCGAGGCTCGTGTTGACTGGTCACGGGAAGAAGTTGATGAGGGACAGGTGGTGGGACCGGCGCAGTGGGCGATGACAGATGTTGTACCTGGGTAGTTAGCTCGGACACCTGCGTCACCAAAGCCTGCACAGCCCGAGCTGTGGCGAGTGCTTGTTCGTCCTGCTGATCCATACAATGTGCACTCTTTGCTAGATATTCCTGTAAATCCGTAGTGCTCGCTGGATCCATAGTTGGTCAGTTCGTTCTGTGAGGATATACTGTACAAAGAAGCGCAGAAGATCTAAATGTGAGTTCAACAGTGTATTTCTCACAGAATACTCAGAAAGTACATAAATGGCAGAGGTGATGAGAAGCAGGTGGCTGCCGGGGTCCTCCGTGACGCAGGGACAGCAATGGGTAAACGAAGGCAGGAATCTCAGAAAAAAATCACACAAGGACAACTTCACTAGAAGCTCCAAGAAAACCATGTCCAGAACCGACAGGAAGAGCATGACAGAACCCCAGTAGCGCCTGCAAGGAACTAACAAACAGGACACGCAAACACACACATTAAATAAGGCGCTAGATGAGAAGCAGCTGTTGCTGATAATTAAATCAGCACACCAACAAGGTAATGCCCAACCATACACACACACGAGGGCGAGTCAGTGAATCCATGAATCGTGACAACAACATTGTGAAAAAAAAAAAAAAAAACGCTGATAAAATAGCTAGCGCTATTCGATATGGAAACCGCAAGTAACATTAATTAAGAGTACATCGTTGCTAATTTATTATCCACGCCATTTTAAGATTAACTTTTAAAGAAAAGCTGGTTACGTGACTGATTTTATTTTGGCTGCCGCTGACACTGTTTTATATATATAAAGCTTTATTTGAGGAAACAGTTATTTTGCAGAATTACTGATCAATCTGTAAATTTACTAACTTAGTGACCATGCACATTTGCTGTAATTCTGCATAATAGTTGCATTTTTCCCAAATCATAAGTTTAATATGGTCTGCTACATAGTTCATAAATTTAATCGGCTACTGTGCCAGTCTAATGATATAAGATATTATGCTTATTTGTGGTGTGGTTAAAGTCTTTGGTAATATTCACTAAGAAAATAAGCTCATTCATAACATTGGTAAAATGCACTAACTAGTCTTGCCAAATACATTCTCACTACCTGCAAGATCCCATTTTGACATGCTATAAAACCCCATATAGTGTGCTTTAAGTATTATTCAGAATTTTATAAAATATAGTGCTTTTCCACATATAACCATGCATTACCGGACACAAGCTGTTGAACAGTATTCTGGGTGTCAGATGAGCATAGATCTCGCAGTGAAATTATCAGCATCATTAGTGTGGGCAGCAGCTGTATCGTATTTGTACCTTTCAGACAAAAATGGGGATCTTTATTAATCCTCAGTATGAATATACTAAATATGAGTATGATGTTATTTTGTCTTATGTATTACTTTACTCAAAATTACATTAAAATGCACTCAAATACACCTCTTTTAAGATAAGCATGTTTCCATGCTGTTTTATCATAATACAACTATATAATTAGATTTTTAAATTCACTGGCCATAATAAAGTGAGCTGAAGTAGCTTACCACGATAATGACCAATATTACCTGCAATCATATTGAACATATTATGTTTTGTTAAAATTAATGACATAAAATAAATTATCATTCTCTGCACCATTTGTAAAGTATGAACAGTAATTCAGTCACATTGCAGCACATTGGTGTGACTCACTGGTATAAGTACTCATCTAATGGGTGAACCTCTGCCCTCATTTCTCAGTGCAGCTCTACACATCTCAACTCAGCTATTTCAAAACTGCCATTGATAATGCCAACAGTGGAGCTTGGGATCTCAAACAGTCAGAGTGATGGTGCTTTTGGTGTAAGACACGGGGTCTTACACCAAAAGCACCATCACTCTGACTGTTTGGATAAATAACAGATGGCAAGTATACCAATAAAGATCTTTTCAGACCCTTTTTTTTTCACATTTCAGAGAAGAAAAAAAAAGATAAAAGTAAAAACTTAAAATACCTAGCTCCATTGCCTAGGGCTGTATGTATAAAGCTGTATGTAAAATTTTAGTCTTAAAGGCACAGTATGTTTTTTTCGCTGCTAGGGGTCACTAAAATCTTCAAAACAATAACGTAGGCGTAGATTGATGATGCAGTGAATGAGCGTATGTAGTAGTTTGTTGGCTGTATGAGAACAGCTAGATCAACATTGGAATACCATACTGATGATATTCTAACATTTCGTCGTGTTGAGTTATATTACATTGATTAGTCTTATGTAGCCTACATTTGCTTACCTTGTCTAATAACGTGCAAGAGCAGCATCGAGCTCTACTCTTATTCCTAGACTTAAGAATTATTCATAAAAGTTCCTAAGTTTTAAGACTAGGTCTCAGCTCCTAAATTATTTAAAAGTGCTGAAGAGGTATCACAACCTAGTTAGGAGTAACAAGATGGCAGCAGAGATGAGGAGGCCGTGCACTTTCCAGCAAAAATATAATGTATTAGAGTTAAATGATGACAGGGAGTTGATAAAACAATAATCGCTTGTCAAGGTATTCTCTTTGTAACTGACCTAGTAAGAAATGTAATTTATTACTAATTATATAATGTAACTTCTCCCACTCTACAAATCAATGCACCCACTGTAGAAATTAAAGCAATAGTTACATTTTTGTGGACTGGCATTGTGTTTGACTGAAAAAAGGCTGCAGTCCAACGATGATGACTTCTGCCCTTCAAGTCCACAGTAAGCAGGGTCTTAAAAAGCATCATTGTGGCACTGACCACACCAAAGTAGCCAAAAGTGATGTGTAGAGTTTTTTTAATTACCCTAAATGTCTGTTTAAATATGAGGAATATGTTAAAATATGAGGAAAATATTTTTATATTTATATATATTTTTTAAATATTTTAAAAAACGAGGGAAGAACAAAACACCAAACTTACTGAAGGTATTTATCTGACAAATTTTTTTGGCAAAAAGGAAAACTACTACTACAAGTTTTAGAAAAAAAAAAAAAAAGCTCAGGAAAAAAGCATACAATAACATCAACACACGTAATCAGTTATTACATATTTCATTGGTCCACTCTTGTTCGTGTTCATAATTTCTTTGTATGACAGCCTGGCCAAAAATTATGTTGCACAATTTGGTATGTTTCAAATAAAACAATTGACTTCAAGCACAACTATGCAATATTCTTACAAAATCTTTGACACTTTTTTTTTTTTTTATTTATTTTTTATAATATTTAAATAAAGGGTGAATATGTCAATCTTCCTATGCCAAACGTCACTTTTGGCCACTACTTTATTGCAGTTCATTGACTTTCCAATTTATCCTCAAACCATGTGGCAAAAGCAAGCCACTTTTATGAAAATTTTGGGGCTTCCTTGGAGTTGATGATGGAACTCATGTTTACATCATTTCTCCAACTGTAAATAAGGAGACATCTATCAATAGAATTCCAAAGAATCAGTACTAATTCATGATAATTTTGCACATTGCAAAGTTTCAGTGTCTTAATTAAATTATTTTATTATAATTACATTAAATGATTGGTGTGGTGCTGCTGTGACTTCACCCTTGTAGGCTCATTATTGGCTGATTCAGTGGTTGAGGGTGGCCATTTTGGGTTGACATCATTGTAGTTTGCAGTTTAATTTGCAGCACTTAAGAATCAGTCTTCTTTATAAAATTCTCCTACTCTTAGAAAAGTCCTACTTTTTACAAAAAAAAAAAAAAAAAATGACACAAGTCAAAGTTTAAGTGTCACAAATGGCTATAGTTAAATAGCACACAAAGATAAATAGTTCGGAAAGAAAACGGTTTTAATAGAATAATCCACAGGTGACAACAGGAGAATCACAACCACGTTACATAGACGACACAGAACAAAAACTCAAATAAACTAGACAGTGCGTAACCCTGACATTAAGATGACATTTTTAAACATACAGGCTCTGGTTTCACAAACAGGGCTTAGATTAAGCCAAGATTAGGCCTTAGTTCAATTGGGATATTTAGGTAGCTTTTATAAACATGCCTTAGAAAAAAACATTACAAAACAATGGCATTGACATATTTTAAGATATGTCAGTGCAAGTTGCTTTCAGTTAACACAGCTCAAACATGCATTTTAGTCTGGGACTAGGATTAAGAAACTGTATAACACCAGATGTACTCGTTACATCAGAAGAAAAATGGCATCTACGCTAATTTTATCTCTCATTTTATCCCGTGGTTTACCGTAGTCAGCCAGATCTGGGCCTGCCACTGTGAAGGCCTCATCGACACGACAGCCAGTGGCACAGTTCCTCAACAAACCATCCATACCGGTATGATGAATCTGATCCTCAACTGGATGGAACTGGAATAACCTGTTTGCCACCTGATGTCACCTGTTGGAGTTTGGGTTCCTTGCCGCTGTCGCCTTTGGCTTGCTTAGTTGGGGACACTTGACATTCAACAGTGTTTTGATCTGCCTGCATTGACACCATTGTATGCGAACTGAACTGAGCTGGATGATGACATCACTGTTTACTCCAGTGCTGATATAGATAAATTAACTAAATTAATAACTATTGATTCTTACATTGTAATGAATCAATAGTGAATTTACTTAAGATGGATAATGACACCATTTTCTTTAAGAGCTGCTGTACAGCCAAAATTACCAGTTATCACTGTAAAGCTGCTTTGACACAATCTGCATTGTTAAAAGCACTATATAAATAAAGGTGACTTGACTTGACTTGAAACTGGGGGTATATGTCACAGTCTTGTTTAGTTTTAGTCTTAGTTTTAATTGTCTTTGTCATTGCCTGAGTTCTAGTCAGTCCGTGTTCTATTGATTACCTTCCTTGTGTATTTAAGCCTTCTGTCTTCCTCAGTTCTTTGTCTCTCTTTGTTAGTTATTTTAGTAATTTTAGTTTGTGTATGCATTAGGGTTAAGTTAGGGTTAGGATCCCCATTCACTGTGGGAGTGGCAGACGGGGAAGCTTTGCCTAAACAGTTTCAATCATCTGGCCTTCTTTTTAATGATGGCAGTGGTGTCGACATTTGTCGAAACTGCTTTGAACAAGACTTCTGGACATAATTCTGAGCATTTTCCTGTTCCTAAGTCTGTTCCTGAGCCAGTCCTAGTTTGCAGATCTGGGCCCGTATTTATCAAGCCTCTGAGAATTACTCTCAAGAACACTGCTAAGAATTTATTTAAGACTAAAAAAAATTCTTGGCTCAAAGCTGCGCTTAAAAGTTAGTTATCAAGCATCTCAGTCGTACTTTAAGTGAAGTGTCTTAAGTGTCAGTCTTAGAGATGATTCACAACACTTTGCTGTGCCACAAACAGGATTTTGGATGACGACATAGGCATGGACCAATCACTGAATAGATTTCCTTATTCAAGAATATTCTCAGATAAATTCACATTGAATGGTGAAATTCCTAAGAGGAGTTTACATTCAACACACATTTGACAATAAAGAATTTTCAAAAGAATACATTATGATACAAACATTGGAAATGAAAGATAAACACATTTTCCATCATGTTTTAATTGCAAATTTTAAACCGGTGTGCTGTTAACTGACCTGCCTATTAGGGGTGCAAAGGTTCAGATTACTCACGGTTCAGTTTGTATCACGGTTTTAGGCTCACAGTTTCGGTACGGTTCGGTATGTGCTATGTTCAGGTAAAAAATGACTACTGTCAAATAAAAATAAAGAAAATAAGAACAAATAATCAAACGGCACAAATAAATACAGTAAAGCAAAGATACAAATAAATGAAGCTTTTCAGGTTTTTCATGTATCCATTTTTTAGGCACAGAATTTGAATAAAATAGCTAATAAAATGTAAAACAACATTGCATGTAATCTGTTTGATTAACATTAAAAACAATCAGACAGCAGGAATACAAAGGCTGCTGACATAATACACAGATCAGTACACTGATTGTGAACACATGCGTACTTTCTCAAGTGTATAAGTTTACTTAAGACATAACCGACTATGCTTGCTAGGATACTTGCCAAGACCAGCATGTTGACATAATTTTGTGTGAATTTGTATGTGAAAAAGTTAGGACACCCTATTGAGTTCCATGGTTTTCCGTATCAGGGCATAATAAAAAATCATCTACTGCTTGGCAGGTCTTAAAATTTGGAAAATAAAACCTCAAATGAACAACAACACATGACATATCATGATTTATGTCATAATTTATTTAGCAAAAATAAAGCCAAGATGGAAAGACCATGGGTGACAAAGTTAGGACGCCCTATGATTTAATTGCCTGTAGATCCAACTTTTAGCAGCAATAACTTGAAGTAATCAAGTAATCTGTTTGACTTTATCATGTCTCATATAGTTCTGGAGGAATTTTGGCCCACTCTTCTTTATAACGTTGCTCCAGTTTATTGAGGTTTGTGGCCATTTGTTAATGCACAGCTTTCTCCTGGAAATCCTTCCAAACACGCCATACTTGACCCGTCTGTTTTTAATTGTACTGTCATGAACTTTATCGTTTAACATGTTAACTGAGGCCTGTAGAGTCTGAGGTGTAGTTCTTGGGTTGTCTGCAATTGCTCTGAGCATTACACAGTCTGATCTTGGGGTGAATTTGCTGTGGTGTCCACTCCTGGGAAGATTGGTGTCTGTTTTGAAATGTCTTCCACTTGTGAATAATCTTCCTCACTGTAGAATGATGGACTTCAAATTGTTTGGAAATGGCATTGTAACTCTTTTCAGATTGATGGCAGCAACAATTGCTGATGTCTTTCCTCCTAGGCATTGTGTTAACACACACCTGAAGGCTCCAGACACTCAAACTACCAGGACTTTCTTCTTTTATAGAAGTGATCACACTTAATATCAGCAATTAATAAAAGACACTTGATTATGCAGTGTCTGACTGTTACTTACCCTCTTAATTCGTATGTTAACAGTAAGGGTGTCCTTACTTAACATAATAACACAGCTTGTTTTATTTATTAAGATAGGAGCTATAAATAAGATTAAAGTGTGAGATTTAGCCTAAATTATGTCAAAAGCGTGCAGCTCTGAAAGCACGAGTGCTGCACATCACATGCACATAAAAGGGTGCTCCTTTTTCAACGCGTTCATCAAACAGCTGTGGTAAGTCGGATCAGTCTACAAACACGGTAAGTCATGTCATCCTCTCCTAGCATTGTTACCTGTTCTATTTGCCACATGTTCAGCATAGCTCTCTCTGTCAGCGACGAGGGATTTACATGTCATAAATGTAGGGAAATAGTCAGGCTGACAGAGAGAATCTCAGAATTAGAGACACGCATCCAAACTTTAATCGAGGATAGTAAGAATGCAACCAGCCACCATAGTCACATGTTTGCCGGGAGCCAGAGCACCTGACATCAAAGCAAATTTAAAAGTGCTGGCTAATGCTAATCGTAAATACTCTAAAATTATTATTCACGTCGGCACTAATGATGTTCGACTTTGCCAGTCGGAGATCACTAAAATTAACATTAAAGAGGTGTGTGAACTCGCAAGTACAATGTCAGGAAAAGTAATTTGCTCTGGTCCCCTTCCTGTTCGTCGGAGTGATGAGATAGTTAGCAGATTATCATCACTCAATGGCTGGATGTCTAAGTGGTGTCCGCAAAATAATATAGGTTTCATAGACAATTGGAAAAGTTTTTGGGGCAGACCTGACCTGTTGAAAAGAGATGGTATTCATCCCTCTCGGGATGGTGCTGCTCTTCTCTCTAGTAATATGGCACATAGTCTTAGAACTGAAACATGACAAACTGGGGCCCAGGTCAGGAAGCAGACAGACCAGCTAAACCAACCGTCTGCTAGCTGCCTCACATTACAGAAGTCAGATAAATCCCAACACATAGAAACTCTTACACCTAGATATTATCACATAGAGACTGTGTCTGTACCCCGAATAAGTAAAAACAAAAAACTTCCAAACCCATTTAATGGTAAAAATTTAATTGATGTTCAACAAATAAAAAATAGAGATAATAATGATAAACAAATGATAAAGCTTGGGTTGTTAAATATTAGATCCCTTTCTTCAAAATCACTTATTGTAAATGATATTATCACAGACAATAATCTAGATGTGCTGTGTTTGACAGAAACTTGGCTAAAACCGGACGATTACATTACTTTAAATGAGTCTAGCCCTCAAGGTTATGATTATCAACACAATCCTCGTCAGAAAGGCAAAGGGGGAGGTGTTGCTGTAATTTATAGTAATATTTACAGTATTAGTCAAAAGTCTCTCAAATATAATTCCTTCGAAGTGATGGTATTTTACGTAACATTATGTAAGTTGACATTTGTGTTGGCTACTGTATACAGGCCACCAGGACACCATACAGACTTTATCAAAGAATTTGCTGAGTTAGTACTAGCTGCAGATAAAGTCCTTGTTGTTGGTGACTTTAATATCCATGTAGATAATAAAAAAAGACTCCTTGGGATTGGCATTTGCAGACATTCTAAACTCTATTGGTGTTAGACAACACGTGTCAGGACCCACTCATTGTTGTAACCATACTTTAGATCTAATATTGTCACATGGAATTGATATTGATGCCGTTGAAATTCTGCAGCAGAGTGACGACATCTCAGATCATTATCTAGTCTCGTGTATACTACATTTAGTCAAAGCAGCTAAACTGCCTACCTGCCATAAATTTGGTAGAACCATCACTTCTACAACTAAAGATCGCTTTATAAATAATCTTCCTGATCAGTTTCATCGCCTTAGCATACCAGACAGCTTAGAAGACCTCGATGTTGCAACAGAAACTATTGCCTCTGTCTTTTCCAGCACATTAGACTCAGTTGCTTCTTTGCGTTTAAAAAAGATTAAGGAAATTAATCCAACGCCATGGTATAATGAGCCCACTCGGGCCCTAAAGGTAGCAGCCAGAAAAATGGAGTGCAGCTGGAAGAAAACAAAACTAGAAGTATTTCGCATTTTGTGGAGAGAGAGAATGATTGAGTACAGAAAGGCCTTAAAATCTGCTAGATCTGCCTATTTTTCAAAACTTTTAGAAGAAAATAAACAAAACCCTAGGTATTTATTTGATACAGTGGCTAAATTAACAAGAAATAAAGCTTCAACTTCTGATGTTTCCAAAGAACACAGCAGTAATGACTTCTATACTTGCAAGATTGATAATATTAGAAAAAAAGTATTCTACTACAGTATTGCGTCAGACAGTGCATTGTAGTGTCCCTGAGGAAAAATTCAATTCATTTACTGCTTTAAGAGAGGAAGAATTGTCTAAACTTGTTAAATCATCAAAATCAACAACATGTATGTTAGACTCTATACTGACTAAGCTATTGAAAGAGATGCTTCCAGAGGTCATAGATCCTCTTCTTAATATCGTCAATTCATCTTTATCACTAGGATACGTACTGAATACTTTTAAGCTGGCTATTATTAAACCTCTCATTAAAAAAACACAACTTGATCCTAGAGAATTAGTCAATTACAGGCCGATCTCAAATCTCACTTTTCTGTCAAAAATACTTGAAAAGGCAGTATCATCACAACCATGTTCCTTTTTAGAAAGAAAAAGTATCTGTGAGGATTTCCAGTCAGGATTTAGACTGTACCATAGTACTGAGACTGCTCTCATTAGAGTTACTAATGATTTGCTCTTATCATCAGATCGGGGTTGTATTTCTCTATTAGTGTTACTGGATCTTAGTGCTGCATTTGACACTATTGATCACAATATTCTTTTAAATAGACTCGAAAATTATGTTGGCATTAGTGGAATTGCATTGTCATGGTTCAAATCATACTTATCTGACCGTTATCAGTTTGTAGTAGTAAATGAAGAGAGGTCATATCGATCACAAGTTGAATATGGAGTACCGCAAGGCTCAGTACTAGGACCATTGCTTTTCACTCTGTACATGCTACCCTTGGGAGATATCATTAGGAAGCATGGCGTTAGTTTTCATTGTTACGCTGATGATACTCAGCTCTATATTTCTTCGTGCCCTGACAAAACTTACCAATTCACAAAATTAACGGAATGCATAGCTGATATAAAAAATTGGATGACCAGTAATTTCCTACTACTAAATTCAGAAAAAACAGATATTCAAATTTTTGGACCAAAAACTTCTTCACATAATAACCTAGAATATTGTCTAACACTTGATGGCTGCTCTGTTAAGTCTTCGTCGTCAGTTAGGAACCTGGGTGTGCTCTTTGATACCAATCTTTCATTTGAAGGCCATGTTTCTAGCATATGTAAAACCGCATTCTTCCATCTTAAAAATATATCTAAACTACGACATATGCTCTCGATGACAAATGCGAAACAGTTAGTTCATGCGTTCATGACCTCAGGGCTAGATTACTGTAACGCTTGTAATGCGATCTCAGAATTCAGGCCAGTTGATAATAGAATATTACTAATATACTAGAATATCAAAATCAACTGCAGGCGATAGATCCTTCTCCTATCTGGCACCTAAACTCTGGAACAATCTTCCTAGCATTGTTCGGGAAGCAGACACACTCTGTCAGTTTAAATCTAAACTAAAAACGCATCTCTTTAACCTGGCATACACATAACACATTATCAATTTATTTTTTCAAATCCGTTAAAGGACCATTAGGCTGCATAAATTAGCCGAAACCGGGAACACTTCCTATAACACCAGATGTACTCATTACATCAGAAGAAGAATGGCATCTACGCTAATATTAGTCTTTCTGTTTATCCCGAGGTTTACCGTAGTCAACCGGATCCGGGCCACATCCATTTTAACAATTAGTAATCAACATGTCTACCCAATCAGCATGAGTGAAGGCCTATGTGTATATATATACAGTGGGTACGGAAAGTATTCAGACCCCCTTACATTTTTCACTCTTTGTTATATTGCAGCCATTTGCTAAAATCATTTAAGTTCATTTTTTCCCTCATTAATGTACACACAGCACCCCATATTGACAGAAAAACACAGAATTGTTGACATTTTTGCAGATTTATTAAAAAAGAAAAACTGAAATATCACATGGTCCGAAGTATTCAGACCCTTTGCTGTGACACTCATATATTTAACTCAGGTGCTGTCCATTTCGTCTGATCCTCCTTGAGATGGTTCTATACCTTCATTTGAGTCCAGCTGTGTTTGATTATACTGATTGGACTTGATTAGGAAAGCCACACACCTGTCTATATAAGACCTTACAGCTCACAGTGCATGTCAGAGCAAATGAGAATCATGAGGTCAAAGGAACTGCCTGAAGTGCTCAGAGACAGAATTGTGGCAAGGCGCAGATCTGGCCAAGGTTACAAAAAAATTTCTGCTGCACTTAAGGTTCCTAAGAGCACAGTGGCCTCCATAATCCTTAAATGGAAGACGTTTGGAACGACCAGAACCCTTCCTAGAGCTGGCCGTCTGGCCAAACTGAGCTATCGGGGGAGAAGAGCCTTGGTGAGAGAGGTAAAGAAGAACCCAAAGATCACTGTGGCTGAGCTCCAGAGATGCAGTCGGGAGATGGTAGAAAGTTGTAGAAAGTCAACCATCACTGCAGCCCTCCACCAGTCGGGGCTTTATGGCAGAGTGGCCCGACGGAAGCCTCTCCTCAGTGCAAGACACATGAAAGCCCACATGGAGTTTGCTAAAAAACACCTGAAGGACTCCAAGATGGTGAGAAATAAGATTCTCTGGTCTGATGAGACCAAGATAGAACTTTTTGGCCTCATTTCTAAGCGATATGTGTGGAGAAAACCAGGCACTGCTCATCACCTGTCCAATACAGTCCCAACAGTGAAGCATGGTGGTGGCAGCATCATGCTGTGGGGGTGTTTTTCAGCTGCAGGGACAGGACGACTGGTTGCAATCGAGGGAAAGATGAATGCGGCCAAGTACAGGGATATCCTGGACGAAAACCTTCTCCAGAGTGCTCAGGACCTCAGACTGGGCCGAAGGTTTACCTTCCAACAAGACAATGACCCTAAGCACATAGCTAAAATAACGAAGGAGTGGCTTCACAACAACTCCGTGACTGTTCTTGAATGGCCCAGCCAGAGCCCTGACTTAAACCCAATCGAGCATCTCTGGAGAGACCTAAAAATGGCTGTCCACCAACGTTTACCATCCAACCTGACAGAACTGGAGAGGATCTGCAAGGAGGAATGGCAGAGGATCTCCAAATCCAGGTGTGAAAAACTTGTTGCATCTTTCCCAAAAAGACTCATGGCTGTATTAAATCAAAAGGGTGCTTCTACGAAATACTGAGCAAAGGGTCTGAAAACTTAGGACCATGTGATATTTCAGTTTTTCTTTTTTAATAAATCTGCAAAAATGTCAACAATTCTGTGTTTTTCTGTCAATATGGGGTGCTGTGTGTACATTAATGAGGGAAAAAAAATGAACTTAAATGATTTTAGCAAATGGCTGCAATATAACAAAGAGTGAAAAATTTAAGGGGGTCTGAATACTTTCCGTACCCACTGTATATATATATATAAACAAACACAGTCGACTCACCCATATTCCTCGGCAGTTTCTCAGCATCCCTCGACCACCCTGTCTCCTCACACTCTCTTGGTTACTTTACTAATCAGAAATATGTGGGGAGTACTCTGGGTTTGGGCAATATTCTGAGCTCTGAGCCCTCTCCTCGGACACCCACAACCCACCTGCAATTTTCGGAATGTTATTTTTTATTAGCCTATTTGTGCCGCCCGACCTGCGGATTATCTGCAGCGTCCACGTATATAACTGCGATCAGCACATCAATAATGGTAACATCTTGCTTCTTTCAGACAAAGTCAGTGCATTCATTGGTAATTTGCCAATGAATTTGATCTTTGGCATGATTGGCTGATTAATAAAAAATATTGCATGTTTCCCAACTTCGCTGACTATGTGCAATCTCTCCTTTGATTAACACAGTCACTCAACATGTTGATGGACTGAAACAGCAGTTCATTTGCTTGGGTCAGAGATCCTCAGTTGCCCAGGAAAAGACCATTCAGTTGACATGGAGAAGCAGTTAGTTGAATTAAAGAGGGACACCAGATTGCTATTAGAAGGAAAAGCTGCCCACAACTGCTGGTTTAGGGTCAGTTTTCTCCATAATAATAGCATATTGGCAAAACAGATTTGGCATGTAATCCAGTGCGTATCCGTGTTGGTACTCTGGAGAGTGTCAAAGGTTATATTTACATGTTTTTGCAGCATAGAGCAGTGCAGCCAATCCCAAACATATCTAATGAATTCTTGAATGCAATCGCCAATCAAACGTTTAAGTTACAATGCACTCACCGCTCAACACAGTTTTTTGTTCAGTGCTGAGTTCTGCACACTTGCAAATCCTCTCATTATAACAAACAAAGTGTAAACATTATAAGAGGTTTATTGTGCAGTCAGCTTCATTGATTATAACAGAACTTTGTGAGATCACAATCAACCAAAATGAGTGACAGCTTGTTAGTGATTATAAAGGGAGCACTCTTTGAACGCTTTATGCCATGCCAAATCAAACATGCAGTAACCTGTGCTTGCTTTTCTTTTAAAATTAACAGTAGTTTGTAAATGTAGATGCTTTAATAAATAATTTTTCTGGAGCACTTTTGCTGGGATGTGTTTTCGACATGTAACTTGAAATTATTTAATGGAATTTTCATGGATGTACTGAAAAAAATTGATGTATACTTTTACCTGCAGACTGTTGCGGGTGGGAGCAGGACAAAATATAAATGTCGTGGGTCACAGCGGAAGAAGGTAAAATCCTGAAGGTAACAAAAAGCGGACAGGAGCGGAACTGAAAAATCCATCCCACACAGGTCTCTACATCAGGGCTTCTTTTTCTTGGCCATCCTAGAGCCCTCAGGTTTGTCCTCGCCCTGGATGCTATGTGCAACACCCTAGCCCCTAATCTTGACAGGAGGAGCATGGGCCGCCATAATGGCCCTTTGCTCCTCTCTTGCTTTTTTAGGAGCTAGGGCCTGGCCGGGCTAACTCGCAAATGCCTCTGGCTCCTGGCCCCGGTGAGGAAGGAACTGCCGGAATGCCGCAGATTTTTTTTAGGCCCACTGAATTGTGAATTGAAATTGTTTAATGCAGCATATTATATATGTGTATATGTATATATGTGTGTTTGGGTGTTTTAAATATTTAAAAAAATAATTATTTGGATCATAGAGTTGTTTGTGGTGGGCTAAATGAAACGCGATATGCGATGACATCACAATCGTGTTGCATTGTGGTATATCATCCTGAAGTGTGCATATGAAGTAGACTAAAAATTGAGAGAGGGAGCGAGGGTCTGAGTGTATACTGCTCTGCAAAACTCTGCTCATTGCCCCTGGCAACACTATAAGGCCTCCGCCTTGGGGTGTGTCTGTAGCAAGTGTGTTTAATTTAAAAAAATTTCAACGCACGGACAATATAATTATCAGAGATGCACGCGATTGTATTTGGAAATATTTGGAAAAGCTTTGTTTCCAAATGCCCCAAGTAAAGATATCCTGTTACTTTTATAAACCCAGCCAGTATAATTACAATGAAAGCATTCAAACTGCAATATTAAACATGTATATAACAACTACAAAACATCCAATGTGTAAACAATATGATTTACGCTCTAAATGCAGCATAAACTCCAGCACTACCTGCATATTTTGAAATGCTCAAGACAGACATCACCACCTGAACCTCACAGAGATTGGCTGCCGCCCGCAACTTTTCTTCTTGCTATTTGCACAAAGAACTGCCCAACATTTTTGACGCTATCCCCCGCTCTCAACGCTTTCTCCGCTCCGCTGTCAATCCCACAATGTATTGTGTGAGCGTGAAGCTCGACTTCCATATGAATTGAAAATGCTTGCCCTGCTTCGCGCCAGTGGACACCCACTGTAAGCCTCCCTCGTCCACTTCACGAAGTGGAACGCACTTAAAAATGGTGGCAGGGATTCTCCAGAGGGGAAGTGCTTAGGGAAGTTCACGAATGTTTGTCTTAAACTGGAGTGGAATGCAGCCCATGTCTTGTGTTAGTGATAACATGTCTATGTGTCATGTTCTGATTTGTTGTTTTGGTCATGTTTTTACTGGTTCATGGTCTTATGTGTCTCGATTTGTTCAGGTGTTCCTTGTTTGTCATACAGTCTCTGTATAAATAGCCCTCATGTTTCATTATTCTCTTGTCTAGTAATGTTTGTGTATTTACTGTTGGTAAGAACTGTTGTTCAAGTTTTGCCAAGTCAAGTCTTTGTTCATTGTTTTATCTTTTCACGCCGGGATTTTCAATAAACTGCACATGGATTCAAATCAACTTGCCTTCAGTGGACTTTCCGTTACAGTAAGACAATTGTATGTCTTTTCTAACTTAACCTCAACGATTTATAGCAACCCTTGTTAATTGCACAGAGTGAAAAATTAACTAGATATGATTTAATAACAATAATGAAATAAAATGAGATGGCACATTAACAGCATTTAACAAAAATCAACCAACAATGCATGCCAACACAAATCTGCTTAGTTGGTGGAATATGTAGATGGCTGCATGTGCAGCAGTGGTTTGTGTGTGCGTTTACATCCATAATTTTGTCCCATTACAAAAAGGTAAACTTGCTGTTAATATGTTGAAAATGAATAGCAAACAAATCAATTTCCTATAAATAAGAGATTTCCAGAGATTTGCAGCTCTTCACCTGTACTGAACCAGCAGCAAATCTTTGGCAACAACAAACGGTTTGCTGTTACTAGCAAAAAACCTTTGGTGGATGTTATAGCAAAGTTGTGGTGATGATAGACAATCCATAGTCTAAAGAAAACATTAGAGTTAAATTGCCTGAAATGTGAAAAATATGTGGTGAAAAATGTACATGCAGAATTCACAGAGGAACCATCTGTTGTACAAAGCTCCTATTGGACACAGTGATGAAGAAAAATGAGATGAGATTGCTGTTGAGATGATTGTGGTAACTCACAAATGTTTTGAGATACTCCAAGAAAACTTTGCGTTCTCTCACACAAGGTTTGTTCTGTGAGCGAACTCAAGACTGGTTGTGGAAATAATATAAAATTGTAGTAAAATATATATTCAATGTTTTTCAGGGAAACATAATACTTTTATGAGACAATGCAAACATTTTTCGAGCAAACAAGTTGCTCAGGGAGCAGGGAACCACAATTTTTCTTGGATGAACGTTAATGTTATGCAAGCAAATGCAAAAGCATTGAAATATAATTTTTCCTTACATCTGACATTTTCCAATTAATATATCCCGCTGTGTTGAATATTTCACCAGAGGGGTTTGGTTTTTTTTTTTTTTTTTTTTTTTTTTTTAAGGTAAAGGGTCAACTCACAGTAGCTCTTCACGGTACTACTTAAAATTGGAAGTGTTTATCAACTTTGACCCTAGCCATCCGCTCAGTGGAATGTTACCCACAAAGATAATAAGGTTGTGGCCTCTCTGCTAATGAAATGGGCACTTGCGATAGTGAACACATCCTCTTCATTACCTCAACAACTCTTGTTGATGAGTCAGTCAAGGTCAGATCTCTAATTTTCAATCAGGAGTAGAAATATGGACTGAATATAACATTTCCTGGCTGTCCTAAATACCTGTGGTATAGACCAAGAGCTTTATTGTTTTGTTGGTTGTGTATATATATATATAACAAAAATGCATTCCAGCTATAATGAAACTCTAAAGGGATAATTCATCTAAAAATGAAAATCCTGTCAACCCTCATTCCAGCTAGAATTTTTTTGTTCTAAAAATGTTCTGAGAACATTACCATGTATTGTTCTAGTTATGTGTTCAGTGGGTAGTTTTATTTTTGTTCCCAGAATGTTCTCCTAAAAGGTAGGATAACATTCTCTAAAAACATTCTAAAACTGTTTAGTGATAACATTGTTAGAACATTTTTCCCCAGCGTTCTTATGTTTTCAGCAGGTAGTTTTATTTTTGTTCCCAAAATGTTCTCTTAACAGATAGGAATACATTCTACATTCTAAATTTTTTTAGTGATAACATTGTTAGAACATTATTCCCTAACATCCTTATAATATTTTTAGTGGGTAGTTTTATTTTTGTTCCCAGAATGTTCTTTTAAAAGATAGGATAACATTCTCTGAAAACATTCTAAAATTGTTTAGTGATAACATTGTTAGAACATTATTACCTAAAGTTTTATAAAGTTTTTTAGCAGGAAGTTTTATTTTTGTTCCCAGAATGTTCTTCTAAATAAAGAAATTAAAAAATGCTTAGCTATAACATTGTTAAAACATACAGTTGTATTAATCTCAAAAACAAAACATTAAAATCTAACACGTTCATTAATGGCATCCACGTAAATTATTAGTAGTTCTACATACAGTAAATGCCCAACATCATATGTTGAAGAACTCTGTAAAGTCCAGTGTGTAATCATGCGACTGACTGCTGTGTTTGCTCAGAGTGCTCATCGTTGTCTTTGCTTGTCCTAGTTACTGCAGAAAATTAATACAGTCGCCTGTATTGATGTTCTACTTTTCTTGTCTTTTAGTTTTCCAGCTGCTCTGCCAGTTAGTAGCATTGAGCTGTCTGTGTGTGTAGAGCATCTGTGTGTAGAGTTTTTCCTCATAGCCTATAACAGAGGAGCATACAACAGTGTAAACAGAAAATACATATTACATCTTAAGATCACAAACAATATTGACATTGAAAACTTAATTAGCCTCTAAATTAATTAGCCTCTTAATTAAACTCTAAATTAGCCAGCCTAATTAGTAATCACAAATTATGTAAAGACTAATTTATTGAAAGTATAGATATGATACTTTATGAGTATCTATTTTGTTTCTGTTATTTAAAACACATCTACTTAATCCATTATATGTTAATAACACAACTACAAACTTTGATGTTGGCTTGAAAAGCCTGAACCTCGAACCGAGACTCGAACTTGGGTCAACTTGTGCAGAGCTGCGGTATATGTCAGAACGCTGCACACAATTATGTTGCTATGATATAACAGCTCATTTTTATCTGTTATTTTGTCTATGGATCGTTACATCTCTTACAGATTTCTGCTTGTTTTAAATCAGATACAGATAAAGTAGCACTGTATTTGAATGCATCAGCGAGAGCAATTGCATGTGAATTAATCCTACCAGTGTTGCATCTCTTTGCTAATAGTGAAGCTGTAGGTTTTAGTTACTTCACGCAGACAGTGCCATACCCCACTAAATAAATAATAAAATAATATTTAAAATAATAAATAAAAATAACTTAAAAAGCAGTGAGCCATTGAACCAACAATGACCCATTTTAAGACTGAACAAGGTAAAATTATTTGCTTCATCTGTGGACTCTACTGGTTATCTCTGCTCACTTCAGACAGTGCAGCTGGTCCCATCAGGATAAAGTCAGGTTTTTATGTAGCCTGTATTTTATAACTTAACATAACTTAACATCATTTGTATTATGAAATGACCACAGGCCAAGACTGGCCATCGGAAACTCCGGGAGAAATCCTGCTGGTCAGGAGACTGATTTGGTCCACTGCCCAGTTCACTTTCATTTGGTTCAGGAAATAAATGAATAAACGAAGATAAAATAGCACAGGGGAGGAACAAAGTCGAAATAATAAAAACACCCACACAAATGGTTTAAACCAGTGCCTTTGAGGAATGCCTTGTGAAGCTTCGAAACCCGTGCAAATCATTTGTCTTGCATCAGTGATTTGAGCGTGTATCAAACTGCTAAAGTCACGTGATTTCAGTAAACGAGGCTTCGTGATGTGTCATAGCTGTTTCAGAGTAATTTGAAATTTCAGTGGTTTGTCTCCAAGTCTCATGGACCCATGTCTATACATCGTTTGTATATGAAATGTGTATGACACATTTGAATGACGCATTTGATAAAGGGAAGAGACTTTTTTTTTTTTTTAACTCTCTCTCCGTCACCAGTTTAAATCAAAGTCCCTAAAGGGTCCCAAAGCCTATAGAGTCTTTGGTTCGAATATTACACTTCATGCTCGCACGTTTCTTGGTGTTAGCACGGTGCTAACAGCTTTTAGTCAAGGTGAAGGGTTTTAACTTGTAGAGTATACGTGCAGGATTGCTAGAGAGCTAGCTTTGGCTACACGCGGTTGTTGTTTGTACAACAGTCTGTGACGTGGGTGCTGTTATTAGACTTTTAGAGGTCTCTGCTGGCATGCTCTGTTGTCATGCGTTGCCAAGAGACCAATGCCAGCTCGCAGTACAATCAGAAGGGAGCAGCGTTCTAACTGTGCTGTAAGTCCGCACTGAGAACTCTAGCGTGGTCACGCAAAACTCACAAATCACAACAGCACATCTCTTCACAGACAATAGTTAATTACTAGTTAGCTAGGCTAGAATTTAAACCACAAATTCGACGCGACTGTTTCATATGAGCGGTCCAACGTGTTGATATAAATACGATGGCGTAACGAATAATGATAAGGCCTTATTAATCGGTGACTGAGGAGCATTGCCCTGGAACACCATTACAAACACTGTTTCTTCGTCACACAGGTAAATTTATGCTGCTTAATCTGAGATTACTTTGTCTGGAAAAGACTTATGCATTTAAGCTGAAAGTAGGGTTTTCTTCGCCCAAGATCAGGTTAGTTTATTCTGGCACCATTCGTACACACTGCTAATCTGAGATTCCATCATCAGAAAAAGGCTTACACTCGTTTAACAACTGAAATTATGATTTCTTCGATAATTTCAGGTTAGCTTCTTTGTACAATTTAAACATGCATTATAGCATTGAGGGACTTTCTGCCGTTCGAAGGAACGCGCATTCAAGCAACAGTTTTGCTGATTTCATCAGAGATCTGTGTGTGTGTACACGTGTATGTATAAGATGTTAATATAGCTTATGGAACAACACATGATTGCTTACTGGGTCCGTCTGCAATCAATTGTTTAAAATGATGCCCGCATTCTCCATCAAATGTAGCAAATTAACTCAAAGGGGAAATATTAATAATTATTCATAACTCATTTTGATTTTTAATTATGATTAATTATGAATATGTGAATCAGTTAATCAGATTACCTTGATGTAGCTACATTAAAATTAATATTACAATCAATTAACCTGTTCGTCCAGTAAACACTTAGTAAATAAGTAAACAAAGTGTTAATTGTTTATTAAGTCTAAGAAATGTTCATTTCCAGGTTATGGAAAAACAACATTCTTATTGTACAGTGCTACTCAGAGCCTGTAGGCAAGATCTAAATCATTTAAGAGGCAATTTATTAGCAGACAGAGTCAGAACCAAACACCTATTGTGCACAATCTTTATTAACTAATTCACAAACACATAACTAAACTAACAAACACATAACATACACGCAGGTCACACACATACGTAGGTAAAAATGAGCAATGATAGAGTTGAACCGGAAGTGGGACCGGAAATAGAGCTATGGGAAAAAGTCAAAGACAGTCTGGAAAAGAATCATCAGTTTTCTCAGTAATAAAACACCTTTGCTGACAGGTGGTTTACAAATTAATACTAAATCGCCGTTTAGTGTTCAAATGTACAATACTTGCAAGATGCCTTTAAGCTGAGGAGCATCGGATCTGCAGGCTGAGGAGAAATCTTGATGATTCGGTCCGAAGTTTTTGCCAGTTTTTTCTGTGTTGGATGAAGTACTATGAAACAACTTAAGCTGTTAATTTGACTCTTAGTGGGGAACAAAGTTCTTTCTCTCTGTCATAGATGAGCACATGGCTGGGTTGTAGGCTGAGGCCTGGAAGCCTACAGGCCTTGGCCTGAAGAGGCCTGCAGCAACAAGGGATCTCTTCAGTCGTCAAAGAAGCAAGAAAAAGAGAGACTGTGATCTTGTGATCAGTGATTTTAAAGGGTGAACATGTCACACCCACTTGAGGTGTCTGAGCCAATAAGGGGTTTCCCTTAAGAGGGAAACTTTTACGAGTCTTTGTCATGTAGCAAGATATTAGCATAAGACATTGGATTGGATGTTTGAGAGAAGAACCTTCTAGATTCTTATAATACTAATGTGTCACAGAGATAGTAACATGTAACATAAATTACCAAATAGGAAACAAAAGTTGGAAAGTTGGATTCCGTAGATACCAAACATGCTACACATGTGATTTTAGGTAATTATAACTTTGCAACTCTGAAACATTAATACAAAAATAGTTCAAAAGAGAGAATTAATACATAGAATAAACCCTATAAAAGGAAAATCATGAGGGGTTTATACATTTCTCATGTGGTTATATATAGAATATATAGGATTAAAAGGATTTATTTGTCCTTCTCAGAAAGAATGAAGTCAGAGTCTTCTCTGCACATTCCTGACAGCAGTAAAATAGGAATAGGACACCAATTCTGTCTCTGTATTGCAGTTTTGGGGGATGGAATTAACAGGACTTGTGAGAGAGTGAGTTTCTGGGTAATTTATTAGATATAATGAATAACTGTGTGTCTGAGTGGTCCAGATGCTACACTTGCCAACTTTCCTCCATTTTGTGGACTCAGATGTACGTCATTGCTTACATTGCACAAGTGCCCACTTCTGAATTTTAAATAAGATTATATTATTATATGTATTACTCATTTCTTTACTGGAATATTCTGCCACTAGGTCTTACAAAGGTATCAATAGAGCAACAATATGCCGTTTTAAACATACAGTACACTTTTAGCGCAGAACACTGGTAAACTTTAGAGCACTTACTGCAGTGATTGGACAATCTGAACAAATTGTAAGTTGTTTTTTTTTAATGTTTGTAAGCTGGATTTTAGTTCACTGTGGCCCAACATGAGAAGAACTTTTTGGTTGAACTTGAATGTGTTCTTCATTGATTTGGGGTAGTTACAGTGCATATGCAAGTCCAAAGAGAATGCACACAGCTTTTGGCAAGTCTTTAATACCTTCCATCACAACTTCTCCCTCAATGATGATCTTAATTGAAGCTGGATTGAGATGAAGAGAAGATGGGAGCACAGCACTTTAACAAAGGGGGATCCCACAGTCAAGGTGGCGAAATGAGTGATCATCATCGGAGTCCTAACAAAAGAGCACATTCATGACATTTCTCATTACATAACCTCATCAATAATGTTAAACAATATAGTCTTGTAATGAGACAGACACATGAGGGAATGTGTGAAGTGGTTGCAGAATATGACTATAGATAAATAGTAGCATAATATGAATATAGAAAGAGGTTAGAAATACCTTTTGCTACTAAGTTTCAGTAATTTAAATGGTTAGTTCACCCAAAAATTAAATTCCTGTCATTAATTACTCACCCTCATGTCATTCCAAACCTGTAAGACCTTCGTTCATCTTTGAAACAAATTAAAGATATTTTTGATAAAATTAGTGTTTCTGATACACACATGGCAGCACAATCAGTGCAACTTTTGAGGTCCAGAACGGTATTAAAGACATTGTTAAAATAGTCAACGTGACTGCAGTGGTTCAACCTTAATGTTATGAATGTTATGCGCAGTGAACGCAACGCTTCCAGGTTCTACGTCAGAACGCCGACTTGGTATTGGCCGGCTCCTGTGTCAGCATCACACTTATGCATTGTGCTGATCACGTGTACAGTGAAATTGTTGAATAAAGTCATTATTTTTGTTTTGTTTTTGTGCATAAAAAGTATTCTCGTCATTTCATAAAATTGGTTGAACTACTGTCACGTGGACTATTTTCATGATGTCTTCACTACCTTTCTGGACCTCAAAAGGTGCAATGATGTTGCTGCCACGTCTCCTGCCTCTCTCTCCCATTGCAGACTTCGCTGAGCCACGCCCCCCTTGCCACATACCCCCACCGCCCGACTCAGGCCAGGGAGCCCTCCGGCCTGTAGATCTCAGGTCAGCCCACAGATGCTGCATATGACGCTGCCAATCATTACTATAGATGATAATAGCATCCAAATATGCAGCGGCATATGCAGCATGTGGCCGGAGTATCCGATCCATGAGTTGCTGAAAGGTGGCGGGAGCCCCGAACAGCCCAAAAGGAAGAGTAACAAATTGGTGTAATCCAAATGGTGTTGTGAAAGCTGTTTTTTCCTTAGATATAGGAGATAAGGGGATCTGCCAATATCCTTTTGTTAAATCCAGCGTCAAATAAAAGCGAGCAGAACCCAGCCGATCAAGCAATTCGTCAACCCGCGGCATTTGATATGCGTCGAATTTCAACACAGCATTCACCTTGCGATAATCCACACAGAACTGAACAGAGCCGTCCGTTTTAGGCACTAAAACTATTGGGCTCGCCCAGTCACTGTTGGATTCCTCTATTACTCCCATATCTAGCATCGCTTCTAATTCAGTCTGAACTACCTTTTTCTTGTGTTCAGGCAAACGATATGGCCGGCTGCGCACTACCACGCCTGGCTCGGTCTCAATATGGTGCTGAATGAGGTCTGTGCGACCAGGCAGGGGCGAGAACACATCTGCAAATTCAGCTTGCAACTTGGCTACGTCAGTGAGCTGGGAGGGCGAGAGATGATCTCCTCCTGGGGCCAGAGCGAGAGATTGATTTTTGGTGTTCACTTCTGGCCCAAGATCTTCCTCTCCACTCACCGCCATCGCCAGCATCACTGACTCCGCCTCACTCCACTTTTTAAGGAGATTGAGATGGTAAATTTGATGTGCCCCACTCCTGTCTGATCGTACTACCTCATAATTGAGATCTCCAACTCGTCGTGTAACCTCAAAGGGCCCTTGCCACTTGGCGAGTAACTTGGAACTAGAAGTTGGGAGCAATACAAGTACTTTCTCTCCCGGTGAAAATTCACGTAATCTGGTTCCCCTGTTATATAGCTGGCTTTGTCTGCTCTGAGCATGTAACAAATTCTCCATAGAGAGCCGCCCCAAAGTGTGGAGTTTTGTTCTCAGGTCCAGTACATACTGAATTTCATTTTTACTGTCCGAAGGTCCGTCCTCCCAAGTTTCTCTTAGAACGTCCAACACCGGGGCTGACGTCCGTAGAGAAGCTCGAAGGGGGAAAACCCCGTGGAGGCTTGGGGGACCTCACGCATGGCAAATAAGAGGGGTTCCAGCCATTTGTCCCAATTTTTGGCATTTTCGTGAACAAACTTTTGAATCATGGTTTTCAAAGTGCGGTCAAATCGTTCGACCAGACCGTCTGTTTGTGGATGGTAGACGCTGGTGCGAATCGTTTTAATGCCCAATAATTCGTAAAGTTTGCGGAGGGTCCGTGACATAAATGCCGTGCCTTGATCGGTGAGAATCTCTTTTGGGATTCCCACCCGGGAGATTAAATGAAACAGTGCGTCCGCTACACTCTTCGCAGAAATGCTGCGGAGCGCCACTGCCTCTGGGTATCGCATTGCATAATCCACTATGACTAATGCAAAGCGATGCCACACTTACCTAAACATGAAAATTTGTTCATTTACACACCCTTATGCTGTCCCAGATATGAATTTCTGTCTTTCTTTGGATGAACACTAAGAAAGATTTTCATAAATAATTTATGTGAACTTAGCTTATATATAATGCAAGTGTACGGGACGGTAGTTGATGCTTCAAAAACCACACAAAGTGAACACAATGATAATTAATACAAACCCACAAGACGTTAATTCATCAACTGTGGTTGTGTGGATTATCATGTTCACTTAATGTGGTTTTTAAAGTGCAACTTTGGGGGTCATGAATACTTGCATTATATGGACTCGGAGATTAAATATTTTCTAATAAATCTTTGTGTTCATCTAAAGAATGAAAGTCATATACATCTGGGAAAGCATGAGGGTGTGTAAATGACACTGAACAATGACATCAAATAATAATAGAAAGATAGATAAGTAATAACACCCTTGAACATACCTGATCTTCTGTAAAAAGAGCAGGACAACGTTCACCATCTGGCTTATGGACCTTAAAAAGCAAATTTTTAAACTGTTACCATAATAATACACCAAAGAGACATTAGTCACAAGCGTGTACATACATTCACACATTCTGTTCATGACAGAAAAAAGAAAAAAAAACAACAAATGCAAAATGCAAATGTTATAGCTAAACTGTGAACATACAGAAACACACTGGCTAACATGATAAACTGTGACCTGACAGAAACAGCAAATTTAAATGTTAACGTTAGCTAATCTGTGAACCGACAAAAAAAACGGCACATTAACACTACATTTTTAGTGTTCAACTAACATCGGCCCAGTTTTGGTATAATCACTTTTGTCAGAAAGATAAGATTTATACACTCACCGTTTAAAGTTTCTTTCAAAAATCCATGTTTAGCGTGCAGCATCAGCCAGGATGAGTAGACTCTTCAAACAGCACGCTCTGCTCACTGTCAGTCACCTGTTTCAATAGGCCCCTCCCTCCCTTACAAAAGCGTAACATTGCGAGTTATCACAGCTTAACATGATCAGTGCACTCAATATTTCATCTGATTAGTGCAAACAACTAATTTGATTTAGTAATGACAATGCTTTTTCAAAAACAACAAAGAATAAGTAATGACCACTTAAAATGTTTCATTAACACAAAATCTGGGTTTAGAGTGTAGGACAACTTGACTTTTAATCTTAATCTTTATTTGATTAATGAATCAATAAAGCAAGAGTCACACACTGATCATGCAAATACATTATTCCGTTAAACATTTTCATTAAACAGTCACTCTGATGACATGAACCATTAACCAAGTCAAAATTTTAAATCTAAAGTTATATTATATTAACTTTTTTGTCTTTTTGTATTTGCAAAATACTTTTTTACAATGATAACAATACAATAATTTATAATAATATTTGTATGAATTAATTACAATTTTTATTAAATAATTAAATCAAAATAAAAACTCCAATAAATAACTGCGACTGTCATAGAAGTGGTATACCAGAATGGGACAAAAGATTTTCAGGCACCTGGCCACAGACATAAAATGAAATGTTTGTCATCATATTTTGAAAATGACCCAGGAACAAAACAAAACAAAACAAAACACACATAAAGAAACAGAAAATAAAACAATGTAGAACATTATTTTAGAATCCTCTGCTTTTTTTTTGTTTGATACAGCACAGGCTCCTGCAGTTCTATGTCCTTGGACACCTGTTTATCATTCTGTACTTTCCTGTTAATCTGTGTGATGGCCACCCATAACAGGATATAGCTTAATACCTTCAGACAGCTAACCAGTCCTACAAACAGGAACCTGATGGGGATAACATTACATTTTAGTATGCATTACTTGGGAATACATAGAATAGTCCTGTCAGACTTGCTCACCTAAAAGTCTCAGTGTCATATATTCTGCAAGCACCTCTTCCACCACATTTCTTGTGACCCCATTTCACACAGGTAGTGTCAATAAGAGCACCAAAGTAAATGGGAGCAGGAATACCACCTTTAAAGGAGTGTAAAAAAAAACAACGACAACAAAAAACAATGCTGTGTCAGACCTTAATGTGAATATCATCTGTGAATTATTCTACATTTTTGGGGCACTCCTAAAAAAATAATAATAATACACTATAACAACTCCAAATGTGAACTTACCCAAAACTCTTAAAACTAACAGTAGCATGCCCACTGAGAGAGACTTCAGCTCAGGATCCACAATCCTGCAAGAACATATTCTCATATTAAACATGTAATAAAAATTTCTTCCATATGTATATATACCATTGTGGAATAGTTGTGATTAATCACTGCAAGATATGTTGTAAAGTAATTAAACAGAACCTCAATGAGATGATGAAGAAGGGAACAGTGCCCAGACAGTACACAAAGAAGGTGAGAGACTGCAGTGCCAGATAGATATAGAACATTTTAGTACAGCTGCTCTCTCGTGAACACTGTCCAAGCACTGCAGAGGAGTTCCCAGCACTCATTCTCCAGCTCTGGACACATGTACAGTTGTGGAATGTCTAACAACACACACACACACACACACACACAAATAAAAAAATAAAAAAAACTCAAAAAGATGTAATAATGAATTGAGGTCTAGAGTCACCATATTCCATCCCGTGCCATGAGTGGAATTGCAGCCTGCGTGACAAGGAGAGATGTAGGTCACTCCATTCTGTCCACACACTGGATCCCATTGGAAGTCAGAACACCCACAGCCGGCATTGCAAGAAGTGAGTAAATCACTGGTTATATTTGACCAGTGATTTACAGTGATTTTTTTATTCTGAACTTCTACAGATCTGCCACATAAACAATAAATTATATTATACCCTACATAGGACAAGCAGTTTGTTAAATGGATAGATTGAATTGATGGATAATATATAGTTTCCATGATACAATAAGATTTATACAAAGAGTATGATTGGAAAAGTACCCTTGATAGGGCACTGTGACCCCAGCAACATCTATATTTTCACAGCTAACAGCAAAGTAAGGGATGGTAAGAAACAATGCGGAAATAGCAGTGAAAAATGACATTCTTGCAGATCCTAGCAGATCCAGTTTAAACCTCTTCATTATCCACCCACTCAGGAAAATACCCAGAGCCAGTGGTGGAATAGACGTCAGTCCTACAGAAATATACAAGTACAGCAATTTAAACAGCCAGGAAAAAACAAAACAAAACAAAACATGGCAGTAATCATGGCAGTTGTCACCTATGAGAAAGTTGGTCTTGGCTGCACTTTGTCCAAACTGCTGTTCCAAATACTTTGGCGTATATGTTATGAATATGGCAAAGGCATTGAATGCCACTACACTGGAAACCAGGTACAGGAGATAGATCTTGTTGGTGAGCAGACGCTTCAGAGATGGCCCAAAATCTAGAAAAGCAAAAATAAGCAAATTTTTAGAACAATCTCTTTTATTTTATTTTTTATTTTTTTTACATGGTCATAGTAGTCCAAAATAACACTTTTTAATAGATAATAATAACCTCCATTAATTTCCTGCACACTCTTTTTTCCAACCCTGTATTACTTTGATCTTTGTTACATAAAAGTTTATTTTTCTGGAGGATGTCTTGGCCAATTGAAGACTGAAGACTGAAACTCAATAATAACACACACACACACACAAACATCATATGGTGTAAAAGTGGTTCATACGATTCTTTCACTATACAAGTCATTATTCAGTGACTAATTAGATTTAAATATATCTAAATTGTATGTATTTAACCATTGTAATCAGTGTAAGGTTGCCATACCTTTAGCTGTCTCTGTAATGCTGGGTGTGTGTTTATGTTGGTTTGAGGGGTGGTCTAGCTCAGAGGTTTGGTGGTTTTCAGGTAGAGCTCTTGGCAGAAACCAGAGAGGCAAAGCAGCAAGGAAAGTCAACAGCCCAGAAACCACATAACCCAACCACCAGGCCCCAACCCAGCGAGAGTCCTGAGGGGTGATGGTCTCTGATAATGAGAAGAAAAAAGAAAATAATAATAATAATAATAATAATAATAATATATATATATATATATATATATATGTTTGTGTGTGTGTGTGTGTGTGTGTGTGTGTGTGTCTGTGTGTCTGTGTGTGTGTGTCTGTGTGTGTGTGTGTGTGCGTGCGTGTTTTTGTGACATAGCAGGACACAAATTTGTGTAATGACATTGGTATTACAAGGAGAGGGTGACTTATAAGGACATTGGACATTACTCCATTTTTCAAAAGGCTTATAAATCATACAGAATGAGTTTTTTTTTCAGAAAGTAAAAATGTGCACAGTTTTCTGTGATGGGTAGGTTTAGGTGTAGGGCAATAGAAAATACAGTTTGTACAGTGTAAAAACCATTACACCTATGGAATGTCCCCACAATTCACAAACACAAACCTGTGTGTGTGTGTGTGTGTGTGTGTGTGTTACACCTCCACCAGCCTCACCACCTAATTTCACTATTCGCCCACTCAGTGTATTCTATCAAACCTGCTATCAAGGACAGCATTTATACTCACCACAGACACTGTCTGATCTCTGATAAGAATATATGGACTTCTCTGCTTTTAGTTAGTAGAGTTACTTACCTCCTACTTACCTCTATCTTCTATTTCGACTCTTATCTTCATCTGTTCTCCATTTGTGTGGTTCCCATATTGTGTGTCCTGCAATTCCATCTGTTCTTTTTCTGTTATCATACTTACCTGTTCACTATCCATAACCTAAAAAAAAAAGGTCCTTCCGTTCTGCCAGTGAGGTCTTCCCTGAATCCCTTTTCTTGACCATAGAGTCCACTCATGGGCTATTCTCCCAGGTAACAGGAGTCACCATTGAATTTGTTCTGGCCATAAAGACCAACCCAAATCCTTCTTCACTACTCCACCAGCTCCTCCGTGGTATTTCCATCCATCAACTCCTCAGGGGTCCCTCCTTTCACTGGCTCCCTCTTGGTCACTCTTCCTCCAGTTTTACCTTGTTACTACCTCTGTCCATTGGTTCTGCCAGGCTCCTAGTTCCTCCAGCTTCAACATGGCCTCATATTTTGGGCTCCCCTAATTCTGTTTCTCTTGATTATCCAGGGAGTCCTGTTTTCCCCCGAGCTACCAAAGCATCCCTTGAAGCAGTGGCATCCACTGCAGCATCGGAGATCCCTGTGGCCCCACCCACACTGCTGGCTCTCTATGGTGGGTTTCTTTGACATGACCAAATCTTCTTAAGTCATCTAATCTGTTGGCTCTTCTGTGGTCTTCCACTCCTGGGTCACTTGCTCCACTGGCCTTTCCTGAGCATCCTGCTCTGCCGGCTTCCCCAATTCTGCCAGATCACCTGAGGCCTCCTGCTCCACCTGCTCCCCTGGTCTTCTGCTCAGCCATCGTGTTCACCTGTTCTGCCGCAATGGTTCTAACTCTGCCATGGTGGTCTTCTACTCTGTCACTGCTTCTGTGGTAGTCCCCTGTTTTCCAGCTCAAGACCTTACTGACCCTCTGACCCCACCCTGGTCCATTGCCATATTCATATACCATAGTATTTGCATGGTACCTCAAGGTACTTCAAAGAGGAAGTACTTCCATGATAAATGTCAAAACAAAGTAAAAATGCACTTCTTTTTGGTACTTTTTTTGTTTGTTTGTTTGTTTTTTGTAGTGATCTCTAATGTATAACAATTTTAACTCACCTTGATTCACCAAGCCAATGTCCACATAAAGACTAGCACACAGAGATCCAAGTGTATAACCGAAAATTGGCCCAATCACTCCGAATGTGTGCAGGCAACCTACAGAAAAGAAAAAAATGGACTGAATCACATGAAGGACATGGGCACTTTTGTTTGAGATTTAAAAAAAACATACAATCATTTTCTCACCTATGTAAAAAGCAGAGTTTTCTGGGAGCGCATAATCATCTATGAATGACATTCCCAAAGGACTGATGCTGGCTTCTCCGATGCCACGAATAACATTTCCCAACAGCACAATCACCCATGTGGGCGAGCTGTTCTCTTCCCCTTTTTGGCACCCTATACAACCCATATAGAGTGCTCTGTTGGGTATTTTACTGCATTTTACAATTAAAATATGTACATGCTTTTCTACATATACCATGCATTACCAGAAACAAGCTGTTGAACAGTATTCTGGGTGTCAGATGAGCATGTGGATATCACTGTGAAATTATCAGCATCATTAGGGTGGGCGGCAGCTGTATCGTACTTGTACCTGTCAGAAACAAACAGACACATAAATAGTGAAAACATTTAAAGTATTTTAATCTTTATGTAAAGTATTGCTGATCTTTATGAGGTGGATCTTCATTAAATATTTTAGGATGAATAATTATGAGTATTATGTGATGGCCATCCATCAGTTAATTCAATATTACATTAAAATACAATTGATAGCTACAATGGCTTGAAAACACATCTTTTATATCAACAAATATTAGATAAGGAAAATATACTTGCAAGAAACAGAAGCAGAGAGTGCTACACGGGTGTCTTTATATAGCCACTGGTGCTCATTGGATGTAATGGAGGTAAACACTAGATACGAGTATTGGCAACACAGCCTTCTTTAGGATATCCTGAATTTTAATGATTTAAGCCAGTTCATTAAAGGCGTTTTACTTTACCACGTAAAAATATATAAATATACATTTAACCTGATGCTTGGACAGATTTAATTTGTCATTGAATTTGAACATTTATTGAAAATGTTATAAAAGTTTTTCAAAATCATATGAAAATGAACATGAATACAAAAAAAAAAAAAAAATTCTAAGGACTTAGAAAATATTTTTTCTGTTTCCATTGTTCACTCTCATTTGTCATTGTCTCATGAATGTTACTCACCGGCCCATAATGAAGTGAGGTAAAGCCATTAACAGTGTCCCTATTCCCATTAGCAGGACCCCTGCTCCAATGATCTTGGGCCTGTGAAACTTAGCGCCAAAGTAGCTTACCACAGTAATGACCAACAGATTACCTGCAAGCAAATGTGACTTTATTTAACAAGTTCTATGTTGTTTCATAGCATACCATCAATCCACTGTTCCATTGACCCAACTGACTCACTGGTGTAAGTACTCATCTAATGGATGAACTTCTGCCCTCATTTCTTACTGCAGCTCTACAGATTTCAACTTACCCATTTCAAAACCGCCATTGATAATACCAACAGTAGAACTTGGGATCTCAAACCGCCTCTCAATCTGAGTGATGGTGCTTTTGGTGTAAGCCCCCGTCAGGGATTTGGAGAAATAACAGAAGGCAAGTATGCCAATAAAGCTCTTTCCAAGGAAGAAAAGAGATTAAGTAAGAAGATTTTACCTGTTTTTTTTTTTTTTTTTTTTTTTTTTTTTTTTTTAACATTTGTTGCTCAATTAAACTTTCATATGGTCAAAGACAATGTCTCTTGCCTTCAGACTTGGGGAGCAGCATTTGGCCTTAGACGTTTTCTGTTCATTACTGTCTGAATACTCCATTGGTCTGAGCACAAAGAACCCATCAGGGCTGCCCTCCTCTGTCATGGTGAACTATGGGCTAGTGGAAGAGGTAAACAAATAAAAAAAACTAATGAAATAAGACAAACTGCAAAGTTGAAGTTGTGTTCCATGTGGAAAAATGGAAACCATAAGTATAATATCATAAGTATATAAAACCATAAGTGTAATAATAATAATAATAATAATAAATAACATTAATAAAACAAATAAAATAAATTCTAGTGATAAGATGTTGACACTAAACAATTCTCCCTTTCAGCCCATTTGTTAATAATTTAGCATATTGCTGGGACAACGCAGTTCATCATAATATTTCAACATTATATATAATTTTTCAACTATTTATTTAAGGACTTTTTTATTAAGTGTGAACAATAAACAATTTTGATACTATGTTGAAATGTCTTAATAATCAGACAAAAAAATACAGTTGAGAACCACTGCTTAATGTCGAACTTATGTTCGATCCTAATGTTACAATTTCTTTTAAATAAAAAAATTGTTTCCATCCACTTCTATCATGTCAGAGATGATCCAAGGCAAAATACATTGTAATCGAATGCAAACAAACATTAAAATATTATTAATTCACAATTTTGAAACACTCACATGTCCAGATGTGTGAGAGGAGGCAGTTGAATATGCAGTTGAAATATGCCCAAAAGCAGGATCTCTGAGTGTCTTTATATTCACCTACAAGTCATTAGACAGTTTTACTAACCTTTAACTCACACTGAGTGTTCCTTTAACCTGTTAGCGTCCCACTGTTCCGCCCGCTGTACAGATACCTTTCAAAAGGCAAATTTTACAGGAATGCTAAGGGGTTAACCCTATATTGTAGATCAAACAAAAACCATAACATTTACATGCAGCAGGTTTTTAAACAAGTTTTTGATATGTTGATGCCTTTTTGAAAGAGCAAAAATTCAAATAACTTTTTCACCAAACTGAACTGAGACATTCTTTCTACTGAGCACTAACAATGTACTAAATTTGGTTTTTATACATGTTTGGGATTAAAAATTGGCTCAAATGTAATGTTTAAATACCAATTTCTATAATACAAGAGAAAATGTGAACCAAGTTAGGGGCCGTTTTAAACAAAAAATAGAAAACTTTTTATGTGTTTGGCCATTCATTTACACGACGGCGTTCTGGGGGTCTGAAAATGCAAACTTTTGACAATAAAGCTCAAAGTGATGTTTTTGAAAATGATACTGTTATTGTCTCCATATAAACTAGAAAAATACAAATTTGTGAAAACGGTGATGTCATGCATATTACATTTTCAGTCTATCGGCGATTCGGTGCTTATTGTTTCTTTACAAAGTGGCATCACCAACTACTGGCCTGCATGCATAATGCAGTGTTTTTTGGGGGATCGTTTTGACAAAGTTGTCGTCTGTACATGAAAGAAAAAACTTTTTCATTTTTAGTACATCACTGTAATGTAAACATACATATAGTCATACATTATATGACTATAATTTCTAAGTTATTCTTGTGTAATATTGAGTATTTATAAGGAGTATTTATAAAACACCATAAATTTAAAAACAAAGAGAAAATGTACTTTAGACAGATATAAAAGTAATAATGAAGTAAAACAAGATGAGCCAGCATTCCCTAGTGAAAAATAAATATACTAAAATCTATTTGAAATACATTTATTTTATGATATTTGTTGCATCTAATAGTTTTATTTCTTCAACAGCTTAAAGTTTAATGCACGTTCGTGTTTATAGCAACAGGCCGTTTCACATTTATTTTCACATACCACTTACTGTGTCTATATTAATAATTTTGTCACCGATTCACAGTCTTTTAATCCATATAATTTGTGCTGTCATTAATAGTTGTCATTAATAATGTCTACGCGCTTATAGCTGTACTTTTAACAGTATAGAGAGAACACAAAGTAACACCAGTTTAGCGTAGTCGATATATGTGTGGTGGCGCAACAGGTAAGCCGAGTGCTCTTGTGCGACAGTGGTCCGCAGTGCTTAAGTATACTATATTTTCACTAGGGTTAATAATAATAATAATAATAATAATAATAATTCCTTACATTTATATAGCGCTTTTACATATGGAAGGGGGAATCTCCTCAACCACCACCAATGTGCAGCATCCACCTGGATAATGCGACGGCAGCCATATTGCGCCAGAACGCCCACCACACACCAGCTTATTGGTGGAGAGGAGACAGTTAATGACACCAACCAACACAAATCTGCTTATTCTTGGTGCAGTATGCATGTTCTGTTGCCAGTTCACAGTTCACAGTATCTGCCTTACAAAACAGTAAACTTGCAGTTAATATGTACTAAATTATGGGAAAGAAATAACTTTCTTACAAATAATTGACATAGGTTTGCAACGCTTCACTGGTGAACCAGCAGCAAACCTTCAGCAACAATGGACAATGTTTTTTCACATACTGACAAACCCAGAGCCCCGTCTGAACATTTTGGTGTCCTATACACAATGTTCTAACACAATTTGTTGGTACTCTTTGGTCATTTCATGACTTACTAATTGACAACTATGATGTCTATAGTTGCCAACTTCAGCTAAGGAAATGCAATAACATATTACTATGAACATTTTACATTTACATTACAATTATATTCCATTATATGATGCATAATTAAAATAAAAGATCAACTATCCAAACATTTTTACAGTTTACTATAAACACTAACTCGCACTAAATCCAATTCTGTTTGCAGTTGATGAGGTCAGATGACCTTACGCGTTGCATCACCAACACCATAAAAGGGCAGCTACATCATTACATTCCCAGTTTTCCACTAAAGGAAGACACGCAGGCTTACCTGAAGTATGACATCAAGATGCAGAATCTGGTTCTCTACTCAGGGAACCAGGGTTACATGCATAACTGAGACATTCCCTTTCAATACTGCATCATGAGCAGATGCTAAGGGGAACTCACTATGCCATTCTACAAAATGTCTGGCTAACAAAACTGTGAATAGGCAAGATTAGCATAAGTTTTGTGAGCAAATAAATAAATCAAGCCAGAAGGACCTAAGAACCTTGGATCGAATCCATATCCAAGCTACAAAACCTGATAAATTTGTGCAGAGAGGCCCGACCTGCCAGAACACTAACAGCATGTAAAGACGTACCCTTAGATAGTGCCTTAGAAGTGGCTACACTACTAGTGGAGAGGGCCCTAACTTCCCAGAGGTGAACATAAATTTCTCAGATCCAAAATTCCTGACTTCAGAAGTTCTAATGGAGCATCTAATATACCTTCCATGACTAATGAAAGATCCCTGGAGGGAAATCTTGTTGGAAGAACTAATGGTGAAAAAACAAATGTAATTAAAGCTGCAAGCAGCGACGAAAGGGCCCTCACACCAGTGCCACCGCCACCCAGTCGCTTTAGGAAAACAGAGCACGGTGGGCAATATGCATTTACAGTAAGTATATAAATATAGGAGGACAACATAAGTAATTTGTATGTGCCACACTTTCTGCTACCAGCTGGTAGAGATATGAATATAACTAAATTTTTGCATGTAGATGTCTTCAGGCCAGGGCACTTATCAAACATGTGAAGTTTGAGGCAGATTGAACATTGTATGCTTAAGTTACAACAACATCCTGTTTCATGGCGTTAATCGCATACATTTACACTTAAGTCAAGTCAAGTCACCTTTACCACTTTTTACAATGTAGATTGTTTCAAAGCAGCTTTACATTGATAACTGGTACATTATTTTGGCTGCACAGCAGCTCTTAAAGAATAGTGTCAATGCAGGCAGATCAAAGCACTGTCGAATATTAAATGTCAATTGTCAAGTGTCCCCAACTAAGCAAGCCAAAGGCAACAGCGGCAAGGAACCCAAACTCCAACATGTGACATCAGGTGGCAAACAGGTGTTAAAATGGAGGAGAAAAAAAAACCTTGGGAGAAACCAGGCTTAGTCGGGGGGCCAGTTCTCCTCTGGCAAACAGTGCTAGGAAGATTGATCCAGAGTTTAGGTGCCAAATAGGAGAAGGATCTACCGCCTGCAGTTGATTTTGATATTCTAGGTATTATCAGCTAGCCTGAATTCTGAGATCGCAATAGACGTGAAGGACTATAATGCATTAAGGTGCTTGCTCAGGTATTGGGGGGCTAAACCATTTAGTGTTTTGTAAATAATTAGCAAGATTTTAAAATCTATACGATGTTTAACAGGAAGCCAATGCAGTGTAGACAGAACTGGGCTAATATGGTCATACTTCCTAGTTTAAGTAACTCTAACTCTAACTCTAGCTGCTGCATTTTGTACGAGCTGTAGTTTATTTATCAGGCGAGCAGAACAAACACCCAGTAAAGCGTTACAGTAATCTAGCCTTGAGGTCATGAACGCATGAACTAACTGTTCTGCATTTTTCATTGAGAGCATATGTCGTAGTTTAGATATATTTTTAAGATGGAAGAATGCAGTTTTACAGATGCTAGAAACATGGCCTTCAAATGAAAGATTGGTATCAAAGAGCACACCCAGGTTCCTAACTGACGACCAAGACTTAACAGAGCAGCCATCAAGTGTTAGACAGTATTCTAGGTTATTACGTGAAGGAGTTCTTGGTCCAAAAATTAGAATATCTGTTTTTTCTGAATTTAGTAGTAGGAAATTACTGGTCATCCGATTTTTTATATCAGCTATGCATTCCGTTAATTTTGTAAATTGGTAAGTTTCGTCAGGGCGCGAAGAAATATAGAGCTGGGTATCATCAGCATAACAGTGAAAACTAATGACATGCTTTCTAATGATATCTCCCAAGGGTAGCATGACAGAGTGAAAAGCAATGGTCCTAGTACTGAGCCTTGCGGTACTCCATATTCAACTTGTGATCGATATGACCTCTCTTCATTTACTACTACAAACTGATAACGGTCAGATAAGTATGATTTGAACCATGACAATGCAATTCCACTAATGCCAACATAATTTTCGAGTCTATTTAAAAGAATATTGTGATCAATAGTGTCAAATGCAGCACTAAGATCCAGTAACACTAATAGAGAGATACAACCACGATCTGATGATAAGAGCAAATCATTAGTAACTCTAATGAGAGCAGTCTCAGTACTATGGTACGGTCTAAATCCTGCCTGGAAATCCTCACAGATACTATTTCTTTCTAAAAAGGAACATAGTTGTGATGATACTGCCTTTTCTAGTATTTTTGACAGAAAAGTGAGATTTGAGATCGCCCTGTAATTCTAATTCTCTAGGATCAAGTTGTGGTTTTTTAATAAGAGGTTTAATAATAGCCAGCTTAAAAGTTTTTGGTATGTATCCTAGTGATAAAGATGAATTGACGATATTAAGAAGAGGATCTATGACCTCTGGAAGCATCTCTTTCAATAGCTTAGTCGGTATAGGGTCTAACATACATGGAAACATCAGAAGTTGAAACTTTATTTCTTGTTAATTTAGCCACTGTATCAAATAAATACCAAGGGTTTTGTTTATTTTCTTCTAAAAGTTTTGAAAAATAGGCAGATCTAGCAGATTTTAAGGCCTTTCTGTACTCAATCATTCTCTCTCTCCACGAAATGCGAAATACTTCTAGTTTTGTTTTCTTCCAGCTGCGCTCCATTTTTCTGGCTGCTACCTTTAGGGCCCGAGTGTGCTCATTGTACCATGGCGTTGGGTTAATTTCCTTAATCTTTAGCCAAGTCTTGCATGATTTAACGTGTTTCTAGCATGTTTGGTACTTCATGGCATATTTAAATGTGTTTCAGGGAGTGAATTTCAGTGTAAAGCATGCCATTTCCTGTTGCCAACAGGTGGCACTATGACTAACTGAATATTTGCATGTGGATGTCTTTAGGCCAGGACTCTTATCAAACATGTGAAGTTTGGGTCAGGTTGGACATTGCATGCCTGACTTACAACAGCTTCCTGTTTCATGGCGAAACATCAGACTTTGTCAGGCCGCCATGGACATGCCGTTTAACAAAAGCTCAAGATCTTTGCAATTTAAGGCCTTATGATTAGACTGACCAAATATGAAGTTGTTCTGGTTATATCTCAATATGGAGTTAATCACGGTGTAAAACATGACATTTCCTGTTGCCCGCAGGTGGCACTATGACTAACTGAATATTGGCATGTAGATGTCTTCAGGCCAGCACTCTAATAAAACATGTGAAGATTGGGGCAGATGGGACATTGTATGCCCAAGTTACAACTTCCTGTTTCATGGCAAAACATCGAATTTTGACAGGCCGCCACGGACATGCCCTTCAGTGAAAACTCAAGATCTTCGCAATATAACTTTGCAAAAGCCTTTAGATTAGACTGACCAAATATGATGTTGATCTGATTAAAGCTCTAGGAGGAGTTTGTTCTTTTTTGTAGGTATTGGGCTGTTACATGTGTCTACCAAATTTCATACTTGTATGTGAAATGTAGCGCGAAGGGTGTCATTTTTCCACACCTAATTCTGAAACCCATATCAGACATAAATTTTCACCACTTCTGACACGTGTGCAAAGTTTCATGAGTTTTCGAGCATGTTTAGGCCCTCAAAAATGTGATTAATTTAGGAGAAGAATAATAATTTACTGAGAAATTACAATAGGGTCCTCACACCATCGGTGCTCAGGCCCTAAATATAAAAGCTGTGGAAGAAGTGTGGAGGGATTTTTGATTTTTATTAAAACAAACAAATCAGCTTTTTATCTTTCTTATGTGAATTTAAATTTCAATAGGTTGACTTGCCTTTTAAAATTTTAAATCTACCGGTCTGTCACAATGTTTAAAGCATTGCTATTTGTTTGAGTAGCTGGGCAACAATGACCAATGAAATGATTTGGGGCAGGGCAACTTGTTTTCCGACCAGTGGCAGATAGGCAGAATGTTTAAGGAAACTGCTTGAACTCAGTTATTATTTCAGCAATTACATTTGTTGCCACTTTTAACTTTGAAGAATCTAAAGATTTTCAGTAGCAACCTGTGTGTGTTACTTTAAGAGAGCATCTGTGTTGTCTTATTTACTCTTTTTTTATATGATTTAATTTTATAATCATTAGTCATTTATGTAGTTGTCATTTGATTTATCATTTAATCATTTATTCGTAATTTTATTATTATCATTTTATGTTTTTATATTTTATTTTACTTATTTCCTTTCTTTTGTTGTTTAATATGATTGTGGTTTCAAGGGATGCCTCACTTAATGAGTTAGAGATAAAAGAATGTCTCTAGAGAGATAAATAATGTAAAATAAAGTACAGAGCCACATATCAAAGAATGGAGATTTATTTTTTCAAATAGATACACAAACTCTGAATCATGAAACAGACTAGTACTGGATCATGAAACTAGTACAGTAGTAGAGCATAAAAGTGTTATGGCTGACATTGTTTTCCTTACGGCCTGTGGTCCTGGTCACTGAATTTATTAGTTCTCCACCCATTACCGTCTCAGCAACATCTCCTCAATTCCCTGAAAGAGTTACATAATGATATTGTGGTGCTCATCGCTAGCCTTCAGCATTGGTTGTTTCAGTTTTTCCCTGGTATCAGTTTTGGATCCATCAGGGTGGTGCTTCTCTGGGGCCTGAAGTTCAATTTCATTTTGCTTGCAGGCTGTTTGCTGTAATGCTTTGACCTCTTCTTTACTAAACTGCTTCCGCAGCAGCACGATGACAGCAATGATGAAGAAGTAGGAACATCCACTTAAACATGTGGTCAGGCTCAAGAAGATCACTCTGAAAACAGGACACCAAGGTTTTTTGCACAGACATCCAATTTGTTTTTCAAATGTCAGCTTTAGGATTTATATTTTGTGTAATAAATATCCAATATATCTGAATGGGCATTGAAAGATTTTATAAGCATCAGATTCCACTATTACTAATAAAGACAATGGCATAATAATTACAAACACGCATACACACCTGTACATATTTGAGTCGTACATACGACAGGCTCCTCGCCCCCCGCAACTCTTCATTCCCCATTTTAAACACGTTGAGTCAATGAGAGCTCCAAAATACACTGGAGCAGGAATACCACCTCCAGAAAAATTACACATCAATGCGGTTTACACATAATATGTATAATATGTAAAATACAGCACAATATTTAATAGCTTATCAATGTTTTATGCTTTCTCGCCTTAGTAGATAAAAGTAACACTGCATAATCTGAATATTTATTGTACCTAGAGTTCGCATCACAAGTGTTTGAATACCCAATGCCAGTGACTTCAGCTCAGGTGTAATGCATCTAAAAACACATGTTATATGCAGTAAATACATAACATACATACATATAGATAGATATATATATATATATAATTTTTTTTTATATACACACACAATGGGTTTCCATGTTCTATGGGGACTTTCCATAAACATAATGCTTTTTATACTATAAAACTGTATATTCTATACCCCAACCCAAAACCTAAACGTACCCATCACAGAAAACTTTCAGCATTGTTATATTTTCAAAAGACACAATTTTGTATGATTTATAATATGTTTTTTTTTTTTTTTTCTCATGGGGAGAAAACAAATGTCCCCACAAGGTCAAAAATGACTGGTATTACAATCTTGATACTGAAGGGTATACCTGAACCACACACACACACACACACATAAATACTATATGTATTTATTATATTTAATAAGTTTAATATTATTATTATTATTATTATTATTACAATCGGACAGATTGTAAGACTAGGACACATTTCTCAGTACTTAGATCACTTTTTCAAAATTCTTCACAAAGTTCTCCTTACCAACATTCATCTTGGCACAGCAGTTAATTTCACATTCAAAATGCACTAAAACTACCAAAACACTTCATACATGTTTCAAATTGCCAGAACACTGGCAAAGGTTGTCAACCAACAGACCTGTGTAAGCGTTCAGCTACATCAGATTGTTTTGATAGGATTTAAGTTTTTTCATTTGGAATATATTTCAATATGGTTTTACTTTAGAAATATAGCAAATTGCTGTCTTGTTCATTTTTGTATTATGTTAGGTTATGTTTGAACTTAAGTTTAACTGTTTTGAAAAGAGTATGTAAGTGTGTGCAAATTCTTCTGTAGGTACATAGTTTTGGTGGTGTTTTTGTCTAAGGGAGAAAACAATTCATGTAAATTGAAAGAAGCAGTCATTTAGTGCCAAAGCAATGATAAATGATCCACAGTTTAACCCACATAAATTGCTGTTGTGCTCACTGTGTGAAGAGATTTGAAAAAGTGACCTAAATATCAAGAAAAAAACTGTAATACTATTTTTGAAGAATATGTGAGTGCTTGCTTGAGCAAAATTCAATGCCACATTCTTGCCTTACCCAAGATCAATAATTAAATTCTATCCTGGTGGTAACTGACCGTATAGTGATCATGTATCCAGGAGTAGTGCCCAGAGAGTTAATGAAGGAGCTGAGGACAGATACAGCCATATAGAAGGTGAAACTTCGGGTACATGATGGCCCACGGGAACACTGGCCCAGAGACACAGATCTGCTGCCCTCTACTGGTGAGGGGGTTAAGACACAGCTGCAGTTGTGGAAAACCTGTGATAATCAAATGTAAATAATAATAAAACATTTTTAAAAAATTTAAAAAAAAACAAAAAAACAAACATATTTGTTTAAATTATAGTATGTAAAAGAAGGCTTGCCTCGGTGCCTTGGATTTAGAAAAGAGTTTTAGAAAAAAGTTTTAGATAGATCCAATTATACTAGATATACCGTGTTTTTGCCTCGTCCAGTGGAGGCAGTGCATCCTGCCAAACAGGGCGACACATATGTAATGCCACTGTCAGAGCACACAGGATCCCATTCAGACGTAGAGCAGGAACAGTCCTGATTACACTGAGACATGAGTGAGCGCTCATCATAAGATGTATCAGGAGTCCTGAGGAGGAATTCTGAGATTGGTGATTGTTTGAAACACAGTGGCTATATTCTGGCTGAGAGCTAATGTTAACTTATAACAGTGGTTCCCTAGGGGTCGCTATGGGGAATGCCTCTGGCATGCCAGGTGTCTGAAGCGTGAGCCTAAACACGACAATGAACTTGACATAAGGCTTGTTTGAGATGAGCAAAATCTGCGCAGAACCGCTCACCGGTGATCACCGTGAGATGCATGCCGGTTAGAAATGTATTTGAGTGTGGACCTCTGATGTCATGCCGAAGTTTGTCAAAAAAGTCTTGAAACGGAAAGGTGGCCTCATCGGATTCTGCATTCAGGCACAGTTGCTCTCCACCGACTGCTCTGATCAAAAGCACAATGGGAAAGACTTGCTGATGACACTGCTTAATGCTCATTGGTTTAAACAGCCGTGACACATTGTTCTCTTTTAAAATGTTTGATTTTAAAACTCTGATATCATGTTTTTATGTTAATAAATTCCGTCTGAATATTCCCAAAGTCTGTGCGATCTTCTCTATGGATTATGTGATTGTTTATAAAAAATAGCCTAAATAAAAACATTTCTGTATTAAAGTAAAAATTATTGATAAACACGTCTTTTGAATGAAAATTAATAAGTACTTTGGGTGTCTTGTTTATTATATTTCTTTTCATATAAAACCAACATAACTTAAATTACATACAGTTTATCAGCAACGCAGTGCATGAGTGCGAATCCTGTGATATCCGCCTTTGATCTTGTAGGTGTCTGATCCACTACGAGAAGATAGGAGAACTGTCCATCTTGCCTGCACTTTTTTCACTCCTCCCCTCACTACAGCCGCCTACTCTCGCCTACATTTCAGGTGAGGCACATCTCAAATGAGACTATTGGCAGGTGGCAGCCTATGATGTCACTACAGGTGTGACCGTGAGTATAAAAGGGCACCTGGAAATAACGTCATCCTCTTTGTTGTCTTCAGGATACCAGTTTTTCTGAACGTGTTTATTCAAGACAAATCTAGGATTATGGCAAGCACTAGCGCTAAGTCTTTCAGACAGTGTGTTCCTCTGTGTCAGCTTCATCTGACACCAGATGACATACACAATATGTGTGTTATGTGCATGAGTGAGGAGCATGCACGCTCTGCCCTTGAGGGGGCTGTTTGCATAAATTTTCTCGTCTGGCCCTTTCTTTTTTAAATTGGGCCAGCCATCTGTGTCTCGCGGCTCAGGACCTGCTGTAGCTGAGGCGAGTAGGAGACTGAAGTTGTGGGGCTTGCAGGTGAAGTTTGCGGATGAATTCAGAGAGGTACAATTATTTTTCATTCATATGCGGTTGACGAGAGCAAGCGGCTGGATGATGATGTGTTATCTCTCTCATCATCTGATCCAGCAGTGAAGCACGCTCCTTGCTTCAGGCCATGATGAGCAAGATGAGGCTGATGAGATCAATGAATTTTTATTATTTATTTATTTTTTTTTAAATATTACGAGTTTTGGGATGTTATGTGGCGAAATTAGATATGCCGTGGAAATGCGAGAAACTGAAGCCCCTTCGCGGTTGCCTCGATGAACGTTTCCTGTTAGGATGTAACTGTCCATCTCGTACGTGCCTTCCTTTTCTCCTAAATCTTCACACTGAGGTGGGGAGATCTTGGAGAAAGCCATAATCTGCCCACATCCATTGCACCCAGGCAATTTATGCTGTTGTTGAGGGCATGCAGGAGCAATGAGAATGCGTCAATGTCTATTTCGCAATGGGCGTGGCAGAGGTCCTGTCTCTGCCTACTAAACCTTTGCGCGTCATCTAGCGTCTTAATGGCAGACTCAATGCACAATTTGGCTGTGTTGCAAGCCTACCAGGCTGATCTGCTGAAGGTCCTGGCTATGCCAAGAGGGGCTCTCACACGTTTTTACATCTGGCCCTGAAGCTGGACCTATGTTCATTTTGGCAGTTTGTTTTTACATTTACATCTGCCTTACTAATGGTTTGGCATTAGTTTCTAGCTGTGAATGTGCTGTCTGATGCCAGGTAGTTTACTGAGTGGCTCTCTGTGAGCCTCCTTGGTGACTACTTTGTTTTAACAGGGTGTGTTTTACTAAGCTTTCTAGCGATTATCTGCTAAGTCGTTAGGCTCTCTCTGAGCCTCCTTGGCTAATATGAGTGTTGTCAGGCCTCCTCTTGTTTGAGAGTTTTCTTATTGAGGCCTCCGCTTTCTGAGCTCCGCTAGGATATCAGTTTTGAGTTGAAGGGTCTCTGTGAGCCTCCCCGCATGATATCTTGAGTGTGCAATGTGGTTAGGCCTCCTCTCAATAGGATAGTCGTTATGCTAAGGCCTCCACTCCTAGAGCCCGGTTATTTTTTGGCCAATTCGTCAGGCTTTCTGTGAGCCTCCGCTCTCTAGAGCTCAGCTAGGTTAGCATTTGCAGGGTCGCTGGGACTCTGTGACCCTCCTCGTGGGATATACTGAGTGTGGAATGTTGTTAAGACCTCCTCTCAATGAGAGAATCGTTATGATGAGGCCTCCGCTCCTAGAGCTCGGCTTTTATTGCTAAGTCTATTATTTGCTAAGTTGTCAGTCTCTCTTTGAGCCTCCTTGGCTAATATAAGGAGGGGCCTTCTCTCGCCAGGCCTCCTCTCTGCTCTCTAGAGCTCAGCCGGATATCAGTTGCAGGTTGCAGGCTCTCTTTGAGCTTCCTTGCAAGCTTTTCCTGAATGTGGAGCATTGTTAGGCCTCCTCTCAATAGATGAGAGAGTCATTATGCTGAGGCCTCCACTCCTAAAGCTTGGCTATTGTTAGCTAAGTCGTCAGGCTCTCTGTGAGCCTCCTTGGCTAATATGAATGTCATTAGTCAAGTCAAGTCACCTTTATTTATATAGCGCTTTTAACAATGCAGATTGTGTCAAAGCAGCTTCACAGTGATAACTGGTATATAATTTTGGCTGCAGAAAATGATTATCCATCTTAAGTAAATTCAGTATTGATTCATTCCGATGTAAGAATCAATAGTTATTAATTTAGTTAATTTATCTATATCAGCACTGGAGTAAACAGTGATGTCATCATCCAGCTCAGTTCAGTTCGCATACAATGGTGTCTCGAAGGCCTCCACTCGATAGGAGAGTTGTTATGCTGAGGCCTCTGCTCCTAGAGTTCGGCTATTATTAGCTAAGTTGTCAGGCTCTTTGTGAGCCTCTTTGGCTAATATGAGTGTCATCAGGCTTCCTCTCGTTTGAGTGTTACCCTTTTTTTTTGAGGCCTTCACTCTCTAGAGCTCCACCTGGATATCAATTGTGGGTTGCAGGCTCTCTGTGAGCCTCCCCGCAGGTTTTCCTCAGTGTGGATCGTTTTTAGGCCTCCTCTCGAAAGGAGAGTCATTATGCTGAGGCCTTCGCTCCTAGAGCTCGGCTTTTATTAGCTAAGTTGTCAGGCTCTCTGTGAGCCCCCTTGGCTAATTTGAGCATCGCCAGGCCTCCTCTCATTTTAGAGAGTTGCCTTCTCTGAGGCCTCCACTCTCTTGAGCTCTGCTGGATATTAGTTACGGGTTGCAGGCTCTCTTTGAGCCTCCTTGTAAAATGTCCTGAGTGTGGAACATTGTTAGGCCTCCTCTCGATAAGAGAGTTATTATGCTGAGGCCTCCGCTCCTAGAGCTTGGCTGTAGGGTAGTGTGCTAGGTAGTTAGGCTCTCTTTGAGCCTCCTTGGGTGCTTACCTTAGTTTGAGTGTGTTAGGCCCATTCTCAATCTGGGAGGTATTTTTTAGGCCTACACCCTGCAGAGTTTCGTGGGCCAGCTGGACTCAACCCAGCACCTCCCTTGGGTTAGAGTCTTGTAAGGCCTCTTGTTGAGGCCTCCTCTCTCCAGGGCTACTTTTGGAAGTTGAGTATTCTAGGCTGTCTGTGAGCCTTCTTGAAAGCTAGCCTGAGTATGAACGTAGTTAGGCTTCCTCTCTTAGAGTCTTCCTTGAGGCCTCCGTTCTTGAGAAGCTCCTGCCTATGGTTTGTCACTGGTGCACCTAGAGATGAAGACTCTTTAAGTCTTTGACTTAGCTCAGCCAATAAGGCATTCAACCCTTCAGCATGGCAGCATGGGTATTCCGTTCCCCATAGCGACCCCCTAGCACGAGTTCCCTTTCGAAAGGTTATGCATGTATCCATGGTTCTTCGAGAATAGGGAACAAGACGCTGTGTACCTTTGCCATGCTTCAGGCATTCCTGCTCTGTCTCCTTCAGACAAGAAGTGGATGACGTTATTTCCAGGTGCCCTTTTATACTCATGATCGTACCTGTGGTGACGTCATAAGCCTTGATATGCACCTCGCCTCGCCTGAAATGTAGGCAAGAGTAGGCGGCTGCAGTTAGGGGAGAAGTGAAAAAAGTGCAGGCAAGAGGTACCTGTGCTGCCGCCTGCCAGTGTCAAGTTCATTGTTGTCTTTAGACTCACGCTTCAGACACCTGGCATGCCGGAGGCATTCCCCAGTGTCTTGTTCCCTATTCTCAGGGAACCATGATTACATGCGCAACCTGAGACGTTCTCAGTTGGATTCTCAACCCACTGGCTGCAATCGAAATCGCATACTTCCCTACTATATAGTAGGAAAACAAAAAAAAACAAAAAAGTATGTCCCAATTCACAGTACTCATAAAAGAGTACTCAGATGACTTACTACTTCTGAAGTTACAAGATTCTGAAGTGGACATACAATAGACACTTTACTATCCCATGAGGCCACAGGAGAGGCTTTGTGAATGGCAGTGAAGCGATGCAACTGACGCTGGTAAGTGTCCATCTGTGTCTCCTTTAGCCCCATCGTTTGGCCTATGTATTTAAACCTTCTGTTCTGTTCATTTCTATGTCTGGTGTCTGCAACAATATCTTTCTTTGTGCAATGATGAGAAGAAACTGCAGAAGAACCTCATTGGTTTTCAACTACTGCCAAACAGCAGATTTGAATGTGAGAAAGAGAATAGGATTTGAGATTAGATCATTCCTCCACACCCCTTTACAATATACCCCACATTTTGAGAACCACAGACTTACAGAAGTATACAAACATTTTACCCATTGTAGGACACAGTGAGCCCTGCCACAGGCAAATTGTCACACTTTGTGCCGAATTGGAAGAGCAGGAGAAGGAAGGCTGAGAAGGAGGTGATGAAGGAGAGCTGAGCCCCTGCCACAACGCTCAACTTGTATCTTTTCATTAACAAACCGCCCAAGAATATTCCCATGGCAACCACAGGCAGGATTAGGACACCTGCGGAACATGACAGGTGTTTAGTTTCAATTAACGTCAACCTTGACATGCTTTTCTGTGTGGGTTATGCTATATGTTTGGGTTTCTTGGGTTCAGTGTGACAGATGAAGTTGCAACAAAATACTGTAATTGAATTTGACATCATCAATAACAAAAAATATGGGAAGTCGACAAACTAATTAAAAGTTTTACTTCAAAACACATGCTAAATCATGTTTTAATAATCTTTTGTCATACTTTAAAGAAGGACACTAATTGTAATGTGTTAATTAACATACCAAAGCACATGTAAAGTACTTTTTAATAATTTTTACTGTAGTGTGTTATTTAATATTAGCGTACATTTAACGTTAATATATTTGAAATGTAATAAATTGCAAGTTTATCATTACAAATGGGTAATTACAAATATATTTAAAACACAAGATACAAGTTTCATAAGAAATGGCAATAAAGTAGTTTACCATAAATGCTTGTCAGTCAACAGAAGTACTTATGACATTTGCAGATGTAATTAAATCCTACGTAAGTTGGCCAAAAACCGCTCTAAAGTTCAGCTTATTGCATTTAATATAAATTAAATATATAATAAATTATAATTTAACTGCAGTTAACATACAATTGTGTATTCAAAAATATTACATTCAGTTCACACGTAAGTATTTTATTTTAAAGTATTTTTCCCATTATAAGTATATGCTAAAGTGTACTTATTTTACAACAGATGAAATAAAAAAAGATATACCGTACATAATATTCCGTACATAAAATAAACTGGAATAACAATAAAAGTTTGTAAGCATGTAAAATAATTGTTGCATTTTACATAAAATGGCAAAAATGTTCAATTTAATTTGGTTTATCTGCCTAAAAAAGTTATTTGTATTATTTATATATATATATATATATATATATATATATATATATATATATATAATTGAATAAAAATCTTAATTTTCAAATATAAATCTAAAATGTTCCATTGAAATACAAATCCTAAATGTATATGTAGATTTAAAAATCGTAGGGGTTGTTAATAACCACAACTGGCACCAGACATTGTACGAAACAATCAACGGCCTGACATTTACTAGGCTGGTGTTAGAAAGCATTATATGAAAGACTTCTTACCAATAAGGAAGTTAGCTCTTGATGCAGACTGGCCAAACTGTTGCTCCATGTATTTGGCTTTGAAGGTGAGCAGTCCGATGAAAGAGTTGAACTTCAAAACAATCCCACACAGTAACAGGAAGTATGCAGGAGTGCACAGTAGTCTTTTCAGGGAAGGCAAGAATCCTTAACATTTACAAAACAGGATACACAGAATGAAGTGAGGTTTTACTAAATATTTGCATAAACGTTAGATTAACTTCATTTTCATCTTTAACATCTGTTTCAAAGGTACTTGTCTTACAAATTGGAGTGACTCCTGGTGAAGTACTGCTTTTAACATGAATTGGTTAGTTTTAAAGAGAAAATTTAATAGGAATAGATTTGCATTTGTTCAAATGGTGGAAGGAAGTTGCCTTTTGCAATGTCAGACAGTTTAACTGAGTGTGTGGTTGGGAGGACAGGTTGCTCCTTGTTTCTCTGATCCACGTTAGAGTTTTCCTTCCCTTCCTCTCCCTGTTTGGTTAAAGACCTGGGCAGGAACCAGAAAGGAACACCAGCAAGTACTAAGATGGCAGATGACACAAAGAAGCCCAGCCACCAAGCGCCCACCCAACGTGCATCTTGTGGAGTAATGGTCACACTGTCTGCAGGAGAAAAAATAAATAAATAAATAAATATATATATATATATATATATATATATATATATATAAAGGCTGTCAACGTTAACGTGTTAACGCATACAATTAATTCAAAATCATTAACGTGTTAAAATAATTTACCGCAAAAAAAAATTACGGAAGCATGTGAAATTGCGTCATAACGTAATTTACGTCACGCAGTTAGATGATCTTAAAGTCCATGCTGATTATATCAGAGATGTCAGAGAGAATTATTCATTCCAGAGTGTGTTTTGTTTTAAAACACAAACTCTCTGTCATATTCTGTCATTGTGTCTGAAGAGCGCAAGCCCTCCTGCATCGCGCTGTTACTGTCTGAACGGAATGTTGAAACATCACCGCTGTATGTTTCCCGGCTGTATAAAGCAAACCAGCTTCTTGCTAGTAAAGTTTTGATGGATGAGGATTGCAGTCAAAGTAAGAACGATTGCGGTGACGTACAGGAGTCGTACATTAATGCACATGTGAGTCCGTTATATTGATGCACAAACAAATCATGTATGAACGCTCTCGACATACTGATCGCACATTGTATTTATGCACAGACACATTTCAGTAAAGTTTTGATTTGTCCTGTGTATGTTGCTGAGTACTTTAGTATATATGCAGGTCAAGGTGGTTGGTTTAGGTTTTTTTGGCATCTCCATGTGGTCCTGTTCAGTAACGCAACTTGACTTATCTAAAATGTGAACAAGCTCATTGTGAATTCTGAAACTTTTTTGTGTGTGTGTATGTGTGCTGTGATTTTTTTTTTTTTTTTTTGGTTTTTTTATGGGTGCTTTGGTGTACATAAATGTATGAATTGTATGAAATCATATCATTTGGTTATTTGGTGTCCTTTTTTGAAAATACATCTAAATTTACCTTGAAAAAAGCTGAAAAATACAGTTTTGTGAAAATCACACTTCAATCTGATGGTTTACTTTGTTGGATATAGGCAATGATGGCAAAATGGTGTATGAATAATTTGCGATTAGAAGTGTGTGATTAATCGCAATTAAAATTTTTTTAAAAATTCTATTGACAGCCCTAATATATATATATATATATATATATATATATATATATATATATACACACTTGTTCTTAGTGCAATAGGTTTCTAAACTGCATGTATTTAAAAAATTGCATTCCCTGAAATGTGGTCATATTTCAAACAACACAAACAGTTTGGAGTCTACATCCTGTCATCTCTGAGATTTCACACAGTAATCCCAATAAATTGCCATAAAATTACCAGAACTACTTTACAGGTAAATATACAAATGTGCTGTTCACACAAGCAACGCCATTCCATCTTTTTACTGGTAAGATTCCATTCACATTCCATATATTCAGACTTTCATTCCATATATTCAAGTTTCATTTCTCAGACTTTCATTCTATATACTCAAACTCCATATTATAAATACAATAATTTCCTAAATGGCATGCCATTATATATATATTTATATAAATTTGTTCCACTATCGGATCTAAGCTACTTTGCTGGTCCCCTTATGGCAAAGAAGCGACATAATGCATTAATACAGCTAGATGTATCCATGGACTCTATCACTTCCAAATGAACTGCTCTAGTGCTCATGCACGTAAAAAGGATTGCCCAGTGTTTACTGTTTGCTGCACCTCCTCTAGTGCGTCGAGTCAGAACAGTCCATGGGCCGAATACGTCCAAACCCACATAGGTGAAAGGAGGAGACATGTCAAGACGCTCTGGTGGAAGATTCGCCATTTTCTGCTGTGCAAATCTTCCCCTTAGTTTTTGACAAGTTACACAGCAGTACAATATGGAGCTGATGGGCCTGTTGCTATTTACAATCCACAAGCCTGCAGTCCTTATTACTCCTTCTGTGAATTGACTACCTTGGTGTTTCACTTCTTGATGTGACATGATTGTTCTTGGGAACGATGATCGGATTTCTCTCATGCTGATCCAGAGGAGCATTTTTCAGATTTCCACCCACTCTAAGCAGATCATTGTGAATCTGAAGGTTGAGCTTCATAAGTACACTGCTTCTGCTAAGAGCTCTTCGGGAGTTCTGGCCTTTTTGCATAGGTGCCATATATAGCCCAGAACTAATTTACTGTCGCAGTAGAACTTGACTGCTTCTGGTTCAAAATTGATTTCCTCAAGTATTATTTCTGCCATTTTTACAGCTAATACTGCTGCGCACAATTCAAGGTGTGGAATGGTGGGCTGTACACAAGGGGCCAGTTTAGCCTTGCCCAAAATGAATCCTACATGACATAATCTCTCTTTAGTAAAGACTCGAAGATAGGTCACTGCAGCTATAGCCATGTTGGATGCGTCTGAGAATAGACTTCCAGTTCTGTACTTTGAACTGGAAAGGTAGAGTGGGATGTATGTACGCGGTATACAGAGATTTTCCAAATCTTGTAAGGAATTTTTCCATACTTCCCATTCTTCTTGTTTGATCTTAGGGAGTGATATGTCCCAGTCACTTGTGTCATGAGATATTTTTTGCAGTAAAACCCTTTTATAGTCATTGGTGTCACTAAACCAAATGGGTCATAAAGGCTATTAACAACAGACAACACTCCATGATGAGTGAAATGCCTCTCAGCGTTTGTGACTTGAAAGGTGAATGTGTCTGACATTTCCCAGCATAGTCCAAGACTCCTTTGGTTTGAAATAGTTTCTTTGGTAAGATCCAGGTCTTTTATGCCTTTGGCTAGATCCTCTGCAGGAAAGGCTTTGAATTTGTGGTTGAATTTCATGGAGTTTTATGTTTGACTGTGCAAGAGCTTTCTGGGTACACTTCAGCAGACTGATGGCATCCTCTTCGTTTGGCAGAGATATCAGACCATCACCCACGTAAAAATGCCTCTCAACAAATTGGCGAGTAGATTGTAATGGCAGGGGAAGGGCTGTTTCCAAAGACATGAACACGCATCTGGCGATCTCTTTTGATATGTCATTGTCTCGGTGCCACAAGAACCTCAGGTACTTTCTGATATTATCCTGTACCACAAAGCAATAGAACATTTACTGAATGTCAGCAGTCACAGTCACTATGAGTTCTTTACGGAAGCGTAACAACACTCCAAGGAAGGAATTGTTCATGTCGGGTCCTGTGAGAAGGATGCTGTTCAAAGACATGCCATAGGAATCAAAAGACTACCCTTATCTGGTCTGGTTTTCGTGGATGATAGACTCCAAAGGTTGGTAGATACCAGGACTCTTCATTCTCTTTAAGTGGAGGAGCTAATTCAACATGCTTGTTCTTAAACATCTTCCCCATGAATTCTTGAAAGTTTTCTCTAATCTCCGGTCTTTTGTCTAGAGTGTGCTTCAAGGAGAGAAGCTGTGAGAGTGCTTGATCTCGATTGTTAGGGAGGAGTGATCGGAGTGATTTAAAGGGTAGAGGAACGACCCAGAAGTTTGTCTTTAAGAAGGCTTGGTCTTCAAAGGAGAGAGTGCAATTGTTATCGTCTTTAGTTCTCTTAAACACTGTGCAACCAATGCTTTGATGTCTTATGGATCTTTGTCTGGATTATGTTGGTTGGACTCCCCGCCATGCTTTGCCCTTTCTTTCAAAGAAATGTGACTTGCATGAGGAGTAAGGAAAGAAGGTCTGTCATTTTCTAACACGTTCGTCCTAAAGCTGTTTACATTCGGCTTGTGAGCATTACCGAGGCAGACTTCGCCGATCATGACCCAGCCTAGATCAAGTCTTTGGGCGAAAGGGGGAATTGTGAGGACCGTTGATTTGCTGCCTGACCTTATGCACTCTGATGAAATCTCTCCCCAACAAAAGCAGGATTTGGGCATTTGAATCTAGTTTTAGAATTAATCTTGCAATAGGTTTCAAATGGGGATGACATGATGCTACCTCTGGGGTTGGTATTTCTGACCTATTGTCAAGGATTTCATTGCATTCTAAAAGTGGAGAAAGATTGATGCTCACACCTCCACTAGATGCTTTATTCTGGAATCCATGCGCTTTCCTGCCCATCATCTCCATGACACCTGAGTGAGTAAGGATGTGGGCTGCTTTGAACGTTGAACAAGTCAAAGAATTCTGAACAAGCCAAAGAGCGATTACTTTGGTCGTCAAGGATTGCATACATGTTAACTGCGTGTTTTGCTTGTCCTTTCTTATACACTTTCACCAAGCATATTTTCAAACAAAAACAAGCTGGCTGGTTTGTACCACATATCTCTGTGCACTGGGAACTTACAGCAGTTACTGAAGTTCTCATTCTTTACAATTTCTTGTTCTGTACGCTCTTGTTCTGCAATGTTTGAAGTCCAAGGAGCCAGACCCGGATACATAGCTGTGGAGTGGCATTCACTTTCACATACTCTGCATTTAAGTGGTGTTCTGCAGTCTTTTGCTAAGTGAGAGTTTGATGCATAACATCTAAAACATACATTATTTTCCTTAAGATCTGAGGTTCTGCGTTCCTCCATGGGCTTCGCTCTGAATCCTCTGCACTTTACAAGGGGGTGGGGTTTGTTATGGATAGGACAGGTTTTGGTTAGATAATTTATTTTCTCCCCTTTCTCAGTTCGAGATTTCAGTGAAGTGGTTATGTCCATCTTGTGTGCAGATATGAAACCTTTTGATACCGCGTTCCTAAGTGAGGGCTTCTCATACCAGGGAGTCTCCAAGATCTCTTAACTTGAAATTGTCTTTGTTGGATATGCGAGGAAAGTTGTCGAGCTTACTGAAAAGTGCACTTTCTACAACCTCAGGGGCAGAATAACACTGGTTGAGTCTGTCCCAGACAATTTGAAGGGCTAATTTAGGGTTGTTTATGTGCACAGATCTGAATCTTTTCAAATACTCTTATGACTCCTGATGAAACCACTGTGCTAAGAGGTCCAGTTCCTCACCTGCTGTCAGATCCAGTCCTTCAGTGACAATTAAAGAAGCTTCCCACATCCGGTAGTAACAAGTTCTCTGTGTGCAAGATATTTTGCGAAGTCTGTCATGCTGGCTGCTTGGGTAGGATTGTACGATTGTATGTACGAAGGAATGCTGATAAGGAACATTGATTGAATGAGGTGAAGGTGGCTCGCTCTTGAAGGGATATCGCTTAATGATGTGGGTGTTTGGCAACTGGACTGAATTTGGGGAATTTGTGATTCAGCTGGTTTTGTGGCTTTGTTCCTCTTTAGCTGTTCATCGGCTACAACGTGTGAAGTGGTGTCATCGTTGTGTGAATGATTCACCTGAGTAACAACATGTGTTGCTGACGACAGATTTGTGTTGCTTTGTGATGAACTTCTAGGGAAGGTGTCTATGGCAACCCATTTACTTTGATCCTCAACATACTCATCTCTTCGCTCTTGAACAGTTAGAGGTGTGTCTGAAATGTGTGTCAACTTTTGGAATCGTTGTGATATTCACCCACCTCTGCTGCAGCTTCGAGAATTTTGGCCTCAGCCTGCGCAGCTACCGCCTCCTTTTCTGCTTGTAATGCTTCCAGTGTAGCCTCCACTGTGGCTTTCTAATCTAGCTTTTTCTTTTTTCATGGCCAGCTCTCTCTCTGCAAGTGACGCACGTGCTCGTGCCGCTTCAGCACTGCTCTTGCTCTTGCCGCTGCATCAGCCGAATATCTTGAAGAGGTGCTCTTAGAACTGACCGATGAAGCTTTCCCAGATCTGCTGGATTTATCCTCCATCTTATCTTGATGCTTGCTTTTCAGTAGCTTCTTAATAGCTTTTCACTGTACTGTGCTCCCTTCATGTATAATCTTTATGAAGTTTGACAGCAAGTTAAACTTCATCCCTTACAGAGTCAAGAAATGTAAGTTGAAATTCCAGCATTTATTATATCTTGATGTCACAACTCTATTACGGATCAGAGTGAAACTAAAAAGAAAGAAATACAGTTTCCAATTAGACATATGACTAAACATAGCTTCAAATAACACCAATGATAATATACAGATTACATTTTGCATATTAAAGTAGATTCTTTCTATATCTAAAAAGAATATTTACGATTTTCATTGAAAACTATAAAATAAGATGTCACATGCTTAATTACAACATTTTGTGTAATTGTCAAAAATATTCTTCTGTGTTACCCAAAGCAAGTAGATAAAGAAAACTTACAGCTATTGCTCTTTTAAACTTCCAAAAGCAAGGATTAATGAGGATTATCCAAGAAGGCACACTGACTGCGCAACATACACCAGGCCATGTGTCTAGCTGCTCACTTCCTGCTATCTACTACCTGCAGCTTCTCAAAATGACCACCAAATGGCAGCCACAAAACAAAATAACCCAGACAAATACCGTGAAACAGGGTACAGAACATATATAAACCTTTTTAATGATTGTGCCACTGTGCAAACAATCAGACCCTAGGAGCACATCAATGTTTGAATGAAAAAAAAAAAAAAAAAAAAAAAAATTCAAATACAAATGAAGATTCACATGAATACACACAGCACTGGTGAAACTAATTAAACTGAATGCTTACCAATATTGACAAATCCAATATCCACATACAGTTTGGCAGACATGGAGCCCAGTAGGAATCCAAACATGGGACCCAGCAGCATAATGGTCTGAAGACATGCTAAACATCAAAATAAGTTTTTAATGAAACATTCTCAAGTAAAATTTATTTTATTTATTTATTTATTTTGAAAAAGTAGTACACTTAAGAATACTTAAAATGAGTTCTTTAAAAAATAATAATGTACTTTAGCAGAATATACATAAGTGCGAAGTAAATTTAATGTTTTTGGACACTTTTTGCATGTTAATTGCAATTAAATGAAAATGTATTATAGTTTAAATCTGTAATAAATGCAGTTAGCTGAACTATACACATAATTTCATAATTACTTATTTTGACTTTGAAATATGGTTAAAGTGTACTGACAAGCATTCATGGAAAACTATACTGTAATGTAATTTCTATTGAAACTTGCATGTCATGTATTTAAATGTATTTGTAATTACACATTTTTACATTTTAATGTAACTTTAAATGTAATATTGTATACAGTAAAGTTAAAATTATAATCAAGTACTTTACATGAGCAAAAGTCATATATCTAGTAAATATATATATATATATATATATATATAGATAGATATTAAAATTTTACTTACAAATGTAAAATGCTGAGTTTTCTGCTTTTGCAAAGTCATCAATATAAGATATGCCAAGTGGTGTGACTGGAGTCTCTCCGATTCCTCTGAGCGCATTACCCAAGAACACATAGATCCACATACTAGATCCAGGGTCCTTCACGCAACCTAAGGTTAAAATGGTAGAAATCATGTCCATGAAGTACTTAGAACTTTCTTTATGTATTTGTGATCATCTCGGTCAACTCTGTTTTAATAGATTTTTGAAAGAAAACTATATGTTGCCATTTTTTGAAGAGTGGTGAGCTATGCACCGACGTTTAACACTTGTTCAAATCTAATATAGGTTCTTCTTTCTTTATATTACAGGGCTGTTGAATACTTAATTTTTTTAGGAAATGTAAAGCTAAAGTAGTTCCAGGCAGGTCGTGACCGTATTACAGTTCCATTTCACTTTTTTTCAGTTTTTTCAAATGTCCTTACAGCCTATGCAAATGAACTGCAGTATACTGTTATCGAACATCCCGATGCCATCCACACTGTAGCATTCGGGTAAATATGTAAATATGTGCTGCATGCTTTCCTCTTAATAACAAAATAAATTCACATAAAAAATGTCAGCAGTGAGAAAACAGCAGTTAAGAAACCGTCTAATCATAGTGATGTGGATGTTTGCGTGATCTCATTTGGCACTCAAGTCATGTCACAGTTATTTATATAGCACTTTACCAAATAGATAGCTTTAAATCAAGCAGTTTTACAATATTAAACATGAAAAAACATAGTGAGTGTCGTTTTCAATTCAATGTAGACTTTGTGTCAGACTTCGACAGACTGAACGAAGAAATGAACCAGAGAAGATTTCCACGTCAAAGACGGCGTAGTCCCAGAACACATCTACCACATAATCGCTACTGACCAAAGGTGTTAACCAGTCAGGTGTGCGTTTCCCAAAGCGAACTATGGTCACAAGTTCCGTCGTTACCAATAGAGCTCAATGGGACTTACAACCATAGCTGACTAACGATGCTTCCGGGAAACGTACCCCATAGCGGATCAGTGATGCCAACTTGGCAATGCTGTTGCTAAATTTAGCAACTCTTTAGACTACCCCACCAACTTTAAAATTAATTTGGTGACTTTTAGCAACTTTTGAAAACATTTCCTCACTACTAAATATTCCACGGTCAACTGTTATTGGTATTATAACAAATTGGAAGCAATTGGGAAAACCAGCAACTCAGCCACAAAGTGGTAGGCCACGTAAAATCACAGAGTGGGGTAAGCGCATGCTGAGGTGCACAGTGCACAGAAGTCGCCAACTTTTTGTCAATAGCTACAGACCTCCAAACTTCGTGTGGCCTTCAGATTAGCTTAAGAACAGTGCGTAGAGAGCTTCATGGAATGGGTTTCCATGGCCGAGCAGCTGCATCCAAGCCTTACATCACCAAGTGCAATGCAAAGCGTTGGATGCAGTGGTGTAAAGCACACCGCCACTGGACTCTAGAGCAGTGAAGACATGTTCTCTGGAGTGACCAATCACGCTTCTCTGTCTGGCAATCTGATGGACAAGTCTGGGTTTGGCAGTTGCCAGGAGAACGTTACTTGCCTGACTACATTGTGCCAAGTGTAAAGTTTGGTGGAGGGGGGATTATGGTGTGGGGTTGTTTTTCAGGGGTTGGGCTTGACCCCTTAGTTCCAGTGAAGGGAACTCTTAATGCCTCAGCATACCAAGACATTTTGGACAATTTCATGCTCCAAACTTTGTGGGAACAGTTTGGGGATGGCCCCTTCCTGTTCCAATATGACTGCGCACCAGTGCACAAAGCAAGGTCCATAAATACATGGATGAGCGAGTTTGGTGTGGAGGAACTTGACTGGCCTGCACAGAATCCTGACCTCAACCTGATAGAATACCAATGCACTTCTAGAAGAATGATCAAAAATTCCCATAAACACACTCCTAAACCTTGTGGAAAACCTCCCCAGAAGAGTTGAAGCTGTTATAGCTGCAAAGGGTAGGCCAACTCCATATTAAACCCTACGGATTAAGAATGGGATGTCATTAAAGTTCATGTGCACGCAAAGGCAGGCGTCCCAAAACTTTTGGCAATATAGTGTATATATGCTAAACCGCTAGCATTAACAAACAACTTGCGAGACATACACAATTGTTCTTTCAAGTCTGTAGTCACTAAAGAAATGAGTCTTTATCCTACCAGTAACGTCTCAAAGTTACCTTGAACAAACTCAGCTAAAACTTATGGTTTACTCCAAACTCAGTGGCTACATACATGCATGGTTTAGCAATCTTTCTCCTTTAGTTTTATAATCAGTATCAACACCAACTTGGTTAGGAGAAGCACATCCACTTTGCAAACAGAGATCCCTCTGCACACTGATTGATAATCACATAAACACACCTGGTTCTATGTGACATGGAGTTTTAATAGCCAATCAGCTTCCTTGTTTCTTCCAGGTTGCACTATGTGTCCACAACCAATAGTCTCTATTCATTTTGATCTCAAAACTCATTGTATCTGATAGATTCTTTTTCTTTATTTAACAATGATGAATATATATTTTTTTTCAATTTCAAGTTTAACTTAACATGCATCGTTTAGCAACTTTTAGCAACAAATCGACCCGCCTCTAGGAACTTCTCCTAAAAATTAGTTGGGAACAGTGGAACAGACTTTTCTGGAACGTTTCATACAAACTAATTTCATTTTATGTTTGAAATTACATCACACCAGTTCTTTCTTCAATTTTGCTTAAAGTATCAGGGCCTTAAGTTAATCAGGCTATGGGGTATTTTAAATGTAAAGCAGTTACCTGTTCCAGTGTTATTAGAAGGCTTGATGTGTGCATTTGAGTAATCGTTTGGAACCATGGAATACTGACAAGGAGCAATACTGACAGTCTTGTTTAAAGAGCCTTGTATTACAGTGTCATACTTGTACCTGTAGGAGTATAACAAACAGAGAGAGAGAGAGCAAGAAACATGAGCTACTTTATAAGAAATGATAAACTAAGCCAAATGTGTATAGAAATAGTAAGTATGTATGAATGAATGTACCGCCCCATGAAAAAGTGTGGCAGTCCAGTGAGAGCTGAGCCAATGGCCATGAGGAAACAGCCCATTCCAATGAGCCGTGGCCTGTGCAGTCTCGCCCCAAAATGACTAACCACTGCCAGAAAGAGCAGGTTGCCTGCAGAAATGCATTCAGAGAACAACCAGTCAATCAAGAAAATGAAAATACACCAAACTTGTAAGCATGTTTATTTATTTTAACATGAAATGGACAACCCATGGTCTGTTCACTGATCATTGTATTTTGCAACCCAGGCTCATTGAAAAAAAGTGACTGTGGCAACATTACTGCAAAATGATACTATATTGCTTCTTGCTCATTACGTGACAATTTTAAAGTGAAATGTCCAGTTAGTGATGTTTAAAGCACGTTCAGTTTTATCTGAAACAGATGAACCTAAAACTGACAACGTTTTATTACATTGGTTGTTACATGTATCATGGCAGTTTGGAAAAGAAATGTCTGGTTAATGGTGCTAAAAAGTGTTTGAAAACAACGTACAACCTACATTAAAGGGTTAGTTCACCCAAAAATGAACATTCTGTCATTAATTGCTCACCCTCATGTCATTCTACACCCGTAAGACCTTCATTCATCTTCGGAACACAAATCAAGATATGTTTCATAAAATCCGATGGCTCAGTGAGGCCTGTATTGACAGCAAGTTAATTTACACTTTCAAATGTCCAGAAAGGTACTAAAGTTATATTTAAAACAGTTCATGTGACTACAGTAGTTCAACCTTAATGTTATGAAGCAACTACTTTTTGTGCGCCAAAAAGACAACATAAAGACTATTCAACAATATCTAGTGATGGCCAATTTCAAAACACTGCTTCATGAAGCTTCGAAGCTTTATGAATCTTTTGTTTTGAATCAGTGGTTCGGAGCGTGTATCAAACCATTTAAATTTCGAAACACTTATGATTTAACGAAGTCTTTGAGCTCTTTTATCATGAAGTGCAATGCTGTACCAGGTGAGCTATGGAGCAAGTTTACAACATCAGAAAAGCTATACCTATGAAAAAGGTTATGTAATGCAAATGTATTACTCATATTACTTTACAAATCATGCACTATGGTAAAAGTGTTCTGAGCTCATAACATGCAGTAGTATTGTGGGAACCACATGAAAATAAGTCTTTATTAATCAATAATCTGTCCCATAAATCATTATTTGTGTGAAAATTAATAAAAGTTATTAGTGTTGTACTGCCACTCGTGTTCATTTCAGCTGGAAACTGCTGTGAATTGTATGTACAGTCAGCTCCAGAGTTATTGGTAAATATGAGCAAAGGCAACTATAAAAATAATCCTGCATTCTTTATCCTTTTGGTCTTTTATTTTTTTAAAAATTCACAAAATTCTAACCTTTCTTCTAAGTAAAACAATTGAAACTCACATTATGAAATAAATGTTTTTCTCCAATGCATGTTGGCCACAATCATTGGCACCCCTAGAAATTCTTATGAGTAAAATATCTATAGTATATTCCCATTCATATTTACGTTTTTTTAGGGTGACTAGGAGCATAAAATTATCCAGCCATGACTTCCTGTTCCACAGGAGTATAAATATATTAGGAGACACAAAGGCCAAATTTCCATAATCATTCATCACAATGAGTAAAACCAAAGAATATAGTTCTGATGTGCAGCAAAAGATTGTTGAGCTTCACAAAATAGAAAGTGGCTGTAAGAAAATAGCTAAAGACTAAAAATCCCCATTACCACCATCAGGGCAATAATTAAGAAATTCCAATCAACTAAAGATGTTACAAATCTGCCTGGGTGAGAACATGTATTTATATCATCCTAATGCATGGTAAGGAGGAGCGTTTGAGTAGCCAAAGACTCTCCAAGGATCGCAGAAAGTCTAAAAAAAAAAAAAAAAAAAAGATCTAACAGCATCTAAAGTTCATCACCACAAGTTGTTTGGGAGGGTTTCAAGAAAAATCCTCCTCGCTCATCCAAAAACAAACTCCAGCATATTCAGTTGTCAGACACAACTGGAACTTCAAAAGGGACCTGGTTGTGTGACTGAGAACAAGATAAACTGCCATGGCTGTCCCAGTTCCTTGACCTGAAACCTATAGATAAATGAGTGGGGTGAACTGAAGAGAAGAAGCACCAACATGGACCTGGGAATCTGAAGGATCTGGGTAGATTCTGTGAGAAGGAATGGTCTCTGATCTCTTGTTATTGTTATTGTTGCAATAATTGTGGCCAAAATGAACTAGAGAAAAACATTTATTTCATAATGAGATTTTCCCCCCACTTTCTATTGTTTTACTTCAATGATAGGATTTTTTCATAAAAGATCAAAAGGATAAACAATGTACATATATTTTTAACCCCCATATATTTATTTTTAGCTAAAGTAGATTTTTGAAGTTTGCAAAAATGTAAGTAGAGTCATGATTTTCCGATGAGCCTATGTTGGCATTTTGCACAAAAACTGGAACTTACAATATGAAAAAAGTTCTAATCTTGCCTGAATGCAACTTCCGGGAGTGTTTTACAACATTCCAAAATAAAATGTTAAAATACTTCAATCCTTAAGTAGCCTTAAAATGTCAGTAATTTTATTTTTATTTTTTTATTTTTTACTTTTTACACTGATAACAATGGCTCAAAGCCATTGTTGAGCCATTGTGGGATCCTTATACAAACCCATTTCAAAACTTCCATCAATGAGGCCCACGGCAGAGCTGGAAAGGTCAAATCTCCTCTCAATCTGAGTGATGGCGCTTTTCATGTAGGTCCCACACAGAGTTTTGGAGAAGTAGGCGAAGGAGAGGGCCACAATAAAAATCTTGAAGAAAAGTTACAAAGCAAAGAGAACCAATTATCCTAGTGAAAAAGACTGTACACAGTAATTAAATTATCATTAATAACATTAAGACAAAAATAAAGTACACTCAGAAAAGTACAGGTACCTTTAGACTGGAGCAGCAGGAGTCTTTTGGGGCCTCTTTTTCTGGAATGCAAAGGTCTTGTTGGCTGATCGGCTTTCTATTGTCCTCTGCAGTAGGCTCAGACATTTTGCTGTCATGATATTATAAAACAATTACATTTTTGTATTTTCAGTCAAGCTTTACATCATTAGATTGTATTCTGACTTTTCTGCAGGTCAGTTAATTTATGAATTGAGTTTACATTTATGCTAATTGAAACTTCTTTATCTCTCTTAGTTTAACCATTGTTTTATAAATGCTTATCTCTGTGTATTTTGCACAACATATGATTCTGGTTTCTGTTAGAAATGCACTAATTTTATGTGCCAATACTGATTACTGTGCTAATATCAAACAACAGAGCTTTTGCTTTTTAAAACACTGAGAATGAATTACACAACATCAAAATAAATTAAAATAAAAAATGTTTTAAATTGTTTTATACATTTATTTAGCATAAATGTGTAATTAGAGACCCCTGATGCAATTTGAAAGCGCTTTGGGTGTACAGTAGTACATATGAAAGCGCTATATAAATGCCTCATTCATTTATTCATTCATTTATTAAAACAAATTATATAATTTTAATTTTAAAAATTCAATCAACAATTCATAACTCTGCTGTCATTTTTCCAGAGACATTTTATTCAGCATGAGTTTGTTACTCTATTATTGATGCTTTTTTCCCCTGCCCCCTTTTGGGCATAATTGGTTCTGCTCTTTAAAATAATCAACCAATGCCTAATTTTTGGCCTGATGATTGACCGATACATTGGTGCATTGCTATACACAGTAAGCAATATAAGGCTTGTTTTAAGAAAGAAATGTGTAGGGAGTTCAGATTAGGAGGAATTATTTACCGGCCTTCACCTAATTTCCTAAAATAGTTGCACATTAATCTGAACATAAAATATGATTCAAATAAATAAATACATATATACTTACATACATACATACAACCATATACATAAAATGAATCCCTCAATAACAAGAAATTTCAGGTCAAATCCAAGTTAAATGGCCAGTCTCTCAAATTTCAACATTCAAACTTAAAAAGAATTTAAAAAAAAATCATAACTCACCTTATGTAAACTTTTAGAAAGACTGAAATGTTCCAATCTTTTCAGCAGGCAAACACTAGCTTCTGTTCTATTGCCCCATCTGAAGAATTGTTGAAGGGAAAGACAAATGCATAAGCATCTTAATGAAGAAATAATAATAATAATAATAGGAAAAAGAAGAAACATATAAGAATAAAAAAGAAACAAAATAAAGCCAACCTCGTGAAACAGTGAAAGCTTTTTACTGTGTTTTCATGACTTACTTAGATAATCCTCTCAGAATTAGTTCGGTTTAATTCCACCCTCACAGTCAGAAACCCTTTAACCAGCCATTCATCTAATGCAGAGAAAATTAAAGTTAGGGGGTTTTGAGGAAACAAAGGGACTAAGAGAAACAAATCATGTGTCAAAGTGTGCTGTGAGATGGTGAGATGGGCACAGAGAATATCCTCCCTCTTGGAGAGAAGATGTGTTTCTGGGTCTCTGCATAAGCCTGTGGTTTATTCTTAAAACTCATCCACACAAAAGCTCAACACATTTCTATTCCAACAACGTGCCAGCTCATCAACTCATTCCAACAATGTGAGACATCAACAGCACAACACATGCTGCTAAAAGAGAGTGGTTTTGCTCCAAGAAAAATTCATAATCATTTATTATTCTATCTATCATCTGTCTTTCTGTCTGTCTAATCTATCTATCTATCTATCTATCTATCTATCTATCTATCTATCTATCTATCTATCTATCTATCTATCTATCTATCTATCTATCTATCTATCTATCTATCTATCTATCTATCTATCATCTGTCTTTCTGTCTGTCTAATCTATCTATCTATCTATCTATCTATCTATCTATCATCTGTCTTTCTGTATAATCTATCTATCATCTTTATATGTGTGTGTGTGTGTGTGCGTGCGTGCGTGTGTGTGTGTGGGGGTGTGTTTTTGTGACATATCAGGACACAAATTTGTATAATGACATGGGTATGACATAGGTATTACAAGGAGAGGGTGACTTATGAGGACATTGCCCCATGTCCCTATTTTTCAAAAGGCTTATAAAACCATACAGAATGATTTATTTATTTATTTATTTATTTTATTTATTTATTTTTTTTTTTTGAGAAAGTAAAAATGCAGTTTCCTGTGATGGGTAGGTTTAGGAGTAGGGGTAGTGTAGGGCGATAGAAAATACGGGGGTAACGCTTTAGATTACAGCCCAGAAAGTACTGCGTAATTACAAAGAATTTTCAGCGTAACTTTTGATAATTATAGTGTAGCTATAAAGTAAGTATGTGTAAGTACAGGGGAACAATATGTAAAGTCTTGGGAATAAAGGGGTAACAACCAGGAAAATAACAAATTATTTATACTGTAAGTATTTTTAAACTAAGGGGTACTTACACTATTATGATAGACAACAATCTTACGTTTGGGAGCAATTTAGCGAGAAAGTGCACTGATTAAGTTGTTTCAAGGCAAGTAGAAAAAACTTGAAAAATCAAATTCTAAAGTCCTGACAGAAAGTAACATGTTTTGTCCCTTTGTTGTTGTTGTTTTTTCTCTTGCTTGGCTTTCTCCTCCTCTTGTTTCTTAACTAATGAATCTTAAGAAGGAATCCCATTAAAAGAAAATACAGTACACCCAGAAATTTTCTCATGGTTTAGGCTATTCATCTTTTCGCTTCCGACCAACTGTCACCAGCGCCTGCATGAGAGTCGACTTTGCGTTCGACAAAGCATATTGTAATGAGCAAAGTGAAGCTTTCATGACGGAGCTTTCATGAAACTCGCGCGAGAACTGCCGTCTCTGTTATTCTGTCTTGTTTGTTTCTCATTATCATTATCTGTTATTCTGTGTATTTTGTTGTGAGCATTAATAAAAAATGAAAAAATAAAAAACTGACGGCATCTGACATCCGCGTGACTTGTCACGTGAGTTTCTCGGCACGCTTACGTCACGATTCAAGTTATGTCAAGCATGAACTCTCAACCCTCTCATGCACGCGCTGGTGACAGTTGGTCGAAAGTTTAAAATTTTAAAATATTTGGTATTTTTCTTACAAATACTATCGTTTCACTTCAGAAGACAGTGATTCATCCATTGGGGTCGTATGGATTACTGTAGTTATTGCTGTATCTGCTGTTTGATGCTTCGACTTTTTTATAATTATAAGCGTTCCCAGATATTATTTATTTTTCTAAAAAACTTTGTGTTCATCTGAAGAAGGAAAGTCGTATACATCTCAGATGGCATGAGGGTAAAAGATGAGTAAAAGGTGAGCACATTTCCGGGTGTACTGTATTTTCTTTTAATACAGAATAGCAAATGAGATTCCCTCTTAAGATTCATCAGTGGAAAGAAAGAAAAAGAAGAGGAACAAGAGGAGGAGGAAGCCAAGCAAGAGAAACGAATAAGAAGTGTTGTAACTTTAAATCTGTTTTGAAATAAGTTGTTTTTCAGATAAAGGTTTCCAAGTGATATCAAATTGTTTGCGTTTTTTTAATTACTTACCCTGTAACTACATGAAACAAGAGTGTAACAAGCACCACTTTAATTTACAGCCCCCAATGTCATACTTACCCTGTAACTACATGAAACAAAAGCATATTTCCCCATGTATTAAAAAAGATTGCAATAGTTCTTTCTGCTTGCCTTGAAACAACTTAATAAGTGCATTTTCTCGCTAAATTGATCAAATAAGATTGTTCTAAATACTTACAGTATAAATAATTTGTTATTTTCCTGGTTGTTCCCCTTTTATTCCCAAGACTTTACATATTGTTCCCCTACACGTAGCCTACATGTTCTTACTTTATAGGTAGGCTACACTATAATTATCGAATGTTACGCTGTAAATTCATTGTAATTACGCAGTACTTTCTGGGCTGTAATCTAAAGCGTTACCATACTGTTTGTACAGTATAAAAACCATTATATGGAATGGAATGCCTATGGAATGTCCCCAAAATTCACAAAAACAAACGTGTGTGTGTGTATGTATTTACTGTGTGTATGTAAATTGGGCTGAAAATGGACAAACCCAGTGATTGGCATTTCACCAGTTACATTTTAGATACCAGTGAAAATTAAAAATACTCTATTCCAATTTCGATTGGGTTGTTTTAACTAAGCAACTGTGTTGTTTTAACCCAGCGGTTGGGTTAAATGTTTCCCAACCTGCTGGTTAGTTTTATTTAACTCAACTATTGTTTAAAAATGATTGTATTGTTTGCTTAAAATTAACCCACAATATGTTGGAAATTAGCATTTATAAATATGTTTAATAAATTAACATTTGTTAATACGTTTACTGAATAATAATTAAACAATGTACATTTATTAAATTGCTTATTAATAAATGTTCACCTTTTGATTATTGTTGCCTCTAGTAATTATGTGTCTGATTTTTAATTTCCAACCTATTTTGGGTTCATTTTAATCCAGCAATATAGTAATTTAGTTAGTTGGGTTAAATAAAACTGCCCAGCACGTTGGGCAAATGTTTAACCCAATCGCTAGGTTTGTCCATTTTCAACCCAACTTGGGTTGTTTTTAACCCAGCATTTTTTTTTTTAGAGTGTATGTGTGCATGCATGTATGTATGTATGTACTGTATTTAAGTATGTACTGTGTATGTATGGAACACCAGAGGAAGATTTGCATCACTTGCTGCCCTATAGCAAATACATGATAATGAACAAAATATAATATAATGTACCTAAAAATGAATAAAAAATGCATCTCCATAGATTATTTTAAGCTTTTGTCTGTTTTAGATTTCCCATCTTGGATTTGACATAAATTAAGATATTTCGTGGAGTCTAATTAGACCCAATTAATTACAATAATTTATGAAAATTATAATGCACTACATATACAAGGTTAATTTAAAGTGTTACCAAGAAGCTTTCCTGGTACTTCATTCTAAAAACATTTGATGTTTAGACTTTTCTTTAAAGCAGTAGCAACTGTGATTTTTGTGTCCTCATTAAAAAGTTTTAAGAATGGTTTAAACCAGCAGGTAGGCTATACCCCATTGAGTGTGGTCAGGCCGTGGCACTGCTGCAGTTATGAGCTGAAGCCAGGGAAATGTTCTAAACAAAACTAAAACAAATTTAAATTATTAATAAAAAACTATAATATTATTTTAGTGATGCAAAAATAATGCAGCTAAATATATTAATATTTAGCTGCATTATTTTTGCATTACTAAGATACTATTATAGTTTTTTATGAATCATTTAAATTTGTTTTAGTTTTAGTTAACTATAATAACCCTGAGCAGCATGTGCCTGCAGACGGCCCAGTCATCCAAGCAGCTTTGCCCTCATAACTGAGGATTAAGATTTAACAATGGACGCATTCCTGAACATAAATAAGGAGGAATAGGAAAGTGTTTTGTTTGTTTGTTAATTTTTTTAGGTTTTATAACATTGTTTGTGTCTCCAAACGTCAAAACATTTTTCTATTTTGGAATGATTATTAACTGTAGATTGTGGAAGGATTATTTCTGAAAAATATTTATATCAAATATATGCTAGATTTATATGATTGACTCCGGAAGATCTGAGATTGGTATAGAAAATTTGGTGCCAGTTATTCATATAATTTAGAAACTTTCAGGGCAACAAATATGGGTTTTTCAATTGTCAAACTATTAAACTATTCCTAAACTATTTAATGTTGCAGTTTTGCATAATTAACCCTAATACCATAACAGTGGTAATTCTAATTGTATATTGTATTTTACTATTAGTGACCTATGTCTCTTTTAAAATATGTTTTGTGCTAACCTCATATTTTGGGGTTGAATGTTACAAAGGTTGAAGATCAATGCAAAATTGCATAACTCTCTTTTTTATGGTCAGTATTGTGCTTTGTGCCATGAATATTGTGCCTTTTTTTTCTTTTTCTTTTTTTTCCTGGAAAAAAAAAATTATTATGATTTTCCCAAACAGAGCTGAACTAAGTTGGCTTAATGAGACTAATATAAACTGTAATCATAATGAAATATGGACAATACATTTTGTTAACTGTGTTTGAAACTTGTGCAGAAAATGTCACTCCCTTCAATATGATGTCATAATATGGAAGCTTGTTTCCGCCACTGAATAAAATAATGTAAAAGCTAATTGAGAATTTATATCTCACAATTCTGACTTTTTCTCGCAACTGTGAGTTTATATCCCGCAATTCTGACTTCTTCTCAGAACTGTGAGATATAAACTCGCATTTGCAAATTATAAAGTCCAATTCTGAGGAAAAAAGGTGAATTTTTTTTTTTTTTCTCAGAATTGAGAGTTTATATCTCGCAATTCTAAGAAAAAAAAGTCTGAATTGTGTGATAAAAAGTTGCAATTATCTTTAAAAAAATAAAATTTATTCAGTGGCGGAAACGAGCAGTTTTTTTACAGTCCTGTTCCACATGTACTGTACATATTATGTACTTATTATAGCTATTACAATATCTAGGTTATAAAGTACTAACCCTGAACCTACCCCTAAAAGTAAACTTAAATCCAGTTACCATATATATACCAACTCTAGTTACCATATATTACCAGTACTTTCTTTGGTAAGTACACTGTAAGTACATGTATTGTAAAATAAAGTGTAACCCAAGTTTGAAACAGAGTTATAACACGCAATTGCGACTTTATATCCCACAATTCTGAGAAAAAAGTCAGAATTGCGAGTTTATACAATTCTGTAAACTCTCAATTGCGATTAAAAAGTCGCAACTGTGGCAGAAACAAACTTCCATATCATTAAGACCAGACCATTATTTTGAAAATGGGATGTCACAGCATAACAGGGTTGAGAGCAGGGACACAGACAAATTCTTTTATTCTATATGTAAAGGACTTACAAAGAAAGAATTTTAATTTCATAAGTAATGTTGCAAAAGGATCCAATGTTCCATGTACATGACATACTGTCCATTATTTACAGCTGCATACATAAAATTTGATTCCATTCAGAAATTTTACAAAACATTGCAATATATATATATATATATATATATATATATATAAATGAAAAAGTATGATAATATCATAATGTCATGACAAGAAACTCCTAAGAAACAGTGAGCTCACAATGACCTGCCACTATAACAATGATTCTATGTAACAATGTTCTAGTCTGAGGAACCACATTATCCATACCATGTTTTCTTTGAGTATAATATATTACTTTCTAGCTTATACTGTAGTTGTTGGAATGGATACTGCTTGAATGCCATTCTATAAATGCGTAAATAATGCAAATAAATGTTTTAGATCCAGGAAAAAAACTGAAAATGAAGATGGAGTTGAACCTAATGTAAAAAAAAGACCTGTCGATGAGTTTACAAACAGCATATAATACTCTTATCAATAAATGTACAAGTAGAAGTTATAACTTTACTAACAATCTATTACTTTGGTGCAATACACACATTCAACGTTGCAAAATTACTGGAAGCCTAACTTCAGATAGTGGTCTCCTGGTCTGGATTTTCATTGCATTTTACAATAGCTGAAGGTACATTCCCATTGCCATTAGAAACACCACTGCCATCCTGTTCTTGCGCTTTTAACTGGTCCTTTAATGTGAGCTTCTTATCAAGATGAGACAGTCTATTGTACAGGACTCCCCACAACAGGTAGGATGCAGCATACAGGCCATAAACAAGACCCAAGAAATAATTTCTGTAGGGCAAAAAAGAGACCAGAATCTGTAGTTATAAAGTATGGAATATTACAAAAAGAAACAAGAAGAAAAATAACTATCACAAAAACCCAAATTTCGCTGTTTTTGGCCCTGGCACAAAATGACAAGCTAACATTTCACTTCATACACTAATCATATCATCAGCACATGGGAAAGTGTGAACAAGTACAGGTAAAATCACTTTATGCAAACTAATTGCTTTTGGTGTGCTTCCAGTCATAGTGTTCTTGTGTTACTAATGGTTGCCTCCAAAGAAAGACATGCAGCTATCATCGCTTTGCATCAAAATGGCCTCACATGCAAGGAAATTGCTGAAAAGAATACTGCAACTAAAATAACCATTTACCAGATCATCAAGAACTTCAAGGAAAGAGGTTCAGCTGCAGTGAAGAAGGCTTCAGGATGTCCTGGAGTGTCTAGCAAGTGGCAGGACTCTTTCTGAAGACTCAGCTACAGAATTGTGTCTCCACCAGTGCAGAACTTGCTCAATATCAGTGGCAGGTGGTTTCGAGTGCATCTGTATGCACAGTGAGGCCAAGACGTTTGGACAACGGCCTGGGGTCAAGAAAGGTAGCAAAGAAGCCACTTCTCTCCAAGAAAAACATGAAGGACAGACTGAAATTCTGCAGGATGTACAAAGATTGGACAGCAGAAGACTGGTGCAAAGATATTTTCTCTGTGATGAAGCCCACTTCTGACTGTTTGGGACATCTGAAAAAATTGATTGTCTGGAGAAGAAAAGGTGAACACTACAATGAGTCCTGTGTAATACCACCAGTGAAGCATCCTGAGACTATCCATGTGTGGGTTTGATTTTCATCCAAGGGAGTGGGCTTATGAAGAATAAGGTACAACAGACGGAGATTAAGATTATAGAGGTGGAGCCAAGAGCCGGTGAGACCAAACGAACTCCCAAGGTGGAGCCAGGGTGCCAGATGACTGAGGCGGAGTGGATGGACGAGGTGCAGCTGATGGCCCAGAAGGCCATGGCATAAGCAGAGCGACGTCTGATCAAGGTGAAGCCGAAGGGACGAGGAAGCCCAGTGGAGCCGTGAGGGCAATGGTCCAAGGTGAAGCTGAGGGAGAGAGAAGCCAAGGTAGAGCCGACTGGTCACCGAGCTGAGGTGGAGTGATGGGCTCAGCGGCTTGAGGCGTAGCCAGAGGAATCCTCTTGACAAGGTGGAGCTAGTGACTGGAAGATCTGAGGTGCATCCACACAGCGTAGTGGAGCAAACAAAGGAGTAGCCGAGGAGCAGAAGGGAATCAGCGGATGGACTGGATGACTTTGGAAAAGGAGACGGATACACAGGAGAATTGGAGCTTGGTGGGACTAAAAGCTGAATAAAAGACAGCTCAAACATGCATTTAATCTAGGACTAGCTTAAGCCTTGTCTGTGAAACCAGGGGAAATTAATTAATTGTACTGTAATTGCCCACTAGCTACAAAGGGTTCACATTCATGGCAAGTTGCCATGTTTTCAGAAGGATGTTCCTGCTGTGCTGCAAGTATTTCATGCTTTCATGAAAGATTTTCGTCAAATGAAATTTAAGGTCATATAATTTTTTCAGTGTTATAATGCTTTCACCTTTTCCAGTACTATGATGACTACAAATAAAATATTGGTATGGTACTGGACTCAAAAACATCTAGCTAGTCTGTCTGAAACTGTTTTTGCCAATGGCTGTGAGTTTTGAATGAAGTAATCTTTTTGTCTGACCAATGATGAAGGAAGTGTTTTGGAAGTGTAATAGCAAGAATTATTATATTTACAATTCTGTTTCAAGGTGATAGTGGTGCAGAAATTTCCCCTTTAAGGAAGAATTGGTTTTCTATTCAATTTCTAAAAGTGCCAGTGTAAGTTTACAGGACTAACCTGAAGGCGCCTGTTTCGTAGATACGACACGCTCCTCTCCCTCCACATTGTTTTGTGCCCCATTTCAGACAAGTCCTGTCAATCAAGGCTCCGAAATAAACTGGAGGGGGAATGCCACCTAGAAAATTTTTTCAGATCAGCTGAAGATACTTTTTTATGCTGTTTTATAATCTTGCGTTAAGAATGAGTACAAAAGAAATCCTCTTACCCAGTGTCCGCACAACCAACATATACATACCAAGAGCCAAAGACTTCAGTTCTGGTGTTATGGTTCTGAAAAATATTATTCATTTTTAAACCAAAAAATAAAAAAAAAATCTCATTCAGAAAGGTCCTAAAATTGTTAAACAAAGATTCTCTAGATTAGATACCTGAGCAGAATAACGTAACCTGGTGTGGCCCCACAAGCTGAAATAAAGGCACCAATGACTGACACCCCCATGTAGAACTTAAACATGTAGTCACAATCATTCTTTCGAGGACACTGGCCCAGCACTGCTGACATATTTGCATAGGGGAGAGACGACTCTCCAATACAGGTGCAGTTGTGGAATACCTTTGAAAAGAGTGAGACTATGTTAGCGATTGCAATACCAGCCAATTTATTATTATTATTATTATTATTATCATTATTTTTAGGATTTTGAACATTTCTACAATGAAGAAATTTAGTTTAAACAAAAAAATTTAACACCAATTCTGGGACACTAATCAAATGTAAGCAAACCATGCTCACTCTTTTGTACAAAAGGTCAGATTCTTTCACTGAGGCACACAACATGCTCTTTGGAACATTCTCAAAACATGCTGGCATAACATGGATCATCAGGTTTACTAAACTAGTCCATACAAGTGCGGCTGCCAAATGGGGGACATATTTAATACCAAAAGATTACAATTTTTATTGAAGTTGCAAAATAGAAGCAGTTTCACAAATGGTCTTGGACTAAAAGAAATGCATTTTTAGGATTTCACAGCATTTATTTTTTTTTAGGTTTTAGTTTTAGTAGACTATAATTACCGTTGCCCATCGTCTATGATTCAATCAAATCTTGTTGGCTAAAATCTATTTCACAAGGATATGTATTACATGATAATTTCAAGCAGTTTCACATTGATGTACAGATGTTGTATACTTTTTAAAATCACAATCACACACACACACAAAAGTAGAGAAGTCTGTGGCCAAAACGTCTCAGGTTACGAATGTAACCAGGGTTCCATGAGAACAGGGAACGAGACTCTGCGTTTGCAACGCTATGGGGAAACATCACGTGACTCGGTGTTCAAAAGCCAACTATCCAATAACTCCAAATCCTATTGGCCGGCGACAGCCTATGACGTCATACAGGCGCGACCCGGACGTATAAAAGGGGCGCCTGGGGAAGCAGTCATTATCCATCGTCTTGAGGGACTGTTCAGCAGGCAGCCCGATGTATGGCAAGGAAACGCAGAGTCTCGTTCCCTGTTCTCAGGGAACCCTGGTTACATTCGTAACCTGAGACGTTCCCTTTCGAAAGGGAACTTCTACTCTGCGTTTGCAACGCTATGGGGAACGATATACCCACGCCGCCATGCTTGGCTGAGACAAAGGCTCCAGAGCAGTAGAAACTGCTTGGCAACTCTCCCTCGGGTCACACCAGGCTGTCAGTGACAGCATTCCCTTCGGCCAACAGCCCAAGCTGAACTCCACGAAGGACCTCCTCAAAGGCCCTACGGAAGGTGCTAAGGCGTCTGGAACCAACCTTTCTAGAAGAAAAGGTGGTCCCTTCAAGGGAATGTGGCCAAGGAACCAAAGGGAACCTCGGCCAGTCACTAGAGGGGAACAAAGTCACCCCCAAAGCCACCAGGGAGGCCGACCTAGTCTGACCTGAGACAAACTCAGTCTGGGCCAACCCTGTCTGAATACAGAGCCTCCTAACACGCATTCTTCACAGAAGATAGTAAGTAAGAGTGACTGCAAAGAGGCAGAAACAAACTCAAACCCAAGCGTAGAGACGGGCATCCTGGAGAGCAGAACTCAGCTAAGTGCTATGAACCCTCGTATTGAGGGGAGTATAATCCACTCATCCTAGGATCTACCCAGTGCTTAATTAACGCACTGAGGAGGCCGTGCGCTACAGAACCCTGATCCAGGGGAGCACAAACCAGCCTGATGCTGGATCCTTAAGAGGAGGCCTGATTAAGGCCTACCCCATGACCAGCTTAGGGAGCTAAGCACTATTACAAACATAACCCTAAAAGGGAAGTACGAAACTCACCTAACAGGTAGACCATGCGATGGGCACATACTCATGGAGGCCGAAAGAGGCCTACAGCATGATAGAGTTAAGTGAATAACAGAAGTCAAACAGAAAGTGGCCCGGTTTTCTTTCTGGGGTAGAAAGATGACTTCAATGGCAGCCTAAGAGGCTGCAAAGTGCCCACATGACAATCCAACCAACACGATCCACCGAGCAGTGTACTCAGTAAAAACACCTTTTACTCTCTAAAGCAAGAGGAGTACAGCGTACGCCAGCACGCATTAAGGAAGGCCTGGAGGGGCCTATAACCTCAACAGACACGTGGCATCAGCTCGTGGCAGTGTTTAAGGCCCAAAGGACAACCAGACAAAAGGAGGTTGGTTTATCACTTAGATGTTGGCTTTGTACACAGAAGTGTATAAAGATAACTCTCAAAGAGAAATACACCCAAACATACTCCAGTGTGTTAAAACTAGGCGGCCCGTAGGCCTAGCAACCTCTAATACACACGGCGTAGTCTCCTGGCCATTTCTAGGAGCACAAAAGATCCACCCTAGGCGCTAGGTGGCCCTTAGCTCAACTAGAATAGGACTCAGGGAGGCAGATATAGGTAAAAAAAACAACCTTCAGTAAGGTTTTGCTGCCAAACCAACCTGAGGGGCTAGCCACTCGAAATACTTGGTAAAAAGCACCTTGTCACCCTCACAGCGAGAGGAGTATATAACTGAACTCCGCATATTACACCGGAGGCCGAAGTAGGCCTGCCTTAGTAAACACGTGGCATCAGCAAGTGGCTACCATAACCATACCACCCAGAGGCCATGTATTAACAGTGTCATGATTAACACATGAAAAACACTGCCAAACACCGAGAACAGGCCTGTTAGGGCCTATCCGTCAGTGATGGGGCGTGGCAGACGGTGGCATGGTTTCCCAGGCATCCTGCCAACAAGTTGACTAGAAAAAGGAGGCCTAAAGGGGCCTCCATTCCAGTAACAGGTGGCGATCAGCCTACTCACAGATTAAAACACAAATTGTGCCAAACGTAAACTAAAAAGGAGGCCTGAAGGGGCCTGCCAATTCAATAACATGTGGCTACAGCTCGTGAATTAAAGGGAACCAAGCTACAGGGAACCAGCTGTAACCCAAAAAGGTAAGGGAAGCTAACTGCAACCTGCGCTAAGCTAGACATTCCAACAGGCAATGTACCCTAAATACACATTTTGACTAAAGGGAACCAAACAAAGCCAACATGGTCTAAGGAAGGCTAATATAAGCCTACTACCTCAGACAGACACGCGGCATGGCCTGTGGCAGCGTAAACCTGTGAAAATATGTGAGCACATTATGATCAGTTAAACAGTATAGTAGAACAACCGCTAACTAGAAGGAGGCAGAATATCATAAGGCCTACAATCCGAGTTATAAGCAGTATAACCGTTAACCAGACCACTAAAAAAGGGAGCTAATAGATACCAGTTTTCTTCAACAAAGTGGCACTAACTACCCTGAATATGCAATCCAACAGGTGATGCACCCAGTGACAAGGACCTCAGACTGGAGAGTACAAGTCACCAAATACTCAAAACAAAGGCCTACTTTCACAGCAAAGGGCCTACTGTTATGAGAGCAGGTGCCAACCTGTGGCAGCATAGGCTCACATACAGTGTAGGGCAAAAGTCTAGAACCCAAAGTAACACAAACTTTGATCTACATGCTGTTTTTAAAAAGAAAAACACTTCCCACACAGATCCTCAAATCTGATCTAAACCCCAGAGGACAGGAGCTAAAAAACTAGCAACATCAACTCAAACTTGATAAAAACAAATTATCAAGTGGCTCAGAAGAAAGTTATTCCTTTTAGCATGAAAGTTCTAGAAAGTGGGGCCAAGCACACACCTGCATAACTTATCTACGCAAAGATAAGGGCCTACCACCTGAGGAACAGCATAAGGGAGTCAGAAAACAGTCTACAACCTAGCTGTAAAACTCAAATTGCACCTACACCAGCAAGGGGATAATTGGGTGTACAGCCTAACAACTCCCTCGGGAGGAAAACCAGAACTAGGAAACAAATCCTGAAAGGATAGTGAATACATATGGGGTTACTTCATATATCACATCACCTAGCTCTAGCCTGGCTGCCAAGTTATAGGCCTATTTTCTTTATTATATACAACAGGCACCATAACAAACAGCCTGATCTCCACTTCTAAATCTCATGATGAGAAAAATAAAGTGAAGCTCAAAGCTGAAAAGTCAGGCGGCCGGTTAGGGCCGCCGTAGACATACAAACTGAAGTAATGAGTGCCAACTCAAACTATACTGAAAATAGCCGAGAGGCTACTCATCATAGAGAGAAAACTAAGCAGCAGTCATTTTGTGACCTGCTTAGTCAGTCTCAACATTCCAGTTTTGCCTAAAAACCCCTTCAAATTCTATATCTCAATGTACCTTCACTGTGACATGTTCAGGAAATACACAGGAACGACACAAAGTCAACATTTTAAGAAATGAAATCTGACTCTGTCTTACCTTCCCGTGGCTCGAAGACCAAAGACTGCTCCTTCACAAACATGGGAAGGAAAACATCCATGGTTCTAGAAGCCCAAAGAACCCTTTCACTATCAAGCCAGAAGGCGGGCCTCCAGAAAAAATCATCATAAGCCCGGCCGTCAGCCTGACTGTTCAAAGGTGTCACCTGAACATACACTAGTAATTAAAAAACGGATCTGAGTGGAATGCAACTCTTAAAAGCTGCTGAGCGCGCCCTCGCCTTCAGCAGATCAGCCTGGTACGCCTGCAACACTGCCATAGTGTGTAAAGCCGCACCAGCCTGACCCGCAGCAGCATATGCTCTGCCGTTCAGACGAGATGTCTGTTTAAGGGGTCTGGACGGCAAAACTGGAGCTTTTAGTGTCGGTGCTCTGCCCATGACGAGATAGCTGGAAAACGTCTTGTCAATGGGCGGCAGCGACACATACCCATGAGATTCCCTCGCTGATGTGGATGAACTCTGGCCGAGCATGGGTTCTTCCATGCCTTCTCGATCTCAACGGGGAGATCCGGATGGAAGGCTCACTGGAGTCACGGGGTTGTGGTCGGAAAGAAAAACGTTCGTCAAGTCTGCCGCGAACAGGTTCTTTCCTCACGCGCCCCCACGCGCCCTCATCCCTCGAGAAGAGGGCCAGACGAGAACGGAGCGTTCTCATAGGAAGACGCTCACAATTCACACAGACAGCGCCCTCAAGCACCAACCATGCGTGTTCTTCTCCCAAACAATAGACGCATAGGGTGTGCGAACCCTCCGGAGTTAAAAACCTCGGGCATGGATCCACACACTTCCTGAAATGTTTCTCTTTGCCCTCAGACATAACAGAGACATACTCTATGAAGAGTATATTCGATAATGGCAGTCGACACAAACAGTCCCGAAAGACGATGAGATAATGACTGCTTCCCCAGGCGCCCCTTTTATACTTCCGGGTCGCGCCTGTATGACGTCATAGGCTGTCGCCGGCCAATAGGATTTGGAGTTATTGGATAGGTGGCTTTCGAACACCGAGTCACGTGACGTTTCCCCATAGCGTTGCAAACGCAGAGTAGAAGTTCCCTTTCGAAAGGGAACAGATTCAGCAACAGGCATGTAGCTATCTGGGAAAGTGGGAATAGCTTACCATCTCCTTGCCAACCCCAGTGGAGGTTTGGCAGCCAGCGAGGCAGGGGGAGGCATAGGTCATGCCATTGCTGGCACATATCGGATCCCAGTGCTTGAGAGAGCAGGAGCAACCAGTGTTACACTGAGAGATGAGTGTATTCTTCTGGTAGGACACTTCTGGAGCCCTGTTAGAAATACACAGAATAATTAAACCACTTAAAATTCAATTTAATAACACTTAATAGAGTTAAAAATTAGTGTATGTTTCTTGGATTTCAAAAAAAAAATATATATATATATTGTTCAAAGACCACAAAGGCCATTTAAATGTCTCAAAAATGCTTAACAAAACACTTCTTGTACTAATGTTATTTAAACTTTTGAATTGGTCAGATGAAATTATAAAAAGTAATTGCAGCAAAAGAAGTTAATGTTAAAATTGCTACTGTTTTTTTTTGTTTGTTTGTTTTTTTTTCATACACAAAAAATTGGGGCCTCTGAGACCTAAATGGGACATGAAGGTTAAAAGATGCCATTCATTAATTCCATTGACCATTCAAAGCTGCCACCGAAAATGATGATAACCAACACAATGAACTGTACTATTTCTAGAGTGTTTACCCTTGATATGACACTGTAAGTCCTGCCACTTGTGAGTTGTCACACTGCAGGAAATACTGAATAAGCAGCGAAGTGAAAGCCAGAACAGAGGCACCTATGCAGATCTTGGCTGCTCCGAGAACATTCAGTTTGAACTTCTTCATTATAAACCCTCCAACAACGATTCCTAACGCCACAGCTGGTAGATTAAAAATGCCTGGAAAGACAAAAGATGATTAAATTCATGATTATTTATTTATTTATTTATAAAAAAGATTGTTATACATGTATTTCAAATGAGTCCTCAAACCCATAACACAGTTTTGTTTTTATTTAACATGTGTTCAGTTCAAATTAAACTTATATATATATATATATATATATAATATTATATTATGTTTAATTTAATTTAATTTAACTTAAAACATAATATATAAGGAAGGAATGTGTAATTTTCACCTTTCAATTGTCGGTCCCACTTTACAACTACTATGTACAATTTATTTTATTATTTTATTTTTGGTTTATTTTATTTTTTGTTGATGTGTGATGTGTCAAAGTTTTTTTTTTTTACATATAAATAAGAGGGACACAACTGGCCTCACTATGTGTATTTATATGGAAATAAATTTTAAACAGGCTAAAGGTCAATGTACAATAAATGTAAACCCACCGATCAAAAATATGGCCCTTGATGCTGATTGGCCATAAGCTTGCTCCATGAACTTTGGTTTGAATGTGATCATTCCTATGAAACCATTAACTTGAATGAAACCAGTGCACATGATGAGCAGGTAAATCTTGTTGCTGAAGAGTTTCTTCAGTGATGGCAGAAAATCTAAAACATATCAAGAAGCAGCTTTACCCAAGGGTCATGTATGCCCAATGTCTCAACCAAATCCTATGAATAAACATATTTATATATTATATATAGGGGTGTAACAATACCCCCATGTCACGATTCGATACATATCACGATACTGAACCCACGATACAATATTATTGCGATACTATTAAGACATATGGTAAAAGGTTAACAAAAAATGTACTGTTGATTCAAATGCTAAATTTGATTTAAATTTGGCTTTTGCACCGAATAGTTCTAGGAACTTAGTTTTAGGAACTAGCCACTAGGATAGTTCCCCGAGAACTAATTTCTCCCCCAGGCCAAGTTCCTGGTTGCATTCGCACTGGGAATAGGAACTCTGAAGCGGCCGACAGTGGCGTCTTTAAGCATGGCATTTACAAATGCTAAAAACCGGTGGATGGAGGATACCGTGATCAGAGATGGAATGTAAACGCATAATTTACGCAACTGAAAGAGCAAAAAGTGGGGCTAAGAGTATAAATTTCCTATGACAACTTTCAGTATTACATCTCATCGAGGCAGAGAAAAGAACACAACTCTACAGACAATGGATAAATGTTCGTTATCGCTGTTTTTCATGTTCGTGAAGTAAGTATTTTTACACAACTTTTAAAAAATGCCGGGTGCCGGTGTTTGACATGCATTTGACCAAGTACACATATGTCAGTGATAGTTCCTATAGTGCTGGTTTAGACCCTACTCTGAAGTAGGAGCTATTAGTTACCCCAAAAGGAGTTCCTAGAACTAAAATCGTTCCTGCAGTGCGAACATGGCAAAATCAGGGTACTTCAGCCAGTAGTTCTAGGAACTATGAAAAGGTTCCTCCGAGGTGGAAATGAATAGGCTTGGACTTGGTGCTGGTAATCCAATGCACAGGACAATAGTGACACCAGAATAAAAAAAAAAAATTCATGATTTTATTCATGAGGCTGAAACAGATTTATTTTAGATGAATATGTTTGCACTCTGTCACTGACTAGATATAGGCTATTTAAAATAATGTAGGCCACTTTTTACTGGTAACATTTGGCATTACCAATAAGACATTTGGCATTATCAGGACCCACAAATATTCCCCCATTGCATTATTTTACATTACATTCAACATTATATGTAGTAGTTTAATGTAGTATTGACACTAAAACTTTTTTTCTCACACATACATTTTCATTTTGGGTGAACTATACACAATACATATCGTCATTATCCACAATATGTATTGTTGCATTTTTGTATTGCAAGATATTGTGACAAGATATATTGTTACACCCCTTATATATATATATATATATATAATATAATGAAATGCACACCTTTAGCCAGAGCCACCATGGTAACTGGAGCTGGTTTGTTGGGAGGAGTACTGTTCTTGTCAGGAATGAAGCGGTCCTGTTCGCCCTCTAGAACATTCAATTTTTTCTCTGTTTCAGTCTCACCCTGCTTAGGAAGAGACTTTGGAAGGAACCAAAAGGGAATTCCAGCCAGTGTCATCACTCCACCAGTTATCAAAAAGCCCAGCCACCAGGCGCCAACCCAACGTGTGTCTTTGTGGTTGATGCTGATGGTATCTTAAAACAGACATTGACATTTTGTTTATAAACCAGGCAGTTTATAGTTTGAAATCCTAACAAACATTATGACCGAAGAACCTTTATGTCAGAGGGTAACTTATTGGGTCAGCCAGTCAGTTATTATATAGAAGACTAGTTGAAGTTTACTCATACCACACTGCAAATTTGTCACATATATGCATATAAAGTCATGTCATTCATTAACATCACATATAAGCACACTGACTTCAGGTATTTATGTGTATTACTGCATGCAGGGTTATGATCTGGAATTCTCTTGGGCAAACAGAGTGCTTTTTAAAGTTAACCTTCTGAACCGAATTAGCAGAAGTGACCTGGCCAATCGATTAGGACTCTTCCTACTTTTCACATCATTTGCATGCAACAAGTAACTATGACACAGTAAAACTTAAGGTACAAATGCTAATTTGTATGTATCAAATCCCTTTAAGAAAGGTTGCTGGGAATTTTTTTTCTAGAAATGCGCAAAAATGTGCAAAATATTTACAACATCATGTCAGTATTGGTCGATTTTATTTTTTGCAGTGCTAAAAATCTTTTTCTTGATTTCTAATTTTGGTTTTCCTGAATAAAACATGCTTAAAGCGAGGTACAGTACATTTACTTAATAACTTGATTTACTTAAACCAACATTGTGTAAAATATAGAATATATCTTGACTATACAAAGTAAAAATTGTCAGTGGGGTAATAGAAATGATTATATTATATTATATTATATTATATTATATTATATGCACAATTGTGTTTGCAGATTGTTTAGTTTGAATGCTTTTATTAAGGTAAAACAGACAAATGGTATCAATTTATAATATTGGCTATATTGTTCATAAAAATATTTATTTAAAAACATTTATTTTGATATTTTTATTTACAAAAAAAATAATTTAATATATAGACTGTTTATGTATGTTTTATGTATTTTCTTCCCATATTATTCTAACCATGGAAAGTTCTTACATCACCATCTTGACCTAGGTATAATCTTATGTAAGATCAGTGTAGGGCAAAGAGCTATTATCAGTTCCAATCTTCATTGGTTGAACAGGTTAATACCAGCCTCTGATTGTTTAGTTTGACAGAACAGTCTTACCTAAGTTCACTGCTCCGATGTCCACATAGAGCTTGGCACAGAAAGATCCTAACATGAATCCAAACATGGGCCCAATTATTCCCACAGTCTGTATGAGAGCTAAAGAAAGCACAACATCAGTCAGCAAAAAAGAACGCTGATTCACACTGACATTTTCTTACAGTTTTCACGATTGCTTAAACACTTGCTCCTGTCTGCCTCGCTGCTCAGAGTGGTTTGCGTCTGTAACTCCGTATAGCTTCGATTTGAATCTCTTACTTTTATTCATTGTTGCTTATATTATTAGTACCTTATATTTAATATTGCCTACTACATTAATCTGACGTCGCTAGCTTGAGATCTTTGAATCTAAATCGCTGTTACAACGCGTTTGCATCTCGCTAGCTTGTTAACTTGTCATCAGTCTCTCCTACGCTCCTTTTCAACGTGCTCATCAAACAGCGGTGGTAACTCGGATCAGTCTACAAACACGGTGAGTCATGTCATCCTCTCCTAGCATTGTTACCTGTTCCATTTGCCACATGTTCAGTATAGCTCTCTGTCAGCGACGAGGGATTTACATGTCATAAATGTAGGGAAATAGTCAGGCTGACAGAGAGAATCTCAGAATTAGAGACACGCATCCAAACTTTAATCGAGGATAGTAAGAACGCAAGGGCTTCAGATACTGTTTTGGATACGATTAGCTTAGTGAACTCTGTACATTGTTCGGTTCCGGCTGTAGAGCCCGTGCAGCAGGGCACTTGGGTAACAGTGAGGCGGCCTAGCCGCGGAAAACACCACTTTTCCGTTCCAATAATAACATCAAACAGGTTCTCCCCACTCAGTGATGCACCCACTGAGAATCCTGTTGAAAGTGCCCTAGTTATTGGCGATTCTATTACACGGAACGTGAAAATAGAGACACCAGCCACCAAAGTCACATGTTTGCCGGGAGCCAGAGCACCTGACATCAAAGCAAATTTAAAAGTGCTGGCTAATGCTAATCGTAAATACTCTAAAATTATTATTCACGTCGGCACTAATGATGTTCGACTTCGCCAGTCGGAGATCACTAAAATTAACATTAAAGAGGTGTGTGAACTCGCAAATACAATGTCAGGAGAAGTAATTTGCTCTGGTCCCCTTCCTGTTCGTCGGAGTGATGAGATAGTTAGCAGATTATCATCACTCAATGGCTGGCTGTCTAAGTGGTGTCTGCAAAATAATATAGGTTTTATAGACAATTGGAAAAGTTTTTGGGGCAGACCTGACCTGTTGAAAAGAGATGGTATTCATCCCTCTCGGGATGCTCTTCTCTCTAGTAATATGGCACATAGTCTTAGAGCTGAAACATGACAAACTGTGGCCCAGGTCAGGAAGCAGACATACTGGCTAAACCGACCGTCTGCTAGCTGCCTCACGTTACAGAAGTCAGATAATTCCCAACACATAGAAACTCTTACACCTAGATATTATCACATAGAGACTGTGTCTGTACCCCGAATTAGTAAAAACAAAAAACTTCCAAACCCATTTAATGGTAAAAATTTAATTGATGTTCAACAAATAAAAAATAGAGATAGTAATGATAAACAAATGATAAAGCTTGGGTTGTTAAATATTAGATCCCTTTCATCAAAATCACTTATTGTAAATGATATTATCACAGACAATAATCTAGATATGCTGTGTTTGACAGAAACTTGGCTAAAACCGGACGATTACATTACTTTAAATGAGTCTAGCCCTCAAGGTTATGATTATCGACACAATCCTCGTCAGAAAGGCAAAGGAGGAGGTGTTGCTGTAATTTATAGTAATATTTATAGTATTAGTCAAAAGTCTCTCAAATATAATTCCTTCGAAGTGATGGTACTTTACGTAACATTATGTAAGTTGACATTTGTGTTGGCTACTGTATACAGGCCACCAGGACACCATACAGACTTTATCAAAGAATTTGCTGATTTTCTGTCGGAGTTAGTACTAGCAGCAGATAAAGTACTTGTTGTTGGTGACTTTAATATTCATGTAGATAATGAAAAAGACTCATTGGGATTGGCATTTGCAGATATTCTAAACTCTATTGGTGTTAGACAACACGTGTCAGGACCCACTCATTGTCGTAACCATACCTTAGATCTAATATTGTCATATGGAATTGATATTGATGCCGTTGAAATTCTGCAGCAGAGTGACGACATCTCAGATCATTACCTAGTCTCGTGTATACTACATTTAGTCAAAACAGCTAAACTGCCTCCCTGCCATAAATTTGGTAGAACCATCACTTCTACCACTAAAGAACACTTTATAAATAATCTTCCTGATCAGTTTCATCGCCTTAGCATGCCAGACAGCTTAGAAGACCTCGATGTTGCAACGGAAACTATTGCCTCTGTCTTTTCAAGCACATTAGACTCAGTTGCTCCTTTGCGTTTAAAAAAGATTAAGGAAATTAATCCAACGCCATGGTACAATGAGCACACTCAGGCCCTAAAGGTAGCAGCCAGAAAAATGGAACGCAGCTGGAAGAAAACAAAACTAGAAGTATTTCGCATTTTGTGGAGGGAGAGAATGGTTGAGTACAGAAAGGCCTTAAAATCTGCTAGATCTGCCTATTTTTCAAAACTTTTAGAAGAAAATAAACAAAACCCTAGGTATTTATTTGATACAGTGGCTAAATTAACAAGAAATAAAACTTCAACTTCTGATGTTTCCAAAGAGCACAGCAGTGATGACTTAATGAACTTCTTTACTTGCAAGATTGATAATATTAGAAAAAAAATTATAACCACGCAACCGTCTACTACAGTATTGCGTCAGACGGTGCATTGTAGTATCCCTGAGGAAAAATTCAATTCATTTACTCCTTTAAGAGAGGAAGAATTGTCTAAACTTGTTAAATCGTCAAAATCGACAACATGTATGTTAGACCCTATACCAACTAAGCTATTGAAAGAGATGCTTCCAGAGGTCATAGATCCTCTTCTTAATATCGTTAATTCATCTTTATCACTAGGATACGTACCAAAAACTTTTAAGTTGGCTATTATTAAACCTCTTATTAAAAAACCACAACTTGATCCTAGAGAATTAGTCAATTACAGGCCAATCTCAAATCTCACTTTTCTGTCAAAAATACTAGAAAAGGCTGTATCATCACAACTATGTTCCTTTTTAGAAAGAAATAGTATCTATGAGGATTTCCAGTCAGGATTTAGACCATACCATAGTACTGAAACTGCTCTCATTAGAGTTACTAATGATTTGCTCTTATCATCAGATCGTGGTTGTATCTCTCTATTAGTGTTACTGGATCTTAGTGCTGCATTTGACACTATTGATCACAATATTCTTTTGAATAGACTCGAAAATTATGTTGGCATTAGTGGAATTGCATTGTCATGGTTCAAATCATACTTATCTGACCGTTATCAGTTTGTAGAAGTAAATGAAGAGAGGTCATATCGATCACAAGTTGAATATGGAGTACCGCAAGGCTCGGTACTAGGACCATTGCTTTTCACTCTGTACATGCTACCCTTAGGAGATATCATCAGGAAGCATGGTGTTAGTTTTCACTGTTACGCTGATGATACTCAGCTCTATATTTCTTCGCGCCCTGACGAAACTTACCAATTCACAAAATTAACGGAATGCATAGCTGATATAAAAAATTGGATGACCAGTAATTTCCTACTACTAAATTCAGAAAAAACAGATATTCTAATTTTTGGACCAAAAACTTCCTCACGTAAAAACCTAGAATACTGTCTAACACTTGATGGCTGCTCTGTTCGTCGTCAGTTAGGAACCTGGGTGTGCTCTTTGATACCAATCTTTCATTTGAAGGCCATGTTTCTAGCATCTGTAAAACCGCATTCTTCCATCTTAAAAATATATCTAAATTACGACATATGCTCTCGATGACAAATGCGGAACAGTTAGTTCATGCGTTCATGACCTCAAGGCTAGATTACTGTAACGCTCTACTAGGTGGTTGTTCTGCTCGCCTGATAAATAAACTACAGCTCGTACAAAATGCAGCAGCTAGAGTTCTTACTAGAGCTAGGAAATATGACCATATCAGCCCGGTTCTGTCAACACTGCATTGGCTTCCTGTTAAACATCGTATAGATTTTAAAATCTTGCTAATTACCTACAAAGCACTAAATGGTTTAGCTCCCCAGTACCTGAGCGAGCTCTTAATGCATTATAGTCCTTCGCGTCTATTACGATCTCAGAATTCAGGCCAGCTAATAATACCTAGAATATCAAAATCAACTGCAGGTGGTAGATCCTTCTCCTATTTGGCACCTAAACTCTGGAACAATCTTCCTAGCATTGTTCGGGAAGCAGACACACTCTGTCAGTTTAAATCTAAACTAAAAACACATCTCTTTAACCTGGCATACACATAACACATTATCAATTTATTTTTTCAAATCCGTTAAAGGATTATTAGGCTGCATAAATTAGGTCAGCCGGAACCGGGAACACTTCCAATAACAC